>OY748300.1:9687855-10321077 GCA_963556515.1 Nudaria mundana | reverse complement strand
CCACGGCTGCCCGTGAGATGGGAAGTGAGCTCCTGACCAAGCCGCGCGACGCTCTGGGCATCCGCTCTCTTAAAGGCCCTCTTGCTGGATTTTGTGGCCCGGTTGTACGCTGCTTTGAGGTGGCCCACGTTTGGGTCGCGCACAGCCCGGGCCCTGATCCCGGCGCGATATGCCGACTGTTTTTGTCGAACAGCTTTGGCACAATCTCGTTCGAACCAAGGACGGGCTCTGCGGATACTGGCTACATCAGTGAAAGGGATGTAATATTCCATCCCTAAACTGATCTCGCCAGCAATCGCAGAAGTGCTATCCGAGGGAGCCTTTCCTACAAAGCAACGTAGTCAGCGGATTGGGACAATCCGCTGACGAGTAGTGCCATAGTCGTCGTGACGTTTGTAAAGCACGTGCAGGAGGAGGTGACACCTTCATGCCAGCGTGAACAACACAGTGGTCGGAACTACCCAATGGGGCTCCTACCGAAACACTGTACTGGGCTGGGCGACTCGTCAGCAGTAAATCCAGCAGAGCGGGCGCGTGATCTGACCTGTCTGGTATCCGGGTGATCCCGCATACCATCTGGGTCAGACCAGGTTTTGCAGGACAACGTCTGTCTCCGAACACGAAGTCGGTCGTTTCATATAATTCGCAAATCAGTCAAACATGTCAAACGACTGACATGGGTGTTGCCATGGCAACAAATACACAGTTATAGTGTCTGTATCGGAGTGATGTACCAAGTTAGGTATCGATAAAATACCTTGAAAATGCAAAGAGGTGCAATATAAATTACTGGTTTGAATATTATTTAAATTGTGCGGATATAAATGTCCCATTTTCGTTTTACAAAAGCGAGCCGTTAGATCTATAGTATAAACTTGGCCCAGCCACATTCTAACTGTTGTATAATATAGACCGTTTTCATTCAATTGTAAGGTACGGGTACTTGGAGACTGTTACTTAGACTTAGTTGAGTTAATTATTTCATTACTTTACTATTTTATTTTTATAAAATCGGTGTTGTACTCGTAGTGCCCTTGCTCTCATTTTATTCTCCATCGAGTTGATGCTACTATATCACTAGTGTTAACGAAAGTGACGAAAGTTTATTCAAATGTTTATTTTTATGGTGTAGGTATTTATTATACATACAGAGTGTAATATTTATATGGGCAGCATGGAAAAGTCTGAAACTACAAGACATACAAAGATCTGTTCTTAGTAACCATGTAATCGATTGTAGTAAAAATAGAAAACTGAATTATGACATTAAGCATTATGATTTAAAAATAAACTGTATACATAGTCCACTGTATACAGCTATAGATATACCCTGTATACAGACTCTTCGATTTTACTTAGTTGTTTAGATTTATATGATGTATAGGTTTGATATAATACCTACCCTAAGTTACAAATAGCAAATAAAGTCACACTTTTATAAACAACATCCACCTTGGTATCATTTTTGAAACCTGATTTTAATAGTCGATTTTGTCAAATTTATCGATAAAATGTATCGACACTGTTACATCAATAGTGGGCGGTAACTTTTGGTAGTGTCATTATAGTGTTATGATATAAAATGTATATATATGTGTTTGTGAAAATGTTAATGTGTTATTCTTATTGTCATGTGTGAGTTTCGTAGTGGCACCCGATTGGGTTTGAGCGTCTGAGAATGTGTGCGTGTCGATGACCCCCCCGCACCAAACATGCTAGACTTTTATGTATCGGGAAAATGCATAATGCCTTGTCCCGTCGTATACGGCGACAGCGTATACGACGACCGCGTTGGTCTATGGCCCCATGTAATATAAGATATAGATATAGATAACCAAAGGTGGCATGACGTCTGTACACTATTACGAGCAAAGGCAAATGACGGTTGGATGGCCGATCGCGTCGGAACGTCTGAGTAGTAATGTTGGATTGGTTGCTCCGTCGGCCGCGATATGGTCGGGGCCGACCAAATCGGAGCGTCTGTTAGCGGTTTAAGGGTTGTCTCTTGGTTGTGACACGGCATTGACCATATAGTTGATATTGAGGCATTAACGTCATACTTATTTGTCAAATTATGCTGGTATATACTCGTATTTTACTTTACTGGACCCTAACGTTCAAATGATGTTCTCTGTAAACAAAAGGATGTGCTTTAATTAACGTCGGAGTGCAAGTTCTGTACGTAAGTACTATTCCCTATTCTGTGCTTTAGGTATGTAAGTACTATTCCCTATTCTGTGGTACTATTTCCTGTTCTGTGCTTTAGGCTACAGTTAATCGCTGTATGACAGTAAGTAATTAATTTTAGATTAAGATTACATAACAAAATTGTATCTAACTAATGTTTGAAGGTATCACTAAAAACGGGTGGATGGTTTAAACGAATATGAAGTTGAGATTAGGCCAACTGAAGGTTATTTTCAGTGAGCCCCGATTAAATGGATACAAAAGGTACAGCTTGATCCCTCCCAACTGTACCGTCACGTTCATACCAAAGATCTTCTTACGTGGTTAATTTAAAATTATGTATTTTGACATCCGCCTGTAAAGAAATAACTTAGTAGGCATATCATAGGTATGTAATTAAAATTTTGGAACAGGAAAATAGGCAACGTGGTTGTATCTAGCCACTCTGCAGTCCGGGCTACCATGACTATTATAGTGTGACACCTCAGCCCCCCACCGGCACGGAAATTGGGCGGAAATACTTTGTGCGCTTGATGATAAAAATCTTTATAACAACAAATATCAGCTCCAGCGTTAATAAAAACACTGAAAAATAAGTAGCTGGGTGTGTATAGATGAAACGTATCTATTTCAAAACTCGATAGCAATCTATACTTCTAAACTTTAATATCTATATTTATACTACTATTATAAAGAGGAAAGATTTGTATTTTTGTATGTATGTTTGTAATGAATAAACTCAAAAAGACTGCGCCGATTTCAAAAATTCTTTCACCATTGGAAAGCTACATTTACCCTGAGTAACATAGGCTACTTTTTTATCCCGGTAATGTATTCCCACGGGAATCGGGAACGAGTAAACTAAATCACGCGGGTGGAGCTGCGGCGATCAGCTAGTAATCTATAAAACTTTTAGGACAGGTAGAAGTGAAATCCGAAATAAAAAAAATTAAGAAATGTCTCCGAGGTTTCGGTATGGGGTAAGTAATAGATGATATAACAACAAAATCTCTAATTTTAACAACATTATAACAACGGAAGCTATAATTTTATTCAATATAGCGATTAGTTAATATAATGAACGATTGATATAATTTTAAAATAACAAATTTTTATAAGCATAACATACATTAAATATAACATCGTTGGACATAACATACATTAAATATAATATCGTTTGACATATGTACCTACCACTCAAAAGATATAAAACTTATTTGGTCTAATATGATGAAAACGGGTCTCCCTGGTTTGACCGAAAGGAATTTGACAAATATTCACTTCCCAAAAAATTTTTCGCGTAATTGCATTTGCTAAATTATTACTTAGCAAAAAATCTATTCACAAAAAATTGTAATGCAAACCTAATGTTTGGGAAATGAACTTTTAAACTATAACTTGTTTACCAACTAGTACTTTTAACATTTTTTATTTAGTCAAATAACAATTTTTTTTAAATAAGTAATTATCTAAATAGTTCAGTTCCGGGTAACCTATAAAAACAATCTCTTTTGTCTATTAATGCAAGTCGTTTCTGGCACTCGCCGGCCGCTGCCGCGGCACTACTCGCTTCGCTCGGTCGGCTCATGTATAGGTCACAGTTTTAACCTAACCTAACCTACCCATTTTGTTTAAAGAAGAAATTAACCTAATCTAAATAGTTGTTCCGGGTAACCTACTAAAAATAATCTTTTTTTTCTATTAATGCAAGTCGTTTCTGGCACTCACCGGCCGCTGCCGCGGCACCGCTCGCTTCGCTCGCTCTGCTCGTGCGTAGGAGGTCGCAGTTTTAACCTAACCTAACCTACCCATTTTGTTTTCACCAAACGTTTGTCTGAAGATTGTTTGCTGTAATAAATCATTTGATTTATCGCTGATAATCGCTTCGCGGGGCTCCTATTTCTGGGTGGCTTAAAAAGCCCAAATCGGGGTACTCTGAGTCGGGGTGTTAACCATAATGACGTTTTTTTATATATATTAAACGTTAGATCTAATTATTTTCGATTAAATAAACAATATATTTATTAAACGTTAGACCAAATGATTTTCGATTACATAAACGTTATATCAAACAACGTTATACTAATTAAGTTTTAGAATAAATAAATGTTATATGTAAAGAAATTAAACCAACAGTTGGTATATCTCGCGTTGATTATATTGTAATAAAACTCCCTGTTTTACTTTACTTTGTATTTATTCGTAATCCACCCGTTCGATTACCACATTCCGAGAAGAAGGGCAAGAAACTCGGTAGGGTATCTTACAAGTATTTAAACATATTAACAATACACTTACATATCTTAGTATAGAAGCAATCCTCACGGATCAACAACAGTCGATCTGTAACATCAAGTACATTCTTAATAATTCGGTAATAATTTGTGAATAACACACTTGTAAATTCGTAGTCTAAACTGAACAGGAACTCTCCCGATCTTACTACAACTCTCCCTTTTATGCAAGTCCCAATGGTGGGAGTTGGCAGACATTGACAGTGCGTTTTGATATTCATCTACCCTCCCATTTTTACCCCCATCACATTATTTCTCGCTTCGGTGTTGCAAGGACAATGAATTAAATATATTAAAATAATAGGAATCAGTAAAACCTAACAATATCTTATGAACGATAATAAAATGAAATTAGACCTTATGAGACGCACCCTTCGGTATGGGACGTATTTGTCCCATGGACGGCTGAGTGGCTAGGGGCACAAACTAGTTACTAGTTACTGAGAATAGAAACATGGGAAGGAAAAAGAGGATAAAATAAAACCAGAATCCATCATTGTGATCGAGAAAAGAATATAATTATGTAATATTTTGTAAGGAAAAATCTGAGTCCATTATAATAATGCGGCTTTAAGTATATAGGAAGGAATATTTCAGTTTGCTAATGATCTCAATGTTTGAAATATAGCTTTAAGCTATATCTTGATAAGCTTATAATAAACTATCTATCTATGTAGGTAGTTCTGTTAAATCCAAGACCATGGCCTCATTCAATATTTAAAAAAAAAACGAGCAATTGCGAGTCCTACTCACAGGGTTCCTTTCCAAAACGGCAAAAAGAACACGTTTGTTGTATTGGAGCCCCCGTAAATATTTATTTTATTCTGTTTTTTTTAGTATTTGTCATTATAGAGGCAACAGAAATACATCATCTGTGAAAGTTTTAACTTTCTAACTATCACGGTTCATGAGATACAGCGCAAGACAGACGGTCTCATCAGTAATAGGGTTCCCGTTTAACCTTTTGGGTGTATATTGTATTTTATTGTTTCGTTTCATACCAGTAGGTAGTTATTCAACTCTAACAATCCTTCTACGATGCAAGAGCACTAATTGCAGCAATGTACACAATTCCACGTACTCTACAATTTACAGAATGTTATACCGACAATTTTCTGTTTCATAAATCTCAATTTGTAGGCGTTACGACACTGAATAGGCTCGTTACGCATAAATAAACGAACTTTGGTAGTTATCCTTCATTCAAGGAGCTTAGAAGGTGTGCAACTCACCCTCTGAACAAACAGCTATTAGCGTTTCTAGTTTGATAGGTACTTCTTTTAACCCTCGAGAAAGTTATCACTTGGATTGCTTTTGAGTACTATAAGGTACCTGCATTACTACTCTTATACCGGGTGTTACGTAAGGGTTATATCAACCCGAAGCCAGCCCCATCAGCTGGTCGACTAGAACCCGTTTCGATATGTGGCGACCGCCAGAGAAGAGAAAAAAAAGTTCATAAAAAAAACATTATTACCGAATAAAATACACACTTGTTTAAACAACACTAGCTAAAATCAGCTGCTTCGGTCATCGACATCAAATAGTTACAAATAATTGGTACAAATAATGCGCACCTGTGAAAAGCCTTCCGTCTCACTCCTGGTAGGAACAATTTGTCTCTGTTTCGCATCAAGTAATGCCGCACGAACACGAAGCGCTCGATCGGCGTTGCTCGGTCGCCCTTTGAAGTTTCCTAGAATTTTATTTAAAATCATTTAGCAAGGTCACAGGTCAGTTCAGTTGCATTCTTTGCTTTGTGCAGTGAGATTGTGAGATAGCTAAATAGGTGTTTGTGTGTTAATTTGTGAGCTGTGTCAAGTTGTGTGTGATAGTGATTGTGTTGTGTAGTAATGGCTCTGAGTAACGAAGAGTATTACGAGATGATGCTTTGTGTAGGAGCATCAGAAGGCAATTTGAGCGCTGCCCGGGAGTTGTACTGTGAGCGTTGATACCTAAAAATACTGTGTACGCAGTTGAGTCGAAGCCGCATTTAGCACTGTTACACAAGAAATGCTACGAGCTGTGCGGAGCAATATGCGCCGGTGAGTATCTTTGTGCATCGGGGGGGAAGGCGGCCATTTTGAATCTTTCCTGTAAACAGGTAAGATTTTTCTAAAATTGGGGACCGAGATTTTACTATCACTTGCACGTGGTGCACCTATCGAACCACGGACGAGGATCTGGGGAAACATAACTATGTGTTGGTCAAAATTTTATTTACATAAACAAAAATAATCCTTTAAGGACGCCTACACCGCCGCGACGCCCGCGCCACCACCAAGGGCATTGTACATACGTACCACGCGCTCATTGTCTAGTTGTAGCTACGTCAAGCCGTAGCGTTGGGACACGTTTGTTTTGATTTGAAATATCTTTTTTAAATTTTGGATGATTTTTTTTTCTTCTTTGGCGGTCGCCATATATCGAAATGGGTTATGGTCGACCAGCTGATGGGGCTGGCTAGTGGCTTCGGGTTGATATAACCCTTTCGTAACAACCTGTATCTTTTGACTGCCTTAGTGGCGAAGTGGTAATAACAAAATACTTAATAGGCTAAAAAGGGTCTGTTTCATCGAAATTTCTCTTTCAACCGAATAGCTGCTAGCTGCGCGCTCTACGCCCTCTATCTCGAAAACGGTTCAACGAATAAAAAAAGCTACAATTGAAAAATTGTAGGGAATTTCATCTCCTACAATAATGTAGTACATACAAGTAGCATGAAACCCATAGAAAACGAGATATATGCTATAAACGATTTTTTTGACCTCAAATTTTAAGCAACGTGGACATCCTACCATATGTAGGTTTTGACACAACGTTTAGGATATCTTTATGTAAGTTTATACAAATTTCCAGCCAGGTTGGAAGATTCCGCGATTTTCTCAAACTTTCCTGGGCCAAATGGGAAAGACAGGAAAAACTTTTTTTTTGGAAAAATCAGAAATGTTTTTTTTTAAGAAATGCTTTCTTAAATGTGTAAAGATGTACGTGAAAAATTATATCATTCCTATGGGCTCTAAGATTGCATGACGTCATCAAACTGTCTGGCTTACTGTTAGTACGGAAAATATTTACAAACTAAAAGCTTTTGGATGTAAAATGGCGTTGTTGCTATTTTGTTGTAATGCTTTTGGGTCTAAAATGTCGATGTTACTTTTTTTGTTGTCCCCCAACAATGAATATGAGGTCAGGTTTTGTTCAAGTTCCCTAAAAAATGTATGATATTTGCACAATTAAAGGTCAATAGAAACACTGACATCAGATCACTAAAATTCTAATTAATAAAACATATTATTTAGTGCATTTTTTGTGCAACTGACATATTGGGTTACAGATTTCAGTTCTTCATTTATATTTATAATGTAAAATAAAAATTAAACTCAATAAACATACTTAATCTTAGAGCAACAATGGTTCCCGTTGTATATAAACTGAATTAATAACGATAGTATTTAACTACAAATTAAAAAAAAAATTTCTTTTGTGCTAAACAAAGCCTATATCTTAAATAAAATAAAAGATATATTTTGAGGTATATAATTATTTTGCTGTGCAATCGATGTTCATGGGTAACAATTACCATTATATATAAAAGTGGAGCAAAATGACTCCACTTGAGCATGAACGCATATCATCTATACTTTTTTTTTTTTTTTTTATTCCGCGGCCCAAGGCCGCGGCCGCTCTAACATCCGTTGCCGGGCGTCTCTGGTTACTAGCAGAGGGTATATCCAGTGGCGCCCGGCGGACTTTGACCACCTCTGTGGTCTCTGCGGGTGTTTGGTCGGGACGAGAATCCCGCGTCATTGGGGTCGGGTTTTATCCCGCGTCAGTGAGTGAATCTGGTTGCGTGCTATGGGGCAAAGGCCCCGCAGCACGCAACCCTTCTAGCCTGCTTCTGTAAGGACGGTGGGTGGCGATCCCGCCGTCCTCAGGCCCCGATCATGGAGGACGATAGTCTTGGGCGTAGTCGCGTAGTCTGGGGCGGCCTGGCCGCCGACTACGGAACTCGGCGGGAAGGGTACGCTCCCTCTCCCTCCCGGCCGCCTCCTTCGCGAGCATGACTTGCTCGCAGAAGGACACGGCCGCGTTCCACCTACTCCCGCTGGATACCATGGCTTGAAGCATGGTCCCCAGCGAGATATCATCTATACTTATAATAAATCTGTACAAGTGGAAACTCTGGGCATTGAAAAAATCAAAAAAATAAATGGCAGGGGGTGTTACTAGACCGACACCGAACCCAAAAATGTGATAAAAACATTTTTGTCTATCTGTCTGTTTGTTCAGGCATCACGCAAAAACTACCGGTTCGATTACGATGAAACTTGGTATAATTATTCTTTGACTGCTTCGGTGGCGTTGTCGGTAGTGCATCGGCTTTCAACTCCGGAGGCTCGGGTTCGATTCCCGGGTCGAATCCAATATTTGTGTGATCCACAAATATTTGTTTCGGAGTTTGGGTGTTTTCTATGTATATTATGTATGTATGTATTTAGAAATATATAAGTATGTTTATCAGTTGTCTAGATAACATAGCACAAGCTCATAGCTTAGTTTGGGCTGGATGACGTTGTGTGATCATGTCCAACGATATTTATTTTTTTATTTAATATCCTGGGCACCACACTGGGTACTTTTTATCCCGGAAAAGTATAAACAATAAAAAAACATATTTTGCGGTTCGATCCCTAGACCCAATTACATAGGTCACACTATAAGTTCTGCGTAACTTAAAAAAACAACATGTTAAAACCAAAATAGTATGTTTATTGCTTTTCAAAATACTCTCCTTTACATTTTAAACATTTTTTCATGCGATCGAACCATTTTTTAAAACAGGAGGACCACAGATCTGAAGGCATGTTTTCTACGTGCTGATTGAACACTATCACTGCCTCTTCAGAGTAAGTAAAAGTGAAACCTCTCATCAAATCTTTGATTTTGGGGAAACTACAGAAATCGCAGGGTGCTAGGTTGGGTCTATGCGCAGGATGGGTGACGAGTTGTACTTTTTCGGAAGCTAAAAATGACTTTGTTTTGTTGGCCGTGTGTGAAGAAGCGTTGTCATGATGTAGGAGGTTGAGGCTTTTGGGTCGTCTTTTGCGAACTTTTTCTAACACCCTGGGTAAACATATGGTAGAATACCACTCGGCATTAACACTCTTTTGATCTTCAAGTGGAATTGTACAGATAGGACCCGTAGCTGAGAAAAAAACGCGACCTCTTTTTTACCAACGTTTCTCGCCTGCCTCACTTTTGTTGGCTTGTTCTCATTTTCAAACACCCATTCACAAGATTGCTGTTTTTTTTCGGGTTCAAAACAATAAATCCACGGTTCGTCTCCTGTGACAATGTCATCAACAGCATTAGAATGTCCGTGGTCGTACTTCAGTAGCATCTGTGAGCACCATTTCACGCGAGCCCGCTTCTGCTCCGCTGTCAGTTCTTGAGGAATCCAACGACAACAAAGTTTCCGAACTTTCAATTCTTCGTGTAAAATTTTCTAGATTTGACTCATACCAATCCCCAATAGTCCTCGAATTGTCTCCTAGGTAATCCGCGGGTTTTCTTCAATTAACCGCTTAACAGTAGCCACATTATTTTTGTTGACGGCAGTTGACGGCCGTCCTTCACGAAATTCGTCATGTAAAGAAACTCGACCTCTCTGAAATTCAGCAAACCATCGCCTCACGGTGCTCAAACAAGGTGCTTCTCTCCCAAAAGCATTTTGAAGACGAGCGGCACAATCTTGCCGAGAGAGCGAACTTTTAAAATCATAAAAAATCATCGCTTAAAATCTCTTCGACTTCATTCCATTTTCGTTGCATACGTAGAACTTCGATGTGTGATAAAAACAATTGACAAATGATTCCCGCCAATTGTTTTTTTTTTATTACTAAGAAGGTTGCAACGTTTAAAAAAATATAACATTCGAAATTCAAATAGTTCCGATTAGCTAGAAGTGCAAAACTTTTAGTGTGCCCCATGTACTGTACTTACCAACCGCGAATAATAAGTTTGTTGTAGGTATTTTTTTGTTTTATTGGGTTCGCCAAATTGACGCCGCCCGCCTGGTGGTAAGTCGTGACGACGTCTAGTGATTGTGGGTCACTCTCACAGCACACAATACTATAGAGAGTGGCCCTCAACTTGACGACCTACTGATGTACTATCAGCAAAGTTAAAACCTGAGCAATTTTCAAAACTTTTTCCCTTGCATGTGGTCATACTGACCCGGCCCGCTCACTATTTATTTGACCAATGGTACGTACTGTTTTTTAAAACAAAAGTTACCTATGCACGCTCCGCTTAAAGAACCCTGGGTTATATGTGGGAGGAAACACGTGCACAGGCAGGGCGTTCCAGGCTACTATCGTTTTAAACGTTCGTTTCTCTGCCGCACGCAGAGAAACGAACGTTTAAAACGTTCGGTTCTCGCGAACATGCTATCCACTGTGTGGGAGTGGCATCTCTGCTCGGCACGCGTTGTTCGGGATCGGAAGGAAGAGGGTGGGATCAGATTGAAGAGCTCTTCAGAATAGGTTACGTCACCCGCAGTGGAGTTCACTAAGGGGCGCTGCACACAGCTAAGATACTATAATATTTTAACTTAAGATACAATATCGCTCGCCATACAATTCAATGGACGCACGACGTAGATAATAAATAATCCTATCCTACTAATATTATAAACGCGAAAGTTTGTGAGTATGTATGGATGGATGGATGTTTGTTACTCTTTCACGTAAAAACTACTGAATGTATTTTAATGAAACTTTACAATAATATAGCTTATACATCAGAATAACACATAGGCTACAATTTATAAAGATATTGTGTGAATTGTTCAAAATATGACGCGGTGGGACGGGAACGGGAAAAAATCCAAATTACCACATAAATAAATAAATAAATTAATATTTTTGGACATTCTCACACAACGTCATCTAGCCCAAATTAAGCTAATATAAGCTTGTGTTATGGGATCTAGACGACTGATAAACATACTTATATATTTCTAAATACATACATATTATACATAGAAAATACCCAAACTCCGAAACAAACATTTGTGGATCACACAAATAATTTGAATCGACCCGGAATCGAACCTGGGACCTCAGGGTCGGCAGTCGCATACTCATACCACTGAGCCACCGAGGCAGTCAAACCACGCGGGTGAAACCACTAGTATTTCATATTTTTGTATCTTAAGATTAATTTTTATGGTATAATAGAGAATATAATAGAAGATATAATAGAGAAACTGGTGTATACTGGCTTTATGAACGCAATAAAACCCAAAACAATGGTTTTTAGAACTTTTGTCTGTTTGTCTGAATGTTTGAACACGCTAATCTCCGAAACGATTTGATTTTTTGATTTGAATTTGCGGTTTGGTTTTCAATCGCTTCATAAATAAAAAAGTTATGTAGATCTAAATTAACACGCAGGCAGAGCTGCGGGCAACAGCTAGTGTACAATACATCTATTTACATCATAATTTATTTATTTTTTAATATATTTTAATTACTTATCAATTTAATGGAGGAACTGGGGTACTTTTTGCAAAAGTTTCAATATCCACCACTAGTACTGCAGTTCCTCCGTAATCATGGCGCTTGCAACAGTGCCAAAATATCGGAAACTGAAACCAACGTTACATGACAAATATCCGGGTCTCTCTTGTTTAACCGAAAGGAATTTGACAATGTTCACTTCCCAAAAAACTTTTCGCATAATTTCATTTGCCAAATTAATACTTAGCAAAAAATCTATTCACAAAAAATTGTAACGCAAACCTAATGTTACAAGTTATAGTTTAAATGTTCATTTCCCAATGACTTGTTTACCAACTAGTACTTTAAATTTTTTTTATTTAGTTCAATATCTCAGTTGGAATAACGGTTTTTACGCAAAAAGTAGTCGTTCCTGGCTCTTGTGCGACCTACAATATCATTCATGCACTTTTAACTACCAATATAAACGACATTCCTACATTACTTACTGTGTAGAAGGTTCGAAAAATACCATAGCCGTAGTAAACAATTTATGGAACCACCTAGGCCCACAGCTGATACCTTGGCTCCTGATCTAGCATATAACGGCTATTTTATCCCTAATTCAAATAAAAACTCCCCAAATAATAATTACTATAAAAATTAAAAACCATGTTTTACTAAATCTAATGCTAGTCATATGGTAAACGCAATTAATATCTCCAATAATTTTAAACAGGACTGCCCGAGATGCAGAACCGACACTCACTCTTTATATGGTTGCAATCAACCACGCTTTCTAATTTGTTTAGGATATCGTTCTCTCGATTGTGCTACTTGTAAACCTAATGAAAAATCTAAAAAACTAAAAAGCTCCGATTGGGACAAAATAAAAACTAGGTCAAAGACTAATAAAGTCGAGTGGCATAATTGGCTTAACTATGTTTCTAATTTTTTTAATACTAATAAACTTTTATTTATTAACTAACTTTTATATATGTTATTAATTATTCACAGTTTTAACCTAACCTAACCATTTTTTTTTAAATAAGTAATTATCCTAATCTAAATAGTTTAGTTCTGGGTAACCTACTAAAAACAATCTCTTTTTTCTATTAATGCAAGTCGTTTCTGGCGTAGGTCTCAGTTTTAACCTAACCTAACCTACCCATTTTGTTTAAGGAAGAAATTAACCTAATCTAAATAATATTTTTTGTCATAACAAATTATTTCACCAACCGTTTATTGTCTGAAGATTGTTTGCTGTAATAAATCATTTGATTAAAGACCAAATGCCATAATGACATTATACTTGGTAATATTTTGCCAAGTAAAAATTTGAACAAATTAAAATATGCGTACTAAAATCATTCGAAATATTGCAATGGTATAAAAAAAGGTTGCTAAAATTTGTTTGGGTAATGAAGTTTTGTCAAAATCTTTTCGGCAAAACGGCAGGCACCCTAAATATCCCGATAAATCCAACAGTACTGTAAACGACCATTATAGTTTAAATAGCTAAGTATATTATTTTCGAAACTTTTGCAATTTATCTTTTTAGTATTTTAGTTCAAAAACTCATACTGAAAATGATACGACTATTATTGAAATTGATATTATGTTAATGAAGAGTTAAACTTCAGATGTTCATAGAAACGGGAACAACATTAACTGTTCACTGAGAAATTGAGCAATTTTAAACTGACGCTCTTGGGTAGTTAGTAACTCTGACGTTGTGCTGTTAAAACTTTGTATAAAGTCTGGTATCCTTAATTATGTTAACGTATTTGGGTAATTAGTTAAGTATATTCTTGTATAACGAACATTATATGTTTAGTATACAAGTTTTTTAAGAACTTTAAGCGAAAGAGGAAGTTCTAAATTAGTTGCAATTTTTATATAATGTATGTTCACTGATTACTACAAGACGCCTGACGTCAATCGACTTGAAAGAGAGTATTTTTCGACGAATATTTGACGCTAATGAACAATAAGATTATTGCTTCCATATTTACATTTAGGTACTGCCAGATTCAGAAGGGAATATGTAAAACCTGTGAGAAAAAAACTTGACATTGAAACTCACGGCTACTTTTTTTTAATTACTGAATGACCGTACAAAAGTATGAATTGCATATCAAAATATACTGATTGCACAGCAAATCCTACTAAAGTCTTAGGGCAATCCGACTTCGATAGGTTAGGTTAGCTTCGTATTTTGGCTATGCATGACGAACTTAATTTGCTGTTAAAATTAATATATTTTGAGGTAATTATTTGATGTGCAATGAGTATATTTGCTTAGGAAAGGGATTTTTTTGAAACAAAACGAAGGTTTTTTGACTACCAGTTAAATACAACCCAAATTAAATTATAAATACGAAATTCACTACCGTTTCATAGTCTAAATTTAACATTTTTGAGTCTAACAGATATACCTTAAAGGCAGTCTAAAAGTTAAAGATAACATCGTTATGAAAATTTAATTGTACGAAGAAACCAAATCTACTTTTTGGAACTCACTATTTACGTTAAATGACAATTTGCATACATCAGTAACTTTTCCGCTATCTTAAGAATAGTTTTCCTTATAAACAGTGAATTTGAACAGTTTGGTGTTTTGATTTGCTATTCATCGTAGCTTTGGCAAACATAATATTAGGTATGTACCTACCTACATGGCACCAACAAAGATAAGATACCGTAATACTTCGATAATGCTTTAAAAATGTCTATGGTGTTTATTCTTTCATTTTCACAAACATGATTTATGTTGGTATGTTAACGTGTGCCACTATAGCTTGCCCTTAAGAAGAGGGCGAATCTAGGAAAAAAAAAAGTTTACGTATGGCATTGAACCTTCTGCATTTATATCAACTGACGTTTCTACCATTAGTGTGAGACGGTAAAGTATCGGCAACAGTAATATTTTACGTCGAAAACCTTTTAAATCGTAAACATCAACGCCTTGTTGTGAGAAAAACCAACTTGCGGTCGGCACGAGTAATGAACTTTTAAGATTTATGTTCCTGAGAAAATGGAGGCTTTCTGCCGTTGTTTTATTTTTCTTAGAGTACACCTGTCGTGTTTTTATGCTGGGAAAATAAAATTTATAAAGACATTAAGTACTCCAGAGTGTAAAAGAGGTTTATTGTACTATATGTATTATATTATCTAATGTTTCATTCTTGGCAGAAAGACCAATATCTTCCAGGCAAACATAGGATGGAAAGAATATTACAGGAAATAATAAGGGCTGCGTAGGTACCTTGAAATACCTACCTTAACTAATATTATAAATCTGAAAGTGTGTTTATTTGTTTGAACCCTCTTCACTATCAAATGTCTAGACGTTAGTTTTGAGATTGGAGAAGAAAATAGGATACTTTAAAACTATTCCACGCGTGCGGAGCTGCGGGCAACAGCTAGTAAATATATAAAAGTATAAAAAGAGAGTCAATAAGACAATTAAATAAATAAAGCTAATACAAGAACTTTATTACTGAGACTTCGCTGCCTGTCCGGACGGACGGACGTCCGTCCATCCATCTCTACGTTGTATCTCATAAACCGTGATAGTTAGAAAGTTGAAATTTTCACAAATGATGTATTTCTATTGCCTCTGTAACAACAAATACTAAAAACACAGACTATAATAAATATTTAAGGGGGCTCCCATACAACAAACGTAATTTGTTTTGCCATTTTTATACATAATGGAACGGAATCCTACGTGCGTGAGTCCGATTCGCACTTAGCAGTTTTTTAATTATACTAATTTTCCAGTTCATTTATTTTAATTTTATGCACATATTTGCAACAATTAAACGAAATAAACCAACGGCAAAATAATTAGAGCTCATGGGTGTAAACATTGTTACCTGAGTCCAATTAAGCCTCGTTGGTTAATTGGATTGGAGAGCTGGGTGTCACAAGCTACTTATTGAACCAAGCATCTGCTACATAAATTAATAAAGTGAATGCACAAGCGTAGATAAATAACTGAAACATTTTATAAAACAACTAGCGGCCGCCCACGGCTTCGCCCGCTTGACAAATTATATACACAAAAAGCTTCCTCGAGAACCACTCTATCCATTAATGAAAACCGCATCAAAATCCGTTGCGTAGTTTTGAAGATCTAAGCATACATAGGGAAGAGAAGCGACTTTGTTTTATATAATTTATGCTTTCGATTGTCGGCACTTGGTGGAATGGAAAATAGTTATACATTATTATTTATTAGTAATACACCGGTTTCACCCTTGAAAATGCCATAGGGCGAAACCGGTCAGGTCAGTACCAATAAAGAATTTGTGGAATATCTGTACAAGTGAGTTATTTCATAATGTACGAGAATGACTTTGTTTTGTACTATGTTACGAGTATGATATGAATTGCAAAAACGATAGTCTTAAGCCGGTTTCGAACCAGCGACGGTTCCAGGGGGAATGCTCATGCCGACTGACTAAGAACTTCAGGCTAAAGACATCGAAAGGACTTTGGGCACAAATGTATGGACTGGTCCTGGACCCAATAGACCTATAGATAAATAGTATATCTTCAGAAAGGTATATTCTCATGGAACACGAATACCGTACTATGGTGCTTGTTCCGATTTGCTGTCCGACGCGTACCTTGAATAATATTAAATCACTTTCTGACATATATAGACCTTTTTTCGATGAAATTTGTGTCTCATATCAGTGTCTCTACAGGTACTTCTCGATTAACGGCTTTAATGGGCCTGTTATCGAGGAATAATGGGCTACCTGCATTTCATTGTTTTTTACCGGGTCAGTGATGTAAGAATTCATGTAACTAGGATACGTATTATGGTGATTTTGATGATTTTGTCAATTAGTAAAGTAAAATAGAATAAAGAATAAGTATTACTAGGTTACACACCTAGTGATACTTATTCTTTATTTTATTTAATACTAACTGACCCGGCAAACGTTGTTTTGCTTTAGGGGTGGACTACCCTTAACATTTAGGGGGATGACAAATAGATGTTGTCCGATTCTCAGACCTACCCAATATGCAAACAAAATTTCATGAGAATCGGTCAAGCTGTTTCGGAGGAGTATGGCAACGAAAACTGTGACACGAGAATTTTATATATTAGATATAAATAAGAACATTGAAACTAAAGTCAAAATAGGTAATTCCAACGTCATGCATGCCTGTAATTTGTATAATTACTTTGAGAGTATTCTATTATGTATTAGTTTGTAAGGTTATGGGTAATTATGCAGTTGGTGTGCTTATTGTAAAAAATAAAAATACATCGGTGGTCTCTTGCATGGATATTGCAAACTTTTTAAAGCAAGTCAGATTCTGAAACCCAATGCCAATACTACATCTATGTGTGGCTGTTGCTCAAAGTGGCGGCGGCGGTTGCGTCCAGTGTGGTGTCGACTCACTCGTCACCGATATGGGCCAACTTTATATTTTTCTACCTCCCATAATAATATTCAGTAGGTCCTTAAGGTAAAATATTGTGCTCAGAATACCTGCATTAGAATGAATAAGATTGACGACCCGAATGCACGGTAAAACTCGAAGGAGTTTTTGTTGCATCGTAATGTTTCAATTTAAATGTATGTGTTTTTCTTGTAAGCTTTATATAAATAAAAAAAAATAAAAATACGTAGCTTTAAAAAAAGATAAAATGATGATATAAACCTTATCAATCAAAATCAAGTTAAATCAACTATTATAGGTATGTATAAAAAGTGCTTGCTTACTTTAGAATCAAAATACGTTTAATCACAAATACATCCATAACAACTTAAGTAAGTAGGTACCTACTTATATGAGTTAACATTAAACAAACAACATGATTTGGGTAATTATCAGTTTAAAACACGCGTCGTACAAAGCAATTAGCCACAGGCGCGTCCGTTGGGTGGGAAACGACCAACGTGCGCCCCTGTAACCTCCGAGTTTAAAATGAATGCAAATCAGAATCCTGTTTTATTAGGTTTTAAAGATTACTTATTAGGTTTTATTATTTTTTGTTCCTTATTTAGATTTGTGTATTACGGGAGTACGACGAAATGTGGGCCGAAAACGAACTGTAGTTTTCAGCTATAGCTAGAATTATTCAAGAGGAAGGGTTATATTATTGGCCAAGCGAGAGAAGCGTTTTAACGTTGAAGACTTAGTTACTACCCGTTAGGGGGTTGTATGTTAGACAGAAATAAGAAGACTTAGCTACGATTGAATTAACAATAAGATATATTGCAAATAATACGTGAGACACAAGATAGATATACTAGGGTTACAAAGATAGGTCAGGGCGTGGTCTGGGGTCCTCGTCGCATGAATCTGAGACAAGTGTAGCTGAAAGTATCACACCTGAGTTGTGCTGTTGGTCGAGGCGGGCGATGAGGTAGTGGTCGAATTACGTAGGTACGAGTACTTCAACGTCTCAGCGTCTACATTTCGATACTATACTGGAAAAGTTTGCTTCGAACACACAGGTGTTCCGGGATGGCGACGACACATTTTTTGGCCTATAGCAAGCCTATGTCACTCGCCAAAACACCGCCAAAACGAAGTTGTAAATCAGTAAGGGTTGTCTCTTGTTTGTTACACGGCATTGACCATAGAGTTGATATTAAGGCATTAACTTCATAATTATTGGTCAAATTATGCTGGTATATATTTTACTTTACTAGTCAACCCAACGTTTGAATGATGTACTCTGTAAACAAAAGAATATGCTTTAATAAATAAATAATAATAAATATGTTAGGACAATTTACACAACGCCATCTAGTCTCAAACTAAGCAGAGCTTGTGATATGAGTACTAGATAAACTGATATAAATACTTATATACATTTTTTTTTTGTAAATACATACATATTATACATAGGAAACACCCAGACTTCGGCACAAACGTATCTATCTTCACACAAAGTTTGTCCCGACCGGGGATCGAACCCGAGACTCCGGCGTCGAAAGCAGATGCACTACCGACTACGCCACCGAAGCAGTCAGCAGCAGTTAATTACAGCAGTTAACACGTCAGAGTGCAAGTTCTGTATGTAAGTATCTACAATTCTCTATTCTGTGCCTATAGTCAAAATATTTTAATAAAGTAGGCGTCCGATCAACACGCATGTGGATATGACAGATATAATAATGTATGGAAACCGAAATGCCTGGAAAAGGTAAATTCACTGGCAGATAGCTAACGTTATAAGGAGTCACTGACACTTTTTATCCTGCAAATGGGTTCCTGAGTGAATTGAGAACTAGAAAACTATTCCACGCGGGCTTAGCCGTGGACATCAGCCAGTTGTTAACACAATTATTATTTTTTGGGTTGATACTCCTACTACATAGTGCTAATAGTGGAGTTTTTATTGCCAGGTTCTTTCCTCTTTGGGCGTTTTCACATTGCACGATATCGTCACGATATAGGGGAGGTAAGAGTGTATTGGGCATTTCTTAAATTGTCATTATGCAGATGGGTACTGCAGTACCCACCTCATCAGGTCAGGGGCCTAAGTCGCGTAAATTAACGTAAAACGCCATGCTACTGCTGCCAGGATGGCGCCAGAAAGTCACCAAACCGAATGACTGCAGAGTACAATTATCATTAGGTTAAGTTGAATTTAGTTACTCCCGACATTACTTCTTAACTTCCCAGCCCCTATATCCCGGGAACCGAACTTCCCACCTAAATTCTGGGCAAATTTTTCTTCCCCCTGCACCCCTCCCGTCACAAGTTACATTTGCCTGCAAAAAAAATTCCGGGAATTCTCATCCCGCAAAAATAACCAAGATTCCCAGTACCCCATATCTCGAAAACTAAGCATCCCAGGTCAATTTCGCCCTCATTTTTCCGGCCCCTAGTACCCTAAGTAAGTAGTTGAACCCCATCTTACCACAAAATTTTTCTTCCCAATTCTCATCCCACTTTCCACAAAACTTGAAGCCCCTATATCCCGGTAACGAAGCTTCCCAGCTTAATTCTGAGCAAATTTTTGTTCCCCTGCACCTCGACCGAGACTTATACTATTAGCCTGCAAAAAAGATCCCGGGAATTCCCATCCCACAAAAATACCGATTCCCAGTACCTGATATCTAGGAAAGTAAGCATCTCAGGTCAATTTTGACTTCTTTTTCGGACCTCCCTAGAACCCCCCACAGGTAATAAAACTCCATCTCTTTCCATAAAAATATTTTCCCAATTCCCATCCCACTTCCTAAAAACTTTGATATCACCTGTGACAGTTGGACGTGTTTCTATGTTCCCCCACATATCTAGGTACTATGAGTAGGTCTGGGGGCTATATCCTGGTAATACAACATCAATCACCCATAGGTTTCTCTATGTTGCAGTTAAACTGCAATATGTAAAATATTAGTAGACTATACTAAATTGAGCGAGATAACAGATGCGAACAGTGACCAATCATATGCTCATATGCTGTGATTAATCACGGTGAAATCACAGTGACTCCTTGTGTAGTCACGATATCGCCACGAAAAAGTGGACGATATCGTCACTTACGTATCGTCGACGAACTATCGTAATTTACGCGACTTAGGCCCCTGACCTGATGAAGTAGGTACTGCAGTACCCATCTGCATAATGACAATTTAAACATTTCTTAAATTGCTTAACAACACATGCCCAATGCACCCTTACCTCCCCTATATCGTCACGATATCGCCACGATAAAGTGGACGATATCGTCACGATATCGTGGCACGTGAAAACGCCCAAATGGCTGCACCCATTACTTTGCGAATCTGGCTTTAAATGTAAATTCTTATGTGCTAACGTTAATAAGTGTTATTTTATAACCTATATTAATAAATATTTTTGAGTTTGAGTTTCAAAAAAAATATAGGAAACTCATTCACCGAGCCTTTTCCCAACTCAGTTGGGGTCGGATTTACAGTCTAACTGCGATTCGGCTGAACTTCGATATTTTCCGTGAAGCGACTGCCATCTGACCTTCACAACCCATGGGCGATATCGAAGTTCTGTAGTTAGACCGGTCGGATTTTTTATTTAGGGCTCCAACTACCCCTAACGACTGCCATAGATGTTAGTATGACAACCGGGACCGACGGCTTAGCGTGCTCTCCGAGGCACGGAGGGGTCTCAATGTCTTAAGAAATGGTCACCCATCCTAAGACCGGCCTGAGTCGATGTTGCTTAACCTTTGCAATGTGTTAACATTGTCGGTTACGACTAGGCCACGAGCCTCTCAAAAAAATATAGGAAACTACCACCACGAAAACAATTGCTATTTTTTGATTCGTAACGAATATTTGTAGTAAGATGTGCCTACGTCCATTTTATCGAGAGTGGAATGTTTTCGAACCAGAAAATCAAAGTACCTAAGAATTGTAAGGGTCTACAATTGAATATTTGTGTGGAATATTCGACGTTATTGGTTGAGCCCAAAATCGATTCCCGTAACGACGTACCCTCGAACACGCCGTAAATTACGAGTAGTATTTGTGAAAAACAGACTCACTATATCTACATATTATAATTTTTTTTGTCAAATTTAATATTTTCTAGAGTGCCCGGTTACGGCAATAGGCTTGCCCCCTATTACGTAATAGTTGGGACCAACAATATGTGGGTGTGTATGTATGTCTTGTCTGTCTGCCATTATTATATAATTCCAGTAAAATAACGGTTTAATCGTATAAAACTTCGATATAAATGAACACTGGATCTTGATACGTACTCGTGTACGGTCTGCAAACTTTAAAACACACGTTTTAGTAAATTTCCCTTCTGTTTCCCTGAATAGCACTCAAACACGGTGTTATATGAGTACATTACAGTAATATTATATGTAGTTTGTAAACTGCTTCCTGTACATTTAAAATTATTGGATAAAATCATTCAATCCACAAGTTTCGGATAGTTTTCTCGGGATTTTGAATATTAGATTAGGTATTGAAGAGATTAGGGGTAACATCTCCTTAAGTCATCCTTACGTGCCAACGGTACACCTGCTGATAGACGGTTGAGGCTCTGGCAAATGTACCAATAATATACCTACCTGAAAAAGGTATTAGGGTCGCTCTCTACGTGTGTATTACGCGAGTCCAACGGGCCCAGCCCCACTGACGCGTTTTTGGTCTTTTGCGTCGCGGTTGTACATACAAATCACTGTGTCAAACCGCAAGATTCGGCGGTGGCGGTGCAGCGCTGCACCGCAAAATATTACGTTTTACACGCGGTGCAATGGTGCTTCGCCTCGTACCGCGTCGTCCTAATGAGAGAGATGACAAGCACTCGTTTGTCACCCTACAACCCTGAAAACGCCCGTGAGGCTTCAGCCTATGACTAACGGGATGTGAGCCGAAAACTGCTTCAAATGCACTGTTTAGCAATAGACAGAGTCATTCAAGAGGAAGGGTTATCTTATTATCCAGAGCGTACTTGAATGTCTGTCTGTATATATGTTCGGAGCTAGCGACAACATGTTTTATTCGATCTCCACGAAACTGTACACCCAAGGGCGTAGCCAGGATTCCATCAAGGGGGGGTAGACCTAATCCTAAAATAAATCGGGGGAGGGTGAGTTCATTGAGGGCCACGACCCATGCACCGCCCGCAATGCCCTCGGGTCCAGGGGTGGTGATTTTCCGGCGACTGAGCCGAAGTACCACTGTTCCTAACTCTCTGACTTCGGGTACATCGTCTTCGCCGCTGCTATCCGCGTTGGGCGTCTAAGACCGAACCATGCCCGGAGGGATGTGCTCCTCCGCGCTCGTCGGAAACATAGAGCCCAAGACTCCCTCCAGCTGATCCGGCTGGAGAATCTGGGTCTGTGGGAGCGCCCTCGGTCGGAGTTTACCTCTGACCTCAAGGAACGGGCGTCCCCATGGGTTCAGTGGCGCTCCAGGGTCTACAGGAGCTCCTCGCGGGCTGATGATGGCAAGACTAAATTGAAAGTATAGATTTGAAAAACTTCCATATACCTACCTATCGAATTTTTTATTAATACTGCTCTTCAGAAATTGCACAATGATGCATGTACGCAACGGGCGACACTTGCACCACAGAATCCACAGATGAGAATGAGAAAGAATTTGATTATTTCTTCAACTAAATGTGCTTGCACTTTTGCACTACCCTTCCCGGCCTCGCCTGTCGTGTTCGACACAAGTGCTATACCAGGTAGTGACCCCTACAGAAAGCGCAGTAGTCATCCCATCCCGCGTAAAAATTCCAGGATGTGAATACATTTTCAGATGCGATAGGCGTTGCTTCCGCGTTGCTTTTACGAGTATCTCGTATTATTGATTTTTGCTTTTGTCGTTTCTTATCCTTTCTTATTAGATTTATTTCAAAATATTAACAAACGGGTTTATGAGTATTCTAGCTAACTCTATGCTATACTATAACATAGAGTAGAGACTCGAGGGCGGGGGGGGGGGAGCTGCCCCCCCCCCTGCCTGTACCTGGCTACACCCATGTGTACACCAGAAGTGTTCCTTATTGTGTTGTCTCGTAGGACATGGGGACACAAAGAACCCAAAATAATGTTTCTAATATAACGATACCAAACCCTCTTCGCTCCTAAGGTTTACTTTTCTACCCCGCAAAGTCGAGGCAAACCACTAGTTCAACCTCTGTCGCCTAACCTGCACAAAGGCGTCGTCTAACAACAACAAATGTATTACGTCACTGTTATCGTATACCACCTGCATTCTATCTCCAGTGATTTACTGCCTTGCAAAATTTAATTAGGGATGGGAGATAACTGAGGGACGTCACTTTACACTATAACTAAAACCCTGGATATGTGTTTGTGTACTAAAACTTTTGATAATGACTGATATGAATAGTTGATTACAATAAGAATTACAATATATAAAATATACATATATTTTTTTTTTTTTTTTTTATATTTGGTTCGCCAAATTGACGCCGCCCGCCTGGTGGTAAGTCGTGACGACGTCTAGCGATTGTGGGCCACTCTCACAGCACACATTAATATTGAGAGTGGCCCTCAACTTGACGACCTACTGATGTGCCTCTTCACGCTCCGCTTAAAGAACCCAGGATTATATGTGGGAGGAAACACGTGCACAGGCAGGGCGTTCCAGGCCACTATCGTTCGGCAGAGAAACGAACGTTTAAAACGTTTGGTTCTCGCGAACATGCTATCCACTGTGTGGGGGTGGCATCTCTGCCCGGCACGAGTCGTTCGGGATCGGAAGGAAGAGGGTGGGATCAGATTGAAGAGCTCTTCAGAACACTCGCCATGGTAAATACGGTAGAATGCGGCCACGGAAGCTATTGTTCGGCGCTGAGCTAGCGGCTCAAGGCTTCCCGTTACCTCCGGACAACCAATAATACGGATAGCCCGTCGCTGCATAGCGTCGAGAGCGTCCAGCAGATACTTCGCGGAGCCGTCCCAGAGGTGAGAGCAGTATTCGACGCAGGGTCTAATCTGCGTCTTGTACAGCAGACACCTCTGGTCCGGTGTAAAGAATCTCTTTACCTTATTCAGTATTCCTAGTTTCCGCGAAGCTAGCCCTATACATCTTTCGATGTAGTTTTTATTATTGAGCTCTCGACGAACGTCTATGCCAAGGATATCAAGGTTGTCCTTCATTGGTAATAATGCATTCTGAAGAGAGGGTAGGGGAAGGAAAGGGGATTTCTTCGCAGTAAATGCACACGCCTGTGTTTTGCGGGCATTGAACTCGACCAGGTTCTCGGTACCCCATTGAGAGATACTGTCGAGGTTACGGTCGAGATCAGCCACGAGTCGTCGTCTCTCCTCCTCAATCTCAGATCGCCCCGCCGTCGGACGAACCGAGTAACTCCCGTGCAGTGTGCTGTCATCTGCATAGCAATGAATGTTCCCGAGGGATAGCATATCATTGATATGCAGAAGAAAGAGAGTTGGTGATAGTACGGACCCCTGCGGTACCCCGGCATTCACTTGCAAGAAGCGAGAAGCCTGGCCATCGCAGAGGACCCGCACTCGGCGCTCGTTTAAAAAGCTGGCAATCCAGCTGCACAGTTGAGGAGGTAGACCATATGCCGGAAGCTTGGAAAGGAGCGAAGCATGCCAGACCCTATCGAAGGCTTTGGCGATGTCCAGGCTAATAGCCAAGGACTCGCCGTGCCTTTCCATAGCCCCACCCCAGACATGCGTTACGAATGCCAGAAGATCACCCGTTGATCGCTTTGGCTTGAAGCCGTATTGTCGATCATTGATTAGCGAGTGATCCTCTAGGAATTGCATGAGCTGCTTATTTATAAGGAGCTCAAGCACCTTGCAAATGACTGAGGTGACAGCTATGGGTCGATAGTTGCCTGGATCGGACCGATCCCCTTTCTTGGGGATCGGTTGTACGTTCGCCTCCTTCCAGACCTCCGGCACGAGCCCTGAGGAGTATGACAGGCGGTACAGACGCGTTAATACTGGAGACAACTCAGCTGCACATTTTCGTAGCACCACCGCCGCAATGCCGTCAGGGCCACTGGCTTTCCGCGTGTCGAGTGACCGCAGCACTGCCCGTACATCACATTGCCTGATAACAATATCAGGCATTGTGTGGCCACAGTTGGCGATGGCGGGGGGCTGCAGGCCACGGTCGTCGACCCGGGAATTAGCCGCAAAGAGGTCTGCGAGCATATCCGCTTTCTCTTGGGCTTTGTGAGCCAGTGTTCCATCTGGGTAACGCAGCGGTGGCAGCGAGGGCTGACAAAAGTTAGATTGCACGGCTTTGGCCAGTTGCCAGAATCCACGGCTGCCCGTGGGATGGGAAGTGAGCTCCTGACCAAGCCGCGCGACGCGCTGGGCATCCGCTCTCTTAAAGGCCCTCTTACTCGACTTTGTGGCCCGGTTGTACGCTGCTTTGAGGTGGCCCACGTTTGGGTCGCTCACAGCCCGGGCCCTGATCCAGGCGCGATATGCCGACTGTTTTTGTCGAACAGCTTTGGCACAATCTCGCCCGAACCAGGGACGGGCTCTGCGGATACTGGCGACATACTGATCTCGCCAGCAATAGCAGAAGCTCTATCCGAAGGAGCCTTTCCTACAAAGCAGCGCTGGCTCCAGGGGACGGACGCAAAATAATCGCGTAGACCGTCCCAATCCGCTGACGAGTAGTACCATAGTCGTCGTGACGTTTGCACAGGACGTGCAGGAGGTGACACCTTCATGCCAGCGTGAACAACACAGTGGTCGGAACTACCCAGTGGGGCTCCTACGGAAACACTGTACTGGGCTGGGCGACTCGTCAGCAGTAGATCCAGCAGAGCGGGCGCGTGATCTGACCTGTCTGGTATCCGGGTGATCCCGCATACCATCTGGGTCAGACCGTGGGAGAGAGCGAACGCATGGGCGGCTCTACCCGCATGATCAGTCTTGAGGGACCCCAGCCATTCAATGTGATGGCCATTGAAGTCCCCCAGAAACACTAGGTCAGCGTTCGGGAACCGCACCTGCGCTTCATCAGCCGTCTCGCTGAGGTACTGGAAGAGCTTTGTTGTCTCAGAATCCCCTGTGTGGGATCGGTAGACGCACACGTAGATCTGGCTCATAGAGCCATGGTCTACGTGCAGCCAAAGGACGGAATTGGAGGGGTTCTCTAGGCAGCGCAACCGGCGGCAGCAAACATCCGCCCTAACGAACACGCACACCCCGGCTTTGTCTCGAAATTGTTCCTCGATGACATAGCCGGGGTAACACAGGTAAGACGTGTCGTCAGGGCGGCGTATTTGTGTCTCCGTGAGGAACATCACAGCGGGCCGTGCCGTCTCAAGGTGGTGGTGGACGGTATCGAGGTTCGCATGGAGTCCACGGACGTTAGTGAACTCCACCTCGAAATGTGAAGTTGTGGGGTTTCCTAGGGCCGCTGTGTAACGTTTATTTCTTTTTTGTTGCACTGCCATTGTAGATTTTGAAGAAGAAGCGTGAAGACAGGGCGACATTTGGTGCAGCAGTAAGTGACAAAGCGTAGGGGCTAGCTTTGTCTAGAACCGTGTGGTTAGGTCGGAGCCGACCCGCCGGACGGAAGGGCTCCCAAACCCCCCTGATGCAAGGCTGCCGCTACCCCACACCGGTTACCACCCGGAGCGGCGATCCCACATCAGGATTATGCGCAACATGTGGGGCAGCCTCCTGGGGTGGTTGGCCCCAGGCGGGCCCCATGACTGTGTTGCGGGCGGCCGCGGCAACGCCGTTGCTAAGGGTCTCCCTGGCCGGCGAATCGACCCACACCACCCACACTGGACTCCGTTTCGCCCCCACTGGTCCCATGCCTGCTGCACCATACATCGCCCCGGGCCCGGCGGTGCAGCTGCTGAACCCCTAACGCAACCCAGCCTGGGCTGGGTTACTTGGGGGGCTTTAGCACAGCTGCACGGTGGTACCCCCCCGGACCAACACTGTTGTACCACCTGGTACCCACGTAGGGGCCGAAGCCACTCCATAGGTACCGTAAATTAACGAGCCTCGTCCGTTTATCAGCAGGTGCGCCACTAGCAGGTGAGGTCGCTGGGGCCCTATAGATGTTGGTAGAGCCCCTTTGCACCACATAATTATAGACTAACAATATTTACATTACAAAATATCGTAATAAAATTATAATAATGCTGGCTGTATTACCACGTTGGATGGCGATACTTATTCTTTGGGCCAGAAAATAGCCAGCCTTCTGGTCCTGAGAAGCATCGATTAGGTGTTTAGCAATGTATAACTCTATAAAGGCGGCGAGCACTCGGACCCCATGACCCCAGTGTCTCAACCCCAAACGGCTCAAATATGTAATCACCTGCTAGGTTAGCATATTTACGCCGTTTAAGGCCTTCAGCCGATGCAGCAGCAGCGCCGGCACATCCGGATGTGCTTGAAAGGTGTGAAGGTGATAAGGTGTCACCGCATGTAGCGTCCCACACCAAAGGCCTTCCCATCTTCCACGGTAGCAACGACATACCGTCCGGTCTCTTTCCATCGCTTCGTGCTAAACCATTTGGTTCACGTACGGCCGGAAGACCTGCGGTGGAAAGAACCCTACGAATTATGTCGATTAGAATATCTTGCCGAGGTATACGACCTGCGCTTCTGCTACAAGAAAGGCTATGGTGTCCCAGATTGTCGACGGCTACTCCACAAGTGCAATGATGCGGGATACACAAGGTGTACCCAGTCGAAGGCAAGTGGCAATGCGGAAGGTTGTGTCGTCCATAATAGCTGATTACTTATAACATATACATATATAAACAGGTAGACAAGTATATAATTACCTATTGTAAAGTATTCTACCAATATAAATGTGAAAGTTTGTGAAGATGTTTGAAAATTAATCACATGCAAACCGTATATGGTACGTACCTGCTTAGAAGAGAATTAGATAAAAATAGTTTATTAAAATAGTTAAGGGTTAAATCAAGACTTTATCGACAACTAAGTAGGTATAAGTAGATAGTAGTCGAAGTGATTTCATAGGACTGTAAGTTACATATAGAACTACAAATTAAATTTTTAATTAAAATTATTATATATATATATAAAAAATTATTATTATAATTTAATTAAAAATTAAAAAAGTTTATATTTGAAACAACTTTCGTTTACATTTTACATCATACTTTTGCTTTTATGCGAATTTGCCCTTTAGGGCTCGTTTAAGGAGACGCGGCGCGTCGTGCGGTGCGGTCCGCGAGGCGGGCCGCCAGAAACACAAACATACGGCAATGTTTGGAGCGTTCAAGGAGAAGCGTCTTTGCAAGCGTTTGTTTGAGTTGTAGCTGCCCAAGCGGACGCGGCAAATGTAGCGACAGGCGACGCCGCGGAGCACGCGGCGGGTAATCCAGTGAGTTTCGCAATGGGAGAACGCGGCGGATGAAGCGGCGGGTGACGCCGCAAAGGACGGGGCAAGGAAGGCTGGGAGAGGTGCGGGGTATGCAGTGGGAATGTCGGAGTCGTCGGTGCCAGTTTCAGGGACGGAAACTTAGCATTGCGCTCAGGAAAAAAACATTACAGCGCTATCTACTAATCCTGCTGGATAAACAGCGGACAAGTTAATATCTGCATTTCTCGCTAGATGTTTCTTTTCAAAATTTTATGAATAAATTTTATGTTCCGCTCTAGCGGTAAATAAAATACTTTTTAGGTTATAATTATCTTCAAGCAATATATCAATGATTTCGTCCATGATTACAAACAATACACACGTTTGCTCTTTGTAACTAGTCGAACAAGACTGGAAGGACGGCAATAAGCTGCGAGAGTCGCACCGGGTGTCGCACTGAACGACGCCGCATGCAAAGCTGCGTCTCACGCGGCGGGCGCAGCGCCGTACGAAGCCACGCCGCTCGCGTCGCTCGACGCCCCGCGTTTCCTTAAACGAGCTCCTGCATTTCTATATGTTTGAGTTTGCACGTGACGTGACGCGGGCCGCTTCACGCGCCGCCTCACTATAAACGATTAAATCGCTCGACGTGCCGCGCCAAGCCACGCCACACGTGAAGCTCGACGCCCCGCGTCTCCTTAAACGAGAAGTTGCCGCTATTCTGAGAACAACAAACGACAAACAGAAACCCAGCCGTTGTAGGGCCTCGATAGACAGATAATCTCAACTAGCCATGAAAATCCGGAACATGTTCATCACATACCAGTAATAAATAGGATTCTAAAAAAGTGATTCTACGTCTAGAGTAAGTACCTAAATTACCGCGTCAAAGGAAATAGACGTCCTTAGCAACTAGAGCAGAACTAAAGCACATTCTGATAATAGAACTGTGATATAAAACACCGACAAATACATTTAATTCCGTTTCTATAACAGCTAATAGTGAGCTCTTTTACCAAGATGAATGGACATCGTTCGCCCTACTTCACTCGCATTAACCCTGACTCTAAGACAGACTCAGGTCACCGTCCTTCTGCAAAACTAATCTACATTTCTGTTAAAGTAAATGCGTCGTGTCTTGAAAATTTATTGGTGTCAAGACATAGAATAGATGACGTAGCGAAATTGAGCTTCTAGAAGAATAATAACAGATTCCAAATTCTACACTAAGAAATAGTAGGGGCCGTTAACTACTACGGCTATTTTCCTAGAGACTGATAATTACAGAAAATTCCTAATACCAAGTAGTAGTACTAGTAGACTGATGTAGTGTAGATTAAGTAGGGTTTCGAGACAGCCTTCTGTGTACAAACATTGGGGTACTTACCTAATAGAGTGTAATTATTTAGTAGACGCGATAATTTGGAGTTTAATATTTGATGTTCTCGATGTACACACCTGTTTCCCAGGTGTGTACAAAGAGTAGACGAGGTACGTATATTAACAACCGGTTGACCAGTACCTTTGGCAGTCCACGTAATAGGAAGCCACTGCCTCTTACGTCACTAACTACCTACCTAGTTGAACCGAGTCACTAAACCACTACCGCACTGGTCCGAATGAGTGTCCGAATTATAAAAGAACTGAGGACATCCTTTTGACATCACGTAGGTTAATTTCTGTATCACAAATGCATTTTTCATGTCATGAAAAAAGAATAGAAATATAAATAGAATAGAAATATACTTTATTGTCCAATAATATACAAAGTAATATTAAATACAAACTAAATCTTAATTCAGTAGTACAAATGGCGGCCTTATCACCTAGAGTGATCTCTTACAGGCAACCTTTGGATGGACATAACAGATCGAAGTTGTAGGTAAGTATATAATGTTTGTAGATAAAGTAGATAGTGTTTCATTGCAAACTTGTTTAACACACATATCACGCCTATAGACCCGAGGGGTAGGCAGAGGTGCATTACACACCCACAATTTGCCAGCATTTTTAGTCCCACGTAATAGAGGCAAGCCTATTGCCGTCACCGGGCACACATATAATGGGTTATGTCTAAAATGGCCGAATGAATGTAATAAAAAGTAGCAGCTATACATATATTAATTTGAAAAAAAAATTGAATGCGATTGCGATGAAATGTTGTTTAACACATTACACTAAAACGGACAGTTGTGATGTACAGACGGTTTTTTACACACGTCATCAATTTTTGTTTAAAGAAAGGTCTAGGAGAACTAGGTACCTACCTATCTACATTATAGTTAGTAAGTAACGGAAGCCCGCGACTTCACCCGCTTGACAATTTACGAGTATATATATCGTATATACACAAAACCTTTCTTTAGAACCACTCTATCCATTGCATCGCATCAAAATCCATCGCGTAGTTCGAGTACTGCCGATTTTTTTAAATACATTGGTCTTGTTACGCGCTGCTACCTAAAGGGAATCGCTGACGAAGCACCGGATACATATTGATATTGATCCATCCAACGGAAACGACATCGCTGCGTTTGCGAATTGTGACGCAAATAGATACTTTCCTAAATTATTGTATTAATTAAATTATCATTCCATATTCATACTTCGAATAGGTTTCATTTATATTAAATTAGTTATAATTAATTGTAAAAGTTTTCTTTAAATTAAAATAAGTGAAAATCAATTTGGTTTTTTTTCAATCTTCCGATTGCAGCTAACGTAATTGGCGCAGTCGTTAGGATATTCGCGGGTCGGTTCGCGAGCTTAGGGATCTCTAATATCGATATCCGCGTACGCGAGTCACCCGGGTGGCTATTAAGCCCCGTCACCGAATATCCGAATCTACGGTCCAGCTGCAGTTCCGGAAGAAGAATCCAGACATAGATTCGCGAGAACCAGATATGATATATATGTAAGTACACTTGAATTTGTCTAGTGTTGCTTTCCTTTTATTTCCTAAGTGTTTTCCTTTTTCCAAGATTTTTCATCCGAAAAATCCCAAGACCGGGGAGCCTACATCGCGTTTGGCTCGCTGGAACTCTGTAGATTTAGGTAGAGAGTTAGATAGCGATATTTTAGTTACTCCTAGCTCTACCATGTCACTGGGACAGGATCAGGCTCAGGTACAGCCACAGGGCCAGGCCCGTGCCCCGGATATGGCGGATATTATCTATAAAACACTACGTATGGTGCCAGAATTCGATGGTAACCCGAATATTAACTAGATTTATTTCCATTTGTGATCAAATTGTTCATCAGTATATTAATGGAGCGCCAGGCAACGAATTAGCGAACTTGTGCCTCATGAATGGTATTTTAAATAAAATTACAGGTTCCGCAGCTTGTACCATAAATTCTAATGGAATACCAGATAGTTGGCAGGGTATTAGGACAGCGTTAATTAATAATTTCTCTGATCAGAGAGACGAGACAGCCTTGTACCGAGACCTCTCTTTAGCTACGCAGGGTAACAAGGCCCCTCAGGAATTTTATGAGCATTGCCAAACTTTATTCAGTACGATAATTACCTACGTAAGTCTTCACAAACATATTCCGACTACTGTAGAGGCAAAACGATCTTTATATAAAAAGGTCACTATGCAGGCGTTTGTCAAAGGTCTTAAGGAGCCGTTAGGGTCACGTATTAGGTGTATGAGACCCGAGACCATAGAGAAGGCTCTTGAATACGTTCAAGAGGAGCTTAATGTCATTTATTTACAGGAACGTAGTGATTTTCAAAAACCTTCCAATAGCCATAAACCCCCCAACCATCTGTCACAACAGGGTAACCATATGCCCCCACACTTTCATAATTTTTCAGGACCTATTCCTAACTGGCCAAGCCCCGTAGGAATGAAGCCTAACCAAATCGCTCCGCAACCATTTAAGTTTAATAATATCATGAATCAGCAATCGCAATACCGTATGCCGAATCGCACACAGCAAATGTTCCGAGCTTTACAACAATCGTATAACCCGCAGAGTAACCTTTTTAGATTGCCACCTAGGAACGTTCCACCACAAAATAATGGCCCTAAGCCTATGAGTGGTGTACAACACTTCACCACTAAGCCAATGATGTCTGGTCATGATTGGCGTAAGTCAGGTAACCCGCCCCCAAATAACTATTTTAAAACTCGTGAAATCGACATGAACGAGTGCGCGTCATACGATGAGTCATATTACCCATCGGAGTATTATTACGAGGCAGACGAGTATAATTATAATAATTATTTTAATTGTTCCGATTACGATTCATACGCTGCATTAGAGTGCAACTTTGAACCAATATATAATAATTTTTCCCCCAACGATTCGCAATGCGCAATTGAACCGCAACCCGGTCCAAATCACTCTTCCTCTTCATCTAGCCAGGATTTTCAGAAGGGAGTCCATGTAAAAAAGCCACCATAGAATTAAACCTCCAGACACAGCGTCAATTGGCGTACATATTAATATCAAACCCTCCTTTAAAGTTACTCATAGACACTGGCGCAAATCAGTCATTTATCAGCCCCGAAGCTGTAGAGAAATATTTTTCAAATTTTCCCCTTAATTACGACCCCTTTGAGGTCACCAATGTACATGCGGTAAGTAGAAACAACTATTCAATAACCCTGCCTTGTTTTCAGGAATTTAACGATCCAGATAGCATTAAATTATTCATTTACCGATTTCACGATTATTTCGATGGCTTAATAGGTCTAGATTTATTAACAAAGTTCGAGTCAAAAATTGATCTCAAAGATCAAAAGCTGATAACGCGATCAGCATCTAATTTAATTCGTATGTATAATTCATGTAACGTAAATCTTTATGAGGACATTATTCCCGCGCAATCTTCAAAATTAGTTAGAATTCCCATTGACGCCCCTGACGGCGCAGCATTAGTTAGCGAACAGACCATATGCAATACTACATAATGCATAACCAACATAAGTAACAATCGCGGTTACTTAGAGATAGAAAATCCGAGTAACAACGACATTATAATATCACTTGACAGACCCGCGCGTGCAAGTATATTCAATATTGAGACCGATCATCTAAATGAGAGTAACATTAGAACTAAAGACGTTATTTCGCGCTTACGTACCGATCATTTAAATGAGGCAGAGAAAGCCAACCTTTTAACCGTTTGTAGTAAATATAGTGACGTCTTTTATCTTGAAGGCGAAACATTAACATTTACTAATCAAATTAAGCACCGAATCAAAACTTCAGATGAAGTTCCCGTATACACCAAGACTTACCGCTACCCGTTTATCCATCGTCAAGAAGTTAGGAACCAAATATCTAAAATGTTAGATCAGGGAATAATTAGACGTTAGGACTCTGCTTGGAGTTCACCCATATGGGTAGTCCCTAAGAAGTTAGACGCCTCAGGCAACCAGAAATGGCGACTCGTGATTGACTTTAGAAAGGTCAATGAAAAAACTGTCGACGACAAGTACCCTATCCCAAACATCAACGATGTACTTGACAAATTAGGTCGATGCCAGTACTTTACAACCTTAGATCTTGCTAGTGGATTTTACCAAGTTGAAATGGACCCCCAAGACGTTCATAAAACAGCTTTTAACGTTGAACATGGTCATTTTGAGTTCCTGCGTATGCCCATGGGACTCAAGAATTCCCCCTCCACCTTCCAAAGGGTCATGGACAACGTCCTTAGAGGCCTGCAGAATGAGATATGTCTAGTATACCTCGATGACATTATTATTTTTTCCACATCCCTTGCAGAACACATGATCAATCTCGAAAAGGTCTTTCAGAGACTTCGAGAGTCCAATTTTAAGATCCAAATGGACAAATCTGAGTTCCTGAAGCTTGAAACTGCGTACCTCGGACATATCATTACTAGAGATGGAATAAAACCGAACCCTGATAAAATCTCTGCTATAGAAAAATATCCCATTCCCAAAACTCCCAAAGAAATAAAACAATTTTTAGGTCTTGTAGGGTATTACCGCAAGTTCATCCCAGATTTCGCCAAAATCACCAAACCACTTACTCAGTGCCTTAAAAAGGGTAGGAAAATAGTTTTAGATCCCGAATACGTTACAAGCTTCGAAAAGTGTAAAACACTTCTCACAAATGATCCCATCTTACAATACCCTGATTTCTCTAAGGAGTTCATTCTAACAACGGATGCCTCAAATGTGGCCATTGGAGCCATTCTATCACAAGGAACAGTAGGATCAGATAAACCCGTGTGCTACGCATCACGAACCTTAAATGAAAGCGAGCTTAATTATAGTACCATCGAGAAAGAGCTTCTCGCAATAGTGTGGGCAACCAAGTATTTTAGACCATACTTGTTTGGACGGAAATTTAAAGTACTAACAGATCATAGACCCCTACAGTGGATGATAAATATTAAAGAACCGAACTCTCGCTTAACGAGATGGAGGTTAAAGTTAAGTGAATATGACTTTTCAGTCATTTACAAAAAGGGTAAAACCAACACAAATGCCGATGCCCTTTCCCGGGTGGAGATTCATAACGAAGAAACAAATTCTCTTATAGAGGAAATATTTTCAATCATGCCTAGTCCCACAGAAAGCCCACCTTCCGGCAATTCATCATTAACAAACCGAACCGCACTAATAGAAAATAGAAACAAAACCCGTGAGCCAGAAATTCAATATGTTCCCCAACAGCAAGTGTTCATTAAGAACCCATTAGCTTCTCGACAGAAAACCGCACCCAGATATACCCAGGACACTGTCTCAGCAGACCTACCGATTTATATATACACATCCAGAAAACGCGGCCCTGTAGCCAAAGCTAGGCTAAAAGGAGGCCCTAAAACCCCTAACACGTTACAGGATTCTACCATTCCTGATAGTCCACGGGACGTGGACAACAGAGATGAAACCTGAGAGTTTGGCCGATGGACCAGGATTATTACCAAACAAGCTTGGACCATCGAAAACGACCACCCATCATCATACTTTCCTTCAATACATTAATTTGAAGGATACCGAAGATCAAGTCGTAACCCTACAAAATCAGCTCTCAAATTATCAAAGTCAGCTTAGCATCGATATGTACGCGTTATTTGAATTTCAAATTAATTATCTTATTGGAAAAATTGGTAAATTATCAAATCAATTAAAATCTTTAGAACCCGATCGTGAAGAGAAAAAAAAGAGGTCTAGTAGACGGTCTAGGCTCTGTGATTAAGAGCATATCAGGAAATTTAGACTACACAGATGCATTAAAATATAATAACGCTATTAAAGTAGTACATAATAACCAGGATAAGCTAGCAAACGAATTCAATAGTCACTTAAGTCTCAGTAAAGAATGGATGAATAAATCAAATAGTATATTAACACAGTTAGTTGATAATCAGATTAAAATGAACAGTACTCTAGAACTACTATTAAATGTTACATATAAAGCGGGCGACTTGATTACTTTTGCTAAGTTTGGTCAACTCTTAACGATAGTCGGTGAGAACGGAGAAGATTTAAGATTAGCATTAGTTAGAATACAAGATACGTTAGCATTTATCCGGGCGTCTAGCACTCATCATTCCATGATAGATATAGATACACTTAAATATATGTTAGATAAGTTAGAGAAAATATATAGTAAGGATGGGTTATTGCAATTAGAATTAAGGGAATATTATAATATTACAAATCCGGGATCATATTTCAATAATAAGCAGGTTGTATTAGTCTTTAGGTTTCCAATCGTTTCTAAGGACTGATACTTTATATAGGGTATCTACAGTGCCTAATAAGTACGGTCAAGCCCTAATCCCTACCTTTCCCTACATAGCAACCAATAAAGACTCATTCGTGTACATAGAAGCAGAATGCTCGAAGTTCAATAACTGGTATCTCTGTGAAAAGGAAATTACTCATCAGATCCGGACGAAACCTGACTGTATACAAGAACTCATCGTTAATCAAGCACTCAAGAGTACCTGTCAGCTCACAACAGTAGTCCAGAGTAAAGAAGCAGTGGAGAAACTCGATGACCAACACTACATCCTATCGTTCCCTCAACCAACCAAAGTGTTCCTGTCCTGCGGCAGAGAAGATTTCAATACACTACAAGGAAGCTACCTCGTTACAATTCCTGTAAGCTTCTACCTACATACAGATGAATTGACCATTATCAACGAAAACGATGAAATACAAGGACAGCCGTTGACACTAATGAACATCCCCGATAATGAAGTAAAACAAGAAGAAAAAGCATCCCAAGTACATTTGAACTCCATAGATCTGAGAGGACTGCACAACATCCAAAATCAAATTAAGATGACCCAGCCAATACAAATTGAACAACCCGACGTGTTATACCATACAACGATACCTTTTTACGTCATACTATTAAGTGCAGGTGCACTTACCGTAGCCGCTATACTGAACTACCGATACAAATATGGATACAAATATGGTTTTGCAAGTCATCTAAGCAAATTAACATCAATGGAGATGAGAACAATGCAGAAGAACCAATACCTAAGGGACAAATCCCAGCAACATTTTCTCTCGAAGTTCTAAAATAGTTGCTGATCTGCGGGTGGAGGTGTTACGCGCTGCTACCTAAAGGGAATCGCTGACGAAGCACCGGATACATATTGATATATCCATCCAACGGAAACGACATCGCTGCGTCTGCGAATTGTGACGCAAATAGATACTTTCCTAAATTATTGTATTAATTAAATTATCATTCCATATTCATACTTCGAATAGGTTTCATTTATATTAAATTAGTTATAATTAATTGTAAAAGTTTTCTTTAAATTAAAATAAGTGAAAATCAATTTGGTTTTTTTTCAATCTTCCGATTGCAGCTAACGTAATTGTCTTCGTGATTTATAATTTCTATCTAAATAAATATTTAAGATTAGTAGAAGAAACTCATTGTTTTCTAATACAAGAAACTTCACCAGTCTTACGCTATATTTTAGTCAATAAATTATTGGAATAGTCCTAGTAGTCAAGCGGCGAACCCCCTGAACAACTAAAATGACTGACCAATCAGTGAAAATGTGATTTCCTAAATACAAATTTGTACTTTTTGTAAACCTTGGACCAAAAGGCGTCGATTGGTAAGAAAACAAAATTTGTGCGGTTGGGCTATTTATTGTTATAAACAAATTAATTTGTTGACTAATAAAAAGTTGGTTTTTATATTGGAAAATGATTTCTAAGGGTAAAACGGGCAAAATAGAACACTTTTTACTTTGTGATTTTAAAGAAGTTACAACCATTTTAAAGCGCAAAAATGGTCACATTCAACATTTTTTATCTCGGCGAGTTTTGATCGAATTCAAAAAAATCCTGCGGCAGAATACTTATCAGATCTTAAGCTTCAACTGACTATTTTAAAAAATGAGAAAATATACATTTTTCACATCGGTTTGCCGCTTGCCTATAGTGGTTTCAGTGTTTAATTATAGTGTTATAACTACTTACTTGTGGTTCTGTGAACCGTAGACTTCGGAAGCTTTGTTTAGAAAATTTATTTTTCAATTTTCTTTATTACTGTTTCATTTTTCATCCAATCCAAAAAATATCATTCACATGTTATTCATTGTAAGCAAGGAGTGTGTGTGTAAAGTTTCATGAAAATCGGTTCATAAATACGTCCGCAAACATGATCTGACAGAACCCGTAGATGTAGAGATGTAGAGGTAGGTACAGACGAAAGAAATTCTCCCCAGTCTGCAAGTTGAAACGGAGACTTCGGTCGCTTTGCTCCCTCAGTCAATAACTTTGCCTATGGGCAGGCCTATGTTACTCGCCAACATAGACCAACGCGGTCGTCGTACGCCAATCAGTCAAACAATCGCAAAAAATACGTGACGTCAGCGACAACTTGAAGTTGTAAGTTATACTCTGTCCATTCGTTCGAAAATAAACGAATGGACAGAGTATAGTAAGGGTTCTCTCTTATTTGTGATACGGCATTGACCATAGAATTGATATTGAGGCATTAACGTCATAATTATTGGTCAAATTATACTGGTACTTTCCTGACAACCCTAACTTTCGAATTATGTTCTCTGTAAACAAAATAATATGATATAATTAACGTCGGAGTGCAAGTTCTGTATGTAAGTACTATTCCCTATTCTGCGCTATGGGTAATGCACAAATTGTGGCATTTTATTACAATTCGTTCACTAGTTGAGTCGTCAAATCGTAACAAACAAACAAAAAGTTACTTTTGATGCCTATTAGGTAGATGGGTACTTTAATTGGTACAAAACCGCCTAAGCCTTTTTATCAAATTACAAAATAAATTAAGATCATTAAAATAATACGGTCTAGTTAACAAGGTATCTGTAAATATTATTAAATTCTTTAGCTGTACAATATACATTGTATCTACGTCCGAGAGTTATTTGACAAAAGCGGTGACACTGTACTTTGAGCTTTCCGATGGTGAAAGGCAAGGCGCAATTTCCGAAGGATTTTGTAAAATTTATAACGACATTAAAATTTGTATTTGATTTACGTCCAAGACAGAAAACCAGTAGGTAGTCAATTATATAAAGTAAAATCAGATATTGAATGGAACCTGGCGAAAGTCCATGATAAAACAATGGGGTAAGATGTTGAGTTTTTATATAATTGCAATAATTTCGCTAAATAGAAAACATTATAAACGTCGACATATGTTTCACCTACTCACGAGGCATTCTCAAGACTGTCTCAAAGAGCACAGCCCTCTGTCTCAGCCAGACTGTCTCAGAGAGATTGGTGAAACATATATCGACGTTTATAATGTCTTCTATTTAGCGAAATTAGTGCAATTATATAAAAATTCAACATCTTACCCCATTGTTTTAAAATCATATAGACAGACTTACATCACGGCTACATTCCTGTAAGGCGTAGACAGAGGTTCATTACACACCCACTCTTTACCAGTAATTTTGGTCCCACGTAATAGGGAGCAAGCATATTGCCGTTCCCGGGTACTACACGTATATAGAAAGTAGCACTTTTTCGGAATAGTAAATACACATACCTGTGCAAAATTTCATGTTTCTAACACTAACCGTTTGGGAGGATAGCCGAGAACGGACCGATGGACATGACGAAAGTATAAGGGTTCCGAGACTTTTACTACGGAACCCTAAAAAGAAAGTTACAAATCAAACGCCTACCCTGGAGGCAAAAAAGCCCAACAAAGTATTCTCGTAACAGTCGTAGTTTTCGTTCAAATGTTTTTAGATAAATGTTGCACTTTGTCATTTAACACGACCATTTTTAAGATACCAGTAGATACTTAAATGGACAAAGAAACGAGAAACTGTTAACAGTCTGAAGTCAAACAGCTTTTTTTTTTTAATTGTAGGTACCTAAGTACCTACCTAGTTGTGTAGTTTCAAATTTTATTTAAGTTTTTTATTGAAGAAATGCTTAGATTACCTACTTACATATTTCTGCCCTGCTTATCGTTTCTGCAGTAATCGACATTTTGGCGATTTTATTTTTTTGCAAAAACGGTCTCTCAAGGGGTTATTCTATAGGAAAAAAAAAATATTTTAATTTTTTTTTACCAGAAACATGTTGTTTACTTAATGAAATACGCCGTACTTGCACCAAAATGCTTCAATTGATACCAAGTTACGCAGTAACCATCATATACTAGACGCTTATGCAGTACTTGCTTCGTTTAATACAAATTCATTTGGCAAATCATTATTTATTACGTATACATACTAAAGCGTCTTGTATTTATTTTAATTTATTATTAATATTTTCGATAATTAGGGCTAAAATTCATCAGAAAACACAATCTTACCATTATCAAAGTGTATCTAGGTAAAAACCAGTGTAAAATAAATAAGAAATTAATGATATTTGCGTACTGCTGATTTTGTTTTACCGGCTAAAAGTCAATGACTGTTTGAAAATTTTAAAAGTGAAACTTTTTCAACTCGGATTTAATGTGATTTGAGTGATTTTTATACAGGTAATCGTACTAATTATCGTAAATAAACGTACGTAATAAATAACTACTTATTATCGTACCTGTTAGTTTTTGAAGTTGTAGTGTATTCAATCAGATTCTTTTTGAAATTACTTACGTATTTATTTGTGTACTTAGTGTATTCATCAGGTAGCTTTTTAGTATCTAAGTCAGTATAAATTTATAATATCGTAATGCCAGTCACACGTAGCATGTATTCTGCTCGCCGTGATGAGGCTAAACAAGAAGATATCTTGAGAAAACTTGACCTGACATTGAAGGAATTAGAGGTATCCAAAACGTTGATTAAACAGTTGCATAGGGAAAGAGATGAAAATGAAAAGGAACTATTAGATAGCCTAAATAAATACGACTTCATAAAAAAGCAGATGGCTGAGATGCACACAGAGAATAGGTTAGTGTTAGATGAGCGGGACAGATTACAAAATATTGTGACTGGGTTCAGAGAGTATAGTGACAAGTATGAACAGGGTCTCAAGCGCATGTCAGTCTTGGAACAGGAACTGCACGAAGCCCACCACCTCATTTCCCACCTTGAGGCTGAGAAACGTGACACCATAGTATCCCATACCCATAACTTGTTTGAGGAGTTAGTTGATAGTGTGCCCAGCCTTGTTGCTACTGAACCCAGCTTAGAACCCACAATTACTATAGATTTAATAAAGGATGATACCTTAACAGCTCATTGTTCCAATCATAAGATGGGCATAGTTGAGTGCAGTAGAAACAAAATTAAGAAATATGTGAAAATTAATAAATACATAAGAAAAACACAAAAACTTATTAAAAGACAAAAAGTATGTACAAAAAGTCAAGTATATTAATGAGAGAAGGCAACTAGGTGATGAACTTGACATGTATTCATTATTAATTGAAAATAATATCTCTGATCATAATAACAATATTTTAAAGTTAGAATCAGAAATTAATAATTTAAAGAAATCACTAGACATAGTGACTGACAGGTATTGTAATGTTAAAAGTGAGTATCAGGAATACATTCTGGCCATGAAGGATCTTATGAGTCCAAATTCCACATTGACATCAAACAACCAGTTAATTAGTCCTGAGCCGGTGTGTAAGTCCTCGCTGACTTCAAACATAAGCCCTTCACTTGAGTCAAACAAGAAACCCAGTGGTTCCTTCACCAAACAAAATATGATTAAATCTGAAATAGTGATGTTTTGTGATGAATTAGGGAAATCAATGGGCCAGTTACTTAGTTCATATTTAGAACAAAATGTTACTAACTATTGTATGCCGGGATTAACTTACTGTAACATTATAAAAAAAATATAAAATTGTAATTTCAACAGCAACTGTACACTTTTAATTTTGGTGGGAGATAGGGGAAATGCAGACAGAAATTTAATTGTAAATTGTTTAGAATTACTGAGCTTATTAGATGTTAAAAACATTATTTTATTCACACTACCTTATAGCCGTAGCTTGTCACAGGCCGAAAACAATCTTAGATATAAGCTAAATCAAACAATACATACATTGACATTTCATAATCCAAATAAATTCCATCTGATTGACATTAACATGTATTTAGAAAATAAATTGTTATTGACGGAAGATAAATTCTATTTGAATAGATATTTTAAGAGACAGATAGCATCTTCGCTATCATATTTTATTAGTTATTCAGCCAAAAACTTGGCTAAACAATCTGCTTTTATTGAGCAGAAAAGTGACAATGTTTGTCTTGTGACCTTGGAATCTGTTCCAAAAAAGGGTGACAATAATTTAAACTTAGTTGTAGGACAATAGAGGAAATCCCTAGCAAATTAAATTTAAGGACAAAGGAAAAGTCTATGTTCATGAATATTATTCATCAAAATATTGAAGGCTTTTCTGGCAAAGAGTTAGAACTAGAATTATTTTTAAATGAAAAACGTATCCATGTACTTTTTTTAACTGAACACTGGTTAAAAAAACATGAACTCTTAGTTAATATTGAAAATTATAAAATCATTAGTGCGTTTACTAGAGATTCCGCTATAAGAGGTGGGTCTCTCATTTTAAATAATGACAAATTAAAATCAAAAGACCGAAAAGACGTAGTAGCACTCACTAGTGAGCGAAATATTGAACTATCATGTGCAGAGCTAGAACAATATATTATTATTAGCGTCTATAGACCTCCTTCTGGAGATTACTACCTGTTTGAGTCCATAATGGAGGAAGCCTTAAAAAAGGTATGTAAATGTAAGAAGACTATAGTTGTATGTGGCGATTTTAATATTAATATTTTAGAAAACTCTCAGAACTCGCTAAGGTTCCTCAACCTTTTTAAATCTTTTAACTTACAAAATCTTTTTGTGAACCAACTCGCACCACAGCCACATCAGCTACCTGCTTAGATAATATTTTTTCTAACAGCGATGTAGATGAGAAATCTATAATACATTTTATAAATTCAGATCATGCAAGTCAGTTAGCTAGATTTAAGTACCAACATGTTCCATTATCAAAAAATATTGTTTGTAGACCAATCACAACTTATAGATTAGAAAAATTTAAAGAAAACATTAAGAATAAAGTACCTCTTTTGGAGTTGAATAATGACAAAAACCCGAATGATCATTACGGAGATTTGTTCGGAGTAATCAAATACGAATGTGATAACATTTTCACTAAAAAAACAATAAATGTAAATCAATCCAAAATTAAATTTAGTGATTGGGCTACGCCTGGAATCTATAAAAGTAGAAGGAAATTATATGAATTATACGAGACAAAGGCATCTACTAATGAGCCACAAGTAATTGAACAGATTAAAAAGTACTCCAAACTATTCAAAAAAGTATGTTCAACAGCTAAATCTAATTATATACGGGCTAAAATTGAAAAATCTGATAATAAAACAAAGGCAATATGGAATGTTATTAACAAAGAAACTTGTAAAGCAAAGTCACGTGATCGATCCTTCGAGTTAAAAATAGATGATAAACATATTAAAACTGATTCTGAAGTGGCCAATGCATTTGAATCATTTTTCACAAATGTTCCAATCACCACTACAAATAAGTTAAATTCGTCAAAAAACGTAGCCAATTCTCTTCTTAAATCTAGTGTTGATAAATGTAGAATTAACTTTGATTTTCAGTATATTGACTCTGTCAGGATCTTTGGGGCTTTTCAACTAATATAATAAAATCAATAGTGCCCGCTATAGCGCCTCACCTTGCATTCATATTCAATAAATGTATAGATGAAAATCAGTTTCCTAATCTTATGAAGTACAGTAAAATCATTCCTTTATTTAAAGCAGGAGACAAAAGTGATCCTTCAAATTTTCGACCTATTTCCATACTCCCAACCCTCAGTAAAATTTTTGAAAAAATAATATTTAATCAATTGCTTTCACATTTTACAGACAATAAGTTACTTCATAACAAACAGTTTGGTTTCACTAAAGGCAGGAACACAACGGATGCAGGAGTTGCACTTGTGAAACATATATTTGATGCTTGGGAGGAAAAGCAGGATGCCATTGGTATATTTTGTGATCTATCAAAAGCTTTTGATTGTGTTGATCATGAGACTTTGCTACTAAAATTAGGTTATTATGGTGTTTCGTACAGCTCACTTGGCTTACTCGAGTCTTACCTCACTGGTAGAGTACAAAAAGTAAACATTAATGGCACCGACTCTTCTGGCGCCTCATTAGTCATGGGAGTACCCCAGGGCTCGATATTAGGACCCTTTTTATTCTTAGTATACGTAAACGATCTTCCTTATTTCACTAAAAATCTTTGTGAGATAGTATTATTTGCTGATGACACATCATTAATTTTTAAAAGTGATAGACAAAAAGTAGCACTTGACGATGTAAATAATACCCTTTCGAAAATATTGCATTGGTTCACAAGTAACAACTTGCTGCTCAATGCGAAGAAAACAAAATGTGTAAAATTTACTATGCCCAATGTTAGACAGGTGGATACTCATATTACTATGAATAATGAATTAGTTCAAATAGTCAATACCACAGTTTTTCTTGGGATAACTCTAGATAGTAAACTACAATGGGGTCCTCATATCACAGCCTTGGCAGGAAGACTTAGCTCAGCTGCCTATGCGGTTAGAAAGATAAGGTCACTGACTGACGAAAAAACGGCACGATTAGTTTATTTTAGCTACTTTCATAGCGTTATGTCATATGGTCTGCTGCTGTGGGGCTCAGCTGCCGATATTGAGACAATATTCATATTACAGAAACGAGCTATACGAGCAATCTATAGACTCGGACCCCGTGACTCACTGAAAGAACTATTTAAAGAAATTAATATTTTAACAGTTGCTTCTCAATATGTTTACGACAACATCTTATATGTACGGAAGAACATAGATCTCTTCAAAAAAAATTCCGATAACCATAATTTTAATACAAGAAATAAAAATAAACTGGCAATGACAAAAATTAGACTTCATAAAGTTGGTAATTCGTTTGTAGGCAAATGTATAAAAATTTATAATAAAATTCCTCAGGATTTGGTTGACATGCCTCTTAATAAGTTTAAAATAGTAGTTAAAAAATGTTTGATGATGAAAGGCTACTATAATGTAGACGAATATCTTAATGATAAAAATGCATGGTCACCCTAATCTTCTGTTGTTGGCCACTCGTATAATACAATATAAACTAATTGTAACAATGTAAACAAAACAGTATTAAAAAAGAAAATGGATAATCTACCTGAGTTTCTTGCTGGTATCTTCTCAGGAGAACCAACTTACCGAACCAGCGAAAGAATCATTTTGTAATGGTTATTTATGTACTTACTTAATTTAGTATTTTTATAATATTATTTGACAAAATTGTAAAATTTTGACATTCATATGTGCTCTTTATGTGCCTAAACTGATTAAATGAAATTGATTCCTTGATTGATTCCTTGATTGAAGCCAAACGAAGCACTCTACTTGACTACTTTTGGATGTAGCAAGTACAACAAAAGATGTTCGCTCATGCTAAGGCCAAATGTAGTACTCTTCTTCACTGCGTTAGACTGTATCAAATACAACATAACATATACTAATGTCAAACGTAGCATTGTACTATATTACGTTCTATATTAACACTTTTAACTATCACCACAAAAATATTAAGTATTAAATATTAAGAAACGTAGTATTCAATACGTGCTAGGCAATCATGCAGTAATAAGCGCAAGTACTGCATTTGCCCATAGCAATACTGTGGTGATCCTATGATGGTAGATAAAAATGCAGTAATACGCTAATGCGTATATATAGCCTTTGTTGTATAGTTTGGACATAATTGACCAAACTATACAAAGTTCGCGAAAGACGACCCAAAAGCCGCGTTCTCCTACATCATGACAACGCTTCTTCACATACGGCCAACAAAACAAAGTAATTTTTAGCTTCCGAAAAAGTACAACTCGTCACCCATCCTGCGCATAACCCCAACCTAGCACCCTGTGATTTCTGTATTTTCCCCAAAATCAAAGATTTGATGAGAGGTTTCACTTCCGAAGGGGCAGTGATAGCGTTCAATAGCACGTAGAAAACATGCCTTCAGATCTGTGGTCCTCCTGTTTTAAAAAATGGTTCGATCGCATGAAAAAATGTTTAAAATGTAAAGGAGAGTATTTTGAAAAGCAATAAACGTAATATTTTGGTTTTAACATGTTGTTTTTTTAAGTTACGCAAAACTTATAGTGTGACCTAACGACTTGTAGTTCAGATATCAAAATATATGTTTTTCGCGCTTATCTCGAAACCGCGTTTATGCAAGTACTGCATAAGCAATAAGCAGGGCAGATTTAGCAAGAGTAAAATCTCTATGACACTTGACTGACTTTTTTTTTTTTTTTTTTAATTCCGCGGCCCAAGGCCGCGGCCGCTCTAACGTCCGTTGCCGGGCGTCCCTGGTTACTAGCAGAGGGTATGTCCAGTGGCGCCCGGCGGACTTTGACCACCCCTGTGGTCTCTGCGGGTGTTTGGTCGGGACGAGAATCCCGCGTCATTGGGGTCGGGTTTTATCCCGCGTCAGTGAGTGAATCTGGTTGCGTGCTATGCGGCAAAGGCCCCGCAGCACGCAACCCTTCTAGCCTGCTTCTGTAAGGACGGTGGGTGGCGATCCCGCCGTCCTCAGGCCCCGATCATGGAGGACGATAGTCTTGGGCGTAGTCGCGTAGTCTGGGGCGGCCTGGCCGCCGACTACGGAACTCGGCGGGGAGGGTACGCTCCCTCTCCCTCCCGGCCGCCTCCTTCGCGAGCATGACTTGCTCGCAGAAGGACACGGCCGCGTTCCACCTACTCCCGCTGGATACCATGGCTTGAAGCATGGTCCCCAGCGAGAGGGTATCCACGCCCAGACCCACTACGAGGTCCCGGTGCTGACTCGCCCATCCCGGCGCTGACTCGCCCATCCCGGCGCTGACTCGCCCATCCCGGCGCTGACTCGCCCACACTTGACTGACTTGGGTTTTTGCGGAGCGCGTGGCCTTTTAAGTTACCTCTGGCGCTGGACAAAAATCCAGGCCCAAACGCAATACCGAACAACGTTTCCTTGTCCCGCACCGCGAACTAGTTCAGAGTAACTAGTCTTCGTTTTTTTAAAAAAGAAGAAGCAATTAAATTTCTATTCAAAATGACTTCATGCAGCATTGTGCACCTATGGAAATTAAATGAAAACTTTGTAATTTATGTTTTAATGCAGCATGCGTAGTCCGACCATCTGACTGAATTGTTTTATTAGTGCATTTTAGTTGTTCAAAGTGTTAAATAGAGTTATAAAATGTCTATGTATATAAAATGTCTATGTAAATTAATTAAAAGCCTGAGGCTTTTAATTAATTTACATAACTTGTGACACACAAACATTTAAATGCTTTAAAATCCAACGATTCTTTTCCCAACCCAGTTTAGTTTTAGTATAGTTTATTTATTTACCAAAAACAATACATGAGATGATCTTAAAATAATTTACAGTTAAAGACAATGAAACAACACCAAAAGAGAAACCCTCGCACCCACTATAAGAGTTAACTTGTGTTGTGGGATACCAGGCCCCACAGATTTACTATACAATACAACCCCAAGTGTTAATAGGTACGTAGAATCACTCATACAGCATCATTTAACGAGTCCATTATTACACGAAGTATAATAATATTAACTATAGTATAAATAATATATATAAATTAATTTGTTTACGTGTGTGTGTGTGTGTGTGTGTGTTCGTTGGATCGGATTTCAAGTCTAACTGCGATGCGACTGAACTTCGATATTTTCGGTAACGCGACTGTCATCTGACCTTCACAACCCATGGGCGACGCTGAAGGGCGCGATGAAGCTCTGTAGTTAGGCCAGTCGAATTTTGTTTTAGGGTTCTAAATTCCCGTAACGACTGCTATAGACGTTCGTATGACAACCGGGACCCACAGACGGCTTTAAACGTGCTCTCCCAGGCACGGAGAGGTCTCAAATCTCAATGTCTTAAGAAATAGTCAGGTACCCAAAATGTTTGTTTACTTAAGTTCGACCACAAGCGCTGTATATCGATTAGTTATACCTTACCGCACTTTTCTGAAGAAGGTTAGAGGTCGTACAGCGCTACCAACAACATACAAGTATCAAGTATAGAAAGCGGCATGAAAGTTTACGAAGTGATGTTTATAGTGGTATGATGATTTATAATACTAACTTAAACTTACTAGTAAACATAAAAAGGACATTTATTAGCCCTTTTGCTACAAGGTATTATTGTTATCAATTTGTAAAGATAAACAATTAAGTGCGTGACAGTACCTATGCGCAGTAATCCCTTCCACAATTCGCTCACCGCTAAACTTACGTGCCGCTACCTATACCTAAGTATAAAAACAGTTCAAACTAAATTAGAATTATATAGAATTAGGTCTTTAGAATTTCTGAGCCGTACACGGATTCTAAATAGAGAATCCTCAGTAGGTATTAGCGATCAGGTAAATCGGATTCCATTTTCACATATGAATAGTGAAACGGCATTGATACTAATTGAACCAGTTCCGTAATGAATAGTAACATTTAGTTGCTGGTACCCTTACTCTATTGCCCAATACATCTACACTTTATACTGATTAGACTGGATTAGTTTGGCTCAGCCATTATGGAAACTAAATCCTATTATTGTTATGAAGCGTTAATTTATGGTTGACTGATTATATATGGAATAGTAAATTAAACGAGTTAGGTTTATTTCAAACTAGCCGATGCCAGCGGTTTCGATTTTAGTTGGGAACTCATCCTGTAGTAGTTAGATACCTAGTATACTATACTAGTAGTAGGTACCTACCTACCTATAGTATTATTTGTCTGAGCTATAGTTACGAGATAGATACGGCATCGTCGCGGTGTTTCAGAAGATGTACCTACCTAGTGACTAAGATAGAAAAAAGGCTGTTAAGAGGATGTAAAGAGATTGACGAAACAGGGTACTTACGGCGGGCGTGGATGGGCTAGTGAAAAGGCTGGCAAAGGTCGACTAGGCTAACGTACCTACTTCGGCGAAATCGGAGATGATTTGACAAAAGGCCAGGACAAAAGGAGAACATGCATGAAAATAGTAATGATGCTAGCATCAACTGGAATTCCATAGTCTCTGCTTACCCCAATAGGAAAGAGGCGTGACTGTATGTATGTATTGATAAATAAAATAATAAAACTAAACACTATATGTGTGCAGTTAACGTGTAGGATGTACTTCATTATCCACTTCAAATTGCAATTTGTAGATCCGTAAAGCTCGAGCCGCTGCTTAAGGCAACGAGCTAGCGAGGCTCGACTTACTGAAGTATTAGTGAATGCTGCACTATCTCGCCCGCCCAGTTGTACTGCCAACGGTTAGTAGCAGCGAAGCTAATGCCGAATTGTGCTCTTTATCAGTTTAGTGCTTTTCCATTCTAGCGTTAGACCCGATTTGGAACATGTTACGTGGATATTAAGGTAACAGAATTGTATTTTCTCAGTACCTTTGTACCATCAATGAAGAGAACTGATATGGTAAATTGTGATCGTTATATTTTAGCTACCTACTGTTTAAGTTGTAAATGGTAGGTAGGATAGCAAAGTAAATACCTAAAGAGAGAGAAATTATAATTTGCAAAATGAATGTCATCATACATAATATTGTCATAGGCAGGACCCGAAACTGCGGGCTTTCCCTAATAGGGGGAAATCCGAAATAGTTATGTATTGTGAATTAGTCGAACAATTTTTTAAATCAAGGAACACTTGTACCTACAGAGTACCAGACGGACGAAAGCAAAATTATCTTCGAAATGTGCTCACTTCGTTTGCACGGTCGATTAATTCTCGATTGAGACAAACATCTTGCCTTTTTTTATTAGTATAGGTACCTACCTATAGCACAGAATAGGGAATCAACCGCGCCGCCCATACGGGTGCCCCGTATAGGGCCATACTCCGCACGATCCCCAGGTACAGTCTCCTGCAGGAGGCGTTGGGTCCCTTTAGGTTGGGCATGAGTCGCGAAAGCGCGACTGATGCCCCCGTCACTTTAGGGACCAAACTTCGGAAATGTGGTCCGAAGTTCCATCGGCTATCAAGTACGATCCCTAGGTACTTCATCGAGGGCTTGATGCCGATGCTAACGCCTCCCACATTTATGCTGGAACCTTCAGGTGGACCGTTCCGAGGTCTGTGAAAGCACAGAACCTCGGACTTGTGCAAGGCCACCTCCAGTCCCAGCCGCCGTATCCGACCCGCGACTTGAGCAACACCCGTGGTGACCTTGAGTGCTGCCTCCTGGTACGTTGCACCCCGCGCCGTGACGAGGGTATCGTCGGCGTAGCACGTTACGCCGACGCCCTCAGGCAACGCACCCCGCAGCACCCAGTCGTAGCCGATGTTCCACAGAAGCGGCCCCAGGACCGACCCCTGTGGAACACCGCACGACACATCTCGCCGAGCTGGCCCGAGCCAGCTGGGGAAAGCTATGGCCCTCTCCGAGAGATAGGCCCCGACAATACGACGGAGGTAGAGAGGCGTTCCGTGATACACGAGCGCCTCCCTAACGCAGCCCCATGGCAAGGTGTTGAAAGCGTTGGCGATGTCAAGAGACACCGCCACCACCACCTTGCCCTGTGAGACTGCTTCCTCCGTCAGGCTCCTCACGCGCATGATCGCGCTCACGGTGGAGCGTCCCCGACGGAAACCAAACTGGTTATCCACCAGGTCTGGCCCCACACTCGTGAGATGCTCGACGAGGCGTTCCGCGATAATTCGCTCAAAGAGCTTACACACCTCGTCGAGCAACACGATCGGCCGATATCCGGACGGTGAGTCCACCGGCCGCCCCGCCTTACGGATCAGGACCAGTTTCCCCGTCCTCCACACCTTGGGAAACTGGCCCCTTTCGAGGCATGCGCTAAAGAGCCCCACCAGTCGAGGCCCGAGTTCTTCGAGAGCCAGGATCCACGCACGGCCAGGAATGCCGTCGGGTCCGGGGGCAGTGATTTTCCGGCGTTTAAGCCGGAGTACTGCCGCACCTAGCTCCCCCACCCTGACTTCGGGTACGTCGTCTTCGCGGGTGCTATCCGCGTCGGGCAGAGACGGAGCCATGCGCGGAGGGACGTGCTCCTCCGCGCTCGTCGGAAACAGGGAGTCCATGACCCGCTCCAGCTGCTGCGGCTGGAGACTCTGGGTCAGTGGGGGCGCCCTGGGTCGGAGTTTCTCTCTGACCTGTAGGTAAGGGCGCCCCCATGGGTTCTGCTGAAGGGTCTCCAGGAGCTCCTCGCGGGCCGCCGTCTTGGCCCGCTTTATCGTCTCCTGGAGAATACCTTTGGCCTCCCTGTATGCCTGATAAAGCTCCGCCTCTCGGGCTGCCGCGTCGTCTGGGCGGCGATGCCTCCGGCGAAACCTGGTGTACTGGCGGCGGGCGGAGATGCATGCTGCGCGCAGCTGTGCAATCTCCGGCGACCACCAGTACACCTGCTTCCTTGCCGATCTGGGTGTAACCCTAGGCATCGCCACATCACAGATTTGCGACATGGCTCTCCTGAACCACTCCGCTTCGGCTTCCACATCGGCAGGCCTGTCCGGCGCTGGAATCCAGGCCTGCACGATTGCCGCCTCCAGGAGAGCCTCCCGGTCTAAACGTTGAAGTGCCCAACGCGGATCCGGGGGATTTTCGACTGGCTGTGGGAGGCCAGGTGGGGGCGCAACATCGAATCGGATGAACTGGTGGTCCGAGTGCGTCTCCACACCCTCCTCCACGCGCCAGCCTGAAATACGGTCGGCGAGGGCAGGGGTCGCGAAAGAAACGTCCACGATCGACTCCGTCCCCCGCCGCCAAAAGGTGGCGAGATTCCCCCGGTTGAGGACTACCAGACCACGCGTTCTGGTCCAGTCCTCAAGAAGCCTCCCTTTGTCCCTAGTTTCCCGGGAGCCCCACGCCACACTCCAGGCGTTAAAGTCTCCCAGGAGCAGGACAGGGCGAGGACGGCACGCAGCGAAGACGACGTCGAGCTCAGTGAGCCATATCTCAAACTGAGGCTCGTCCAGAGTCGGCGAGATGTAGGCGGACACGACCGCAAACCCTTCGTATTCCGCCGCAACACACCCCCGGCCGCTTGCAATGAATGCAAGGCGTGAGGTGTCCGCGGCGGAACCCCCAAATATACAACAGGCCGAGCCGTCCTGGTCCACCGGGCTCCCCGGGTGGACGTAGTACGGCTCGGCGACCACGGCCAAGTTAATGGACCACTGCGCGATGCTCTGGTACAGAAGATCCTGAGCAGCGCAGCAGTGGTTCAGGTTCACCTGCAGGATGCAGACATGGGCGTACATTAATGGACGTCCATGTCAGCATCCCACCGCGAACTTGGCCGCGTAGAAGCGGCTCCCCCGCTGCCACCAGCGGACGGACGAGGCTTTGGCCTCGAGGCAGCGCAGGTACGGCTGCTGACCCGATGGTCCGCCGTTTTGCCCTCCGCCTCACATCTATAACAGCGAGGCGGGGCCTCGCAGCCATTGGCCTTATGGCCGGGCCGGCTGCAGCGGAAGCACCGGTCGCCCACGGTGTCTTCCGCTGTGCACTGCACTCCCACGTGCCCTACCACCATACAACGGAAACATCTCGTTTCCCGGGCACGCAGGAGGTGCACCTGCGCCTTTGAGAAGCCCCCTACAAGGAGGCTTCGTCCGTCCGCTATTTTGAGAGCCGCCGCGACGGGGCACTGGACGAATGAAGAGATCTCTTTAGAGATAAGTGGCGCCATTGTATACATGTTTAGTTTGTATCCATTTACTGTTTTATTTACTGTGTGTGTACAAAAATAAATTAAATAAAATAAAATTAAATGAATGTCGTGCCATGACCAGTGGGGCTAAAGGTGATCTCTCCAGCCCTGATCTGGTCATGGGGACAGCCGCCGGCCTCAACGCCGGCGGAAATAACCTCCTCCGTCGTGGCCGCGTCATCCAAACCTGAGATGCGCAATGCGGCGCATTTGGTAGGCCTGGTGACGCGGACGGCTTCTGCGTCCAGGGCTTCCCGCAGCTTAGCCGCTAGGGCATCGGCTTTAGGGCCGCTGGAGGCGCCGGAGACCTCGAGGAGGCGAGCGCCGGTGCGAGTGTTCTTGCACCGGAGCCCCCCCTGAATGTCGAGGGCCTTCAGGTCGACTGAGGCCTTTACAGTCCTCAGGACGTCGGCGTACCCCACACCCTTCTCCGCGCCCACTGTCGTCACCGTCAGGACGACAGCGGTGGAGTGAGGGGGACGGGGCCTCTTCGGCGCCTTCGCCGCGACGGCTTTGGCCGCTTTCTTGTTCTTCTTCCTACGCTGTTTTTTAGCGCCCACTACTTCCCATCCCTCCCGCCTGGAGGGATGTAAAAAAGCAGCGTGAGCAACAGCGGGAGCGGCCCTGGGGGCAGCGGGGGTGGCACTCCTCTTGCCCTTCCCCTTGGCCTTCCGCGAGATAGCCGCAGCCTCGGCCGGCGTCCGCCGCGCTGGGACAGCGGATGGGGGCAGGGGGGGGCGGCTAGGAGGCCTGCCTCTAGGGCGGGGCGCAACGCCGGCGCCGGCAACAGCCGCGTACGTTAACGTTGGCTGCGTCAGCGCAGGGCGGTACGCCCGTTCCTCAAGGACGCCGAGGCGCCTCTCGATCGCCGCCATGACCTCGGTAAGAGTCGCAGGCCGTGGCGGCGACCGAGCAATCGCAGACCGTGGTGGCGATCCAGGCGCCGCGTTGGAGGTGGTCTCAGCTGCCGTCCTAGTAGACGCCGGGGAAGGCGGCATGGGATGCCCAGTCTGGGTCCCGGGAGGCCCCTTGACCAGCTTGGTCAGGTTCGCGACCTCCTGTCGCAGGGCCTCCATCTGTTGCCGGGACGCGGCAAGTTCCGCCTCCAGACTGGCCACCTGACCCCGAAGCTTTTGCTCCTCCACGGGGACGCTCCGCGCTAGGAGCTCATCAAGTGAAGACGTTGCGTGAGTCACGGCCGTCTTCACTATCTGCCTCTTACCCGGCATGTTCTTAGTGCCACCCTTCATGGTTTCCGCAATCCGGGTAAGAGCCAGCATGAGCTCCCGCGCGGCTGGCACCTCCTTGTCCCTGCCACTAGGCAAGAACGGCACCGTTGGGGGAGGCTCGGGGGGCTTTGGCAACCCTCTCACCCGCGTCTTCCGGTATGTACCCGACGGGGTGACCGCCATAAATTTTGGCGGCACCCCCTCTTCGGAGCTGGTCTCGCTAGATCGGGTCCGCCCGGAAGCACTAGTGCTCCGGTCGCGGGACGGGCCCGCCTTCGGCGTCTTCTTCTCCAGGGTCCTCTTTCCGGGCGTCTTCCAGAAAGAGGAACCCTGCGTCTCCTTGCAGCTGGGAACGACGTCCGTCCCAGCAGCGGTCGACGCGACCTCCGCGTCGGTTTTGGGGGTGGTTTTGAGGCACACCCCTTGGCCTATCGGGCTTTGTTGACCCCTCCCAAATACCTGTTGGGGGTCGCTGTGACTGGTGCCGGGCCTGAGCCCCGCATCAGTCACAGCCGGGTGTTCGTGGAGGGATTCCTCACCTCCAGTTCCCCGTTGGGTAGTTTTCGCATCCGTACTTTGCAAAGCCATTTTGTTTTTTCGTTTAGCGTCCGTCGACGAGGGTGACACCCTAGGCGTGACAGCTCCCCTGCACGATTCATCCCCTCACCGGGTGTCAGAGCTTGGGATTGTGTTAATTTTTTATAGAGGTGTTCATCCTCGCGGCCCCGTGGTGCCACCGGTCCTGTCAATTCAGGATTACGGCTGGGCCGGGTGGGGGTCTTCACAAGACCGTTCCGCCCGCCCCGCTGGTGATTTTTTAACGAGTTTTTCTTCCTCGCGATTCCGAAGAACCGGCTTCCCGCCTGCTGCCAGGCGGGGTTCGGCTGAACGGTGGTCTCTACGAGACCGTGTCCGACACCGCTGATGATCTCAGTGATGTCGGACCCGTCGCCCTGGTGGTTTCTCCGCACAGCAGCACCTTGGCCAGAATTAGCCGTAGTAGCTACAACTCTACGGTATGTTGCCGCAGAGTTGCAGCCACTGCCGTTGCCCGGGGTGCACCGCGTGGAGGATCTGACCCATGCACCCCAGTGAGGGTGCCTTAAGAAAACGAACCCTATAACTTACCTTAGATTTGTTATGTTATCTTTGATCTCTCTTTCTAGTTCTTAGATTATTATGTTACCTAATTACTTAATCACCATTCACCGAGCCTTTTCCCAACTCAGTTGGGGTCGGCTTTCCAGTCTAACTGCGATTCGGCTGAACTTCGATATTTTCCGTGAAGCGACTGCCATCTGAGCTTCACAACCCATGGGCGATATCGAAGTTCTGTAGTTAGACCGGTCGGATTTTTGATTTAGGGCTCCGACTACCTAATTACTTAATAAGATTACTTAAAGTAACTAAAAACTGATTTAGTAATAAATATCCAAAGATACTTATCTAATGTATGTATGTTAAAGTAGTCAATGTTAAAGATTTGAAAGTTAAAAGTTGTTACTTTCTTGAAGTTTATGTGATTGTGAATGAATAAATATTAATCTCCTTTTCTAGTAGATTAAAAACTAATAAATGTTGGTTTTGGCAATATTTTTTTATTAAAGTACCCTCATAGAAATCTAAATGCGTACGTTTACCCCGTGTGCGTAATTATACCCTAATGAATGCGTAATTTTACCCACATACCGGGTCAAGAGGACGCATTGGGATTTTTTCGAATCGATCGTATGTACAACAGAAACTAATGCTCTTTGATGGAAAATTTGATTAAATAATGTAAGTATATTAAATATTCTACCAATTTTATACATAAACATGTCAGAAATCATATTTTGTATAGACCTTTGGGGCTGTCAAAAATAAAGTGCGTCCTCTTGACCCGAATGACTCTACTGGTGCTCCGCAGTGACATAGTTTTCTTGTTCTGGTATCCTGGTAATGTGTTCCCGCCCACGGCAACACATTACCAGGATAAATAGTAATAAACGTAGGTAGGTATACCTGCCAGTCTATGCAGTCTATGTCTACCTATCATCATCATTTAAAACGGGGAGATGAAAGGTATTTACCGGGTAAAGGTAAAAGTAGGTTTATTTCAAACTACGACCAGAGTTGTTAAGTTCCTTTGCCTACCTTTTATTAAATTCCACTCGTTCGAATATTAAATTGCTCACGTGATGAGCACTTAGAGAAATGGCAAGTACTTCACATTCCAACAGATTTCCATGGTTGAGCAATTCATTGCGGTGACCTCGCTCGGTATTGGATGCACTTAGGGCTCGCAGATTTCATGCAGACGTTTAAGTGATTTCTGTTTTAATTTTAGAATGCATTTTCACTACCAATAGAAAAAAAACCTATAGAAAGTACTTACGTAAGACTACATATTGTAGGTATTTATAGGTATATGTAAGTACTAGTAGGTACAGGCACAGGTGCCCGATCCCATACAAAGAAATAGGGCCGTTCTTACTCAATCTCATAATAATCATGATATGTTTATTTCACTAGACTTTTTTTACGTAAAATTCCTAATAGATGCAGATTGCAGTCAAAAAGTAAAACTTTAGTTCTACTATGACTGCAATTAAGATTATAATTAACGGCCTTTCGATACAGCAACTGATTACATAGGAAGATTCATTGGGTTAGGTACCTACCCTACTACCTATTTGGCAGACTTTATAATTTAGATACTATGATAGGTAGGTACTTAAATTGTAGTTTAAAAATAATAAAACATTAAACTTTCATGAAGTATATTTCAAAACATATGAATAAAATAAATGCACAAAGAGGCAGACAATATTAATTTTGCAACATTTAAAACGATAAGACATTAAATTGGTTATAGGCCATAACCAAAAATTTAAGGTCTGGCTGGAAGATGTTGACAATTTGGCCTTTCAGGTGCGTACATTTTTTTACAGCCTAAATAGACACTGACACGACTAACAGCTGTCACAAGTGTCATTGTGACAGTTGTTGAATCCATTAGCACAGGCACAACAGCTCCAACTTTCGTCGATCGATAATATGCAACCAATGATATCGGTGTCCCTTCGTCCAGCATACTCACCATGGAATCCTGATATTTCATGAATGCCAAAAAATTGTGCTTTAATAGTGCTAATTAGTACCCAAAGGAAAAAATAGTGCTCTTATACTTAATAAAATTACAGCCATAGTTCGATGAGTATGCTGGACGAAGGTTTCGCCCAGCATACTCACCTCCGTTTGTGGAATCTGTGTACGCTTCAACCATATTTCATACTTTAAAAAATTGTGCCCAGAAAGTGCCAAATGGTGCCCAAAAAGAAAAAACAGTGCTCTAATAACTCCGGAGTTATAGGCTTCGTTCAGTGAGTATGCTGGGAGAAGGTTTTACGCCCAGCATACTCACTTCACTACGCGAATACCGAACGAGCTATAGGTACAATTTACGGCTTAAAAAATTGTGCTTGAAATAGTGCCCAGTATTAGTCCAATTTTCGCTTGACTTGTGACCTAGAACACCATTAAATTTAATTGTTAACTTTTACATAACATTAAATTTAGTACAGTTGAGTTCAAAACTTTCTAATAACTTACATTTTGTATAACAATTTTTTAACCCCCGACGCAAAAACGACGGAAATTTGACGTGTATGTGTTTATGTGTGTGTGTCTGTGGCATCGTAGCTCCCGAAAGGATGATCCGATTTGGATTTTGTTTTTTTTGTAAGGTGAATTAGTCGGGAGTGTTCTTAGCTATGTGTGATGAAAGTCGGTTCAGTCGTTTTAAAGATACGGGGAGATGAGATGGAAATAAAACAACAATTTGCCAATAAATGCATGAAACGCACAAAGCGTTATTTTGTTCTAGAGTTCATGCAGCAAAATGTATTTTATTGAGCGGAGCGAAGCGGAGCGAAGCGGAGCTTAATCTTAGGCGACAATTGAAAGTTCGGAAACTTTGTTGTCGTTGGATCCCTCATGAACTGACAGCGGAGAAGAAGCGGGCTCGCGTGGAATGGTGCTCACAGATGCTACTGAAGTACGACCACGGACATTCTAATGCTGTTTATGACATTGTCACAGGAGACGAAACGTGGATTTATTGTTTTGAACCAGAAAAAAAACAGCAATCTTGTGAATGGGTGTTTGAAAATGAGAACAAGCCAACAAAAGTGAGGCAGGCGAGAAACGTTGGTAAAAAAATGATCGCTTTTTTTTCTCAGCTACGGGTCCCATCTGTGCAATTCCACTTGAAGATCAAAATAGTGTTAATGTCGATTGGTATTCTACATCATGACAACGCTTCTTCACACACGGCCAACAAAACAAAGTCATTTTTAGCTTCCGAAAAAGTACAACTCGTCAACCATCCTGCGCATAGCCCCGACTTAGCACCCTGTGATTTCTGTATTTTCCCCAAAATCAAAGATTTGATGAGAGGTTTCACTTTTACCAACTCCGAAGGGGCAGTGATAGCGTTCAATCAGCACGTAGAAAACATGCCTTCAGATCTGTGATCCTCCTGTTTTAAAAAATGGTTCGATCGCATGAAAAAATGTTTAAAATGTAAAGGAGAGTATTTTGAAAAGCAATAAACATTATATTTTGGTTTTAACATGTTGTTTTTTAAGTTACGCAAACTTTACTGTGACCACGTATTTCCTTTTTACAAATTGTCAAGATCTCAAATAGATCTAAAATTATTAAAATAGGTAGGTACCTATTTTATTAATTTTATTGGCTGCTATAGACTATTAGTGCCCAGACATTTTTTTTGGGAAATATTTCACACTACAAGCAATGAAGTAATACGAGTAGATTTCATTTACGCTTACAATTTCATTTATTTATAAAAAAAAAAAAAAAAAAAAATCAAAAAAAAAATTAATAAAAAATTAAAATAAATTAAATTAGCATTTAATCGACAGTTTTTGATATGTGAGAAAATACCACAATTATTCCCAATCACATAACCACCCACAATTAGAATTTTAAATATTTTGATCCCAAAACATGTGTGAACGACTGTACCTCATTAAACGTTAGTATGTAGAAGTTTACAATTAAATTTATTGGTTTTCTAGGTCAAAAGTCAAGCGAAAATTGGACTGATATTGGGCACTATTTCAAGCACAATTTTTTAAGATGTAAATTGTACCTATAGCTCGTTCGGTATTCGCGTAGTGAAGTGAGTATGCTGGGCGTAAAACCTACGCCCAGCATACTCACTAAACGAAGCCTATAACTCCGGAGTTATTAGAGTACCGTTTTTTTTTTTGGGCAGCATTCGGCACTATTTGGGCACAGTTTTTTAAAGTATGAATTATGGTTGAACCGTACCCAGATTCCACAAACGGAGGTGAGTATGCTGGGCGAAACCTTCGTCCAGCATACTCATCGAACTATGGCTGTAATTTCTAAAGTATAAGGGCACTATTTTTTTCCTTTGGGCACTAATTAGCACTATTTCAGCACTATTTTTTGACATTCATGAAATATCAGGATTCCATGGTGAGTATGCTGGACCAAGGGACACTGATATCGAAGAAAATTTAAGTGCCTCGAGTTGGTCACGTGACTGAAATTTTCTGCATACCATTGGTTGAGTGATCGTAGGACAGGATACGTTTTCTTTGCTTATGAAAACTAAATATTTCCGATAGCGACCTACGTTATACCTACCTATATAGCTTTAGGTTATTATAAATATATGTAGCAGAGGTAGGTACAAGTTATTGTAAATATCGACCCAAATTTTATTGACATCTAACCTTGTGTTAATTAAATTAGGATATTATTATGATAGAATATTTACTGTACGTAATTGCGCGCAATAAAAGCGAAAACATATGTAGTATTAATCTCGAACTATTTTATTAAACGTCATTAACTGTCAGTATTGACAGCCGTTATAATGTCAATGCAATGAAAGAAGTTGAAAAAGGCCAGTTGCATATTTAAATGCGGGTTACAAAGGAATATCTTAAAATACTGCCAATCCAAAAGCTCACAACTTACAATAATTCAAAATTTAATGTACCTATCTCTCGGCAACTATAAAACTTTAATCAGTAGTGATTAGCTTTAATAACAAATACGTATAAAATGTGTTTATTTTAATATAAAACGTTCCTTTTTACCTAGTTAATTTATTCGCTATTTACATAATTGCTTTATACATTGCAGCACTAAATCGTAATGTATTGGGGGATTACAGAAGCACAGATTATATAACCAGAATACAAACACATCCATAATGTAAATCTCCAGTTTCCACCCATCCCTTCCCAGGCCACCGAGACGAGAAAAAAATGTCGACAAACCTTCAGGGGTTTTAGAACATTTTTTTTGTTTAATTCCCTATTCTCTCTGTCGTCTGTATCAGACATGGATGATTCGTTGAAATAGTCTATCAGTCGTTTGTATGACAGAACTATATATTTATTTATTTATGTACACACAAGATTGAAGAGCGAGATAAGAACAGTAGGATAGAGTTTTAGTACAAAGGCACCACTTATTTCTAAGAAATCTCTTCCAGTGGGCCAGTCTATTCTATTAATGTTGACAAGTATGGTACTAAATTTTACCTGTACCATGAAACACGCAACGACAGCTCTCGTCGACTAACTTACGTCATTCAGTGTACAAGTGATAAGGACAAAGATAATAATTGCTTCCAATCGCAATTTGACTTCGAAACGGTCCTTTTGGTGTACATTTTCTCTCGTGTCGTTGGCATTACTTAAGTTGAATTGTTCCATCGTTTAAATCATTCGCGGCTATGTTCTGTGTCGTAATAATATCTTGGTATATATTTTACTTTATATAACAAAATTGGCAAAAGGGTGGCAGAGATAAATAATAGGTCAGGTCATTTAGAAAGTTTTATAAAACAAAAGTATTTTTTTGTTAGAATATTAATGAAACTTGGCATACCAATAATATCCAGTGACAGTCGCTTATACCATATTTTTAACCGCTTAAGTTTAAGTTTTATTAGACTATTGAGATGAAAATGAGTTTGGCGGTATACATGAGGCTTCCTTTTTATCAAGACAGAGCAACTTTTACGGTGACGGTTCGAATGCAATACGCAATTGCCCTTAATATAGGTCCGAATTGTATAAAACCATCCAATTGTTACAAAGAAATACTTAAAATGATAAGTACGAATAGATTTAATATCAAATATAATAATTATGATCTAAAATGTGTTCGGAACATGTAACTGGGCGGTAGCAAATATCATTTATTAATATCTTAAAGTATCTTACAATAATTTGTGCATAAATTTGAATCTCCTAACTACTAAAAAGCTCTGTAAACGATGATATTATTTGACAAGTTTCACGTATTTGAGAAATAAAATGAGTGTAGGTACAGTTCGCGTCGGATTGCATTTAATAAATAAATATAATAAATATTGTTGGACATGCTCACACAACGTCATCTAGCCCAAACTAAGCTATAAGCTTGTGCTATGGGATCTAGACAACTGATAAACATACTTATATATTTCTAAATACATACATAATATACATAGAAAACACCCAAACTCCGAAACAAACATTTGTGGATTACACAAATATTGGATTCGACCCGAGACTCCGGAGTCGAAACCCGGACTACGGACAACGTCACCGAAGCAGTTAATTTGTGTGAGTGACCACGAAAAGTAGAGTAAAAACTCTTTTAGTAGCTGTGTGTACAGACATGTGTGTGTAAAAAAGTTGACATATACTATCACGTACACTGCACTCACACAAATGCAAAGCTCCGCTTATCCCTTGCGAACTGTAAGCCTATGCGGCAGTGTATTATAAAAAACTGTATTGACGTTGTGTTTGACAAATCTTTTTAACCCTTAGTAAAAAAAAATGTTTCGATCGTTTACAAGGCGCTTAACGCACATGGCACGTTTAGAGATATTTCTCAAATTGTACTATGAAGCTACAATATTAGGCTGATTACCCACAGCGGGAAAAGACAAACTCCTTTATATGATCAGTAATTCACTTAACATTTCTATGCAAATACATATTTTAGGGGTTTTTTTAGCGCCATCTTGTCCAAAGTAAACTAATAAATAATTATAAGCTTGTATTATGGGATCTAGACAAATGATAAACATCGGGATATTACAATAATATTAAACATTAACATCATCATCATCAGCCCACATCAGTCCACTGCAATTCATAGCCCTCTCTAATGACCCCCTCTGATCTTGGGTCAATTTCGTCCACCCCGCTATACGACGAATGTCGTCGTTTCACCGAGTCACGAGGCATCCCACGCTACGCTGGCCGATTCGTGGTCTTTACATATAATATTAAACATATATCAAACAAATATAGGACATTTAACTATGTATTTCATTAAGCGCCCAACATCGGCCTGCGAATAAAGAGCTTGCAATAGTGTCAGTTTGTCCCTTTTAAGTCCGTTTATAGTATAATCTGATCGAGTTTAATCACAATATAGAAATTAATACATTATTTTAAACGAATATCCCGTCCGCTGTGTGTACTTAGCCTTAATCGTTGTCCTTCATAAATTCATATTGCAATTGATATACCTATTATATTTAGCACCTATGTATTCATAAACGTTACTTTAAGTACTCGCTAACAAGAAAGTAATATTATACTGTAGTGATAATACTTCAGAATAATAACTGGTACAAAATAACAACTTAGACTACCACAATTTCGATAGGTAACATCTTGAAGCTCTTAAAACATACTACTTTTGAAACCTATTCTAATTATGAATCTATACGTATAAGCCGCGCAAGATGACAAGGGGTTTGGCGGCCATTTTGGTGACGTAGATTAGCCTTCAATGTTTTTTTGTTATCTGTACTTCTCAGCGCTTAATGACGTCACAGAGCGGCTATTGTGACAAAGTTCTATTCCACTCACATCGTGCGCGGCACAATGGCACGTGGCATCGAATATTGTGTTACAATGATTAAATGCGTTCAGTACCAAACCGTAGTTCAACAACTCTGCTAGGTGGCTACAACGCTAACCTTGATAGCGCGATCTAGAAATTATTTAAAAGCAAAAATTTTATGATATCGATATGGTCATCGTAGATTAGTGGTAGAGCGTTCCCTTTGTCAGGGAAAAGCCGCAGGTTGAGTCTTGCCGATGACATTCATTTTTGTGGAATAAACCATAAGAAATATTTTATTCATAATTAGATTAAGTTTTACAAAAAAAAAAAACAAATTTCGTGTAACTATGACTCACTAGCCCATTTAACATGTAACGATTTCAAGTGTTCATACGCTCTTTTAGTTATATTTAAAGTTGGTTCAATTTCTAAAAGACCATTTTCACCTATTAAACTAAGACCTGCCAACCCTAAATAAGTGTGCATTGGATCCGTACAAGTGTCAGGCCATTTGGAAAAACCGCCAACAACTATATCTTGTGTATCGTAAACGTATCTTCTGTTGCTACCGTAATTAGTATATTGAAGAGAGTCCAATATTTTAAGTGATGCGCCTACCCAAAAGCTGTAACAAGTGTCGACAGGTTTATTAGGTCTGCCTTGAAAACCGTCTACCTGTCGGAAGAGAAGCCATCTTCGTAAACCTTCTATCTGTGATTCTGATAGTTTGTCTAATTGGTTAGTGAGACTTAGGGTTGCCAAAGCGCAGAATGTTGTACCTCCGTGGGATTCTAGTTCGGGACACTGGGCGATACCGTAGTCGTAACCCTGTGAAGAATATAGACAGTTTGGTACAGAAAAAAATACGAATGGTTTTATAAATATGTTTGACAACTCTTTTCAACAATTTATCCGTATCAATTTGATTTTAAAAGATGTAATTTCCTGTAATAATAATGCATTACCAAATGCTTTGCACTTTTTTGTTTTTTTTTATCTAAACATCGATAACCCTGGCCAAAGTCCTTTGGCTGGAGTTTTAGTAGCTCAATTGGATACATCATTCTTTCTGTAAGGGAACTATGACTAAATCGAATCCAGCCTGATGACCGCTGTACACATTGGTCCAAGTCACATCCCAATTATATATAAATTAAATTATACATTTTAAACATTCTCACACAACGTCATCTAGCCCAAACTAAGCTATAAGCTTGTGCTATGGGATCTAGAATCTAGACATATAAGCATACTTATATTTTTCCAAATACATACATAATACACATAGAAAACACCCGAAACAAACATCTGCGGAACACAAATATTCACGAAAGCAGATGCACTACCGACCACGCCACTGAAGCAGTTAAAATCAAAGCGCCAATGCAGAGTGATCAACATTGATCCGATATTTTGTCCTAACCGCTGTCCCAGCCCCTAGACCCTATGCGTAGTGGCCTAGATTTTTGCGACACTTACAATTGATTTAATAATATAATCCGTGGCCTTCTCGATGTCGAAACCGGACCAGTCATCAAGTATGTAACTGATACACGCGGCGCAATAAACAAACCGCATGTCCGACTCGCAGCCCGACAGTGTAGCCGCGAAGTTACCTTCTACTGTTTGTAAAGCTTTCACACCTGGAAAAAATGATAATTTCCTATACTGTATTATGAAAAAACAACTAATCGAATTACAATAAAACAGTTGGATTATGATTCTAACAAAAAAATAACAATGAACATCAGAAATTGAGCTGAACGTAATTGCAACATTTCGCACACCCTACCATAGTGGTTAGTTCCACAACTGATGGTAGATGGCGTTCTGGCGACGCCGAAAAAATCGCGATATTAATACAATATACTTAATGAACGCAATATTAGATGTCTTGGGCTAGTGGTGTCTTGGTCAGTTGGTAGACTGCGGGCGTCTCTGGTGACACTGAAGGCATTTCCAGTGGCGCCCGGCGGACTTTGGCCACCGGTGTGGCCTCTTCGGGGTTTGGTCGGAAATCCCGCGTCGTTGGGGTTAAGTTTTATACCGCGTCGGTGAGTGAATCTGGTTGCGTACTGTGAGGCAAAGGCCCCGCAGCACGCAACCCTTCTAGCCTGCTTCTGTCAGGACGGCGGGTGGCTATCCCGCCGTCCTCAGGCCCCGATCATGGAGGTCGATGGTCCTGGGCGTAGATGAGTCTGCGGCGCCCCGGCCGCTGACTGCGAAACTCAGCGGGGAGGGTACGCTCCCTCTCCCTCTCGGCCGCCTCTTTCGCGAGCATGACTTGCTCGCAGAAGGACATGGATGCGTTCCACCTACTCGCACTGGAGACCATGGCTTGGAGGTCCTGGCGCTGACTCGCCCACGCTGAGCACCCCACCAACGTGTGGAGTGCGGTATCGTCGTCGGAAACCTCGCAGTGTTGACACCGAGGTGTGACCTCACGAATACTCACGATGCATGCGAAACAGATAGCTACCGAAACATCCATGCCCGGTAACGATCTGCGTCGCACGATACGTGAGGTCACCATGCTGCCTCTGCAGCCACTCGTCCATGATCGGTAGAACGTTCCTCCTGGAACAGTCGCTGGTTCAAGTCCAGCCCCAGACTATTATTTTGTAAAGCTATACCTATCAGAAATTGAATTTACATATCGTATACTAGCAATATCTTAAGCCCCCCATATACGGTACAATTCATCGTTGCGATCCATCGCTACCGACCGATCGAAACGATTGATCTGTAGTGTTGCCGCTCATACACGAAGCGATTGGTCGTTACGATCGATCATTTATACATTTGAAATGGAACGATAAAGACGTGCTCAAAAATTCAATGCGTGTCCTGTAAAATGGAAAACGAACTTCTTTTCTTGTCTGTGGCGGTAACATTGATTATGTTACAGAAGAAAATAAGAAAAGTGTGGGTTAAGAAATGGCTATTAAAGCGATATCAGTATCCGCATGTAAATATTTTAAATGAATTAAGGAACAAAAATCGAATCGTTGATCGCAAGAGTCAATACACTATCGATTCATCGTTACGATATTCATGATTGCATGGGTTTTTGTTGCGATCTCAGATGTCGTCTGCGATAAGTAAATCGTTAACGATCGTAACATACATTACAGATCCGTCGTTTCGATCGGTCTAAAGCGATGGATCGTAACGATGAATCGTCCCGTATATGGGGGGCTTTAAAGAGGCCTGAGCTAATTTGATCTGCAAGTGGTGAACGAGGCTCTAGCACGCTTCTTCCTATCACTTGGGAAAAACAGACTCACCTTCCAAAAGATAATGTGAAGTCAAATACTATTATCTAACTAAACCATTTTAAACAATACTAGTACCTAAGTTTATTACATATACGTTCATTTACTTAGAAGTTATTCTTAGTATAATTAATCTATTTTAATTGCAACTGCTCATGCTACTGTTATTTAAAAGCCTAATCATACATTGTAATGTTGAAGGCCTATCACGTACAAAATGGAATTATACCACGATAAATATAATTATTGTATACCATTGCCTCTCGAAAAAGTGCTCGATTCATCGATAACAGTGAATAAAACGCTCATTTACTCACAAGTGAATAATGACATTTGAATTTGGAACGAGCTTCAATAGACGAATTAAGTATACTACAAAAAAAAGAAATCTGAACGTAACTACTGGCAGGCTGAATGAAGTCATTCCATTGACAAAAAAACAAAAGGGGCAATGGTATAAAAAACAAACACAACCCGCCAATTTTAGATCGTAGTGTTTCATTGGAAAATTTAAAATAACTAATAAAATGAGTTCTTCCAGTGATGAAAATGAGTCGCTTACTCCGGAATCATTTCGTTCGAAAGCAGCAATTATATTTCGTTCGTTGGAAACCTTTACCTTATTTTCTCGCAGTCTCGCAATGGTATAATGGTATAAAGTAGAGTAGACTAATCGTGAAAAAAAAATTCTCGTTCCTTGTATCCCTCGCTCCGCTCAGGATTCTACTTTAGAATCCTTCTCTACTCTCGGGATCCAACTTCGTAACTCGAAATAAATTTTCTTTTTTTCACTTGTTGTATAATCTACTATTATTTAATTAAGTTTTATATTTGCCGACTTATAAGTTAACAAGGAAAAAAAACAAAGGCCTTTAAGATTGGTGTCAAATAGCTTGGCTTTGTTTCTGCCCTGGGGTTATTCTTGAGGGAGTACCCGGGGTGTCCGGTAATGAACATCAGAGCGATTAATACGAGATATTTTTGATTTTGATGACATTATTATATATTTTTAAAACGAGCGAAACCGCAGGGATTTTGCAAGAATGATCAAATATAGTTATTTAAACTGCCATGGTCGTTATTATTATAAACTTTGGAAATGTATTCGGGATATTTAAATTAACGCCAAATTATATGGGCTACCTAAGGTTCATAAGGCAAACGTACCATTGCGGCCTATTGTGAGCCAAATTGGCTCACCCACTTATGAACTAGCTAAACACGTAGCTAAGGTACTGCAGCCCTTGGTGGGGAGAACAACATCGTACGTCAAAGACTCCCGAGATTTCATACAAATTTTGCGCCATACCACAGTGAAGGAAACGGAAGTGATGGAGAGTTTTGACGTGGAGTCATTATTTACAAATGTTCCGATAGCTGATTGTATGGAAGTAATCAAACGCAAAATCGCAGAGAAGGGCATTTCTAAGATCTATGCTGACCTTGTGCATCATTGTTTATTCAGAAATGTACAGTAACGAATACTACCTACAAATAGATGGAGTAGCAATGGGTAGTCCAGTGGCTCCAGTGGTGGCCCACTTATGGATGGAACATTTCGAAGAACTGGCTATCACTACTGCCCCGCAAAGCAACATCAAACTTTGGAAAAGGTATGTGGACGACATCTTCTGTATCATGGAGGGCGATGAGCGTGATGTACAGGGTTATGTGGCTCATTTAGATAACATCCATAATAAAATGAGCTTCACCTATGAAATGGTAATAGAGAGGTCCATTGCTTTCCTGGACGTGAAGGTTGGTGTTCGTTCGGATGGGACTCTCAGCCACTCCGTGTATAGAAAACCGACTCACACAGACCGCTACCTACATGCAGACTCGCATCACCACCCACGCCAATTGCATTCAGTCGTGGCGTCGCTTACTGACCGTGCATACAACTTATGTGACGAGGAACACTTGGAAGCTGAACTAACACATATAAGCGAAATCTTACAGCGTAATGGGTACAAGGACGGATCAAGCCACCTAGATGCACGCAGAAACAGTTTAAAATTACCCTTGTAATTTAACTGTTTCTGCGTGCATCTAGGTAGAAAGACACCCAGCATTCGTACCATATGTCAGAGGTGTGACTGATAAGATCGCTAACATTCTCAAGAAAATATCCGTAAGAACTATCTTCACGCCTCCGAGAAAGGTATCACAGTCCTTGCGCTCGCCCAAGGACAGTTTCCCCTTGGAGAAGCCGGGTGTGTATAAAGTCGACTGTAGCTGCGGTAGCTCCTACATTGGGCAAACTAAGCGATCGGTTGCATGCCGAATGAAGGAACATATTAGGGCAGTCAGAAATAATGAATCACAGAAGTCTGCGATTGCGGAGCATATACTTGAGGCAGGTACTGATCATTGGATAGAGTTATATAACCCACAAATACTTTCGGCAGACCGTCATTACATACTCAGGTTGGTGAGAGAAGCCATTGAAATAACAAAATATAAAAATTTCAATCGTGAAGACGGTTTTCTTTTGCCGGGTGTCTGGCGTCCAGTGGTCAGTTTATGTAAAAATAAACAACAACCTAAACAAAAACCGCGAGTGGATATCGTGAGTATTGTGTGCCGTGATCATGTTCGAGTTGGTAGTGAGAACAGTGCGGACAATGGTAGTGGTGCGCGACAAAACCGAGTGAGGAGGGTAGACCGATACGGTTTACCTTAAAACTATTTCGCGATGTACTGACAGTTCCTCCGTGACCATGGCGCTTGCAATAGTGCCGAAATATCGGAAACTCGACAACAAAATAATACATGGTAAATATCCCGACTACATTTCCAAAGTTTATAATGATCAAATACTCGTAATTACAAATTTTACTAAATTATTTTCTTCAGAGTTCCTAATTAATATGAATTATAGGCCAATTATAGCAATAGACAATTTAAGTAGTAACTATGTAAAACGGCCTCTATACAATCAGCCATGATGGGCAATTTCAGAATGGTTAATAATTACTGCCATCATCGTCATAATACGTTCTCAATACATTACATCTTCGCCGATGCATTGCATGCATTGCAGACGATAAAGCCCTCTGCGTACGTGATCGCCTGTAATGGCCCATCTGTACCGATTTTTATTTTTAGATTAGAGATTAGATTTTTATAACAAAATTCCTCTAAACATTATGAACCTTCCTGTGAATAAATTCAAAGTGGCTGTTAAGACACACCTCCTAAAAAAGGCATATTATACTATTAAGGATTATCTAAAGCTAAACGATACAGAGAAATGGCAATGAGTTGCTTGCTCATCACTCGAGCTACATAGGGGCTACTTCTGTTTGAAATGTTGTTTTTTTGCTGAAACTCACTTATTATTGTTAAATTATTATTATTATGATATTGTTAGGTATGGGTACTTTGAGATTATGTGGCACCTTTAACTAGTATTTGACTTTTTTTGTGAATAACAGAGATCCATAATTTTTAAGTTCACTTGGTCCACACATGGTCACGTTGTATTCAGGGGCGGATCCACCGTGATGGGCAGTATGGGCATGCCCACCACCTTCATTGAGAAAATGACGTCACACTTTCAGGGTATTGAGATTAACTCTGGATTTGGAAAAAGAAAAAATAAATCGTGCGTGATTCGGAACGCCCCAAATATTAAGCATAGACGTTATGTCACATTTTTGACATTGACAATATAATGACATAAGACATAGATAGTGTTTTCTCGTTTTACCAAATCTACGTCGTCGTTGGTACGAAAGTACATACGCAGGGATCTAGTTAAAAACAAGTTAAAAATATGGCAAAAATTTGCCATATATTTTAGTTTCCGAAAGTTTTTTCATAAAATCTAAAAAATGTCACATGACATGAAGTTCAACATCATTTTAGAGGTATTTGACCATGCTGAGTTGATTGCAGCTGGTCTTGAGTCTCTAACTACTACCGTCCTAGATTTGACCTCGTTTTGACCTTGACCTTGAGATCAGAGGTCAAAGGTCAAGTTCATTTTAGAGGTCCTTGACCATGCTAAGTCGATTGGCGTTTAGACTGAGTCTCTAGCTCTTACCGTTCTCGAGTTGAAAGTTGTTCACGGACGGACGGAACGGACGGAAGGACATTACTGTTGTATATTTATTTATTTATTTATACTTTATTGTACGCCAATACAGTAGGTATTAATTAATATGTACATTGAGCTTATTAAGTCTAAGAGCAATACAAGATGTATAAGAGATTTTCGTTTCGAAAACTCTAAAAATCGTAATTTAATCAGAGATCAAGCTTACGTTAAATTCTTAATTTAACCATTTAATTAATTATTGAAAGATTAAATTACGAATTTAACACGCTAATACCCAATTATTATTAGTAATAATAAATGGATATTAGCATGTACATATTTCATATTTTATATTTGTTCATCATGTTTCATATTTTATATTTGTTGTTTGTATTTAATATTTTATATTCTTTTGCTAAAATCGCCTCGGTTTTTTTGAAGTAAAATGTTACATTGTGAAGTTCAAACATAAAATTACTTCTGTCATTTTTGCTAGTCAGTTTCCACTACGTTGATCTGTACACTCAACAAATCATGGTCTCCTGCGCGAGCAGGTGGACCGCGGCCGTGTCCTTCTGCAAGCAAGTCATGCTCGCGAAGGAGGCGGTCAAGAGAGAGAGGGAGCGTACCCCCTTCCCGCTGAATTCCGCAGTCAGCGGCAACCGGATTCACTCACTGACGCGGGATAAAACCCGACCCCAACGATGCGGGATAAAACTCGATCAAACTCCAGCGCAGAGGCCACACAGGTGGCCAAAGTCCGCTGGGGGTCACTGGAAATTCCTGGAGTGTTCACCAGAGGGCCTCGGCAACGGACGTGGGAGTTAAAAAAAAACACTACTTATATCGATCACAAGTTCATATTGCGACTCACACTTGGCCGATTTTCGACTGGCCGTGCCCACCACCTTTTTTAAGGTCTGGATCCACCCCTGATTGTATTTACTAAACGGTAAAGGTAAACCCTCCTGGTATACAAGCAAGGAGCTGATCTCCGTTACAGGCGAATAAAAAGTGGCCGTGAGTTTTTCTTGCCAGGTTCTTTCCTCACAGGCTCTACCTATTGCCTTGCGAATCTGGCGGTAAATGTAAACGTAGAAGCATTTTCTTTTTTTGACGTTCATAAGTGTTACTTTGTGACCTACATGAATAAAGATATTTGGATTTTTTGATTTTGATTGTGTAGAAGCGTGCTTAAAAAGGGCCACGAACAGCTCAACTCACCTTCTGCTATAGCTTTCCTATTGACCCTTGACAAGTCGTCACCAAGCGACAATAATATACTAAGTCCCGTATACGTCATCGCAAGATGGCCGCAACGATAATGATTGTTTACATCCAAATCTATGTTCACGGTAGAAGAGCCTTGGAAACCACACATGGACATATCCCCACCTGAAAAAAGAAAACAGACATGTTCTATAAAAACACAGAAACATAACTTAAAAACTCTCCATCTTATGTTATTTACCCTAAGAGCATGGCATGGCATTAACACACTGTAGCTGGCTTTCGGCCAAAAAAATGTATTTCCTTTGAGTAACACAATGCTTTAGAAAGCATATTCAAAGTCGATCCCGGCAATTCTACAGTCGCTAGGTCAAACGATAGGTCTATTTGGGTAATATAAACAACCCAGGTGACGTAATCATCGTCCACACATAGACTAATAAATAACGATCTTTTTTATAACGTTTATGCGTCCACCCAACCTTTTCCCAGTCCAGTTGGTTTTACTGCGATGCGACTCTACTTCGATTATTTTGCGTGAAGCGACTGCCATCTGACCTTCACAACCCATGAGCGATATCGAAGTTCTGTAGTTAGACCGTTCAGATTTTGTTTTACTACCGGGACCGAACGTTCTCTCCGATGTACGGCTTAACATTATGATACGAAGAGAAGAAAGAACATTGAAATCTTTTACGAGCGACGTTGAATAGCATTATAAATCTAACACGGGCAAACCAGCTCGTTGCTCAATTTGGAAATCTGCTTTTTAACAAATATTTCATTCAAACTCATCGAACTGGCCACAGGTCAACGAGGAAAAAATTAAATTATGTACATAACTTGTTTGACATGAATATAGGTAGGTACCTACTTAGCTATACTGTAATCAAACCTGTTATGTATGTATTTTTAGGGGTTAAGTAGGTGTATAAAATGGAAACAATTTTTTTTAAGAAATCTGCATAAATAATTATATACCTACCTAAGTACAGTCACGAGCATAAATTTGTTACTATGGACAGATCGGCAATTTTACCGGACTCGGGAACGAGCACTAATATCTGTCTGCACGAAGGCAGCACTAACATCGGATCGTTCATATGCAGCATATTAAAGTGACAACATTCCAAAACAAAATTATGTGACCATCTTAACTTTCAAAGTAATCTGTTACCTCTTGAAGAGCAAAAATATGTGACGTTAGCAATTTGAATAACTTCGCAGTTTATGTACCGATTTTAATACTTTTTTTTGTTGGAAAGGAGATATTTCCAAGGGTATTTATTATTAGGAAACCTGGATCTGATGATCGGAACCCGGAAAACTCGAGGGGACCCTTAAAAAAGGACGACTAGTGCGTTCGTTAATTTTTTCATTAGGTATTATAAAGGACTACCATTTATTGAAGGTTTGGAGTCGATCTGATGAGGGAGCGGAAAGCCCGTCGAGGGAACTCATTAACGATTTACAGCAGTTATGTTATGTTTGGGTTTGATTAATTTGTATTGAAGAGAACTTTACATATCCCAATTTTTTTAGTTTAAGGTTGAATTCGTTTTTTTATGTTTAAAATTATTTTGGAATGTTGTAACTTTAATATGCCGTATATGAACGATCGGATATTAGTGCTGCCTTCGTGCAGATAGATATTAGTGGACTGGTTCCTGGGTCAGATAAAATTGCCGATCTGTCCATAGTAACATATTTATGCTGGTGACTGTACATACTTAATGATAAAAAGTTTCTAGGTATTATATTGCAGACAAGTGGAGTACCTAACTGTGCCATTGTTGTCGTAACGCGATTGTTATATAATTATTATAACGTAGCGAATAATTAAGGAACTACGTATTTGCTATCAGTAATTTTTTGCGCCAACTCTGATACCAATTAAATTAGTTATTGTTATTGTTTGAATTTTCCTTCGTTAAACATAGGTTACATACATTGTGGGGAAACATAGGCAGCGTTTTATAAAGATGTTCGTGGCGAGGCTCATGTAAAGGACATCATTCACGCTCCATACATAAAGTACCCAAAAAAAAGTGCCGGCCAACGAAAAATAATGGTTTTATCGGTTAGAGAATGACATTTTTTTTACTGGCCGGCCGACTTTTATTTTTGGGTACATTTTGAATGATGTCCTTTATATCGAAACGTGGCGGGTTGAACGGTGCGAGACCGCATGTTCGGTGTATAAGAATTTCACAATGTATCCACCATTTAACTGTAGGTACCTATTATGATGCCACAAAAATGGATCGTTCCCATTGCATCAGTAGCTTTCCGGAATTAACCGTACCGCATTAATTCTTCATTCTATATGTGGTTGAAGAAAATATGAATTTTATTACAAGTTATTCGTGAGTCCGCTGTCCGTCCATCCGCCACCAGGCTGTATCTCATTCCCCGTGAAAGTTAGACAGTTGAAATTTTCACAGATGATGTATTTCTGTAGCAATTACAGGTCAATAAATACTAAAAAAAAACAGAATGAAATAAATATTTAAGGGGGTTCCCATATTTTAAGACCAACATTAGCCAAATTCGACCTTTCTAGAGTGTAGCGAGACAAACAAATAAAAGTAATCATTTACGTGGAATTCTTCTTCTTGAAAATAGTCGCGACAGCGATCTGCGCGACTGCACTCATGAAACTAATTCGTATGCTAGGTCCAATATCATTAATTAATCCAGCTAAATTTGTATGCTTACGTCAGAATTATATAAGGCTTTATATAAGAATTTGAAGTCAGTAATGTGACCAAGAATTTTATTATGACAAAATTTCAAAAGATTTGGTAATAAATACCTACTTTACATTCTTCTGTACCTACTAGCTGATTCCCCGTGCCTTGGTCTTCTCGATTCTTCTTAGTACCAGAAGACTGGTTATTTCCTAGCTCAAAGAATAGCCCGCCGGGCGCCTCCTGGTGCGTACCAGAGACGCCCGGCAATGCACGTAGGAGCGGCCACTATTTGGGCCCGCGGGATTAAAAAACAAAGCCCAAAGAATAGCATCGCCATTCAACGTAGCAACGCATCCGACATTCTGGGAACCTTCTCAGTTACCATTGATGCTGATGATTTTTTATTCACAGAGGTTATCCTTACCCAGGCAGGCCGCCCGGCAATATAAAATCCATGATATTGTGATAAATGCAAGTAGGTAGGTATATTTATTTAAACGCGCCATTCCAAAAAAAACGTACACGATTTTATGTAAATACTTACTTACCTCATTTTTTGTTTGTATAAATAAACATAATATCTATTGCAGTTATCATATTATTATGTTTTTTATTATAGTAGGTAGGCACAGATTACAACTTAAGGTAAATAAAAAGTCAGCGACAAATATTTGCGCAATTCGATATGTGTATCGAATTGCAAAATGAATGACTTACATACTACTACTTTACTTATTATATGGGTGTTATGTGTGAAATATTACTCGAGACATAACACAGTAGATTTAACGTTTTCATAATCGGATGTCAATCAATCAATCAATGAATCAAATCAAGTCTTTATTGTATACAAAAAAAGAGAAACAAATATTTTACACATATTTTAAAAAAACTGCACAACCGGGTATCTCTAAAGAGCAATCTCTTCCAGGCAACCTTGGGAGGGAAAGAAAATTCATCAGCAGGGACTCATATTTGCGAAGACCAAATATGAATATAATACAAACATTTTGGAGTCGCCCAAGCTGATCTCACGTGTCAAGTGTGATCAAGTGATCTCACAGAGAACCATTCTCTGTGAGATCAAAATAGCTGACATCACCATAATCAAAGAGTGGGAGTAATAACGATTGTGCCAGCGCAATTTTAGTGACAATCGGAAGCAGTAATCGCAGTCTACGCAGGGATTTCGTGATGCAAATATTTTGCGTCTAGTTTAGACGTAGCTAGACCTGTAGCTGACGATCTCAGAATAAGATCTTATTAACATGGATACCAAGGTTCTTTACAGTGTCGCTTATTTCGACAGGGGTACCATTAAAAGTTATTTGGGGCCACTGCGTAATATCAAGGCGGGACATAAAAAAAGGAGTACCGGTAATAATCGCCTGTGATTTGGATGGATTAACCTGAAACCCGTGATTGTTGATCCATTCACAAATGCGTTCCAGGTCCAGATTTATGGTATTGATCGCATTATGTAACTGATCCAAGGGAGCCTGAGTATAGATCTGTAATCATCTTCATAGAGGTGGTAGGGTGAAGGGTGAAGTAATAATGTTTAGAAATGGAATTAATAAAGATAGATAGTAGTAGTGGAGATAGAACACCACCCTGCAATACACCGACTGCAACATCACAGGAAGAAAATAACAATTTACCTAGACGCGTACGCTGTCAGCGACCAGACAGATAACTCCGAAACCAGCCAATTCCCGTTGAAGATATGTTAATAGAGCTGAGTATACCAAGCAAGATATCAAGATCCACGGTATTGAAGGCGTTGCTGAAATCTAACAAGCACAAGACCGTGAGACTTCCTGCCTCCATACCTGACCAGAGTACCTGATATCATCGGATCTCAACGGATTCTTAGAATGTTGGCCAGTAAATATCTTCAATGAAAAACAATGAGATCTTTACACCGGACCAGAGGTGTCTGCTGTACAAGACGCAGATTAGACCCTGCATTGAATACTGCTCTCACCTCTGGGACGGCTCCGCGAAGTATCTGCTGGACGCTCTCGACGCTATGCAGCGACGGGCTATCCGTATTATAGGTTGTCCGGAGGTAACGGGAAGCCTTGAGCCGCTAGCTCAGCGCCGAACAATAGCTTCCTTGGCCGCATTCTACCGTATTTACCACGGCGAGTGTTCTGAAGAGCTCTTTAATATGATCCCACCCTCTTCCTTCCGATCCCGAACAACGCGTGCCGGGCAGAGATGCCACTCCCACACAGTTCTCGAGAACCGAGCATTTTAAACGTTCGTTTTTCTGCCGAACGATAGTAGCCTGGAACGCCCTGCCTGTGCACGTGTTTCTTCCCACATATAATCCTGGGTTCTTTAAGCGGAGCGTGAAGAGGCACATCAGTAGGTCGTCAAGTTGAGGGCCACTCTCTATAGTATTGTGTGCTGTAAGAGTGGCCCACAATCGCTAGACGTCGTCACGACTTACCACCAGACGGGCGGCGTCAATTTGGCGAACGAAATATTAAAAAAAAAAAAAAAAGTTGGCGTCCTCTGTGGATAGAGGACACCAACTGTACTTTGTCGTATTATTATGCATTCCGTTGTAGAATATTAGGCCTTAGTATTCAAGCAAAATTAAATCGGCCATCATGAAACGGCAGTACTATAATTTCATATCACAATTTCTAAACTTCGAAAAAAAATTATTTCCGAGAAAAAATCTTGTTTTTAGCCGTTTTTCGTTTCTTAATCCAGCCCTGCAAAAGTTATGTCAATGAGCTTCCCCATCAACTGTCCCACTATTTAAATACACAATTAGGTATGATATATTTGAAAGAAATTGGTCCAGTGGTTTGGGCTGTAGCTCTCCGTACATACAAATATAATAAAGATAAAAGATTTTTTTAAATCGGATTATTACCTCATCTGTCAACTTGTTTACAAAATCTATGAATCATACTTACTTTCCCTGTTAGGATGTACTTGAAGTCTATAAATCCATTCTATTATCCTTGACCTCAGGTCCAAAGTCATTGTTGAGATTGCACCCAGAATATCCAGACCAGACACGGCAAAATAGGCTATAGTTACTCTGCAATAAAGAAACAATTGCTGTGCAATAATCAGAACTTTTTACCACTTCAATTAAAAGTATTTTAGATCAAAATGTTTAATTTTGCTCTTAAAATGTTGACACCATTAATATGTTATGTGTGTGATTTTCAATCATTTGGATCATAATAGTATTACTAAAACAACATGACTAGAAGAAATAGTTTTGAAACAGTAAAATATGAATGCACTGCGCGGAGAATGTCCTACAGCATTTTCATAGTATGGTACATTAAAAAGATAATAGTGTTGATCCCAAGAATGCATGACAAAGGCAGAATATGATGACTAACTTTGAATAACAAGAATGTGATAAAAGCAGGATATACCATAAACATCATCAGAGTAACTCACAGTATGTTATTGTATAAACAAAAAATATTTTGGTAGGAGAATAGCTGCAACTTTTTATTTATTTTTATTTTTCAATTATTGAAAAAAAAACGATACATATTATACCTGGTGGTGTCGTGCGACGACAGTGACGAGGGCAAAACATTTAGAAACCGCATAAAATATTTAACATGTTGCCTGTGTGCCATTATTTTATTTTCTTCAAAATTATTCATTTTAATGCCTATTTTATTAACTCTTGAATTCTCAAATGATAAATGTAATAAAATTTGTAAACGTAACTCCTTGATAGTAAACTATATTCACAACATGTATGTACGCGAAATTAATTTTAATATTAAAGTTTCAATCACTCGTAAAATTTTAACTCATTGTAATTTACGAACAGCCTTTCTTTTTATACTAAATTAATAGGTACTAATAATTTCGACTTGACAGGTCTTGTCACTCATGTCAGACAGTTTTTTTTAAGTACATAGATAATTGCTTCTACTTTTTTTTTAACCGTGGCCCAAGGTCGCCGCTGCTCTTACGTCTGTTGCCGGGCGTCTCTGGTGCCCACGCAGAAGGTATTTGTGTGTGAGTGGCGCCCAGCAAATGTTTCTACTAAAGAAACATTGATTAATAATAACAATAGGAATTTAGTTATAAAAGATCATAGCAATTTCTATGATATTCTATACTGTATTTACATAATTATGTACAAAAAATATTTACACTACAAAATGTCGTTTAAAAATCCTCCGCGTCATTGCTAACTAGAAGATTCCCAAAATGCAGGCTGTGTTCCCATGTTGGATGGCGATACCCATTCTTTGGGCCAGAAAATAGCCAGCCCAGCGTGTAAACAGGGTGCTCGTGCAGGCTCGCCACTCGTCATAGCTTTAACTATACTAATAATACAAATATCCAACCATACAAAAAAACAAAGTTATTAACGCTTTTAAAATCTCAAAATACGTGCGTCACGCATGGACACCACCATTTTATGTTACGCACGATGTTTGACAGTAAGTAGGTACCTATCATATCAATGAAGTTTGCAACATTGTTGTAACACTCGAACGAAATATCCCGATAGCGGCCGAGCGGCCGAGCGGATGCGAGACGCCACAGTCTTCAAGGTCAAACACAACTACGATAATTGTATGGTTAACACGCCATGGCTAACACGTAAATACGCTCTCGCTGGAGACCATGCTACGAGCCATGGTCTCTAGCGGGAGCCAGTGGAACGCGGCCGTTTCCTTCTGCGAGCAAGTAGTGCTCGTGAAGGAGGCGGCCTGTAGGGTGAGGGAGCGTACCCTCCCCGCTGAGTTTTGAAGTGTTCGGCGAGGACGCCGCAGACGTGACTACGCCCAGGACCATCGACCTCCATGATCGGGGCCTGAGGACGATGGATTAGCAACCCACCGTCCTTACTGAAGCAGGCTAGAAGGGCTGGTGATGTGGGGCTTAGCCCCACGCACGCCTTCACTCACCGACGTGGGATAAAACCCGACCCCAAGGATGCGGGGTAGCACCCGTCCACCACGCAGTGGCCACGCAGGTGGCCAAGGTCCGCCGGGCGCCACTGGGAATTCTCTCAGTGTCTACCGGAGGCACCCGGCAATGGACGTAGGTGCGGCCGCGGCCCAGGGCAGCAGATTTAATATTAGCTATAAAACTTTTCTCAAATTATCCTACATGTCAAAAGACCAAAATTCGTGTAACATCAAGAACACCAAAATTAGATTAACAGGCAACAACAATGAAAATATGATTTGTTAATCTACGTATGATGTTTATGATGTTCAGTTACTTTTGGAATACTAGTGTTCAGCTACTTTTGGAATACTAGTGTTCAGCGTTTTATGGACGTTTGTATGTTGAGTTTATTTTGTTCTACTGTTGCGTCACTGACTTATGACATTTTTAGTGTTCAGATGTTTTGGAAGTTTGAATGTGTTCAGCGACTTTTGGGGCCGACTGTACCTAGATAAAATGTTCATCATAGGAGTTTGATTTTTGTGACTGAACTGATTTTTGGGTGAACTGAGTAAAACCGTAGTAACTTTTAACGTAATTTCGCAATGAAATCAAAGCTTGTTTTATTTTTTGATTGTTCTAAATTAAGTTTATTTTGCTGTGTAATTTAAAAAAATATGGATCTTAGTTATTCGAATTAAACAATTTTTATTATTATTATTATTTAAAGCACCTATAATACCTAATTACTAAAATTTATTTTACGAATCCATTACGCACTTACTAAAGTAAGGTATTAAAGGGTTAAGTACCTAGATAAAGAGGTTTAAATTACCTACCTATCTAGCAGATAAAACATGATAGGTAGGTACCTAGGTACTGTTTCGTAATTTTAAATTTAAATAGGTACCTAATTACTAAAATTTATTTTATGATTCCATAGCCCCCCATATCCGCAATTACTTTTATTAACGGGAAATTATTAAAGGGTAAAGTACCTAGGTAAAGAGGTCAAATTACCTACCTATCTAGCAAATTCATCGAAGGCGTCAATTTATCCTTAGTCGGAGGTCCTCACGGGTGTTGGGTTCACTGACATACACTCTACGTTTCACTTCACTCCACATGAAAAAGTCCATTGGAGTCAGATCCGGGGACCGAGCGGGCCACGCGACCGGAGCACCCCGTCCAATCCACCTGCCTTCAAAAGCGTGCGCGCATCGAGACGTCACAACCGGAACTGCATTTATGATTGAAATTTAATTAAAACTGAAGGTCATTTGGCATGTATTTTCAATGTGGGCGGTGCGGTACGGGGGGAGGCGGGGTGCACGCGCCGCCGATTATGGATAGCCATAGATTTTGTCCCGACTCCCGACTCGGCCGACTCCCTACCCTACGTGTGTCAAAGTCAGCTTGTCAATAGTTCTATATTACTTTGTGGTCTTTTTCATGGCTGACGTTCACCGAACCTAGCCGCAGTCATGAAGGTGCTCATTTACAATTTATTTTACTTGAAATAATAACTAAATATTGACGAAATATTATTGCCGTGTAGTCGCAGCATGACCAAGTTATTCATTAACTGCAATGATTGTTTCAAGCCTAAAAAGATTGTTGTGAAAATCTAGGATAAGTTGACCGTGTTGTGGAAGTGAACTTTTATCATGCCGTAAATATACTACTCTGGCTCAATAATGAAGTTCCCCATCTTTGAAATACTAAATTCCTCAGTGACGGCAAACGCTATTTAAAGAGTTTGATATCAAACCGAGTTGATTGTTATTATAACCTTACTTTGTTTTGTAGTTGAACGTCTCCTTCCCGGCTACGGGATGTCAAAAGTTATTCGAGGTAGTGGACGAGCACAAGCTCCGTATCTTCTACGAGAAGCGCATGGGCGCGGAAGTTGAGGCAGATCAGCTAGGTGATGAGTGGAAGGGCTATGTTCTCCGCGTCGCCGGTGGTAACGACAAGCAGGGCTTTCCTATGAAGCAGGGAGTTCTTACGAACAGTAAGTAAATAATTTCAAGCTCCTTTTGTTATTTACCACTGTATTATTTGTGACTGAACTAAGACTCAACTTTCTATTAATTTTCAGGTCGTGTGCGTTTATTGATGTCCAAGGGTCACTCCTGTTACCGACCACGTCGTGATGGTGAACGGAAACGGAAGTCTGTCCGTGGCTGTATTGTTGATGCTAATTTGTCAGTGTTAGCCCTTGTCATTGTCCGTAAAGGTGAACAGGTAATTTAATCAATGACATTTTCTGGCAAAATACTCTACATTTCAAAGCCTAATCTAATACAGTTGCTCCAGTTTTACTGAAGTAAACAAGCAATGATATGTTACATGTAAACTAAATACAGTGACATCTGCTTTCCCAAAAGTGTAGGCATAGAGGAACTGTAAACATGAGTTCTATGTATGATTTTAGTACAATTAACAACAAAGCAAAGTAAACTTGCTGATTTTAAAACATGCTCATAATTCAAAATACACTTAACTCGGATAATATCTAAGGATCATTCCTACTTTAGATCTACCATAGTTAATAAGTACAATACTGTTAAGAATTAATATTTTAGTTTTTATCATATTTATGTCTTGGATGGATGCAAGTAACATCTCATCATAGACAGTTGAAATAGATGTTATTACATTTTTATAAAATCTCAGGAATTTTGCAGATATAAAAAGAAACGACCTTGTAAGAGCTATAAAGTCTTGTCCACAACATTTTACACTTTTTTAAAAATATGTCATGTAATTTAAAACAACCCTGTTCTTACTGTTTCCAAGATCACCAAATCTTTGCAATTATATGCGCCAGGGAATAAAAAAATGGTGTTTGACATGGGCGACTACAAAATTTTGTTTTGTTGCCTCGCAAGTACCAGACATAACAAATTAATAATACTACCAAATAATGCCTACTATTAAATACAATCAATACTACAATATTTATATTAATATCTACAGGAAATTCCTGGACTTACCGACGGGAATGTACCTCGCCGTCTTGGACCCAAGCGTGCGTCTAAAATCCGCAAGCTGTTCAACTTGTCTAAGGAAGATGATGTTCGTCGTTATGTTGTTAAGCGTCTGCTCCCCGCTAAAGAGGGCAAGGAGAATGCTAAACCCAGATATAAGGCGAGACATGTTCATATACATTCATATATGAATTTTTCAAGTGGGCTTGGATGGCCAAATCCGGAACTATAAGGAATAGCGAAAAATGCTCAAAGGAGTCACTAGCCCAATTTTGATGAAACTTAAAACCTCATCATAAGATTTTATAAAAACCTATAATCCTAGCTGGGAATCTAACACATTGATTTAGAAAAAAAACACACCCTTTATTATTACACCATACGATAGTGTTGCTGTTAAGGATCAAATTCTGAGAAGTAACGATATACGGCAAATTTAAGGAAAACTTCGAATTTTCATAAAATTCATATGCTTGATTCATAAGGTTCGTGACTCCTTTGAGCATTTTTCGCTATTCCTTATAGTTACGGATTTGGCCATCCAAGCTCACTTGAAAAATTCACCTGTATATTTAAAAATATTTTTTCTATATTATCAATCTAGAATTATAACTTGTGTATGATTAGTTGAGACCTGAGTGCTATGATGTCAACGACTAACGAATGTTTGTAGAGGTCCAAAAAAATATTCAAACCGGCATTTATTTGAGGTTTTAACTGCCCTATTTTTAGAAGTGGCTTTTTTGTTCTCTGAGAACAGAGCCACTTTTATAAGTCATTAAAAGTTTAATACCTATGTCCTATATCACTAACAGCGGTTCAAAGACAAGTTTCAACTTATCACACATAAGTAATATCAGTTTTTAGATGCCAGTAATGCCAGAGATAGTAGTAAAGTTACTTCTCCCTGATTTCATATTTTTTACAAGTATTCAAGACTTGTAAAAAGCAGCATCAGGGTATATTATGTCGGCGCCGAGCAGAAGACTCAGATAATTCATGTCTGTCTACTTTTACAGTGTGCTGAACATTTTCTCTTTTTTAACAATTTTTGTCACTATTAGACACTTCTATACTATTGTCAGTCAGGGTTACTCGAGTCTTACTACCAACTTACAATTAATTTTATTGTTCTAGGCTCCCAAAATCCAGAGGTTAGTGACCCCTGTCGTGCTACAGCGTAGACGTCATCGTCTGGCCCTCAAGAAGAAGCGATTGGCTAAGCGCAAGTCTTCTGAAGCCGAATATGCTAAATTGCTTGCACAGAGAAAGAAGGAATCTAAGGTAACATTCTTGTTAAGTTCAAGTTACGTCAAACCTCCTCATCACTCCTCCCCCTTTAATGTGTGAAATAATTTATGGATCCCTAATAACTTAGCACAATAGGATATTTTTAACGAAATGCTTACGAACACCCAATTGGCTTCTGCCTACGTTTTAGGTTTTCCAATGAAAGAAAAGAGGCTTATAGATTATTGATCTTGTAGTATGAAGCAACAATCATATTTTATACAAGGGCTGCTTGACAAATTATAATACTAAAAAATTTCCTCGTAAATCACTCATATCTATTAAAAAAACTGCATCAAAATCCATTGCTTATTTTTAAAGATCTTAACATACATAGACAGACAGCAGAAAGCTACTTGTTTTATACTTTGTTAGATACTATCTATATACCCTAAACCAGCATACTAGATGTATGATGTCAATGGTTCCCCAAATGTACCTCTAAACAGTAGCTCCCTCACTACTAAGTATTCTACAATGGATATCATATAACCATAAATAATTTATGGAAATCATATTCAATTGTTATAGTAAGGTGCTGTGTCTTACCCCTCAATCTTTTCTTGATATTGATTGAGGTATTAAATCAGCAACATGTATATTTTAAAAGTCTAGTTTATAAGTTAACATGTTTATGGCCCAAAGCACACGTACGACAACCGCAGCTACAATAAGCGATCACGTGTTAAAAGGCGTCGCTGCTACTTTTTGCGTTTAGTAACGAAAAGTATCAACACGATGTTGTTGCAATCAAACATTTTCATACAACATTTCATACACGTGCCCGACCCACGTGATTGCATTGATTTGTGGTTACCGTGTCGTCGTGTACTTCGAACCGATACACTAACATGATACAGCATTTACTAAGTATGGACGCGTTTTTTTTACGAAATACGCGTTAATGATACGATACGACTGATCGTGATACGTCAAGGTGCTACAAATGTGGACCCAGCTTAACAAGTTAAACTCCACGCTTTTTGATATCTGTTCATAGCTAATAAAAATGTGTATTTTGCAGGTGCGACGTCAAGAGGAGTTGAAACGCAGGCGTTCAGCTTCTATTCGCGACTCTAAGAGCTCCAGCCAGAGTGCGGCAAAATAATTTTAATTTACACAAAATAAAAAATGTAAAATATAACGTATCTTTTACTTAATTAAATCAATCCTTCAAAAGATTTTTAGTAAAGTCCGCAAGCTTTTTATCTCCACAGACACTAGTAATTGCGTATATTCTTAAGCTTGTGTTATGGAGACTGAAAAACATAATATGATGCATACATACATATTATCTGATATGATCAAATACCTACCAACACGTTCAGGGACCATTTGTTGCTTTGTGCATATTTTTAATTTTATAGACTAGCTGATTACCGCGGCTCCGCCCGCGCGTTATAGTTTACTTCTCAATTTGGAACACATTTCTAGAATAAAAGGTAGCCCACTCCCATCATTTACTCCATTCCAAGAATCTTGAAGGTAACTAAGTAATAATTGTTTACATTGCGGTTCTTCATACATCAACCGTTCGCCCTACGCTGCGCATTTGTTACTTACAGACGCCCGATGGTTCGGACGGGCGTGTCCCTTCGTCCGGCATACTCACCATGGAATCCTGATATTTCATGAATGCCAAAAAATTGTGCAGAAATAGTGCTAATTAGTGCCCAAAGGAATGATTTATATTTCAGTGAATGGTGATCATCACAATATACATATTGTTTAGTATTTCAGACTATATATATGTTACGGCTAATACCCGAAGTGCGGCTGCACATAGTTTTAGCCGCCTGAAGTGCGGCTGCACCTAGTTTTAGCCGGTTTTTTTTTAACGTGGTCGGTGATGCATTTACGCACTTCACCGTCTCGCTGCGGGGGGGGGGGAGAAAGACGGCTCCGTGTGGGACGTTTCCACGGCTCCGTTTTCCATTTCCATTTCCATGATCGACACAGAAGCGACGCGGAGGGAACCTCACATCTCAAGGCCCATTGCCGGAACAGATTGTCGCGACCCTCCTGTCTCCAGCGATCGACCTGCTCCGGCAACGGGCGATCTCCTTCTTGTCGCACCAGGGCGCCCTCCTCGTAGACATAGTTTTAGCCGGTTAGCATTTTTTTTTAACGTTGTCGGTGATGCATTTACGCACTTCACCGTCTCGCTGCGAGGGGGAGCGAGACGGCTTCGTGTGGGACTCCCAGCCCTAGGCTGAAAACGGGCCGGACTACCCACTAAAACCTATCCACGGTGTTTCTCCTTCGACTTAGCCGGGCCCCCGGATAGGCAGAAACTGCTAAGCGACGGCGGCCCGGCAAAGGGGCGCTCGTTTAAGCTCAACATAGGGGGGGGCTTGTCCCCCCCAAACAACATAGAAGCGACGCCCCCGAAACACATAAGGGGCGTCGGTCTCCTCAGGGCCTTTCGCGTGAGCGGTGGGCCTCCCGACCCGCCGCCCACGGCCCTATCAGTCGGGGGCTTGGGCGTATGCAATACGCCGTCGCCCCCTGACTGGTGCCCGACGGGGCGGAAGCGTGCGGCCTGCACGCTCCCGTTCCCGCAGGGCCTCTCTATTTGCCGCCATCACCTCCCGAGCGAAGGAGGCGACGGCGGCCCAACATTCTTCGCTGCCGGCCATAGAAAGAATGACGGCCGGCAGCGAACCCATACTGCCGATGACGCCCTTGAGGGCCAACCTCTGCGTGTCCCAGGCGGCGCACACGACGAGCGTATGCTCCGTCGTATCTACGGCGCCGCCTGCGCAATGATGGCAATCGGGCTCCGACAGGATCCCCACCACTTCCCACAGGAATTTGGCAAAACAGCCATGACCCGTGAGAAGTTGGGTGAGGAAGTAGGTTGGAGCCCCCTGCGCATGCTCCACCCACTGGCGGAGCACGGGACCGATGGCCCCCACGAGCACCCGGCTCGCGGTGGGAGCCGCACATCTCGAGGCCCATTGCCGGAACAGATCGTCGTGAGCCTCCTGTCTCCAGCGATCGACCTGCTCCGGCAACGGGCGACCTCCTAGTTGTCGCACCAAGGCGCCCTCCTCGTAGACCCTCTTTAGGGACCCCTGCTTCGAGATCCCACGGGGGACTTCGTGCCAATAGGCACGCCGCCTCTAGCCGGTTAGGTTAGTTTAGTATAGCACCTAGTTCTAACCGGCTAAAACTAGGTGCAGCCGCACTTCGGGTATTAGCCGTAACATATATAATGGGTAAGGTAAAGGTTTTACGTAAATTGTATCGAAATACCACTTAAATTACATGCATGTTCCAATACATTACATGTTTTTATGTTTTGAATAAGTACTTACCGCTTGACTATCTAACACTGCACTGATAAACACGGGCGCTTACGGTAACAGTAGAGCCGAGACTGAATAAAATTAAAAACACCACGTGGACTCAAGCCCACCCCCCCGCTTGTCTTTTGTAGCCATTTTGGGAGACTTTACAGACGCAACTATGTACCTATACTCTCGAATGAAATCCTAAAAACCAACGCAAGCGCACAGTGACATTTTTGGGATTTAAAACAGCTTACACCTTGGATATGAAACGTACCTAATCCACTAAAACTACTTAGACGTCATCATTAAAAAATAATTAAAAGTTTTTTAAACAAACACACTCAGAGGTAGGAAGATATATTTTTGGCGTTCCTTTCATTCGCTGTCTGCGAATGAAAGGTTGTTTCATATAATTTCGTTCTGCAGAAAATATGTCATATATAACATATAGTTCCTGTACGTTTATGTTGAATATTATTGCTTCAAAGACTAAGTACCTACTGACCTAAAATAACATGATGCATAGAAGAAAACACTCAATGAGTTTAATAAGTAAGTACATTGGTGAAGAAATGAAAAGATATGAAGAGATTAATGAATCTGCAGGAAGCGAAAGAAGTATGCTTGGATCGCGACGCCTGGCGGTCCATCTGTCTTCCCCGATAGGGAGACGCGTGAAGATAGATAGATAGATAAGTACATTGGTAGGTAGTAGGTACTTATGTCAAATAAACAATCAGTAGCTCTTTTTACAAGAAAAGCTACTATATATATATATATATATATATATATATTTACACTATGATATTAAAATGGAAAAATTCACACACTATAAATCTTGGTCACCCTCTTTTTTCCTTCGATTATAGGTTTTAAGTTCTGTAGGTCGTGTAGTTCTTAATTTTAGGCTATAAATCGTTATAGTAGTAGTAGTAGTAGTAAAAATATAACTTTGGAGTGCTGTAGGTCGTGAATTCCAAACAGTACGGCTTTATTTTCATAATCTACATTTTCTTCGAAATCGTATCAGTGATTAGCAAAAAGAAATTAGACTTGTACGTAGCTCCGTTTAAGAGAACTGGTGGCCGCGCAGTTAAATTCGTGCGGACTGCGCGGCCACGGTTAAACCCTTATAACTTTCTAAATATTGACTCTTCGAATAGGCTTGTGTCCCAAATTTCAAAAATTGATTAAATCTGTAGTTTTGAATCTATATAGTCACAAAAATGTATTATTTTGATTTAAAACAAACATTTACATAGTTTATTTTGCGATCTAAAGAATGTATTTAAATTGGTAACGAAAACGCTCCAATCGGTTATGGCGCCTTGGGTGATGTCACACATTGCGAAACAAATCAAAATGTGTTTGACGAAGCTATCCTGACCAAAAACGAACGAAGTTCGCTGCAGCGATTAAGCCATAAATTAGTCGTCTAATCGTAATATTCAAGCGCAAGATCGCTTATTAGTTATAGTTTTTTCACGACCAAAAGGTCAAAAGTGCCGTGAATATCATGGCGCTTACGCGTTTCCTTCAACGAATTCCAAGAACATGTCACTTGTAAGGATTATACACTATAGACTGGACACGCATAGCTTTTTACCTACGACGGAACGGAGATGGTATATGGGTTTGGGGTGAGAGGATGTTTGTGCAAATACATGTTGCCATTTTTCTCCAAAACTACTAAACGGATTTTGATGCAGTTTTTAGTTATGGGTTCAGGTTTTATTGGTGCATGTTCTTAGATAAATGTTACGATGACAACTCACCAGGGGCCGCTGCAGCGAACATTATTTGTGAAAAGCAATGTTGCCAATTTTCTCAAAAACTAGTAGTCCGATTTTGATGCAGTTTTCAGTTATGGGTTTGAGTTAGATTGGTACAGGTTTCTAGATAGATGTTACGGTGACAACTCATCAGGGGGCGCTACAGCTAACATTATTTGTGATGAAAATCAATTTTGATGCGGCTTTTTTTAGGAATGGATTTGTAGTTGATTAGTGAGGGTTCTTATACAGGTGTAACGACAGCAACCTACTAGAAGGCGCTCTTTAAGAAGTTTAAAATAAAAATCAAAATTAAAAAAATTGAAAAAACCTACGACGATTAAAAAGTAATTGAAAAAAGGATAAAATAATTTAAAAACCTCCAAAAAGTTATAAATAAATTGTGTTGGTTAGCCCTTTAACTTTAATATAGGTGCCTAGCAATATTTTGATTCAAGCGTTGTCTCGAAATGCACATCGAAATAATGCGCCAAAACTGCTTTTTGTTCAATCTTCTTTTGTTAGATTTATAATAATTTAACTTTAAAATTAACAAAAAATCGTAAATTAATAAAAACGTACGAACAATTAAATTACACAGAGACAACTTGAACAAGAAGTCAGTTATTCATACATACTTACTCTATGGTGTGAGAGCGCAACCTGTGACGTCATATTTTCTGATTGGTGTTTGATGTGACGTGACTGAATGCCAAATTTTTACAAACTTATTTTCTAAAAATAATAGTAATCTTTATTCTGTCTACTAATTTATATTACTTTTTGTTGTCTATTCATTGGAAATAGTCATAAGAAACATACACCAATCCGATTTATTCTTAGTGGACACAAGCCTATTTACGGTTTTGACTGTTCGTCTTTTACAAATTCCTTCGAAATGCTGACATAAGTTTTTTTTTTTCTACGACAGTGGCCGAGCAGTCGAAACGGACACAAAAATAGTGCTCTTATACTTTTTATTATTCTTAAATTACAGCCATAGTTCGATGAGTATGCTGGACGAAGGTTTCGCCCAGCATACTCACCTCCGTTTTTGGAATCAATTAATGCCCAAGAGCCGCGTTCTCCTACATCATGACAACGCTTCTTCACACACGGCCAACAAAACAGTCATTTTTAGCTTCCGAAAAAGTACAACTCGTCACCCATCCTGCGCATAGCCCCGACCTAGCACCCTTTTTTTTCTTTCTTTTTTTAATTCCGCGGCCCAAGGCTGCGGCCGCTGTAACGTCCGTTGCCAGGCGTGTCTGGTTACTAGCAGAGGGTATGTCCAGTGGCGCCCGGCAACCTAGCACCCTGTGATTTCTGTATTTTCCCCAAAATCAAAGATTTGATGAAAGGTTTCACTTTTACCAACTCCGAAGAGGCAGTGATAGCGTTCAATCAGCACGTAGAAAACATGCCTTCAGATCTGTGGTCCTCCTGTATTAAAAAATGGTTCGATCGCATGAAAAAACGTTTAAAATGTAAAGGAGAGTATTTTGAAAAGCAATAAACATTATATTTTGGTTTTAACATTATAAGTTAATAAGTTAAGTAATAAGTTTAAGTTACGCAAAACTTATAGTGTGACCTACCTTTTTACAAATTTATCTATTCTATTTATTTTATTGGCCGCAATAGACGATTAGTGCCCAGACATTTTTTTTGGGAAATATTTCACCCTACAAGCAGTAAAGTAATAGGAGTAGATTTCATTTATGTTTACAATTTAATTTATTTATAAAAAAAAAACAAAAAAATAATTAATAAAAATTAAAATAAATTAAATTAGCATTTAATCGACAGTTTTTGATAGGTGAGAAAATACCACAATTATTCCCAATCACATTACCGCCCACAATTAGAATTTTTAATTAATATTTTTATCCAAAAACATGTGTGAACGACTGTACCTCATTTAACGTTAGTATGTAGAAGTTTACAATTAAATTTAATGGTTTTCTAGGTCAAAAGTCAAGCGAAAATTGGACTGATATTGGGCACTATTTCAAGTACAATTTTTTAAGCCGTAAATTGTACCTATAGCTCGTTCGGTATTCGCGTAGTGAAGTGAGTATGCTGGGCGTAAAACCTACGCCCAGCATACTCACTGAACGAAACCTATAACTCCGGAGTTATTAGAGCACACTAGGGGCTTCACCCCACGCACGCCTGGACTCACCGACGCGGGGTAAAACCCGACCACCACGCAACGGCCACACAGGGGTCCAAAGTCCGCCGGATGCCAGTGGAATTTTTTTTAGTGTATACCAGAGGCGCTCAGCAATGGATGTAGGTGCGGAATAAAAAAAACGGCCTGTCGGGGCGGATGTTCTGTGAAACAACGGACCGTGGGATGCGGTCTTCACACTTATCAGCCTAGGTTTTCCGAAAACCAGATCTTATCTATGACCACTAATAGTAATATCTGGCTGCATAAAATACCTACCTACCTACTTACATAAATAATGTCAAAGAGTTTTCACACGTCGCGAATTCAAAAATAAGTACCTACATGTCATAATTTTATTGTCAATCAATGGATTAATTTTGATATAGCCCGATCTTATAAATTTTATTAAATATTAAGCATAGGTTTCGGTGAAAATCCGGCATAATTAGCTACGTAATTCGAAATTATTGTGAGAATATCTAATAACAGGTATTCTGTTCAACAAAGTGAGATGGTCAATATCAATCTAAGTCGAGGTGAGTAGGTATGTACCTATATATACCATAGTCCTACCTAGCGATAAGTTGAGACTTGCGCTTGAATCACGTTGTCATACTCATTAAGTAGGTACATATAAAAATAGCCGCAATTTACGAGAACAATAAAAATTTTAATCTCTACAAACAACACGCCCGTTCGTTGACATTACAGCGCTCAGGTCTCAACTTATCGCGCACGAGTTATACAATATGTACCTACAAAGTTTTTAAGCCGTGGCCACACCTATCGGACGCATTGTAGTTCATTTTAGTATCTCTGATCGGACGCGACGATCATTGGCAGATTCCCGAATCCACATTATGAGAGTCGCGTCCAATAGGTGTGAATAGCGCGTGGAAGATGGATTCGGAAACTTACATAGGTAATTTTTTTTCACCCCAGTGTATTTAAGATCTGTTTTCCAACAAAAACAGATCTTAAATACACTGGGGTGAAAAAAAAATGGTTTATATTTCTGGGTGTTTTATATATTTGGCCACTAACTTCAAAGTTTCATTTGTTTTAGCTGACTAATTGTTTAACTTGAACTACCTGCGAATGATAACTTAAAATATGGCAATAACATCTTTTGATGGTAGTGAAAAGAAAACATTAAAAAAACATGAGGCGAAGTCCCCGTATGTTACAACCGATAGAGTGCAACTACTCTCGCGGGTAACGGAGAAGAGATTTTTTAAAAAGAAGACTTTAGATTTTGTTTCGTCGTTCCCACTGGCAGCTAATATTTACAAAGCTAATTCTGACAAATCTCTTAAAAATGCAAAGAAGAAAATAAAAAAGTCTGTCTTAACACTGCCAAATCAAGCAGTTCCTTCTACTGAAATATGTACTGTGAGTGATATGAACGAGTCAGAATATTACAGTCAGAACAATATACATAAACCTAGACTGAAAAAGCGCACTGGTTTCAAGAATGTTTGTAAGCCTTGCAATAAAAAAAACGAATTTGAATTATATGACAGAGAAGCCCGGTATTGTTCCGAGTTTGATGTTAACTTAGACACCAGTTCTACAGAGATTATGAGTACCTTTAAAGGCAATAGCCAAAAAGGGTCAAGTCTTGTTCAACAAAAAAGAACAAAGTCATGTCGTCCGAATAAAAATGGAGATCAATTTAAACCTAATGATGTGTGGGCGGTGCTTAGAAATTTGAACCGATTTCCGTTCCAACAACAATCCCCACCTATGTCAGAAGAGAGTATCGTACAACTCAAAAAGAATAAATTTCCAAAAAATCGCATCAATTGCAAGGAAGCACGGTAAATTACATAAGTTTAATATTTGTCCACTGGTTAGTGACACCGCCTAAAGCTAAACACTGGATTCGGATGTCACGGGTTCGAATCGCACCCAGAACAAAACTTTGTGTCATCAGTACGATAGTCTATTCTGTGTCCCATAAGTGTATAATAAATGTCCTAAAGAATGATGGACATTTGTGTATGAGCCTTGGCCGGTTTAGCCAATAGAGTTGTAATATCTGTTAGCAAGACTATGAAACTAGACTATGAAATTCCACATGCTAAGATCCTGACATACTTCGGTTATGGCTACTCTTGACTTGGCCTTTTGTCAAAACATCTCTGATTTGGTCGAAGTATGACTTTACTTTTATCTCTCTTTTTGGTAGATCTCATTGTTGTACATTATACAATCATGCGTAGCACAAAAGTGTTTGTAATTCCTAATTACCAGATTTTCACTAAATCCATAAGAAAGTACTTACATATTCGGCAGGGGTACTTATAAAAAAAATCAATATGTAAAGGCTGCTACACACAGCGCCGCCGGCCATGCCGCCGCTAACCCGGCGGCTTACAAAGCCGCCGGCTTGCCGCACAAATAAGCCGCTGGCATGGCCGCCGGGCAGTGCCGGCGGGTTGCGCGGGGTGCCGGCGTCATTTCATACATACATGACTGTCACAACCGGAATGATGCTTGGCGGCTATGCGCGGCCTAAGCCGGCGGCAGTGCCGCTCGGCATAAACCCGGCGGCACTGCCGCCGGCACTGTGTGTAGCAGCTTTAACATTTTCGTCTTTCTGTTTCGTCCTGGCTAATCTCTGAAACTGTCCTATTTACCTACCTATTTTAATGGGACTTTCACGGGCAGGTAGTTGATATCATAAGGATTAATTTATGCTACTTTTTATTCCGGGATTATGTTGCTATGGGAATTGCTAACTAGAAAACTATTACATGCGGTCGCGCCGCTGGTAATAAATATTAATTAAACCAAATATTATTTCTAGTGTTTACGAGACCAAAGAATTCGCCCGTATATCGACATATAAAGTTAATAATAATTCAAACAGTCTGTCACGATCTTCCAGTTTTGATAGAGTTACGGTTATCGATAAACAGGATGAATTTACCAAATTATGTAAACAATTTGAAAATAGATTTCTTAAATCAAATACTGCAAAGGTACCTGATTTGAGTAAAAATGTTCAAATGAGACCTAAGAAGAAAGTTATCAAGAAAAAAAAGATAATGCCTTTCGAACCAAGTAATAGAAAAGCCCCCTTGAATCAAAACTTGACACCTCAAAACGAGCCAGAATATGATCAGATCGACTGTAGCAGCACAGATGATGACATGAATTCGTCAGTGACTCAAATGGTCACTAAAAAGAGTGATTACTGTTGTACATCAGCTGACGAAAAACTTATTCACACTGATTATAATTCGTGTAGCAGTAAACCTGAATCAACGATAATAGACAAAAACAAATTAAAAGGTGAATAAGTTCTAAATTATTAGATGGTACAGTTCATCATAGTCATCTAAGCCTTCACTGTATCTATTTGTTATAGAGGAAATCTTTGGCATATTTAAGATAATAAAAGAGATTTTGAGTTCTTCGTATGCGGTTTTTTACTAGTTTTAGTTATTTATGTAGCCGTAGAAAATACCTGCAATTAAGGTCTTATAAAATTTTCAGGTCCAAATACTCCAATTTACAGCAGGGTTGATTTTCGTAAATCATGTGAAACTACATTTCAACAAGAAGGTAAACGGCTAGATATACAAAAAAGAAAACCTCGTTTAGTCACCACAATGCCAAGCGAATGTATGATGTCAAAATTAACGCAAGCAGAAATTAAAAGAAAACTTGCAGTTCTACGTTTCCCAATTGTGATTTTAGGAAAAGAGCAAGTGAATGCTGTCGCAGTACAAAGCTGTGGTTATCCACAATTCGATGGCTTGGATAAACACATTTGGCCGTTTATGAAAGGATGGTATAATAAATGTCGTCCTATAAGTAAAGAGATAATAGTTCAACAAAATAATAATGTACCACACTATGCCGGCCAATTAAATAAAAATAATACTTTAAATCGTCCTGCAAATACAAAAAAAGGAAATAAGTTTAAAAATGTTGAACTTTTAAATAAAGTCTCAAACTGCAAATCCATTCCAGACAATCCTAACTTAAGTACACTGAAATCAAGAAATGACCCAAAAATACCAGTTTTTGCCAGCGATCCTAATCAAAAGGCGACTAAACACCAGAAATCAATTACACACCTTAAAGAAAAAATGATCAACTTTCTATTTAAAAAGATGCCAAATCCGAAGAATGTCAGTGATGAGCCTAACAATAGATTTTTATGTTCAACTATTGATAACAAGCCTGTACCTCAGGTAGAGCTACCAATAATTCATAATATTCAAACTACCCATGCAGTTACTAAAACTAGTCAAGATATTAAAATAAAATCTTTACAACAAAAGGGTGATCCCACAAGTTCTACACTACGAAATACTGGTACCTTAAGCCCTCTACAGCGAAATGGTGACTCCACAAGCCTACAATCTAGCCCTAGACTGCACAAGAGCGTGGTGCAGGTCCCACAACCTAAAACACAACAGAAACCAACAAACATAAAACGATTTGGGTCACAGTGGGGAAAAGCCAAAAGGGCAAATGATTTTATAGAAAGTGTAATTAATAAAATTAGAGCAGGAGTTTATTACAGTCCAGAATCCAAAAATACTAATTTATCCTATAAACATAAACGTAAGTAAAGGTTTTTAGTTACAATTATTTATTATAATGAATTTATGTGTAAAGTTGTTTATTATTGTTTTAACACAGATGGAACAGATATGGCGATGCAAACGGAAAGTGATGATAATATGGATATCTCTCCTAGAGTAACGATTGTGAAGAAACATGCCAATGCTTTACCGGGGTTCGAATCATCCCTCCCTGGTTTGGAAATCAAAACGCTAAACACAAATCAAATAGCTGTAAAACATTGTGTAACCAATATTATGGTGCAATTTGACGTATCTGTTCCAAATAATCAAAACAGCATACCTATCAATACAAAAACCTTGTCCTTGGCATTTCTTGAACTTACTGAAAATCATACAAAAATATTTAAATGTAGAACGACGATAGTAAATGCAATGTTACCCGCAGAACTTTGCAGCATCTTACCTAGATTGATGAGACAGATTGACTCCGATGTGAAATCTTTACGTCCAGATATCTGTTCTCTATTAATTAATAAATCTCACTCAAGTTTATCTCCAATTAGCGAGTTATCGTTCCATACCTGTGATTCACACCACTCCACAGCGATTGCCCCTAAATCTCTTAGACATTGCATGCCATTTGCACCTTTATCAGCTGGTCTAAGTCTGTATAATATTAATGGTGCGTTTTCCTGTACACAAGCAATCTATAAGCAAAAGACTAAAATACAAACCAAACCCATATTCAAATACAATAGTACTGTACTAATGGAACTGGCATTACCAAAGTTACTATTAAAGGTATATTATCCGAGTGTGGCATGTCAATCTATACATTATTGCATGGATTTAGAAGTCTACACGACAAATAAAGTATTGGCTCCCATCTTTAAGCCATATAAATTTGAATCTGCTTTTATGGAGATTTGGTTTAGAGCTCTAATTGCAAAATTCAAAAGCAATGCACATAAAGTATCAAACAAAAAACATAGTGTAGAAATGAATCCATCGGACGATGAAAAGCTAGAGGACAATGTAAGTATAAATTGTTTAGGTTTACCGCATACTCATGACAAAAGCAATAATTTGACTGGTCCGAAGGATTCTTCTGTAAAAATAGAATACATTAAGAACAGCTCAAGACATCCTTCTGGACATAATTACCCTCAATCTATAACGGAAATTAAAACTGTTAACAATAAAAATCATCGCAATGGATTCAGCAAATTGTACAGAAAATGTAAATCAGCCACTTCAATTTCAAATGTAGAAAAACGAACTAGCATGCCAATTAACAAAATCCACAATACAGAAGACTTTATTCAAGTTCTCGGCTCGAAAGGAATACTAGCTAGCGTGTTCGATGGTTATGCGGAAAATAAAATACTGTCAGCTCTTATTGAGGTATGTGTAAAAATAACCATTTCTTTTTATTATTTTCCATAGTATCAATCCTAAGGTATGGGCATCTAATTCCGTGGTATTTTCACCAAACCTCGAAAGAACCTCAAAAATTAAGTATTCATTGTGCCTTTTTCTTCATAAGGCTATTTTTGAAAAATACCATCAATTTGACTCTAAAAGTTCAAAATGGTAAATTAATAAAAAAATCAAAAAAGTCAGAAGCTCCTAATTCCGTGGTAAAATTTCTAATTCCGTGGTATTTGGATTCTAATTCCGTGTGTAAACATTATAAACGAAATGACGCGGAGAGAATAATACATGGTGTTCAAAAATTAAATGTATTTATTTTAGCTTTGTATTTCAAATCAGTCTATCATTTATGTCTAACAAAATAGAATCACAATTGGCAAGCATATTTATTTGTATTAACAATATCGAGCCATTACCGCCAAATTAGCGTAAGCGATATTTTTTCAAAAATCCTTTTTTTATCGAAATCGACATTTTAAACCATAACGGATCTTACTCTATTGACATTTCCCGCCTATTTTCATTATTTTTTGAGATATAGCAAAAGCTAATTTTATCTTAACCGTAATAATTTTTTAAATGTTAACGTAAGCGACAATATATAATACGTCTGCGGCGCCCTCGACGCACACTTCGGAACTCAGCGGGGAGGGTACGCTCCCTCACCCTACCAGCCGCCTCCTTCACGAGCATAACCTGCTTGCAGAAGGAAACGGCCGCGTTCCACTGGCTCCCGCTAGAGACCATGGCTCGTAGCATGGTCTCCAGTGAGAGGGTATCTACGCCCAAGCCCACAACGAGGTCCCGGCGCTGACTCGCCCACGCTGAGCATTCCATCAGCGTGTGGAATGCCGTGTCTTTGCCGGAAGCCTCGCAATGTTGACACGCAGGTGTGATCTCACGATGCATGCGAAACAGATACTCACCGAAGTTTCCGTACCCGGTGATGATCTTTGTCGCACGATACGTGAGGCCACCGTGCTGCCTCTGCAGCCATTCCTCCATGATCAGTCTCACCTCCGCCATGGTAGTGGTTCCCCACTTTGGTTGCGCAAGTCGCATCTTCCATGTCTCCATGAGATCCTGGCGGAGTTGGGACCGCTGGGCCTCGATTTCTCGAGACGCAGGCCTGTGGTCCCGCTCCAGCGCCTCCTTGTGCCATTGAAACAATGACGCAAGGGCTCTCGCTTCCAAGTCCCATGGGTCGCGGCTAGGAGACAGCCTCTAGGGAGATCATGCGGTACTCTCTTATTGTTCTTACGGCCAAGGTCCTCAACGATCTGTGTAAAACAGCAGCGTTATTGGCCGTCAGTCTCGGTGCCCATACGGGAGCCCCTACACAGCCATACTCCGCACGATCCCCAGCTACAGTCTCCTGCAGGAAGCGTTGGGTCCCTTTAAGTTGGGCATCAGTCGCGAGAGCGTGGCTGTCGCCCCCGTCACTTTGGGGACCAAACTTCGGAAGTGTGGTCCCAAGTTCCACCGGCTATCGAGTACGAGCCCCAGATACTTCATTGTGGGCTCGATGCCGATGCTAACGCTCCCTACATTTATGCTATATCCTGGAGGTGACCCGCGCCGAGTACCGTGAAAACACAGAGCCTTCGACTTATTCAGTGCCACGTCCAGCCCAGCCGCCGTATCCGACCCACGACTTCAGCAACCCCAGTCGTGACCTTGTGTGTTGTCTCCTGGTGCGTTGCTCCCCGCGCCGTGACGAGGGTATCGTCGGCGTAACAAGTTACGCTGACGCACTCAGACAATGCACCCCGCAACACCCAGTTGTATCCGATGTTCCACAGGAGAGGGCTTAGGACCGACCTCTGAGGAACACCGCACGACACACCTGGCCGAGCTAGGGTAAGTTATAGCCCTCTAGGATAAATATGCCTCGTCTATACGACGGAGGTAGAGAGGCACTTCGTGGTATACCAGTGCCTCCCTAACGCAACTCCAGGGTAAGGTGTTAAAGGCGTTGGCGATGTCAAGAGACACCGCCAACGCCACCTCGCCCTGCGAGACTTCCTCCGCCAGGGTCTTCAGGCGCATGATCGCGCTCACGGTGGCCCGTCCCCGACAGATACCGTACTGGTTGTCCACCAGGTCTGGGCTCACACGCGTGAGATGCTCGACGAGGCGTTCCGCGATAATTCGCTCAAAGAGCTTACACACCTCGTTGAGCAGCACGATCGGCCGGTAACCGGACGGTGAGTCTACCGGCCGCCCCGCTTTCCGGATCAGGACGTTTTCCCGTCCTCCACACCTTGGGAAACTGGCCCCTTTCGAGGTATGCGCTGAAGAGCCCTCTCAGTCGAGGCCCAAGTTCCTCGAGGGCCAGGACCCATACACGGCACGGAATGCCTTCGGGTACGTCGTCTTCGCTGCTGTTATTCGCATTGGGCGTCTGAGACGGAGCCATGCGAGGAGGGATCTGTTCCTGCGCGCTCGTCGGAAACAGAGAGCCCAAGACTCCCTCCAGCCGATTCGGCTGGAGACTCTGGGTCAGTGGGAGCGCCCTATTTGTAACTCGTCATACCTTAAACATGTAAAATTTTACATAGTAAATATTTGTATACTTACATTTTTATTTATTATTTCAATTAAATAAATTTAGGTTCAGGTGAACCTAAATTTATTTAATAAAATACTATCAAATGCAGGAATATTCATTGAAAAATAGATAAATTCACTTATTTTATTACGACATAGTTTATCTCAAACGCGTTAATGGTTTTTCCAGTGACAGGGAAATTATCGTAGGCGCCAAAAATACCACAAATTTTATATTTTTTTGTTGGTATAATTTGTAATCGTCAAAAATTATGACTGGGGTAAATTTCATTTCAATAGCACAACTATTACCTGAAATATTTAAAAAAAACCTCCTGTAAAATTATCTTTTTGTCGCTTACGCTAAGTCGGCGGTAATAGCTCGATATATAGAACATAATATTATTATAAAACAGATAAAATATAATTAACAAAGTAATAATCTATATTGATTTCCTTTTTGTTTTCTTTAGTTTTATATTATAACAAGCGGACGCCCGCGGCTCCGCCCACGTGGAATAGTTTTTTGTTTCCCAATTCCCGCGGGAACACATTCCCGGGATAGAAAGTAGCCTATGTATTATTCTGATATGTAATCTATATTATTGTAAAGTTTCATTAACATCCATCTAGTAGTTTTACGTAAAAGAGTAACTATGTACTTATGTATGAATGTTTGATATTTGTTACTCTTTGTATGGACGTGTGAAGTAGAGACAGACAGAGAGAGAGAGAACTACTCTCAATAGTAGGTACTTCATACAAACAATGACGCGAACAGCCGCCGCACGCACACACACAAATAAAAAAGCACATTCATACGAGTATAATAAAAGACACTAGTTGAAACATATTCCTAGTAAATACATATTATTATATTTTTTTTGGAAAGTGTAGAAAGAACTGGTGGCATTTCGGTGCGGTGGTGGTCGTCAGAGGCGTCTCGTGACAATTATTTTATGGGTGGTGGTGGTGGTCATAAAAAAACCCGGAACTGTAGCTTATCCAAGTCTATACTTAGGTAAGCTACCGTTTTAAATACCCACTAGCCGCCACTGGTGGTAGTAATATCTTTACAATTTCCTAATAATACTAACACGTCGAGTAAAATAATGAACAGACTGTATATAAATGGTGTCTATAATACCACGGAATTGGGCCTCATGTAACCTAATTACCGTTGTAAATACCACGGAATTAGGTTTTATGATACAAAATCAAGTTTTCTAATTCCGAGGTATAAAAAATAAAAGATTTTTTAATATTATACATCTAAGTTAACGTTTAATTGCGATATCTTTGACATAATATATATAACATACTCATCAAAATATCAGAACACATCAAAAATCTCGTTTTCTGTACTTAGTTCTTCCATACAAAAAATTAAGAAAGTACCTAAGTATACAATGTTTGACCGGCTATAATTAGTAAATGCGACTCCAAAGTATGCCAGGGAATTAGTTTTTTTTGTTGTATTTATTGGTTATTTAAGTTATCAGAACTGAAATATGAAGTTTGTAATAAAATTGTACCACTAAAATTTTCAAAAAAGATAATCTCTATAAAATGGTAATTCCGTGGTATACAGCGGTAATTAGGAACCCACTAAAATATTTGGCACCTAATGCCGCGGTATTTTTAACACTTATTTTCTCTTCAATTTGTTAATAGAATACTCAAATGTTAAGTGTATTCGATACAACGTATTACCCTTTCAATATTTTACCCAAAACCAAATCTCTTGTAGTATAAAAATATCGTAACACTATTTAGCAAATGGTAGTACTTACGCGCATAAGGTCCGAAATGTATGGAGCGTGCGTTCGACTCAGTTGGCAGTGGCAAACTAACCGATTATTTTAAAATATACACACACCAAGGTACTTTTGTGTTCATATTAATATGAACAGATAAATTATTATTTGATTCATGGGTCTTGCAGTCAAAAATAACTAGTAATTTGGTTTATAAAGCTGTTTTTCTAAATGCCACGGAATTAGGTGCCAATTTCTGAACCCCGCGAAATTAGATGCCCTTACCTTACTGCTTCAATGCACTCTCAATTGATTTGACTTTAATACGTACGTATATAATATTATTAGTATTACCGCGCTACCATCATCGTCTAAATACATACCTTGAACATGCGAACACAAACACAGACACCATCAACCCATTCCCTGTAAAGAAATAATAAAACGACCGCAAAAGTAGCCACAGTCTTCACCTGTGTCCACTAATGGGTCCAGAACATTACGTTTATTATTACTTTTGCAGATGCAGAACTGGATAACAGATATTACTTCCAAGCAGGCACTGCTTTTACTTTTACTGACAAATAAAAAAGACACTCCAAACTTAGTGCGCTTTCGTTTAATTCTTCTTCAGGGAATCGCACTTAATAGAATCACTCGTGCAATAGAATTAGACATGGAAATAGAAGTGATAGAAAAAGAAAACTTTAACAGTTTAAAAGAGGTATAATATTCTTTATTTAATTCCAACTTACGCGTTTTTGACCTCGTTGAGAAATCTAAAGGTAGTTTTATTTACTACTACTATGCAAGGAACTGCTGGTATGGTAGATGTCTCAAACAAACATTCTCTAGCAGTAAGTCAACATGCCGTGCTCGCACTGTCGAACATACGCAGAAAGTCAAGGGAATAAAACAGGTCATATGTAGCTAAATTAGTATACAGTTTTCCTGGGTGCATCTCATAAGGTATAAACTCATTTGGTCTAATTTCATTTTATTATCGTTCATAAGATATAATCAACGTGAGATATGCCAACTGTTGATATAATTTCTTTACATATAACATTTATTTATTCTAAAACTTAATTAGTATAACGTTGTTTGATAAAACGTTTATGTAATCGAAAATCATTTGGTCTAACGTTTAATATAATATATATTGTTTATTTAATCGAAAATCATTAGGTCTAACGTTTAATACATGGGGCACACTAAAAGTTTTGCACTTCTAGCTAATCGGAACTATTTGAATTTCGAATGTTATATTTTTTAAACGTTGCAACCTTCTAGGCAATAAAAAAAAACAATTGGCGGGAAATCATTTGTCAATTGTTTTTTATTACACATCAAAGTTCTACGTATGCAACGAAAATGGAAAGAAAAGATTTTAGAGCGATGATTTTTTATGATTTTAAAAGGTCTCTCTCTCCGCAAGACTGTGCCGTAAGTCTTCAAAATGCTTTTGGGAGAGAAGCACCTTGTTTGAGCACGGTGAGGCAATGGTTTGCAGAATTTGAGAGACGTCGAGTTTCTTTAAATGACGAATTTCGTGAAGGGCGGCCTTCAACTGCCGTCAACGAAAATAATGTGGCTACTGTTAAGCGGTTAATTGAAGAAAACCCACGGATTACCTATGAGACAATTCGAGGACTATTGGAGATTGGTATTAGTCAAATCCAGAAAATTTTACACGAAGAATTGAAAGTTCGGAAACTTTGTGGCCGTTGGATCCCTCATGAACTGACAGCGGAGCAGAAGCGGGCTCACGTGGAATGGTGCTCACAGATGCTATTGAAGTACGACCACGGACATTGTAATGCTGTTTATGACATTGTCACAGGAGACGAAACGTGGATTTATTGTTTTGAACCCGAAAAAAAACAGCAATCTTGTGAATGGGTGTTTGAAAATGAGAACAAGCCAACAAAACTGAGGCAGGCGAGAAACGTTGGTAAATAAATGATCGCATTTTTTTTCTCAGCCACGGGTCCCATCTGTACAATTCCACATGAAGATCAAAAGAGTGTTAATGCCGAGTGGTATTCTACCATTTGTTTACCCAGGGTGTTAGAAAAAATTCGCGAAAGACGACCCAAAAGCCGCGTTCTCCTACATCATGATAACGCTTCTTCACACACGGCCAACAAAACAAAGTCATTTTTAGCTTTCGAAAAAGTACAACTCGTCACCATCCTGCGCATAGCCCCGACCTAGCACCCTGTGATTTCTGTATTTTCCCCAAAATCAAAGATTTGATGAGAAGTTTCACTTTTACCAACTCCGAAGAGGCAGTGATAGCGTTTTCAATCAGCACGTAGAAAACATGCCTTCAGATCTGTGGTCCTCCTGTTTTAAAAAATGGTTCGATCGCATTAAAAACATGTTTAAAATGTAAAGGAGAGTATTTTGAAAAGCAATAAACATAATATTTTGGTTTTAACATGTTGTTTTTTTAAGTTACGCAAAACTTATAGTGTGACTCTGATACAAACAATCTTCAGACAATAAACGTTTTTAGTAGGTTACCCGGAACTCAACTATTTACGTTAGGATTTAAAATAAATGGTTATTTGACTAAATAAAAAATGTTAAAAGAACTAGTTGGTAAACAAGTTATAGTTTTCCCAAACATTAGGTTTGCGTTACAATTTTTTGTGAATAGATTTTTTGCTAAGTAATAATTTGGCAAATTAAATTATGCGAAATTTTTTTTTTGGAAGTGAATATTTGTCAAATTCCTTCCGGTCAAACAAGGGAAACCCGTTTTCATAATATTAGACCAAATAAGTTTTATATCTTTTGAGTGGTTGGTACATATGTCAAACGATTTTATATTTAATGTATGTTATGTCAAACGATGTTATATTTTATGTATATTATGTTATTAGGTAAATTAGTTATTTTAAAATTATATCAATCGTTCTTATTAATTAATAATTATGTTACATCAATGCGGATGTAAATTAAGGTGAGCTTGTGTGTTGTTGTGTCAAGTGGTCTTGTACGGTGCCCACATTGTCCCCAAGCCCGTTTTTTTAAAGGTGAACGCGGATTGGAAGTACATTTTGGAAAAATTCATAAAGTACAAAATGTATCTTCAAACGCGTCTACGATATCCCAATTTTTTCTAAATCAACAAGAAATTTCTGATAATATCGAAATTCCCTTTTGGCAAAGGTTAAGTACCATGAAAAATTCTATTCCGGTTTTAAAAAGAATCCCCCGAGGTACGAGACCCTCTGTGGCTCAATGTTTAGCCTCCTGCATTGGTCAAGTAGTCCGGGAAAATACCTTTAGCGCTTGGGAACAAATGTTAACCTTCCCTTATAGAATCCTACACGTAAAGAAAAGGCCGTTGACATCTTTGACGGTCCAAATCAAAGAAAATTGTACAAACAATTTTAACATTTTAAATTCAAATTCAATCCACATTTCGGCCCCTGATTATTATCAGGCCAAGAAATTAAAACTTGTAGAGAATAAAGTAAGGGAAGGCGACATCAGTGGGGCGGCAAGACTACTTTTTAGTAGCGACGTGCTGGCTCCTTATTCTGTAGAAACTTTGACGGGCTTGCAGAGTAAGCACCCACCATCCGCAGCTGACCTCTCTTTCCCTGATCCTCCGAACAACGATACAGAAAATCTTGAGACTACTGCCAAGGATGTGCGCACAGCTGTTGACTCCTTTCGTTTTGGATCAGCTGGTGGACTTGACGGTCTGACACCACAGCACCTTAAGGATCTGTTGTGTCCGAGCGCTGGGGAAGCTGGTGATGCACTTCTGAGGGAGCTAACAGCTCTAGTCAATCTCATGCTCTCAGGCAATGTGGACAGTGGCATCACAGATATTTTGTATGGGGCCAATTTATGTGCCCTTAACAAGAAGGATGGTGGCATTCGTTCCATTGCCGTAGGTAGCACTTTGCGGCGTTTGGCAGTAAAAATTTGTTGTCGTTTTTATAGTACGGAGCTTACTACCAAATTTCAGCCCTTTCAATTAGGTTTTGGTTCAAAAGGAGGTTGTGAGGCCGCAATCCATGCGCTTGCAACATACCTTGACAGTAGCGAAGATGGAGAGGTCATCTTGAAAGTTGACCTGAAAAATGCCTTCAACTCTGTAAACAGGGACACCTTGCTGACACAGGCCAAATTAGAAACCCCCAAAATATTTAATTTTCTTTGGCAATGCTATAGTCAGCCAACAAAATTAATTTATAAAGACCACCTTTTGAATTCAGCCGTTGGATGTCAGTAAGGTGATCCGTTGGGACCAGTCATCTTCAGTTTGGCCATTAACCCAATAATTCAAAAAATAAAATCCAAATTCAACATTTGGTACTTAGACGACGGGACTTTAGGGGGAAAAGTAGAGACAGTTTTACAAGATTTAGCCCTAATAAAGAACGAGTTTCAGTCAATTGGCTTAGAACTGAACCCGAATAAATGTGAGATTTTTATATCTGAAAACACAGATAAATTAACAACAATATCCAAATTCAACTGTTTGGCCCCAACATAAAAGTTTTGGATAAAACTTCTTTACGCCTCCTAGGGTCCCCGATTTCAGAAGATGGCTTTTCCACTTTTATCGAGGAAAAAATTCAAAATTTTGATCAGGTTATTGATAGTCTATGTAATATCAGTATTCATTCAGATTTCACTATTCTTCGTTTTTGTCTTTTCGTACCCAAATTTACACCGTTCAGGACAATTTTGGAAAAAATTAGAAATTTTGGGCAGACTAGACAACTTAATACAAAATTCTTTGTGTAAAATTTTAAATGTAAATATTAATGACCGGGCGTGGGTCCAAGCGTCTCTTCCAGTTCGCTTGGGCGGACTAGGTATTCGTAGAGTCACAGATGTCAGTCTGCCAGCATTTCTGTCGTCAGTCCATAGCACCGAAGAATTAGTCAGGAAAATTTTGCCAAATACACTGATTGATTCCGAGGTGCGATGCAAGACCGATGCCATAAATGCTTGGAGGATGTCTTGCCCCGACACTGACCTGCCCTCACGCCTAGGCTCACAGCGACTGTGGGATTCACCGCTCTGTAAATTGAGAATTAATACACTAATTGACACTTCTGTCAATATTTCAGAGCGTGCACGCCTACTAGCTGTTGGAGAATGGGAGTCAGGGTTATGGATCCAGGCGCTCCCCATCGCCCAACATCGGTACAATGTTGGACGACACAACCTTCCGCATTGCCACTTGCCTTCGGCTGGGTACACCTTGTGTATCCCCGCATCATTGCACCTGTGGAGTAGCCGTCGATAATCTGGGACACCATGGCCTTTCTTGTAGCAGAAGCGCAGGTCGTATACCTCGGCACGCTATTCTAAACGACATAATTCGTAGGGCTCTTTCTACCGCAGGTCTTCTGGCCGTACGTGAATAATAATAATAATAATAATAACCTGGCAACCCTTAATATCATCGAACGTCATTTTTCATCTTAAAATTATTTTAATATTTTTATTTAATTTTACAGTCTAAATTTATACTATAATTATATATTGCATAGAAAGATTTGCAATAAATTTATAAATTACATATACAAACTATATATTATCAAGATAAAGAAAAATTACCAAATTGCAGATGTTTGGCATATGTCACTTTAAGAAAATATTAATCAAATACAAACAATATCAAGAAATGGATGGATGATGATAAAGGATAAATATGCTCACAAGAGCTAGAGCCAGAGAGAGACAAACTGCACAATTACCAACCCCGGACTCGTCGCATAGCTCCGCCTCCCATTTGCCGGAAACTTTGGCTACTGGTGAGGCGTCGAGTTCTAGCAGCGACGAGTATTTCTCTCCACCGACGTCACCTCCACCTGTACGTCGGCAGGGGAGAGGCCGGCCACCGACCTGCTTGGGACCCCGACGCCCTCCGGCTTCGATTAGGGACCCCGCTGCCGGTGGTAATGTGCACCGCATGCGATGGACTTCTTCCATGAACGAGAACGTCATGCGGGCATATTATGCGGCTACAGAGGGAGGAATTAATCTCACTGCGTATCGTGTACGAATGCTGTCTCTGTTTCAGGAGCTCGAACCAACTGTTAACGTATCAACGCAACGTCTGTCGGATCAAGTGCGGGTTATACAACGTGGTCATATGTTGGATGATGCCGTGCTTGAGAGGCTTCGCTCAGATTTACAGGGTAATCCTGGTATCACAATACCTACATCATCAGGTACACATGTTCCTACTGTTTCCACACAACGTCCCACTGATGATGATTTATTGGATACCGGGGTTACAGATGTAAGTACTCATTGCAATGTACAATTAGGGAGCGCTTTGGAATGTGCACTGAGGGAATATCGAAACGTAACACCTACCGAAAGACCTCGTCTACCGCGTTTGCCTACGCATAAGAAAAATATAGCCCTAATGTGTGCTCTGGATTCACTACTGTCAGACTATTTTAACAGTAGTGAAAATCTCGGTGATACACATTCGATTCTCTACTGTGGGGCTGTTGCGGCATGTCGAGTAGCAAATATTAAGCTTTTATCAAATGATAAAGCTACTCGACCGAAATTTGTTACACCAGCCTGGCAGTATAGGATTGAACGTCGTATTGCCGAGACCAGGGCACTCATTGGGAAACTTATTTGCTTCAGGTCGGGCAATACTCGCCCTAGAGTGATGCGCTTTGTGAAACGGGCATTCTTGGGGACTAATATTAGATCCCAAGAATTTGCTTTTCGGGTCACAGAGCGCATTGACTACCTGAAGCAAAAAGTCTATGCGTGGGCAAATCGTATAAAAAGATATAAAAAAAGAGTGGACCGGTATTCCCAAAACTGCATGTTCCAAAAAGATGAGAGATGGGTCTACAGATATTGGGAGCGATCTGATTCAAGTGTGATTGACGAGCGCCGGCCAGATGATGATGCCACCATTGCATTCTGGAGTGGCATCTGGTCGGCTCCTGTTAGCCACACAGAGGATGGTTGGATGCGGGATGTTAATCGTCTGTGTGAACCGATACAAACTATGGAACCATTAAAATTCATAGATAGTGATGTCACCAACGCAGTCCGTCTGTTACCAAACTGGAAATCAGCAGGACCAGACGGACTGCACAATTTTTGGATAAAATGGTTCCGTAGTTCACACGGACGGTTGGCAGCTCAATTCCAATCATGTTTGGAATCAGGATCGCTTCCCGATTTTCTAACTACTGGTATGACCCATCTCTTATACAAATCTGGTAGTGCCATAGAGCCTAAAAATTATAGACCAATTACATGCCTACCAACGGTCTATAAGCTTCTCACATCTATTTTGAGACAAAAAATAACGCGCCACATAACTGACAACAACATCATGTCAATCTCTCAAAATGGATGTAGAAGTGGGGCTCGTGGCACTAAAGAGCTCCTAATTATGGATATGGTTATTAGCCAACAGGTACGCCGTAATCGCAAGGATCTGGCGACGTGCTGGATAGATTACAAGAAGGCCTATGACTCTGTGCCTCATTCATGGCTTAGGAGGGTGTTGGAGTTGTATAAGATTGATGCAACTCTATGTACCTTCTTAGGGACATGCATGGGGCAATGGAAGACCGTCTTGTGCTATTCAGGATGCCGACAGACTTGTGGTAATGGTGGACCGATAAAGATCGAGCGTGGTATATTTCAGGGCGATAGTCTGAGTCCTTTATGGTTTTGTCTGGCCCTGAATCCTCTCAGCGCTTTGCTGAAGAATTCAGGTCTAGGGTACCGGTTGCGGAAAGATGGCCAGGTTTTGTCTCACCTTCTTTACATGGATGATTTAAAATTACTTGCCCCAAACAGTCACCAACTGATGGAATTACTAAAGGTAACGGAAATCTTTAGTAATTCTATCAGAATGGAATTTGGCGTAGACAAATGTGCAAGCATGCATGTGAAGAAGGGTGGGATAGTGGATTCCGAAAGAATACAACTTTCGGATTCCACTCAACTTCGGTCCCTTTCGGCAACCGATACTTATAAATATCTGGGTATGTCACAAGCGTTAGGCATATCAGAGACTGACATGAAACAATTATTGAGGGAACGCTTCCTTGGTCGCCTGAAAAAAGTTCTTAAGAGTCTTTTATCGGGCGGTAACAAGGTGCGAGCCTACAATAGTTGGGTCATGCCAGTTTTAGTGTACTCGTTTGGCATACTCAGATGGACTCAGACAGAACTTGACGCCTTGGATAGAAAAGTCCGTACGCTACTCACTACATACCGAATGCATCATCCGCGTTCATCTGTAATGAGGTTGTACATACCACGGAAGTGTGGGGGCCGAGGCTTTCTTAATGCTAAGACCCTTCACAACCGTGAGGTGTGCAATCTTAGGGAATACTTCCTGCGGGTGGACGAGGATTTGCATCGTGATGTTGCTGCAGTAGACAACGGATTTACCCCGCTCGGTTTGGCTAAAGAGAACTGGCGCAAACCTATAATACTAAGTACCAATGACCGCATGGATGTATGGAAGGGTAAAGAGTTACATGGACGTTTCTATCAGGCCCTACATGGACCTGATATTGATTTAAAATCATCGGTATCCTGGCTACGATTCGGTAATCTATTTGGAGAAACCGAAGGGTTTGTCTTTGCAATTATGGACGAAGTTGTCATGACTAAAAATTACCGGAGGTATATTCTGAAGGATGGTACGGTTGACATATGTCGGGCGTGCCACCGTCCTGGAGAGTCCCTTAGGCATATTATCTCTGGTTGTTCTAGTTTGGCTAACGGCGAGTATTTGCATAGGCATAACCAAGTAGCTAGGATTGTCCATCAACAACTTGCTCTGAAATACAAACTCGTGGATTCAGAAGTACCGTATTACAAGTATGTGCCCGACCCAGTTCTCGAAAATGATCATATCACATTGTACTGGGACCGATCTATTATCACTGACAGGACTATTGTTGCAAATAGGCCTGACATAGTGATGATAGATCGGTTAGAGCGCCGTGCAATAATAGTTGATATTACTATTCCGCATGACGGCAATCTCGTGAAAGCCGAAAAAGACAAACAAGTAAAGTACTTGGATTTGGCCCACGAGATTGTCGACATGTGGCATGTAAGCTCAGCTGTTATTGTACCGATAGTCGTTTCCGTGCATGGACTGATCGCCAAGAACCTCGACCAACACCTACAGAGGCTCTCGTTAGACGGTTGGATTAAGGGCCTGATGCAGAAGGCAGTGTTGCTCGATACGGCACGCATCGTGAGGAAATTCCTCTCTCTGGAGCCCTAACCACCGGTAGCTTGGTCCTTGTACCCGATGCCGGTGGGTCACTATTTTTTATATTTTTAAATATATTTGTATTTTTTATAGATTTATTTAAAAATGTATTAAATATGTAATTAAGTTAAATAAAGGAAATAATAATAATATTCATTTATTTGCAAAGAATGTAGGTAATCACAATTAGATGGTAAATACAATTTTTGCTTCCATATACATTCTGCCATTCCGGCACACAAATATCACTTCTGAGTTTAAATTTATGTCATGAAGTTAAGTACTACTAATATTATTTATTATATCTAACATGTCAAACATTTTAATATGAAATTTTCTGCATAATGGCCAGTCAGGATACAAGAATAAGTCACATTTAGAATATATTACAATTACAATATTATCAAACTAACATATGTCAACAGGATTACATTATTACAGGTCATCGTTAAGAAACTCATTTATTGAGTAATAACACTTCTCCACCAGCAACTTAGTGAGTCTCCACTTAAAAGATCCTAAGGGCTGTTCTTTGATGCTGGTTGGTATTTTGTTAAAAATCACAGGTGCCATTCCGAAAACACTTTTTCTAAGAAGTGCGGTCTGAAACCCTCCGGTGCTCAATAAACCTTGGTACTGTGATCTCATAGATATCGTTCTGATACGGGTTTCTTCGAGAGATTTAAAGAGATCTCGGTTACTTTTGACAAAGAGGGCAATCTCAAGTATATATAGACTAGGGAAGGTTAACAAACTATGGGTCTTAAAAATAGGAACACAACTGTCCGTAGTTTTTAGGTTGAACATAGACCTTATGCAACGTTTCTGGGATTTGAAAATACTCTCCCTTTCGCTACAATTACCCCAAAATATAATCCCGAACCTTAATGTAGATAAAACGAGACCATGATAAGCTACTAACACCGTTTTTATGTCAACCGTTTTTATGTGAACCAAATGGTTTAGCGCGAAGCGATGGAAAGAGACCGGACGGTATGTCGTTGCTACCGTGGAAGATGGGAAGGCCTTTGGTGTGGGACGCTACATGCGTTGACACCTTAGCACCTTCACGCCTTCCAAGCACATCCGGATGTGCCGGCGCTGCTGCTGCATCGGCTGAAGGCCTTAAACGGCGTAAATATGCTAACCTAGCAGGTGATTACATATTTGAGCCGTTTGGGGTTGAGACAATGGGGTCATGGGGTCCGAGTGCTCGCCGCCTTTATAGAGACATTGCTAAACGCCTAATCGATGCTTTTCAGGACCAGAAGGCTGGCTATTTTCTGGCCCAAAGAATAAGTATCGCCATCCAACGTGGCAACACGGCCAGCATTCTGGGAACCTTCCCAGTCGGCAATGACGCGGAGGATTTTTTAAACGATATTTTGTAATGTAAATATTTTTAGTCTATAATTATGTTTATTTTGTATATTGTAATTCTTATTGTAAATAAATTCAACATCGTTCATTATATTAACTAATCACTATATTAAATAAAATTATAGGTTCCGTTGTTATATGTTGTAAATATTAGAGATTTTCTTGTTATATCATCTATTACTTACCCAGTTTTCCTTGCAAGAGAAAGATGCCGTTTAATCCCGTGCCTGATGGATTTTTAATTTATCACGTTGAACGCCACGCGGCCCACCGGTGAGCCTACCGAGATATCCCGTTGGAGCCATACCAAAATCTCATTTTTGTCGATTTTTCAAATATTTTTTTATTGCACTAATCGATGATAAATATGATATTTCGTACATCCAATTAGAAAGATCAGCTCTTACATGCTAAAATCGTGAGATATAGCAACATCGCACACGGGTGGGCCGCGTGGCCGCAACGAACGGAAATGCGAATTTCTTTCCGCGGGGGCCGCGGGGTCACGCTGCGGCCCACAGACAGACTGATTTTTTTGAAGAGATATTCAGATGATCACCGCCGGGACCTCGTAGAGGGTCTGGGCGTGGATATCCTCTTGCTGGTAACCATGCTCTAAGCCATGGTCTCCAGCGCGAGTAGGTCGAATGCGGCCGTGTCCTTCTGCGAGCAAGTCATAAGTCAAAGTCCGCCGGGCCCCACTGGAAACAATTTCTGGGGTCACCGGAGACGCCCGCAGCAATGGACATGGGAGCGGTACATAGTAAATGTCACGTTCATGATAAGACTAGTGGTTCTGTAAACCGTAGACTTCGGGAGCGGCTTGTTAAGAAAATTTCTTCTTCAATTTTCTTTATTACTCTTTCATTTGTCATCCAATCCAAAAAAATATCATTTAAATGTTATTCATTGTAAGCAAGGAGTGTATGTGTAAAGTTTCATGCAAATCGGTTGGTAAATACGACCTCAAACATGATCTGACAGAACCTGTAGAGGGGCACAGACGAAAGAAATTCTCCCCAATCTGCAAGTTGAAACAGAGCCGTCGGTCGCTTCGCTCCCTCAGTCAATAAGCGTACTTGACAAGTAAAACTTTATTATATTTGATTAAAAAAAAAAAAAAAACCTATATATTTCATTTTCTTAGCAAAATATTATTAGTCCTATTTTATTAGTTCTTTTTGTATTAAGTTTGGAACAACCCTACAAAAGTTATGAAAATCGTAAATAAATTCTAAGTCTTTTGTGACACACGAAAACCAGGATGACTAGATTGTTCTACAGAGCCACGCGGCCCACTCAGTTAACATTTTTGTGTGATATCTGTGCTCTGTGGCCTGTGAAACCAATTTGAATAAAAGCCTTGATCTGGCTCACCGGTGACCACCGTGGCTCCTACGGTTCAATATGGGTCGGCCCACCGGTATCCTCCGTGGCGCCAATGAAATAACCGATTTTTTACATGGCGTTCAACGTGTTATGCGATCATTTTTAACCTCTTTTTCTAAACTTTGAGCCCTACAGTGGTATGTAACATCTGACCTGGCTGCGGGAATTTTTGTTTGTATTACAGAAGGGCTTTGCATTTTCTCTAGTATCCGGTAACGGAAATAGGCTTGCCTCCTATTACATGTGGGTATACAAATTGTGGGTGTATAATTAATTCACCTCTCATTTCGGGAATATATGTCTCTCTATCGGTCTATAGATATTTTGATAGTCAGTTAAGTCAGGTTCTTAACTTTAATGGAGAATTTGTTATTAACAGAACGAAGGAATTTCATACTTAGCGTCTGTAGAAAACCGTGACCAACTTTTGGAAGAATTGTACTGGATTGCAAAAACAACTGTAAGATGCTTTTTATTTTTATTATCTGAAATGTTACACTAATAGCAAAAACTTTCTTCCAAATCTATTTCAATAATTTTGGCTGAGATTAAAATTATTATAATCTCGGCCATGATGGGTTATCACACGCGATCACGAAAGTGTAGATCGTCGGCAAGTTCCCATGATCGGTGACATGACGATGGAATGTATTACGAACGTGATACGATGGTCATGGCCCATTGAGTGATTGCCCATCATGGCCAATTGTGTAGAGGTTACACAAGGTATGTAGAGATTCAACACATAGGGCCGTAGAACATTGAAAAATATTGATTAACATCAAGCTCTTTTTTCGTAAGTAGCTTTCTTTTACCGAGTCTCCCACATATATCTCAAAAAGAAATCTCAAATCAGGTAGGTAACAGAGTTATCCAGTTAAAATATTCGGAACAAAATTGTAAGGTTGCATTAATTTGTATAGAGCTGCAAAGTGGTGCAGGTATTAAGTACATCGCTAAAAATGTAGCTTTAAATTACTGAAAGAAATTTTAAAATCGGTGGAGTAGTTTCTGAGGTGTCACGTTGTCCCGTACAAACTATGTCCCCCCTTTTTCACCCCTTTAGGAGTAGAATTTTGAAAAATCCTTTCTTATCAGAAGTACACGCCATATAAAAAACACGTTTTCTAAGTTTTAGGTTTCTACAATCAGCCGTTTAGGGTAAACGTTGAATCGTCAATCAATATTAATAACAGTTAACCATACATTATAACATTCTATGTCCTAAATGACTGACTGCTGAGCCTAAACCACTGATCGTAGAAACCTAAAATTTGGAGGGAGTGTTTATTATATGGCGCATACTTCCGATAAGAAAGGATTTTTCAAAATTCTACTCCTAAAGGGGTCAAAAAGGGGGGACAAAGTTTGTACGGGACAACGTGACACCTCAGAAACTACTGCACCGATTTTTAAATTTCTTTGGGTAATTTAAAGCTACATTTTTTGCGAGTAACATAGGCTATATAACATCACGACAGAGTTAATAGGAGCGGACCAGCATTGCGTGTAGACTATAGCTTGTTGGATGTTAATAACCGCAATCTCTCAGAAATGGTAATTCCTAGGAAAAAAGTTGTAAAACTTATTTGTAGGTTATTTTATTATCTACAATTTTGTGCAAAACCAATTTTTGATATAATTCACTGTTTACGAGAAAAATCCAAAAAATCGAAAATTTTCAACTTTTTAACTTTTCAACCTTGAATAACTTTTTTAGCACAAGTCGGATCAATGGGAACTTTTGATATTTGATTTATAATGATGTACTTAATACCGGCACCACTTTGCAGCTCTATACAAATTAATGCAACCTTACAATTTTGTTCCGAATATTTTAATTGGATAACTCTGTTAGCTACCTGATTTGAGATATCTTTTTGAGATATATGTGGGAGACTCAGTAAAATAAAGCTACTTATGAAAAATGAGCTTGCTGATAATCAATATTTTTCAATGTTCTACGGCCCGTGTAACTATAATATAAATTTATTGTATCAATGTTTAAAATATTTTATTTCATAATACAAATTAAATGTCAAGGTACAAGTACAAATTAATGGTCAAATAATATAAATTGGAAGTAGTGGAGCTTCCATGTTTGACTTGGTTTTATTATTACAGGCATCGGATTATCAAAAGCCGTTTGACGAATCATCAGAAAAAGTTTTAAAGTCCTTAATGGAGAAGCGGAAGAAACTGAATCCTTCCTATTTACGAGTAATGGCGCGGTACGTTGGATTAGGACTTCTGAAACAGCCAACAAAAAAGTGAAGTGATATGCGACGCCCCACTATTGGATTTTTTTTTAGAATTAGATGTGTGTTAAATTATTAGGTGCTATATTGTCCTTTGTGCGTTTGTATAAATATATTATTTGACTTATTTTTATTCTAGCAATATTAATTAACAGTAGTTATGATCGTCTCTATCAATACCTTGCAAATAACTTTTCATTAAGGACCAATACGGACGGACGATAAATCATTTGCACATCACTTAAATATCATCCACCTATAACCCTGAAAGGGTAGGCAGAGGTGCAAAACACCCTTTCCATTGTATAGGGGGCAAGTATCTATTTGCATAATAAATGTAATTTAGTAAAATTACAATATTTACAAAGTTCGTGGAACAATTCATTGAAGTCGTCACTGACTGAATACTTCCCAGGAATGCTGGCAGTAATGACCAACCTGGAAAGTAACGTTCAAGAAGTAAGACGAAAAATATTCATCATATCATCATACATATTTAGGCAAGCGGCAAACCCCCTGAAAAACTAAAATGACTGACCAATCAGTGAAAATGTGATTTCCCCAATACAAATTTGTGCGGTTGGGCTATTAATTGTTTTAAACAAATTAATTAGTTTACTGATAAAAAGTAGGTTTTTATATTGGAAAATGATTTCCAAGGGTAAAACGGGCAAAATAAGACACTTTTTACTTTGTGATTTTTTCGAAAAAATGCGTTTTAAAGAAGTTACAACCATTTTAAAGCGCATAAATGGTCACATCCAACATTTTTTATCTCGGCGAGTTTTAATCGAATTCAAAAAATCCTGCGGCAGAATACTTCTCAGATCTTAAGCTTCAACTGACTATTTTTCAAAATGAGAAAATATACATTTTTCACATCGTAAAATAGCGTAGCGTTTTTCCGAGTTAAGATACACTATTATACGCATGTAGAGTCGCGTCAACTCGTATAAAGCGCGTGCAATTTGACAGGATTCAAATTGCACATAAGGAACTCCAAACTCCAAAAAAATAAAAAATATTTTTTTTTTATTGGAAATCATTGAAAAAATATCTAATAACTTTTTTGCTTTGGCCAGCATCTGATTTCTCACTGCCTCCGGATTGTGGAACACTAAAAAAACGCTATATATATAAATAGATTTTACGATGTGAAAAATGTATATTTTCTCATTTTGATAAATAGTCAGTTGAAGCTTAAGATCTGATAAGTATTCTGCCGTAGGATTTTTTTTTAATTCGATCAAAACTTGGCGAGATAAAAAATGTTGAATGTGACCATTTTTGCGCTTTAAAATGGTAGTAACTTCTTTAAAAGCCCATTTTTTCGAAAAAAATCACAAAGTAAAAAGTGTCCTATTTTGCCCGTTTTACCCTTAGAAATCATTTTCCAATATAAAAACCTACTTTTTATCAGTTAACAAATTAATTTGTTTATAACAATTAATAGCCCAACCGCACAAATTTTGTTTTCTTACCAATCGACGCCTTTTGGTCCAAGGTTTACAAAAAGTACAAATTTGTATTGGGGAAATCACATTTTCACTAATTGGTCAGTCATTTTCATTTCTAAGCACTTTTTGGGGGGTTTGTCGCTTGTCTAATTATAACATCTGTGGGTTCCTTACGCCTACTGCAGAACTTTCTGCAACCACCAGTAAAATGAATCACCTTGGTTGTCTCTAAAACTTTTGTAGGATCATTTTGGTTTGTGGAAATATAAGTCCGAATATCGCATTCGCTATTCAAATGGACACTTCCCTGGATATATCTAGCTAAAACAATTATTAAGATTGGATTTTGGTATGGGTGTTGACCAGTTTGAACATTTTGTAGGTACGATATACTTAATATAAAAATGTGTGACTGTGATTGAAGGAGAAAAAGTGGACCAAGTGAAAGATTTCGTGCACTTAGGGTCCATCACTTGGTCCGTTTACAAGGGATAAAGGATACCCTTTATCCCTTGTAAACGGGTATTAATTAATCAAGTGATTGGGTCACTACATACCTTTATGAACAGTCGGAGGGTCCGGTCAGAAGGCCCGGCTGGCTGTGTGTAGAGGAGTGCTTGTCCCTACACTTTTGCCTTCTGGCCACTTAGGACGGATTCCATGTTAGACGGATTCCATGTTGGACGGATTCCATTTCGGACGAGTTCCACATTGGGCGGAAGTACACTTAATAATAAAATACCATTCGTGTTAATTTAAATCCTAGTGTATTAAAGAATAACAACAAAAAATAACACTTCTAATAATAAATAGACAAAAAAATAATTATATATAACATGTATAACATTCAATTTTATTTGAACATCGCCAGTTAGTAGAACCGTTTTTATTTTTCATCACAAAATTATATTTATGTCCTGAACATAACAATATTTTCTTACCACGTGCACTCATAATAAAATTTACACAATACCAGTCAGCATTTCGTATCTATTATCCGTATCCTATTCCTATCCTAGGATATCCAATACAAAGTATCTATATCGTACTATTGTAGCTATGGTATTAGAGAAGTAGTATTTGGGCTGCTAGGGGCCCCACCGAGACCTACGGGGCCCAGGCTATCCTCACCTGCACGTGGTGCGCCTGCTGAATGACGGACGAGGCTCCGGCTGCAGCTCCTGTTTCTGACCAGTCGTATTGGTTACCCAATCCACTGGTCTCGTGACACAGGAGTCGAGAGTGGGTCTGTATCTGCGTAAGTATCTACCCACTTTAATATATTCCTGTGCTGATGACCCCTGGCAAAGTTTTTGGAACTCTGATTTTCTTAAAAGACCTGCGGCGATGGAAACTAGTTGTGGGGACTTGGCTGGTGAGTTGGGTCTCTAGCTGGCTCTATGCACGTAGGCGATTGGACGGTGATGGTCGTTTCAGGACTTAAGTGGGATGGGGGGACTGTTCCGGCAGCTCGTCTGATGACATAGCAGCCCTATTTAGGGATAGCAATGCTTTCCCCAATCCGGGGAGGGGCCTAGAAAAGGTGGCCTAAACAAAGCCCATTCCACTCTCAGATGGTAAACCGCAATCATCTGGTCACCAATTTTTTTGCGGTCGAAAAAATCAAGATTGTTATAGAAATAAAACAATAAATATTGCAACTTTGAATGTAAGAACATTACTGGACAACATAAACAACCAGTGTCCTGAGCGGAAGACAACGTTAATAGCTCGTGAACTTGGGCGATACAAAATAGATATTGCTGCCATAAGTGAGACACACCTGGCTGACAGCGGAGAACTGGGTGAGCCGCTCGGCGGGTACACATATTTCTGGACCGGGAAGCCCTCTTCTGAGCGTGCCGCAAGTGGTGTCAGTTTCGCAATAAGAAACAATATTGCAAACACCTTGGTGGAGCGTGCCAGAGGTTTTGGTGATAGGATTATGACTCTTCGACTTCACATGGCATCCAAGAGATACGTCCATCTGGTAAGCGTATACTCTCCCACTATGACCTGCTCGGACGAGGACAAGTCAGCGTTCTATGATCGGCTTCGTGAGGTTCTTGGCAATGTGCCAACAAATGATAAAATCATTCTACTGGGCGACTTTAATACGCGCGTTGGTGCCGAATTCATCGCCTGAAGAAATGTACTTGGTAGGCATGGCATTGAAAAATGTAATGTCTAGAAAAATGTGCGAGAGTTAAAGGATGATAGTGGTGGCTTGCATTTTCGCAGACACAAACCAGACTGCACGTTTTTTTGAGGGTCTCAAGGCTGTCTTTGGCCCGCGCTGTAGGAACACGGCGCCTGTTTATGCCCGTGATAAACAAACAAAGTTAACCAACGAATCAGACGTTCTTCTTCGTTGGGCGGAGCATTTTGAAGAGGTACTCAATCCGGGGACTCACGGAGCGGACATGTCTTATATCAGGAACTCCTTGGATGTTAAATCTACCGCGTGGGACCTCGCAAGCCCACCCTCTTTGATGGAATTTTGTTGTTCCATTAAGCGTCTGAAAAATGGAAAGTCTCCAGGTTCTGACAACTTATCCTCAGAAGTTTTTAAATATGGAGGGCAAAATATCCAGTCCCAACTGTTTGAACTTATACTACACATATGGGCCACGGAATTAATTCCGCAGGACTGGAAGGATGCGTCTATTACAAAATTATATAAGGGAAAGGGTGAACTCTCGGATTGTGGATCGTACAGAGGCATTGCTCTACTGTCTGTTGCTGGAAAGGTGATGGCCCACATCATCAATGCTCGCCTTGTAAAACTGGCGGAGGGCTTTCTGCCGGAGAGTCAGTGTGGTTTCCGACCCCAGACATCGACAGTACCCCGATGCCATCTTTGTTTTGAGACAGCTTCAGGAGAAGAGTCTGGAGCAGAACCGTGACCTCTATCTGTGTTTTGTAGACCTAGAAAAGGCTTTCTATCGTATACCACGGTCCGCCCTGTGGGTTGTTCTGGAGAGGTGTGGCTGCCCACTTAAACTTTTTTTTTTTTTTTTTTTTTTTTTTATTTAGGTCGACAAATTGACGCCACTCGCCTGATGGTAAGCTGAGGCGACGTCTGGCAATTGAGGGCGACTCTCACAGTACACAGGAATACTATAGAGAGTGGCCCTCAACTTGACGACCCTGTAATGTGCCTCTTCACGCTTCGCTTAAAGAGCCCAGGGTTATATGTTGGAGGAAACACGTGCGCAGGCAGGGCGTTCCAAGCCACCATCGTTCGGCAGAGAAACGATCGTTTAAAACGCTCGGTTCTCGCGAAGACGGTTTCCACGGTATGAGGGTGACATCTCTGGCCGGCACGCGTTGTTCGGGATCGGAAGGGAGAGGGTGGGATCAGGTTGAAGAGCTCTTCAGAACACTCACCGTGGTAAATACGGTAGAACGCGGCCAAGGAAGCAATTGTTCGGCGCTGGGCTAGCGGCTCAAGGCTTCCCGTTACCTCCGGACAGTCTATAATGCGAACAGCGCGTCGCTGCATAGCGTCGAGTGCGTCCAGCAAATACTTCGCGGAGCCGTCCCAGAGGTGAGAGCAGTATTCAACGCAGGGTCTAATCTGCGTTTTGTACAGCAGACACCTCTGGTGCGGTGTAAAGAATCGCTTTACCTTGTTCAGTATTCCTAGTTTCCGCGAAGCTAGCCCAATACATCTCTCAATGTATTTTGTGTTATTGAGCTATCGACGAACGTCTATGCCAAGGATGTCTAGATTGTCCTTCCGCCTTCTCTTGGGCTTTGTGAGCCAGTGATCCATCAGGAAAACGCAGTGGTGGCAGCGAGGGTTGACAAAAATTTGACTGTACGGCTTTGGCCAGTTGCCAGTATCCACGGCTGCCCGTGGGATGGGATGTGAGCTCCTGACCAAGCCGCGCGACGCGCTGGGCATCCGCTCTCTTGAAGGCCCTCTTGCTGAACCTAGTGGCCCGATTGTACGCTGCTTTGAGGCGGTTCACGTTCGGGTCACGTGCCGCCCGAGCCCTGACCCAGGCGCGATATGCCGACTGTTTTTTCTGGACAGCCTCGGCACATTCACGCCCGAACCAGGGGCGAGCTTTGCGGATGCTGGCGACATCAGTGAAAGGGATATAATATTCTATCCCTAGACTGATCTCGCCAGCAATGGCAGCAGCGCTATCCGAAGGCGCCTTCCCTACAAAGCAGCGCTGGCTCCACGGGACGGACGCAAAGTAATCGCGGAGACCGTCCCAGTCTGCCGACGAGTAGTGCCATAGTCGTCGAGTCATTTGTTCAGCACGAGCAGGCGGTGGCACTTGGAAGCTGGCGTGCACCACACAGTGGTCGGATGTGCCCAGTGGGGCGCGTACCGACACACTGTACTCGGCTGGGCGACTCGTCAGCAGTAGATCCAGCAAGGCGGGCGTGTGGTCTGACCTGTCAGGTATCCGGGTGATCCCTCGTACCATCTGGGTCAGCCCGTGGGAGAGAGCGAATGCATGGGCGGTTCGTCCCGCATGATCGGTCCTAAGGGACCCCAGCCACTCAACGTGATGACCGTTAAAGTCCCCCAGGAAAACCAGGTCAGCGTTCGGGAACCGCACCTGCGCATCGTCAGCCATCTCGCTGAGGTATTCGAAAAGCCTTGTTGTCCCAGTGTCCCCTGTGTGGGAGCGGTAGACGCACACGTAGATCTGGCTCATGGAGCCATGATCCACGTGCAGCCAAAGGACGGAGTAGGAGGGGTTCTCCAGACAGCGCAACCGGCGGCAGCAAACATCCGCCCTAACGAACACGCACACCCCGGCTTTATCGCGGAATTGTTCCTCAATGATATAGCCCGGGTAACAGAGGTACGACGTGTCGTCAGGGCGGCGTATCTGTGTCTCCGTTAGGAACATCACAGAAGGCCGTGCCGACTCCAGGTGATGGTGGACGGTATCGAGGTTTGCATGGAGTCCGCGGATATTCGCGAACTCCACCTCAATCGAAGTCAACTTTGTGGGGTTTCTAGGGGCCGCTGTGTACCGTCTATTCTCTTGTTGCACTGTCATTGTGAAATATGGGGAAGCGTGAAGACAGGGCGATATTTGGTGCGGCAGTAAGTGACAAAGTGCAGAGGCTAGCTTCGTCTAGAACCGTGTGGTTAGGTCGGAGCCGACCCGCCGGACGGAAGGGCTCCCAAACCCCCCTGATGCAAGGCCGCCGCTACCCCACACCGGTTACCACCCGGAGCGGCGACCCCACAACAGGATTATGCGCAACATGTGGGGCAGCCTACTGGGGTGGTTGGTCCCAGGCGGGCCCCATGACTATGTTGCGGGCGGCCGCGGCAACGCCGTTGCTAAGGGTCTCCCTGGCCGGCGAATCGACCCACACCACCCACACTAGACTCCGCTTCGCCCCCACTGGACCCCTGCCTGCCGCACCATACACCGCCCCGGGCCCGGCAGTGCAGCTGCTGAACCCCTAACGCAACCCAGCCTGGGCTGGGTTACTTGTGGGGCTTTAGCACAGCTGCACGGTGGTACCCCCCCGGACCAACACTGTTGTACCACCTGGTATCCACGTAGGGGCCAAAGCCACCACATGGGTACCGTAATACACGAACCTCGTCCGTTAATCAGCAGGTGCGCCACTAGCAGGTGAGGTCGCTGGGGCCCGATAGATGTAAGAAGGGCCCCTTTGCACCCACTAGGGCATTTAATACGCCAATTTCATGACGGCATGTTTGCTCGCGTGCGCCACGAAGATAATCTCACGGAACCATTTCCAGTTACGGGCGGAGTTAAACAGGGCTGCGTCATGGCCCCTACACTCTTTGCCATCTACTTCTCTGCGGTGATTGGCGATGCTATGAAGAAGTGCGAGTCTGGGATTTCTTTGAATGTTCGCATGGATGGTGGTGTATTTAACCTGTCGCGTTTCAGAGCCAAAAGAAAGGTGGAAACCAATCCTATTGCTGAGATCCAATACGCCGATGATGTTTGTTTAATGGCTGATAACATAACATAACATAAAAATTCTTTATTGTACACCACATAACAAAACAACATTTAAACAAATTACAGCTTCATGTACAAAGGGCGGCCTTATCGCTGACAGCGATTTCTTCCAGGCAACCTTAGGATGGAAAAGGAGAAACAATATAAAATAATAGACTTAAACTTATACGGGTAGTGTACACAATAATAAAAAAAGTGAGACTTATAGGATTAACATAACATAATATCATAAGACAAGCGACAAGTAATGGTCTCTCAACAAGGTCCTAAAGGACGACAGTGACTGTGCGCGTCTCACCTGCAGTGGCAGTGCATTCCACAAACGTGCGGCTTCAACAGTAAAAGAGCTATCATAGAAATTTGTGGAATGCACTGGTATTTGCAACAGCAAATTCTCCGATGACCTCAGACACCTAGAATGTGAGTCACTAAGGAATTTAAAACGTTCTTTAAGATAAGGAGGAGTAAAAGGATTGAACAGTACGTTGTAAAGGAGAGAGAGTATATGAGTGTTACGGCGAAGGCGAATTGGGAGCCACCTGAGCGTCCGGCGAAATTCAGAAACGTGATCATATTTGCGTAATCCAAATATGAAACGAATGCAAAAGTTTTGAAGCCGCTCAAGTTTATTAAGTTGCTCCTCAGTGAGATAGCTGACATCCGCATAGTCCAGGATAGGGAGTAGCAGAGATTGTGCCAGGAATTGTTTAGTAGCCGTTGGTAAAAAGTTTCGCAATCTTCGCAAGGACCCACCCGCTGCAAAAAGTTTGCGGCTAACTTCTTGTAGTTGCACCCCCCAGGATAAGGTTCGATCTATGTAAATACCCAGATTTCTAACGTTCATACTCAAGTCAATAGGAGTACCATTAAAAATAATCTGTGGCAACTGAGTAAAATCTGTGCGTGATATCATCCAGGAACTACCTATCACAATCGCCTGAGTTTTTGATGGGTTAACTTGCAATCCATAATTGACGCTCCACTGTAAAATCTGTTCTAAATCAGAGTTAATTTCTGAAATGGCATCTGATATTTCATTCGCTGGAGCCTGTGAGTAAATCTGAAGGTCATCTGCATAAAGCTGATAGGAAGAAGTTATATTATTCGAGATGGAATTTATAAAAATAGAAAAAAGTAACGGAGAGAGCACGCCACCCTGCGGTACACCAGCTGTGATGTCGCACCAAGATGAAAGATACTCTTCTACGCGAATACACTGCCGGCGACCAGACAGGTAACTTTGAAACCAGTCAATCACCGTTGGAGATATGTTAAGTGAGCGAAGTCTGCTAACAAGAATTTGAAAATCTACTGTGTTAAACGCGTTGCTAAAGTCCAGCAAGCAGAGTACGGTGAGTTTACCGGATTCCATTCCGAGCCTGATATCATCAGTAACATTTACCAAGGCAGACACAGTGCTATGGCCAGGTCGGAAACCAGACTGCAACGGGTTTAAGAGGGAATACGTGTTTAGATATGAGCTGAGCTGCAAGAGAACTAGTCGCTCAAGCACTTTTGAAAGGAAAGGTAGGATAGAAATGGGTCTGTACTCAGAAAAGGAAGAAGGATGAGGTTTTTTAGGCAAGGGAAAAATAAGTGCTTCTTTCCAGGCCGATGGAAATCTGCTGGTCGAAATTGAAGCATTTAAAATGTATATATAATAACCCTATAACAGGAAGGATTAGGTCGAGTATGGGCATGATCATATTTCGACCAACACAGTCATTTCCAACGGTTTTTGATGTTGCAGAAATTATACTCCTCTTAACATCACATTCGGTGAATTGAGAGAAGACAAAAACTGGATGATTTGGAGTTGGAAGTGATGAAAGATGCCTTAGGGCATGAGCTTTAGTAGTCCCTTCATAGTTGGACGAGGCGGAAAAATGCTTGTTAAGAGCATCAAGATCAATTTTATCAGGAAATGGTTGTTGTTTAGACTTGCCAACTCAAAGAGTTTTCAGGAATTTCCAAATTCTGGTTGGATCACCGTTCTCCATAGATGTATGGATATATTGGCGTTGTGCATTCCTACACACCTTGTTGCAGTGATTTCTTAAACAGACATAATTATTCCAGTTTGCCTCAGTCGGACGGTGTTTATGCTTCGTTTTAGCCGCTGCTTTTTTAGCCATAACGGCTTTAATATCTTCAGTAAGCCACGGTGCAGGAAGATGCTTAAGTTTAACAGCACGAATCGGAGCATGTATGTTATAAATCTGAGTAAGTTCAGAGGTGAAAATTTCAACTTTACTATCTACCGAGCTAGGTTCAAACAGTAGACCCCAGTCAATTTTACCAGCGTCCTCACGAAGTTGCTGAACATTCATACGACCGAAACCACGCAGCATGGCTGTCTTATGCTTAACCTTAGGAGGACGTAGCTTGTAAGATACGTAGATGAGGTCGTGCAATGAAAAGGCATCGGCCGCACATTGCCCATGCTTGATGACATGATCCGTTGAGGATACCAAGATGAGATCTAACAGCGTGGGGACATAACCTGGCACATGGTGTGTAGTATTCAGTGGAAGAACAGAAAGGTTTAGAGATTGAAGAATTTCGGAAAATGTCTGAGAACGATGATCATCTTTTAGCAGACAGGTGTTAAAATCTCCCATAATAATTGAATGAGAGTAGGAAGGCATTAAATTTTCCACCAGCTGCTCAAACGATGAGAAAAAGCTGATGCCAGATGACGGGCAATAATACACTCCAAGCAAGACCTTGATGTGATTAAGTTCTACCTCCAGGAACAGATGTTCTCCCGCATTCGATGGAGGAGGCTGTGCAGACATATCAAGAATGCGGTAAGGAATATATGTACGTAGATAAACTGCAACACCTCCCCCCCTGTGGGAGCGGTCATTTCTGATCAATTGATAACCTGGAAGAATACAAGAGGTGGCAGGTACAGAAGCTCTTAACCAAGACTCAGAAATGAGAATTGCATGAATGTTCCTGAACAGAAAGGAGGCCAGCATATCGGAGAAATGAGCCGAAACACTCTGAGCATTCAGATGGACCACATTAAAGTTGTTGGGAACATCGGAGAACTGAGACACTAAATTGTCACCTAAAGAAGGGATACTAACAAAGCTGTCGTTGTCACTGTCACTACATGCCGATAAAAAACCAACATCACCACTATCGCAAGAACTATTCATTACCTGATTAAATTAATACCTATGTATACATATAAGAAAAAAAAAAAAAATATATATATATATATTATATATAAAAATTAAAAAACTAAAACAATAAATAATAAAAAAGTGTGTGTGTCAGCTCAGCTCCGACGCACGACTGGAGTTTACTCCTTAAGTACGAGTATCTAACCATAACAAATTAGAAAGTTGCGCTCTAGAGGTGCGCACCAAAAACGTGACACGATTTTCGTTACTTGTTAGTAGGTTTTACCCCTCGGATTTTTCTCATACCGGGCGCCTTATATATGAAAATCGATTCTTAAGGAGTAAACTCCAAAAATAAACAATATAAGAATACCTACTGTGTATTCAGATACAGCCCTACCACCCGCCAGATGAGTGTAGCAACACTAGTAGGTACATTCAGAACAAGCACAATGTTCGCATAACACGTACAAAAATAACAACATACAACAAAAAAACCACTAATAAAACGCATGTAGAAATCAACACAACTACCGTGGTAATTATGCGAGTACCGAAACGTAACCGAAAAATGGGTGACCGAACGCATCCAAAAAGATAGTCTGTTCACCTGTCAATGTCAATCTCAATAGTTATGTCAGTCAGAAGTCAGAATTCAGAAAAGAAATATTCGTTGTTGATTTCTACACGCTATAAGTTTGGCCATAAGGTTTAAGTTTGACAATAAAATTAAGTTTTTAAGAAATAAAGTAATTAAGTGAAGGTACAAAGTAATGACTAATAAGAGATAAAACAGTCACAAGTGACTGTATTTAAGAGGATGGGAAGTGTGAGACCTCCGTCATAATAATAATGCAATTTACCCGAACACGAAAACAAAAACAACTGGCTATTGCACGTTTTTTTTTTCATAGCAGCATTCCGCTTCAATTTGGTCGCTACATTCTTAGGGGCTTCAGATGGTTTGACCCCACTCGGTTTCACTACTGGATCCTTGATGTTTTCGAGATCATGAAGCGAAGTAATTCGATGAGGTTTTTTATCATTAGGAGCAGCAATGAACACATACCCGTATTTTGTCCAGCATTTATCGACACCGAATCTATCTCGTGCCGCCATAAAAGCCTCGTGCCGTGTTTTTGTGAGGAATTCAGAAATGGTTACACCAGAGCCTTTCAGCTTAGATTTAGAAAACCACACTTTGTTTTTCACAGTTGGACATTGAAATTTCACTAGAATGGGCCGAGGTTTACTGTTGCTAGATGTGCGACCGACTCTGTGGCAGCGTTGGATGTCTGTTGCCACAAAAGTATCCAGACCGAGTTTACTGGTTACCACATCGGTCAGGATGCCCACCGTGTCTTCGCTGCTCTGCTCGGCTACACCATGCACTAGGAGTATTTTACGGCGACTATGCATCTCCAATTTGTCGACGTGTTGAGCTACCTTCTCAACCTGTTGCTGCAGTAGGTTTAATGACTCCATCACAATTTTTTTAAATTCGGTGAAATCTGCTGCTATGGATGATGAGTCAACAGAAGCAATGCCAGCAGCTCCGTCCAGTCTGGCCTCAAATCTAGCAATCCCATCGTGGAACATGGTCTTCAAGCTTGACAGTGACTCCTGAACACTCTCCATATTGATGTGTATGAAGTGAAATAAAGCCTTGAGTTAAAAAGAGGATAACACTCACACTGGCAAGTGGCTGGATTAGTTATTAAATGTGCACATTAAAATTGGATTAAATTGCTAAATAATATATTTAAATAATTTTCAAATAAGAGCTATAAATTTCTTAACCATTTATCACAACTACCCGTTCACAAATATAGTGTGCAGAATAGGGCATTTAGGTTATGCTTACTGGAATTCAATGATAATGTGACCCATCTCCAGGAGATTCTCGATAATCTGCAGGAATCGTGTCGGAATTTTGGCCTGGTAATCAGCACCTCAAAGACCAAAATTTTAAAGCAGCCCGCGAGGGGCGAATCCGCGAGTACCGCGTCCATTTGCCTGAATGCCAGGGCCCTGGAGGAAGTTGGTAGTTTCCGATACTTGGGCAGTCTTATACGTGACGACAATCGTCCGGGGTCGGAGATATCGGGGCGGATCGCTAGGCCAGCAGCAGTGTTCGGTGGCCTGAGCAATCGCGTCTGGGACTTGCACGATCTTAGGCTACACACAAAACTTTATGTGTACAAGGCATTTATCAGAGTCTTGGTGCCTCTACAAAGGAGACATTAAGCGGCTTGATGGTTTCCATCTCAGATGCCTTCGCACAATACTACGCGTAAGTTGGCGTGACCGAGTTCCTAACACGGAGGTCCTGCGTCGGACAGGCATGGTGGGTATGGAGAGCATGCTGATGAAGGGGCAGCTCCGTTGGTGTGGACACCTTGTGTGAATGGGGAACCATAGACTGCCAAAAACTGTCTTCTACTCGGAACTCAGTTCAGGAAAACGGCAGTCTGGGGGACAGTACCTGCGCTACAAGGATGTTCAGAAGCGCCACTTAGTAGCTGCAAACTTGTCAACCGATGAATGGGAAAACCAGGCGGCCCAGCGAATGGAGTGGCGTAGGGCCGTCCGTGAAGGGATCGATAATTTCGAAAGTCGCCTGTCGGAGCTGGAGACCAGGCGGCAAATCTGGAAGTGTCGACCTAAGCCCGCTTACACCTACACATATAATGTTCGGGGGGAACTTCACTGTGCACTCTGTGACTGCACTTTCAAAACCAAATTTGGCTTTGCAAGTCACATCCGGGCTCATGACAGGAAGCAGAATTCCGACTGACAAGGTGTCGCCGTCGACGGATACGTCTTGGAGGACATCATCATCATCATGGGAAAGTAGAAATACCCATGACACTACTTACTGCTAGTCCCAAGCAGTAGTGCCAAAGGTAAAAAAGGTTCATAAAAATCCATGATGGATCTTTCAATGGATTAAAGTGCACATCGTATATCCATAACGATCCATTTTTCATAAAAACCTGTTTAATGGATTAAAGTGGACATAGGGTTATTTTGCTGTAATAGGAGAACTATTTGCAGAATCTAATAAAACGATTTAAACATGACTGTACTGTTTCCGCCCAATGTGGAACTCGTCCGAAATGGAATCCGTCCAACATGGAATCCGTCCTAAGTTGCCAGAAGGCACTTTTGTACGGTAGTGAATATTGGGAGTGACAGAAGAAGCATGAAAGTAAAATAAACGCAGTATGGAGTGAAACTGAGAAGTTTGAAAAGTATGGCTAAAGTGAGGAACAGCCGCGTGATACGGGAACGACGCGGTGTGTAGTGATCTAGATAAAGGGATGCAGATAAAAGATGGATGAAAGGAGGTTGATGAAACAGGTCAGTTCATATGGCGGGTGTTGATGGACTGGTTGGTAAGTAGAATACCATAGTCCAATGGAAAAGAGACCTAACTGTATGTTTGAAATATAAAAATAGCGAGCTTAGTTTATGAGGCCTAGGTCCAAAATTTTCACGCCGGCAAAGGAACTCTAGATAAAAAGACACAAATATTAATAGGTATTAAACTTAATGAAATAAAGTTAACATTATGGGTATTTACGTTATTCTCAGAACAGAAAAAAATATCTTTAACTAGCTATGTAGGTAGGTACTAATAACCTTTCTCGAGAACCACTCTATCCATTGGTGAAAACCGCATCAAAATCCGTTGCGTAGTTTTAAAGATCTATGCGTAGGCATAGGTATATACGGCAAGAAGCGACTTGTTTTATAACATGTTGGAAATTTCCTGCGATAATATTGGATAACGACAAACTCTTCCTAGCGCCATGGTAAGGGAGAGTGATAACACTCATGTCAGTCGTTCGACCGATCCGCGGACTTTAGACCTCATGTTGATAGAAACATCCAAATATTATACTGTGATTATTGCAAATAAATAGGTTTAAAAAGAAATTAATAATGTACATAATTAGATTAAATATTAGATAGAAATTAAAAGTAAAAACATCTTCTTGTAAACTTGAAGTAAGTAGGTATCAGATCGCTTTTACAGCAAAAAAACTGATCATTTTAGTGTAATGTCATATCAGCCGCGTAACCAGATGCGTCTTACGTAGTATTGTATTCTCTTTGCGCGTAACTAGATCTAGTCTAGTGAGTTGTCAAGACGCCAATTTGTTTTAGTCGTAACTTATGCACCATACGCCCTAATCATGTGTGCGAGGCAACGCTTGGTAAGGCAAACGTAGTGATTATATACTCTTTGGTTAAGGCGGCGGGCGTTGTGATCACAATTCTATAATTTATTTTATAGTTACCTACCTGTGGATCTCACTTTTTTTTTTATTTGGTTAAATAAACAGCTACCTACAAAATATAATATTACTAAAAGGTATGGCTATATACATTTATAATTGTGTTGCCAACGGCATTTACCATAGCTTTTTAAGTTAGTGGTAGTAACAAATACACAATTTCATTTTCTACTATCTGTCACTATCTCAACTACATAGTTATCTGTGGATCTAAATATATTTGGGAATCCAAAATGTTTCGACAACCATCAAAAATGGGAGATTGGCCCGTGACTTTTGACAATACGTATTGAGATAATTTCTATTCCACATTGGTACTAGAACGTTTCATTAAAGCTGAATGTTACGGTAAACAAATAAACTCTATCTGGCTTATGCCATCAGGTATGAACACGCCATGACTTACACAAAAGCTTGGTAAACAGGTGTCTGACAGATAAATGCAAAATGAAATTTCGATGATCCACGGTTCGATGAAAGCGTGGATGGCGTGGAAAATGACGTCATCCGAAGCTTAAATATGACGTCACACGCTTCCAAATTTTCCTGCGCACAGCACTTGTACGCGCTTTAAGGGCCCAGACCGCGCACGGACAAAGTCGATTTTGAGCGACAGCAGCGCTATTGTTGCCCGAATCATCCGACGGGCGGGTGAATGACCCAGAGAGCGCGATTTTGAAAATGTTTTGCGACAAACGTTCCACGTTGAGTTATTGTTATTGAAGTTGAATATTTACAGCATAACAAAAATGTTGAATTATTGGAAATAAACGACTGCCTATTTGTAAAATATTCCAAGAGTAGTTTTCGTTATAAAATGATCCTAATTACTAGATAAATAAATAAGAGTAGTTTGAGACACAATTTTTATGATTTTCTATTTATAATAAACAATCAAGAGCAGGTCCGGACTGACCTTTTTGTATTCTACTTACCTAAAATTCCAACTACGAGTACCTATGTATTTATTTGTAATTTTACTACCAAAGTTTATTCTTATTTCGTAAAATTTTCATTCAATAAAATAATTGCAAATTTAGTAGGAAGTACGGTTGAAATAACATCACGCCTTTCCTCGCTAGTGTTTATATCTACGCAAGGAAATGTGCCTATTGCGTAAACTCAAATACTTTTTGCTTACGATCACCTCGCAATCTAAAAAATCTTCTAGGGTTGTACAAAAAATTGTCAATAAATGAAACACAAGTATAAAAATGGTTCATATAATTAAAAGTAAACAAAATATGAGTCGCCACCTAAAAAGCGTGCTAGGGTTGTACAAAAATTAGTTATAAACAAACATGAAATTTATAAATTATTCATATACTTAATTAAACGAAAGTAAACAATAACAAAATATGAGTTTAAGAGTTTCTAATGTTTTTTTCATTTTAATGATTACTGATCAAATTCTGATTTCTACTAATTTGATGATAAAATCAATTGCTATAGCAAAACCTATCAGAATGAAAATGTTACCAGCTGCCCGATTCACGTAATAAAAACCGTAGCGTAGTGACTTAAAAATGTCACTTCGCACACTTTTTAACCGACTTAAAAAAAGAAGAAGATTCTCAATTCGCTGTATTTTTTGAACCGATTTTGATGGTTCTTTTTTTTATTTGAAAGCTGGTGCATCCCGTGTGGTCACATTTTAATTTCATTAGGATCGGACCTTGGGTTTACACCAGGTAACTCTTCAAAATCGTATAGGAATTGTATAGAAATTGAGCTATTGGAAGATTTATGACAATCCAAGACTAGATAAGTAAGTGCGTTAAAAACAGAAAACCAAAAGGCGATTTCTAAGTTTCTAAGTTAAAACGACTTTTGAACTGGCGTGTTTACGTGAATCGACCGGCTGGGTAGTTAAGTTACCTCAGTCTCTTTCAAAATCATTAGACGTTCTTCTCTTTCAAAACACGTAAAGCTCTTTCTTTCCTCTCTTTCATAGCCTCTATGACATTGGGCGGGTCACGAATAGGCATGCTTCGTGACTGCCGAGGATCAACTAATTCTGGAAGGAGGCAATCGTAATAAAATCTAACTAATTTCATCTCCATTTTCTCCTTCCAAAATTTGTCATCCTTTTCTATAATATAAACTTTCATAGGTACAGTAGCACCAAACCAGATGCCAAGCATGCAAACGTTTCTTTTAGTTATATGTAGCTGTCCCTGAATTTGGAAATACCAGTAATGATTTTTATTTATGACATAACCCTTGGAAGCCTTGTCCTTAACCCAAAAGGTATGTTTGGCTATTGCTTCATCAAGAGTCATGCCAGCTAAAGAATGTGGGCACTTAATTTCAATTAAACCGTTTGCATAAATGCCATCTGGTGTAGTACCAAGAAATTCATATTGATCGTCGACGAACAAACCGCAACCTTGTATACTAATATTCTCTTGAATTTCTAACTGTCTAATTGCAGTTTCTTCGTTTTCGATACCGTACCGTACAGCAGGCAAACTGGAGATATTACTACCATAAACGATTTTACAAACAAGAGCAGCACAACTTGTGCTCTCTCGTTTTTTACAAACTTCCCCGAACGATGATGAGGTTAGTAATTTTCTTCTTGTACTCATCCACTCAGCACTACTTCTTTGCAAATGGGTCGACCTTTCAAGCTCCTCTCTTTCAGCACAAGACAACTTTAAATCAACTAAAAAAGATGACTTGGCTTTCTCATATAATTCTGGACTCAGATCAGGTTTTTCGCAGTTTGGTCCATAGTGAGCGTCTTTCGATACAGCGCTGTGGCTTTTTTTCAATCTTAATTTAGGTTTAGCAATTAAACGGTTTCTACGATTACTATTTTCCACTTTCGCGATCAAAGGATTAGGACTAGATTTAAATATGACTTCATGAGTTTTACTATGAATCGATCCCGTATTAAAAGACACAACAGCAGCTGCGCATCGGCCCGCATAAGAACCACGGGAAGAATAATTTACACGCTTACCCCCAACTAATTTGGCAATTACTCCGTTAAAACTTTCAACTATATTACTTGTGCAATTATGAATTAAACTTCTAGAATGATATGACAGTCTTTTACTTAAAATTTCTACCGCGTCCATTAATCCGCATCCAACAATTGCTGGAAGTAACCCAACAGGTTCTATTCGACGAGTGTCAGGTCTACAAAAATACTCCTTGCAATGTTGGTGATTACCAAATACGTGTTGTGGACCATTTAGGATATCTTCACTAAGATTTTTTATTTTTTCTTCGAGTGACTGATTTTGATCCCCCCAATATTTAATCGCGCATTTTACACCCGTTCTTAAACGCAAATACCTTTCTTTTAGGAATTTCCGCAATTCGCAAGGATACTTAGTGTCTTTCGACAATTTCTCCAAGCTATTGCAGTAGTTTCGTAAAAGATGATTTTTGCATTCAATTTTCTCTACTATTAAATTATCGTACGGACGCGAATCTAATATTTTTTTATAAGTACTGGAATCGCCGTCTGCTACAAATTTATTATAAATTACACCGTGATCAACAAAGGAACGTTTAAACCCCTCAACTATTATGGTCGATTCCATCCCGGTAGATGATCCTGAATAATTCTTGAAACAATGGTGTTCCGGGGGCTGACTGTTGTTCTTTGCGGCTCGTGCACAGACTACGCAGTATTTATTTTTAACTCCAAAAAACAATACTTTATTAGTTTTTTAGTATAATACTTTATTAGTTATTAGTTGCCAATTATCGCAGCTGCGCCGGATAAGGCGGAAAAATTCTTACCATAAGATCTCTTGCTCCAACAACCGTCAACAGCAACAGATATTAATGGTGTACCATTTTTATCAACACTACCTATAGACACTGCGTACTCCGCTTCTTCCTTGACAGCTTCTGCCATGGAATGTGCTGCTGTCTTTTCCCACCAATCGCAAACCGTATTATTAATTTCATTGTACAATGAAGGTGACATGATTGGTAGGGCTACTGCGGCACTTAATGTTTTTAACTGAGAGTAGCTCCCACCAGATGATATGATACCAGACACAATTTGATGATTCACTTCCATGCTATCTTCTTTCTTTTCAACCAAACACACAGTAAATTTCATATTACACATACTACATTTTATGATGAGTTTTGAGTCCAGACCAACTTTTACTTCACCTATTATACTGAGGTAACTTAACTTACAATCCATTGGACCGTGGTCCCCTATGGCCTGAAGAGCTTTAAAAAAAAAAGAAATATCCACTACTCTACGCCCAACTTCCACTTCATCCACCTTTCCCTCTTGACGGTTGTCAATAACTAGTTCCTGTAAAGAAAGATAATGGCTTGATTTTTTTTATAAAAAATAATTCAAAAGGTATGGGCCAAATTTCTTCAAACATAGCTAAGAACTCCCTTAGAATACATCTTTGAAACACAGAACACTAGATCAAAATCTTAAACGTTTTTATCAGTCTTCGTCAATTATGAAAGTGAATAAATAAACATAATAAAAAACTGGTTGCTTGTAAAGTCGGTTTAGGACGATAATTTTATCGGATAACGTCATAATATTATTCTCCATCGCTTGTACTGCGCTCTCGCTTGACCCTAGCGTGACATAATGTGACACTTTTTGTGCGTGTTGCCGGTGTTCATCGATTTATAAGACGTTATCACGTCATAAATTTAATAAATCCGACTATATGCATAAAAACTCAAAAGGTAAAAAGAAAACAAGTCTACGGTCTTGAATTATGTTACATAAAAATAAATAAGAACACTATTGTAATAAATCGAATTCAACAGTTGAGACCCATTGAAATCCTCACAGGCTCGAAGATATTCCTGACTAGCTAAATATTTCTTTAGAAATAGGCCCCGACTGCTAAATACGCTATATTACAATGGTGTTGTTATTTATTTTTATTACACATTTTCATTTTTTAATCTGTCGGGTTTTAACATTTTTATTGTTTATTTATTTATATTCATAACTGACGAAGACAAATTATAAAAGTGCAAAAGAATTCATACAATATTATGTTCGTGATGAACAGAAATTATAAATTTCCTTTACGCTATACGTATTGGTTTTTTATGGCGTCACTTATTCTATGTCACTCGGGCTTAGAAGACAATTCTAATGATACTAAAAACATTAACATCGGTTGAATAATTTTAAACTTATCGTGCCACAAAGATATATTACTTAGTATACATACATACATACGTACACCAGTCGCGTAAAAGATAATATTTTACAAAAAAAATTCTTGATTTTGGTAAAATACGAGATTTGAACGTGAATTTTCTTTTGAGAAAGTAATTGAGAAGTATGTGTTTGTCTCACAATGAAAATAATAAATATTGCAAAAAAAAACTGTAGGTACTGAGATTTTGTCTTCGCCCATCACTAACTAGTTTGTTTATTTATGTAACAAGTCTACAAGAATTACGTATAACAACTTACCTCTATACAGCGCGTAGCAGTGTTGCTCGGAGTCTCGGCCTGAAGGTTTTCTTCATTTTCAGTACTGGAAATATTATTCATCAATATCCACTTTTTATTTATTTTGTAATTTTTGTACAAACCTACGCCAGGCACGGCGCGCCTCTTTGGCGGTAAGTATGTCGACAAAGCCTCGCGCGCGCCCGTGCAATTTCTGATAGGAAACATACCTACTTCCACTTCCACATATTTAGACATGATGAACATGAAAACTAATAATACTGTAACTAATAATAGTGTAAGCAAACTCATTGCTTTGAAATACATAAATATATGAAAACTAATACTATATTATGTAATAAAATTTATTATTATGAAAATTGTTCCTATAGAAATTGACTTTATTACTTATATAGACATTGAAATTACGTAATTATTACCTACTGGACATTGTAATTTTTCTTCTTAGACTGACATACCTAATTGTGTACCTATCTAATTACATGTCAAATCAATATTTACATGCTGTTGTAGGTATATGTCTGAATCAGGCGATCTAAATCATTGTACCTATTTGCTTTGTAATGTACCTACCCTGTTGAAAATGCAAATAGATTATATTATTATTACTACTAAGACATGATAAGCATACACACAAATAAAAGTAATAAAACTAGGATTTTTACTTGACACTAACACAAATCTAGTAAATTTTTTCTAGGTATTTAGGACAAGACGTAGTCAAGTAGGCAGGTAAATAAATAAGTAGGGAGGAACTTACATTTTATTCCGAGATCTTTTGGCATTCACGTTTTTATAATGCGTACTAAATTTTCTTTTCGCTGGCATGGCACTCAGCAAATTATCCTGCGAAAAGAGACCCTCGATTACCAATTACGTTTATGATACCTATTGCCTTTATCATGTTGAAAAATCTATGTATGTCGTGCAGAGAACTATAAGATGATTGAAAGTCATACCTAGTCATACCCCGCCAGTTCATATCTCGAGAAAATAAGGTGGGCAGGGCTTTGATTGTTTCAAGCCTGAATGGATACCTACTTTACAAGGTTCATAAAATGACCTACGCAACAAAGTAAATAATTTTGTATTTCTTACGATTTATATCTAGTTCCATCATGGTTTTCTTTCAGACTTTCATTATATCGGTACTTTCTACTTACTGAAAGTAAATTAGTTATAAAAATATTGTACTTACAGTTTTTCACAAAAAACACAAATTCACAACACGTAATTTTGCTGTAGCATCTGACACGCGTGGAGTCACTTTGAAATTCTATGGCGCACTGGCGATTAGTTGCGACGATCGTTCTATCGGGACGCGCTTGAATTTGCATACATTTTTCTATGGAGAATTTACGTAAAACATATCTAGATTTTAGGGCTTTAAAAGGGGAAGTCTTTGTTTGTAAAGGTACAAAAAAAAGTACATGGTTATATTTATTGGTTTTTTCAGTGTTCAAAAAGTGTTTCTTTTTATCAATTTGTGTTGATTTATTGGGTTAAATCTGAAAAATACGAAGGCACGTTTTCGAATTTTTTCTCAATTTTGTGCGTTTGTTGACGTTTATTATATAACAACTACAGGGTTTTAAGAGTTAAAATTAGCACTAACATAATTTTTGGTCTTTCATTTTAATATATACAAATTATCGTTGTTATTAATCATATGTAAATAGGTTAAATATGAAAAATCGTAACACCCTTTTCGGTGATTTTCACGATCTGGGCCCTTAAGCGCGCTCTCCGAATGCAGGGAAAGTCACAAACGCAACATCTGTTTTTGACAGTTAGTTGAGTTCAGTCAAGTCAGTAAACGTAGGTGTAGTGCTTATATTCTCTTTGCAAGTCAGTTTAAGTTCGTCGTAAGGCGTATGTATACTAAAACAATACAATATTTTTTTTATTTGTTAACCATAACAGAGAAAAAGGGACAAAGAATTCTCATTGAAAAACATTTGTAATATGTCAACCGCAGGAGAACAAAATGAAATTATACAATATGTACCCTTCATGTCTTTTGTGCATCCGTCTTTCTGGCATAGCCTTACAGAAACGAAACTGAATGTGGATAAGCTCAACGAATCTTCGAAAGAAATTAACGGCCGATTTTCTTATCGTGACGATATCGGTGCTGTATTTGAAGTTGACGGCACATCGTTCAACAAGTAAGGAATATAATAAGCATACTTTTAGAACCCCGTGCTATGCCCCTGGCGGCTAGGTCACTGCACTCTCTACTCTATCGCTTGGTGGTTTAGACTCTAACTAGAGTCTAAACTGTACTTGCTCAATAAGCCCAGATTAACACATATATATCGCATATAGGCTACTCAGTGTGTTTTGTGTTGTGCAATATCAACAAATATTGCAAACCATACCCCAGGATTATACCTGTCAGTAAATAATGATATTGTTTGTTTTAGATTGTAGGGTCGTATTTTAGAAAGGTTATTAATATATGGTGGTATAATCCCCCTATGATGGGGAATCGACAAACACTACTGGCAAAAGTGGGTGTCAATGCACCTTTGCCTACCCTCTCGGGGATATAGGCGCGATTATATACAAGATGTCCCAAGACCATGCTACATGGAGAGAGAGTACCTTTAATATTGTAGATTGACAATAGATTTTCGAAAAATTTTCTATGTGAACCGGGAATCGAACTGAGCAAATGGTAAAAAACAAAATATGTTATTTTACGACATCAATCAAAAGAATTTATAACAACGACTATTTGTTTCTAATAAACATAGCATCTTAAATTAAAGGAAGGCCATGAAATAAATATTATCATTAAAAATCTATGAATGCAGTAAAAATTGTTTTTAAAAATTAAATAGTCTCCTTTCAGTAATATTATCTTAACTACAATATTTAGACTAATTTACCTCCATGTAGCATGGTCCTGGGACAGCCTATATATCTTGTCATAATATATTTTAATTATAAACACACTTTAATTTTATAAATTTTGAACAAGTTATGAATTTACTAACTCGTTTGTTTAGAATTCCAGAAGCTGAACATTTATACATAAATGTTAAAGGTACATTAATTAACAAAAACACTATTGAAGAATTTAAATCTATTGATAAAGCGGCACTTTTAAATTCAATTGGAAGTACAATATGGGCATCCTTAAAAGAGGGGACATGGATGGAGAAACCAAGTTGCTTATTGAACTTTTTTGTATTCTCATTTGCTGTAAGTATAATAATATATACTATCTCAAATAGATCTCACTTGTATACTATTCCACAAATATTTTTATTTTTCGTAAACACTGACCGGTTTCTCCTTATGGCATCATAAGAGGTGTTTACTCATACCCAAAGTGTGAGCGATTGGGTGACACCCTTTGAGTAATACCTATCAACTTGACTTCAGGGTGATGAAATCTATTTAATAATTTTCACAGGACCTCAAGAAATTCCATTATTACTACTGGTTTGCATTCCCAGCGCCCAGTCAGCCAACAGTGTATGTTACTTCTAAGAGTACATGTATAACAGCAGTATTAAGCAATAAACAGACTGAGGAACTCTCACAACAATACAGAGAACTAGACGATGGACATAAAAGTTTCTTTGTGATTAATAAAGAACATGATAGCGTTAAAGTACTTACTTTAGGACATATTCTAAGACAAACAGATTGGCTTCAAGCTGCAGATAAGCTTAGTTTTGTGTTCCAAGATCCTGGCAATGGTAGTAATCCTGGATGGCCTCTAAGAATCTTTTTGGCAGCTCTGTTGGAATTCTACCCAGATTTAAGTGGATCTAATATTAGTGTCATTGGCTTACGGTGTAATAATGTTGGTGAAATCGGTTCCAGTCGTGTCTTCTCAATAAATATACCAAAGGTAAAATAACATCCAACCTTTTCAGTATTAATTAATATATTATTTCATAGCTGATTGCCACGGCTTGATTTAATTTTCTCGTTTTCATTTCCCACGGACCACGGAAACACATTGCGGTGACAAAATTTAGCCTATGTTACTCTGGGATAAAGTAACTACATATTAGTGAATTTCTTTCAAAATTAGTTCAGTAGATGGAGCCTATGTTACCATAACACTAATATATTTTTCATATATCTCTACATGAAGATCTCGAGACAGAGGAAGAATTAGGTGATTTTGTATTTTATTCTGTTTTAGGATATCCAGAAAACCGATACTGCAGGTTGGGTTGGCTGGGAAAGAAATGACAAAGGCAACTTTGGACCGAAGTTGGCCAACATGTCTGCATCACTGGATCCAGTTGTGTGAGTTCAAAAAATCTACTAAAACTTCATATCTTTTGCTTAACTTACTACAGTTCCTTATCTGCTGATAGATGGCGCTCTGGCGACGCCGTAAGTCGCAATATTAATACAATATAGGTACTTATACTCTGTCCATTCGTTTATTTTCTTTTTGACAGTACGATTTGACTTTCAATAATCTATATATTTAATATGACAATTTGTCTGTCCAAGTAACAATGAATTTAGGTTTCAGTACACAAAATCAAAGACCAATCTTTGATTTTGTTGGGTCGAAAATTCCCTGGATCGGATCGATCCCTTTTCTTGAGGAGGATCGGTTGTACGTTCGCCTCTTTCCAGACCTCCGGCACGAGCCCTGTAGAGTATGACAGGCGGTACAGACGCGTTAATACTGGAGACAACTCAGCTGCACATTTTCGTAGCACCACCGCCGGAATGCCGTCAGGGCCACAGGCTTACCTAGGGATCGTGCGGAGTATGGCCTTATACGGGGCTCCCGTATGGGCGAATAGATTGGCGGTCACGGTGAACGCGACTCTGTTAAACAGACCACTGCGAAACTTGGCCGTCATACGGGGGTACCGCACGATCTGTTTCAATGGCACAAGGAGGCGCTGGAGACGGACCACAGGTCTGCGACTCGAGAAATCGAGGAACAGCGGTCCCAACTCCGCCAGGATCTCATGGAGACTTGGAGGTTGCGACTTGAGCAACCAAAGTGGGGAACTACCGTCATCGCGGCGGTGAGACCGATCATGGATGAGTGGCTGCAGAGGCGGCATGGTGACCTCACGTATCGTGCGACGCAGAACGTTACCGGGCATGGATGCTTCGGTAGCTATTGTTTCGCATCCATCGTGAGGTTACACCCCGGTGTCAACACTGCGAGGTTTCCGACGACGACACCGCACTCCACACGTTGGTAGAGTGCTCAGCGTGGGTGAGTCAGCGCCGGGACCTCGTAGTGGGTCTGGTCGTGGATATCCTCTCGCTGGAAACTATGCTCCAAGCCATGGTCTCCAGCGCGAGTAGGTGGAACGTAGCCGTGTCCTTCTGCGAGCAAGTCATACTCGCGAAGGAGGCGGCCGAGAGGGAGCGTACCCCTCCCCGCCGAGTTCCGTAGTCAGCGGCGAGGGCGCCGCAGACTCATCTACTCTCAAGACCATCGACCTCCATGATCGGGGCCTGAGGACGGCGGGATCGCCACCCGCCGTCCTTACAGAAGCAGGCTAGAAGGGTTGCGTGCTGCGGGGCCTTTGCCCCATAGCACGCAACCAGATTCACTCACTGACGCGGGATGAAACTCTACCCCAACGACGCGGGATTCTCATCCCGACCAAACCCCCGCAGAGACAAATTCCGCCGGGCGCCACTGGAAATACCTGTTTGTAACCAGAGATGCCCGGCAACGGACGTTAGTGCGGCCGCGGCCTTGGGCCTTAGGAATTAAAAAAAAAAGGGCCACTGGCTTTCCGCGTGTCGAGTGACTGTAGCACTGCCCGGAACTCACATTGCCTGATAACAATATCAGGCATAGTGTGGCCACAGTTGGCGATGGCGGGGGCCTGCAGGCCACGGTCGTCGACCCGGGAATTAGCCGCAAAGAGGTCTGCGAGCATGTCCGCCTTCTCTTGGGCTTTGTGAGCCAGTGATCCATCAGGATGACGCAGTGGTGGCAGCGAGGGTTGGCAAAAATTAGACTACGACCTGGACAAATTGGACTGGCGATCTAGATGGCTTTTGCAAGTTGTCAGTATCCACGGCTGCCCGTGGGATGGGATGTGAGCTCCTGACCAAGCCGCGCGACGCGCTGGGCATCCGCTCTCTTGAAGGCCCTCTTGCTGAACCTAAAAGTGGCCCTATTGTAAGCTGTTTAGAGGCGGTCCACGTTCAGATCACGTGCCGCCCGAGCCCTGACCCAGGCGCGATATGCCGACTGTTTTTTCTGGACAGCCTCGGCACATTCACGCCCGAACCAGGCGCGAGCTTTGCGGATGCTGGCGACATCAGTGAAAGGGTTATAATATTCTATCCCTAGACTGATCTCGCCAGAATCGGCAGCAGCTCTATCCGAAGGCGCCTTCCTTGCGCTGGCAGCGCTGGCTCCACGGGACGGACGCAAAGTAATCGCGGAGACCGTCCCAGTGTGCCGACGAGTAGTGCCATAGTTGTTGAGTCATTTGGTCGGTATTCGAAAAGCCTTGATGTCCCAGTGTCCCCTGTGTGGGAGTGGTAGACGCACACGGAGATTTGGCTCATAGAGCCATGATGCACGTGCAGCCAAAGGACAGTGTAGGAGGGGTTCTCTAGACAGCGCAACCGGTGGCAACAAACGTCCGCCCTAACGAACACGCACACCCCGGCTTTGTCGCGAAATTGTTCCTCAATGACAAAACCCGGGTAACAGAGGTAAGACGTGTCCTCAGGGCGGCGTATCTGTGTCTCCGTTAGGAACATAACAGAAGGCCGTGCCGTCTCTAGGTGATGGTGGACGATATCAAGGTTCGCATGGAGTCCGCGGATTTTCCCGAACTCCACCTAATACGAAGTCAACTTTGTGGGGTTTCTAGGGGCCGCTGTGTACCGTCTATTAATTTGTTGCACTGTCATGGTGAGATATGGAGAAGCGTGAAGATAGGACGATATTTGGTTCGGCAGTAAGTGACAAAGTGCAGAGGCTAGCTTCGTCTAGAACCGTGTGGTTAGGTCGGAGCCGACCCGCCGGGCGAAAATGCTCCCAAACCCCTTGATGCAAGGCCGCCGCTACCCCACACCGGTTACCACCCGGAGCGGCGATCCCACATCAGGATTATCAGCAACATGTGGGGCAGCCTCCTGGGGTGGTTGGTCCCAGGGGGGCCCCATGACTATGTTGCGGGTGGTCGCGGCAACGTCGTTGCTAAGAGTCTCTCTGGCCGGCGAATCGACCCACACCACCCACACTAGACTCCGTTTCGCTCCCACTGGACCCATGCCTGCCGCACCATACATCGCCCCGGGGTTAGGGGTCCAGCAGCTGCACTGCCGGACCCCTAACGCAAACCAGCCTGGGCTGGGTTACTTGGGGGGCTTTAGCACAGCTGCACGGTGGTGGTGGTACTGGACCAACACTGTTGTCCCACCTGGTATCCACGTAGGGGCCGAAGCCACCACATGGGTACCGTAATCTACGAACCTCGTCCGTTAATCAGCAGGTGCGCCACTAGCAGGTGAGGTCGCTGGGGCCCGATAGATGTAAGCCCCTTTGCACCCTCGATTACTCATCTCAAGCTATAAGTCACTACGCGATGAACTGCGCAAGTAATATTTTTTTTTTTTTACTTTTTGTCAAATTTCTAATCTTATCGCACCACTTGAAACCACGACGTTTCCAACGGTGTGCCACACTTGACTGTGCGACTCTTAGTTTAGGAGGAGAAGCGGCTTCACTGGCGTATTATATATACAGATAAGGTTTTTTAGTGCGTTGCGCTTAGGAAAAAAATACTAAATGAAAATAAGTATGTACATAATTAAGGTAAAGTAAAAATGCTTTAATGGTGAATAAAAAAAAATATAACCAGGTAAAATTTCTTAAGCAATATTCATACCGTAGACAGTAGAAGGTAAAAATTACTAAATGTATAAACACGTTAATTTGAGTCAAAGCAGAAATTACTAAGTGTAAGAAGTTAAATTCGAATACCATACCAAGTGAAAGTTATTCATAAATTGGTAAAAATTTTGTCGCTTAGTCGCCGAAATCAGTGAAAATGTGACTTTTTTTAAATTACCAAGCGACAACAAAATCCATCTTAGCGGTACGAGAGTAGGATCAATCGACGCAGATTTTTTTTCTGATTTCAGTGATATATATAACTAAATATCGCCCAAAATGTCGCTTGGTCAATTTTGCCTTTCAAGCGTCAATATATATACCGGATGTTACGTAAGGGTTATATCAACCCGAAGCCAGCACCATCAGCTGGTCGACCAGAACCCGTTTCGATATATCGCGACCGCCAGACAAGAAAAAAAAAGTTCATAAAAAACATTATTACCGAATAAAATACACACTTGTTTAAACAACACTAGCTAAAATCAGCTGCTTCGGTCATCGACATCAAAATAGGTACAAATAATGCGCGCCTGTGAAAAGCCTTCCGTCTCACTCCTGGTAGGAACATTTTGTCTCAGTTTCGCATCAAGCGATGGGCCCGAACGAAGTTTCCTAGAATTTTATTTAAAATCATTTAGCAAGGTCACAGGTCAGTTCAGTTGCATTCTTTGCTTTGTGCGGTGAGGTAGCTAAATAATTGTTTAGTGTATTAATTTGTGAGTTGTGCAAGTTGTATGTGATTGTGATTGTGTTGTGTTGTGTAATAACGGCTCTGAGTAACGAAGAGTATTCCGAGATGATGCTTTGTGTAGGAGCATCAGAAGGCAATTTGAGCGCTGCCCGGGAGTTGTACCTACATACCTAAAAATACTGTGTACGCAGTCGAGTCGAAGCCGCATTTAGCACTGTTACACAAGAAATTAACCTTTCCTGTAAACAGGTAAGATTTTTCTAAAATTGGGGACAGAGATTTTACTATCACTTGCATGTGGTGCACCTGTCGAACCACGGACGAGGATCTGGGGAAACATAACTATGTGTTGGTCAAAATTTTATTTACATAAACCAAAATAATCCTTTAAGGATGCCCACACCGCCGCGACGCCCGCGCCACCGCCAAGGGCATTGTACATATGTACCACGCGCTCATTGTCTAGTTGTAGCTACGTCAAGCCGTAGCGTTGGGACACGTTTGTTTTGATTTGAAATATCTTTTTAAATGTTTTGATGAACTTTTTTTTTCTTCTTTGGCGGTCGCCATATATCGAAACGGGTTATGATCGACCAGCTGATGATGCTGGCTTCGGGTTGATATAACCCTTTCGTAACACCCTGTATATATATTTTTTTTTTTGAGGCGATACAATGTTCGTCGGGATAACTAGTGATCTTTATTACAAAGTGCGAAGGTCTAAATGGAATACTCTAAATGAAGGTCTAAATGAAGACAAATCGTACTGTCAAAAAGAAAATAAACGAATGGACAGAGTATAGTGATCAAAATATTAGAAGTAGTGCTCGAGTCTTGGTAAGTTGGTAGAGCGTTCGTCCTGGAAAGGGAACAGTCCCTGGTTCAGTCCAGCCCAAAACTATAGCTCTGCTATTTATATTGTAAAATTATTTGAGAAAAACTTACTACAAAGTTGGTGAAGTCACGAATATTAAGGCAACCTTATGCCATATCCAACAACAACTATTTTGTAGTTCCCAATTGCCACGGTAAGATTGCATACAACATGTCAATGAACATGTATCTATACCAGTTTAAGAATTGATTCTACAAATCTTTCAAACAGTAATTTTTATGGGATTTCTTGTTATTACAAAAATAATGTAAGTAATCAAACTTTTAATAGATTGGCAGACACTTCGTCGGACCTTAATATAAAGCTAATGAAATGGCGTCTGGTACCCAATTTAGATGTCGAGGTAATGAAGACAACCAAATGTTTGCTATTGGGAACCGGTACCCTTGGTTGTCATGTCGCGAGAGATTTATTGGTAAGTTTATTGATTATGTAAAGGCATGTGTTTCGTCTGTTTGTATGTGTGATCCGGGCTGTCGGCCACATTTTTGTGCGAACGTCACTAAACTTGATTTAGAACAATTTTATCATTAGTCTGGTCAATTTAGACCAAAAAATGACAGTGAAGGTGCATAAAGTCCCAGCAAGCTGAAAATCAGTAAAATTGTTCAGAACATAATTATAAATAAAATTTAAAAGTTCCCCATCATTCCCGTGTATGGAAAAAAAATTATTCAATGTCAAAGGTCAAACAAAATAGTATTTCGCAGTTTTCAGCAAAACGGTAAGTTTTATCATAAAAGTACCCTAAACAAAAATTGTAGATCTTAAAATTATCTATAAAAATGTATCAATACTTTTTTCCTACGAGCCACCGGTTCTGAATATCTACATATCTATGTACATGGATAAATTTGGACCCCTTAGGGCTAGGTCAAATTTTCTATTTTTGGCTTGCCTCCAGATCGAGGGCTATCCATAGAGGGGTCAACCATCATTGTAGCATAAGCAGTTCTCGAGAGCTAAGGTGGGCACAAAAATTACATTTCCCATTTGTATATATAGATATCTCAGAAACGGTGGCTCGTAGGAAAAAAAGTATTGATACATTTTTATAGATAATTCTAAGATCTACAATTTTTGTCTAAGTTACTTTTATGATAAAACTTACCGTTTTGCTGAAAATTGCGAAAAAGTAATATTTGGGACCTTTGACTTCGAATAAAAATTTTTCCACACACGGGAATGATGGGGAACTTTTAAATTTTATTTATAATTATGTTCTGAACAATTTTACTGATTTTCAGCTTGCTGGGACTTTATGCACCTTCGAATGTCTAAATTGAGCGGACTACATAGGTAACTCTTTTTGATTGGAAGGGAAATGGGGGAAAAGCCAAAATAATATTTTTAATTAAAAGCTAATGAAATGCCTAAAAAAAATCATAAATAAATTAAAAGTATAAAAACTTTTAAAGAACAAGCTTTTATTTAAATGCCCTAAAAAGACAAAAATAAACTTTAACTTTAAAACTTTTAGTATCAACTTATAAAGTCATTACACAATTTATGTGCTATAAAAGCTTGTCGTGCGATTTACTTGGTTTAAAAATTGTCATATTTAAAATCAATCTCATGAATTTGCAAGAAATTCTCTCTTAAGGTTAAAGTTTACTAACTGGCGCTTAAATTTATATTTAACTAAAATCTCGCGACAAGCTTTTATAACACATAAATTGTGTAATGACGTTATAAGTTGATACTAAGCTTTAAATTTAAAGTTTATTTTTGTCTTTTAGGGCATTTAAATAAAAGCTTGTTCTTTAAAAGTTTTTTTTACTTTTAATTTATTTTTTACTTTTTAGTTATCGCTGGACACTTTTCCACTTTTGTCATCTCAATCAACGCTTCATTATTGCAAGGTTGTATGGCCGGTTAATTTAGAACAGTTTAGCCCTTCAATAAGGAGACTTTCAAATGATTTTACCCTACTTAAGGCCACGTATGCTTGACCGGCAGCGAAGAGCTTCGAGCCTAAGTATACAACGTCATAGTCGACGGTACTACCCTTCGTCCATTGCCGAGCGCCTCTGGGAAGCACTGAAAGTCTAAAGTTCCAGTGGAGCCCGGCGGGCCTTGGCCCGTGTGGCCACGGGTTTTACCCCGCATCTTTGGGGTCGGGTTTTATCCCGCGTCAGTGAGTGAAGGCGTGCGTGGGGTGAAGCACGCAGCCCTTCTAGCCTAATTCTGTAAGGACGGTGGGTTGCTAGTCCGTCGTCCTCAGGCACCGATCATGGAGGTCGTTGGACCTTCGCCTATGCCAGTCTGCAGCGCCCTCGTCGCACACTTCGGAACTCCGCGGGGAGCGCTCCCTCACCCTACTGGCCGCCTCCATCACGAGCATAACCTGCTCGCAGAAGTAAACGGCCGCGTTCCACTGGCTTCCGCTAGATACCATGGCTCGTAGCATAGTCTCCAGCGAGAGGGTATCTACGCCCAGGCCCACAACGCGGTCTCGGCGCCGACTTGCCCACGATGAACATTCCACCAACATGTGGAGTGTCGTGTCGTCGCCGGTAGCCTCGCAGTGTTGAGACGCGGGTATGACCTCACGATGCATGGGAAACAGGTACTCACCGAAGTTTCCGTACCAGGTGATGATCAGAGTATCGCATGATACGTCAGGTCACAGTGCTGCCTCTGCAGCCACTCCTTCATGATCGGTCTCACTGCCGCGATGTGGGTGGTGGTTCCCCATTTCGGTTGCTCAAGTCGCACCTTCCATGTCTCCATAAGATCCTGGCGGAGTTTGGACCTCTGAGCCTCGATTTCTCGAGACGCAGGACTGCGTCTCCAGAAATCGACTCCAACGCCTCCTTGTCCCATTGGAACAATGACACAAGGGCTCTCACTTCCAGGTCTCATGGAGAGGTCGCGGCAACAAGAAATGAAGCCTCTAGGGAGACCATGTGGTACCCTCTTATTGTTCTGACGGCCAAGGTCCTCAACGATCTGTGTAATATAGAAGCGTTGTTGGCTGTCCGTCTCGCCGCCCATACAGGAGCCGAGACCGTACACGGCTATGCTTCGCACAATTCCCAGGTACAGTCTCTGCAGGAAGCGTGGGGTCCCTTTTTTTCTTGCGTCCACCCCGAATTGTGGGATTTTTTTATACACTCCGCGGCCGCTCTAAAGTCCGTTGCCGGGCATCTCTGGTTACAAGCAGAAGGTATTTGCCGTGGCGCCGGCGGCGAATTGTGGGGTACCATTAGATAGGTCTTTTAAAAACATTGAGAGGTTTAAGGATTTAAGTATTCGTTTGCGAGATATTCAACTATAAAGCTCATGTTTTTGGTAAATCAGAGCGCCCCCCCTCTCTAAAATTTTAATGGCTGCCCCGAAAAATCTAAAAATATTTGTGATGGTAGTATGGACTACCATCACAAATAGTTATAGTTTTGCTTTAACTGAACTGAAGAGAACAATCATCATTAGGTTAAATTGGATTTAGTTACTCCCGACATTACCAACTTCCCAGCCTCTATATCCCGGTACCTGAGCTTCCCAACTAAATTCTGGGCAAATTTTTGTTCCCCCTGCAACACCTACCATCACAAGTTCCATTCGCCTGCAAAAAAAATCCCAGGAATTCTCATCCCGCAAAAATTCCCAAGATTCCCAGTACCCCAAATCTCGGAAACTAAGCATCCCAGATAAATTTTGACCTCATTTTTCCGGCCCATGTAAATATTTGAACGCCATCATCCCGCAAAAATTTTCTTCCCAATTATCATCCCACATTCCACAAAACTTGAAGCCCCTATATCCCGGTAACGGAGCTTCCCAGCTCAATTCTGAGCAAAATTTTGTTCCCCTGCACCCCAGCAGAGACATATTCTATTTGGCTGCAAAAAAAAATCTTGGGAATTCCCATCCCACAAAAATACCCAAGATTCCCAGTACCCGATATCTCGGAAACTAAGCATCCTAGGTCAATTTTGACTTCATTTTCGGACCCCCCTTGAACACCGCCAAGTAATAAAACTCCATCTCTTCCCATAATAAAAATCCCAATTCCCATCCCACTTCCCAAAAATGTTCTATTCGTTTCTATGTTCCCCTACACATCTGGGTTCTATGAGTTGGTCTGGGGGCTATATCCTGGTAATACAACATCAATCATTCCCTCGCCCCCCCCGGTGGAACTTCGGACCACACTTTCGAAGTTTGGTCCCCAAAGTAACGGGGGCGACAGCCGCACTTTCGCGACTGATGCCCAACTTAAAGGGACCCAACGCTTCCTACAGGAGACTGTACCTGGGGATCGTGTGGAGTATGGCCGTGTACGGGGCTCCCGTACGGGCGCCGAGACTGACGGGCAACAACGCTGCTGTTTTACACAGATCGTTGAGGACCTTGGCCGTCAGAACTATAAGAGGGTACCGCACGATCTCCCTAGAGGCTGCATGTCTCCTAGCCGCGACCCCTCCATGGGACCTGGAAGCGAGAGCCCTTGTGCCGTTCCAATGGCACAAGGAGGCGCTGGAACGGGACCACAGGCCTGCGTCTCGAGAAATCGAGGCTCAGCGGTCCCAACTCCGCCAGGATCTCATGGAGACATGGAAGATGCGACTTTAGCAACCAAAGTGGGGAACCACCACCATCGCGGCGGTGAGACCGATCATGGAGGAGTGGCTGGAGAGGCGGCACGGTGGCCTCACGTATCGTGCGACACAGATCATCACCGGGCACGGAAACTTCGGTGAGTATCTGTTTCGCATGCATCGTGAGGTAAGACCCGCGTGTCAACACTGCGAGACTTCCGGCGTAGACACGGCATTCCACACGTTGGTGGGCGAGTCTGCACATGGGCGAGTCAGCGCCGGGACCTCGTTGTGGGCCTGGGTGTAGATACGCTCTCGCTGGAGACCATGCTACGAGCCATGGTCTCTAGCGAGAGTCAGTGGAATGCGGCTGTTTCCTTCTGCGAGCACGTAATGCTCGTTAAGAAGGCGGCCGGTAGGGTGAAGGAGAGGGTGCCGCAGACGTGACTACGCCCAGGACCATCGAACTCCATGATCGGGGCCTCCATGATCCATCATTGGGGTAGCAATGCCCGAGACGCCCTTAGTAGTACTGAGTGGTTGTCCGTGCTATTTCGTCCCATATCATTCTTACTGAGCATGTGTTATACATCGCGCTGTGCCGTGTGTCGCTCGGCCCGTGTGTGGCCCAGTGTGTCCCGACGGCAGTTAAAACAGGAAGTCTGTGTTCCCACCTGCAGCTCCGGGCACTTGGCCTTCATATGAAGGCCGCTGCAGTGGCTGCACGTGGGCTCGGTACTCTTGCAGTACTTCCTGCTGTACCCATAACCTAGGCATAGGGAGCACTGCACCAATGGAGATTAATTTTAGCTTTAAAACTTTTCTCAAATTATGCTACATGTCAAAAGACCAAAATTCATGTTACATCAAGAAAACCAAAATTAGATTAACAGGCAACAACAATGAAAATATGATTTGTTAATCTACTTATGATGTTAATGATGTTCAGCTACTTTTGGAATACTAGTGTTCAGCTACTTTTGGAATACTAGTGCTCAGCTTTTTATGGACCTTTTGTATGTTGAGTTTATTTTGTTCTCTTGTTGCGTCACTGACTTATGACATTTTTAGTGTTCAGATGTTTTGGAAGTTTGAATGTGTTCAGCAATTTTTGGGGCTGACTGTACAATCTACTAGACTATCCTGTGCTGTTATTTTGTTAATAGTTACAACACAAGCTCGAAAATGTTCGAGAACATCCAACTTACCAACAAGGATATTAGTAAGTTGGATAAATTCGCAGATCTTTTTCAATAGCAAACACACCAGTTTGTTCTTTGTGTAACATATTCATTAAAATAGCAAAATGTTCTGATTTAAGTTCACCAACTCGTAATGCATTTAAGAGATCTTTAAAATTTGTGCTTCCTTGTTGTCTCATATTTTCTTTCAATTCAATTAACGAGAAAACAACGCCATAGGTGTGTTTCTGGCACAAATCTAGAGGGTTGTTCAAGTACATGATTTCCTCGCCTAGTAGGTATTGTGCATGCTAATTGAAAAACGAAGTTTACGTTTAGCATCTTATTTATACCTGGCATTCGTATTCTCTATAAGCCCTTTCAATTGATACCCATATTGCAGGAGTGCATTGAACATAATTAGTCCGCCATCTTGTATGTGCCGCCATTTTTTTGATTTAGAAGGACGTCAGTGTTAACCATGTATTGTCATCGAAACCGAATATCTATACATAATTTCAGCTCAATCGGCTAAGGAAATCTGTTTCAAAATTGAGTTTCAATTTAGAGTGACGTCACTTTATTTTTCGAGTTACTCTTAGTAAGCCCTTTCATTTGATACCCATATTGTAGGAGTGTATTGAATATATTTAGTCCGCCATCATGTATCTGCCGCCATTTTGGATTTAGAAAGACGTCACAGTGTGAACCATGAATTGTCATCCAAAACCAACGTGTATACAAAATTTCAGCTCAATCGGCAAAGGAAATCTGCTTCAAAATTGAGTTGCAAGATTTCACCCGAACAAACATACTTACTTACTTACATACAAACATTGTAAGCTAATAAATAGCTTGTAAAAAACTGCTTCGGTGGCGTGGTCGGTAGTGCATTCGATAGCGGGTTCGATTCCCGGGTCGAATCAGATATTTGTGTGATCCACAAAAATTTGGGTGTTTTCTATGTATATGGGAAGTCAATCTTTATTTACAATAAGAATTACAATATACATAAATATATTAAAATAATACAATTGAATCTAACTAAATATGTACATTACCTATTCTAATTATACCTTCTAAGCACATCTAAATTCACTGTATTATATATGTACTTAGAAATATATAAGTATGTTTATCAGTTGTCTAGATTCCATAGCACAAGCTTATAGCTTAGTTTAGGCTATATAGATGACGTTGTGTGAGAATTTCCAACAATATCTATATAACAATATAATACTAGTATATCCAGAGGTCTACTTTCCGACCATTAGAGCGACCAATAGTTATCATACTAGCGGTTTGAGAGCGGCTGGCTTCGAGACAGGACAGGAGACGCAGCAAATGTGTCAACAACACACCGGGCTAATTTTATATCTGCAAGAATACCAGCTAGATACCGAAATTCACAATAAGATCATTCGTAATAATTAAACGCCCTGTTTAATTACACATACATACATACAGAAAAATATGTAAAAAAAATGATCCTCGGTAATTGCTGACAAGGAAAGTTCCCTGAATACTGGCCATGAATGTTGCCAAGAATGTTGCCACATTGAATGGCCCATCAACTCCTACTAACCTGAATAATTGTACTTACAGGCGTGGGGTTTCCGTCACATAACATTTGTCGACAGTGGGAAAGTATCTTATTCGAATCCTACACGGCAAGTTCTCTATACGCACGAAGACTGCCTGAATGGTGGACGTAAAAAGGCAGAGGCTGCAGCTGAGAACATGAGGCGAATTCTACCTTCTGTTGTAAGTTTTGTTTTGATACTATACTTCTATAGAGCATTTCATATGTAAGTGGTGCACCTGCCGATCAACGGACGGTGTTCTGGTTAACATTAAAGATTTCGATTAGCGTTAATAAGCTCACACTAAGATTTTTTCGTTCTGAGAATAGTACGTGAGCTAAAACATTATTAGGGTAAGTATAGACTAAAGTAATGCCAACGTAACAAAATAATTTTTGTCAACAAATGGACCGTTACTGAGTTACATTGCGTTAGCGAGCAATTATAATCTCTCGTACCCAGTAATGGCGTAAGTTGGTCGACAAGAGCTATCGTTGCGTGTTTCATGGTACAGGAAAACATTTAGTTCCGTAGTTTTCAACCATTTGTCAACATGATAGAATCGATCTGTCATAAATACATCGAATTCGAGATTCTTCCAAGAAATACTTCGTCTTATACAGACGACAGCGATTATAATAGGGAATTAAACACATACAAATGTTTTAAACCCTCGAAACATTGTTTACATTTTTTCTCTCGTCTCGGTAGCTTTACTTTAGAGCATTTTGCTTGTAACAGAACAACGAGCCGCTCTATAATATGTTCTAGTGTATCAACCAAACGTCGATCGAGCACGCTCGCCATTTTGTTACAGCCAAATTGTATAAACCAACGAGCGTATTATGTAGGTGGGACGTTTCAACAAAGTGACCGCAAGATACAACGAAATGTTACGGGTAAATGCACACTCGCAGTTAGCATTACGCCAAACAGAGCGCCGAAAATGATTTGGAACCTGAGCTTTTACATGTAAACCATTCATAAAAACGTTACATTACATAGAAATGCTCGAAGAAATGCTGTAGTGTATATATCCACCCTTAGACTATTATTTAGTATACGCAATTTCCAGATAACAAAAGGCATAGTAGCTCATATTCCAATGCCTGGTCATCCAGTAGGAGAATCGTTGAAAGAAGAAACAACTAGATATATTGAGATTATTACAGAGGCAATCAAGGAACATGACGTCATATTTTTATTACTTGATTCAAGAGAAGCCAGGTGGCTTCCCACTGCTCTGGGTGCTGCGTACAAAAAGGTATATTTATTTATTTTTAATTAACTGCTAATCTTAATGTTTTAGGTGTTATACTATGTTACAGCCTTAGAAAAATTGATTTCCCTCTTACTTATTGTCTTCTCTTCTATATCACGTAAACAATTAGATTTTGATGACATTGACATTGGATTGACACCGCTGGAAAATATTAAGCTTCTAATTTTTGTTTGGCTGTCTGTTTATTCTGGCTAATCTCTCAGACGACCAGACCAATTTTAACGGCTAGTGCAGGCGTCCGCTAGTGACTGGTTTTATGGCGGCCCTATATTCCATCCACATTTTTTTTTTTTTATCTTTGCGTCTAGGTATTGGCTAAATGACCGAGCGAGCGAAGCGTCTCAGTTTTAACTCGAGGACTGGCCGATTTGGCGTTGTTGGTATGTGTGTCAGTTCCGGTCTACAGGCCGCATTTTTCAGTCGATTCTCATGAAATTTGGCACAAGTGTTCTTTGTTGCAAGGCGCAACTTTTGTCGAAGGGATTTTTCGATTGGGGGGAAAATGGGGGAGAAGTGGGGGGAAAATGCGAAAATAACGCGAGGTCTACTGTTCACAGAACCACGAGTTATATTTTTTGTGTTCTAATATGTATGTTTATTTTAATGTTATTTTAATGAGGAATAATAAACGATTTTTCTTTCTTTTTTCTACTTGCTTGGTTATACCTACTGAAATAATATTAATTTTTTTTTTTATATTCACAGATAGTAATAAACGCGGCATTAGGTTTTGACAGCTATGTAGTGATGCGACACGGAGCGGCTGATGGCTCGTCGACCGTCGGCACTGAGTATACGAATGCCAAGTGGATAGCTGGTGGAGACCTCGGCTGTTATTTCTGCAATGACGTCACTGTACCCGGCAATGTAAGTAATTGGTCGTTTAATTGTGAGATTGTAGATATTTTAAACCTGTATTCTTAGATTTGAATATGTGGATTGACGCGCAGTTCGAAATTTAAATAAATTAAATTCGAAAATCAAGTTATTTTAATTTAAAATTATTAGACAAGTAATGTTTTGGTTTTTTTTTAAATTGTGGTAGATTTTGGCGCCAAGGATATCTAATAAAATCGCATAATTTTCGAAACAGTACGAAACATTAACGACGTCTAGGTACGAGCCTCACTACTTGCATAAACATGGTTCATTATTGAGTCAATACATTTAGATCTCGAAATTTTGAGTAAAAAAATCAGACTCATCCAATATTCTCTTTTAGCTTAGTAACTACTAAAGTTAGTTCGGCAGAACTACGGTAGGTGGATCCAACGCTAACCTTAATAGTGCGATCTAGAAATTATGAATATGATATGAAGCAAAAATTCGATGTTGTCGGTATTGGTCATCGTAGTTTAGTGGTCAGAGCATTCCCCCTGTTAGGGAAAGGCCGTGGCTTCTTGTTTGTTTGTGATCTATGTATAATTTCTTTCTTAATATTTTAAGAATAGTTTAAGCAAACTCATTGCTTTGAAATACAAAAATACTAAGGTATGTAATGCCAATAAAACCAGATTATTTTGTCAACAAATGGACCGTTACAAGTTACATTGCGTTAGCGAGCGATTATTATCTCTGTCCTTATCCCTGGTACCTAGTAATGACGTCAGTTGATCGACGAGAGCTGTCGTTGCGTGTTTCATGGTACAGGTAAACATTTAGTACTGTAGTTGTCAACCATTTGTCAACATTGATAGAATAGATAGTTCTGTCATAAATATGTCTGATTCGGACTCTTCCAACCAATCATCCATGTCTAATACAGACGACAGCGATTACAATAAGGAATTAAACAAATAAAAATGTTTGAAACCCCGAATATTTGTATAATTTTTTCTCTCTCGTCGCGGTGGTCTTTACTATAGTTTATTTATTTTCAGTCGTTACAAGACCGTACACTAGACCAACAGTGTACTGTGACACGACCAGGTTTGGCCGCTATAGCTGGAGCGTTAGCTGTCGAGATTCTCGTAGCTCTCTTACAACACCCACAAAGGTATCAATAATGATAGATATTTCTCCAAATTTTCTACATGAAGTGATGGTTGGACAGTACACACACATCACATAAAAACATGTCAAACATCGAAAACCGACTTCAAATTACCGAAATGGGACCAAATAATTGTCAGAATGGGACAATTCGGGAAGCAGTAGCTTTCAATAAAAAAAAATCAAAATCGGTTTACCCAGTCGAAAGATATGAGGTTATAAAAAAAATACTCGCATTGAGAACCTTCTCCTTTTTCTGGTCGATTAAAAACTATTCCACTATTTATACTGTCGATTGACTGCACTTGGTGGAATCAGCTACACATATTGCACAAAAACCTTAGATCAAAAGGGTCGGTAGACTAAACCACATAAGTCAAAAAAAAAATGCTTTTTGTTATTACAATTCCAACCACATTCAAAAAAATTAATACACCGGCCGACTAAAACACAAAAGTCATAGTCGGTCATAGCAATATGAACTCTAATGTGTACCTTTTCAACCTTATAGCTCTCTTCAAATCTTACGATATTATAAATAACACAAGTCAACATATGTCAAAAGGTCCACGAACATTTTTGTATTTAGTAAGACGATGTCTATGACTAATGTGATTAGGGACGTTAAGTGGGTGACGATATCATTTTGCTAGCTTGAGGGTAGTTCATTAAGAATATAATTTATTGACTAAAAATATTGAAGTGCATGTGTTGCTCGAGACGTATAACGCTAATCCACTCAGTAGTGATACGATAATTGAAAACTTTGGTTTAGTGTAGACGTTATAAATAAAATACCATATTTTCATATTGAATATGGATAATCGCCGAGGAAAGAAATTAGTCGAGATGGTGTTAAAACCTTCATCTACTCAAGGTAAGTCTGAGAACTTTTCGAATTAAAATATGTATTAAAGAAAGTACTTTATTTGGAGTGTGATACGTGACTTAGAAAAGTGTAACACCGAATAACTCGTCCCCGTAAGTTTATGAACACAAAACACTTAACAACGAATGCACGCTACCACGAAAAACGTAACGCCGTAGCAATGCGATCTCGAATAACTAAATCTCTAATTCAGTTTTTCGAAATACTTAATAACGAATGCACGCTACCTCGAAAAACTGAACACCGTAGCATGTGATCTCGAATAACTAAACCTCTAAAAGTCATCGTAAAAAGTCTTTATTCATGTAACAATCAACTAAATAGAGAAAAAAGCCATAATTATGTGTTATTGGAGTGCACGATACCGCGCAAAAGGTGTTACCATTGGTGTGTTGGGCTCCTATCCAACAAAACTGAGATAATTTATTGCTTATTTTTTGAGCTTCTCAAGTCACGAGCATCTCAATTTGGAACCAATTTGCGACCTGACGTAGTTATTACTGACTTCGAGAAGGCGTCAATAAATGCGGTGAAACAAGTGTTTCCTGAAACTAACCACAAGTGTTGTTACTTCCACTTGGCTCAAAATATTTGGAAGCATATCCAGTCCACTGGTCTCTCCAAACAATATTCAGAATCGACATCTTTTGCTCACAAACTGCGTCATTTGGCCGCGTTAGCCTTTTTAAAGCCAGATGAGATACCTGAGGCTCTTGAAATACTAAAAGAAAAAGTATTACCCAAGGATGCAGTGAAAGTCACTGATTGGTTTTCCAAATACTACGTCAATGGTACTTTTGAGAAAAGTACTACTCAAAACATCGAAACAGTAAAGACAAACTTGCAAAAAGTGCCTCCATTGTTTCCGCCTGACATCTGGTCGGTAAATAGCTCGATAGGGACTACTGTTCCAATTACACAAAATGAGGTGAAATCACGGCACCACCGCTGGAAATTGGGCAGAAAGAATTGGAATTTAAAAAGACAATTGAAGAATTAAACAAGGAACAAAAACATACAGAATTAATAGTTGAAAAATTTAATTCACAGTCTCAAAAAACCAAAAGAGCAAAGAAAAAAGAAAATAGGGAAGAAACAAATTAAAAAACATTTGGAGAAAAAGGAAACAATGGACTTAACCACATTTTTAGATGGTTTTGCATACTTGTGCTATTTTAAACGTTAACTGATTATTTTAGTTTTTTTGTTCGATTTGGTTGATTGTATTGTCATGGACAAACGATTTATTTGGTTGACTGTATTGTTGTTATATGAATAAAGACTTTACGATGACTTTAAGAGGTTTAGTTTTTCGAGATCACATGGCTACGGTGTTCAGTTTTTCGAGGTAGCGTGCATTCGTTATTAAGTGTTTCGAAAAAGTGAATTAGAGATTTAGTTATTCGAGATCGCATTGCTACGGCGTTACGTTTTTCGTGGTAGCGTGCATTCGTTGTTAAGTGTTTCGTGTTCGTAAACTTACGGGGACGTGTTATTCGGTGTTACACTTTTCTAAGTCACGTATCACACCCTTATTTGCATTTCATAATGTTTTTTTTTTATTTCTTTGGAAAAAAATTGCAATTCTTATGTTCGTATGTCGATATCGTTCAAAATACTAAGTATGTTATTTTCTAGGTGATCAGAATGACCAAGAAACTAGAAGTATACCAATGCAAGATGAACCAGTGCCTTCTACATATTCAGGATGTGCTAGTAATACATATGTTGCTCAACCAATTGACTTTTCAAGTGATGACTCGGCCCAGGACCCACTCTATGTACTCTCTGAAAGTGCAGCAGTTTCTAGTTCTAGTAACGAATCTTCTACCGAAGATGTAGCCGAAGCCATTTCCCTAAGCTCCGCAATTACATCAACTATTTGTATGTCTCCAAAAAAAAGTATCCGCGTCAAGAAACAAGAAAAACAACTGAAACGAAACGCAGGTCAGTCATATAAAACATTGAAAGGAAAAGTAATAGCTAGCCGTAAAATGAAAGACCTTCCAATGTGTCGAATGAATCAACAGGCAGGCTATTTTTGATGAGTATTGGCATATGGGGACATATCTCAAAAGATCCACGTATATAGCTTCATTAATGGAAATACAAGAAAAAGCCACTCAAAGGCAACGAACACTAGATCCTGAGCGTCAAAAATGTCGGACAAAAACTTACAAATATTATTTTTTATTAATATTATATAATTATTAATATTATAAATATTGAAAAAAACAATTCACGGAAAGCCTATCTGTCGAGGATGTTTACTCAAAACTTTAGGTGAAAGCGATAATTTTATAAAATCTGTTGCTCTGAAGAAACGATCGTCACTAGGCGGCACTCAATTATATGACAACCGAGGTAAAAGCATACCAAAGCACAAAATCTCTGATGAAAATAGACTAGTAATAAAGGAACACATCTTGTCATTTCCATCTTATGAAAGTCATTATACTAGAAAGAGTACATCGAAGAAATATTTGCCTTCTCATCTAACTATTAATAAAATGTACAACTTATTCTGTGAAAATCGAGATAGGCCCCCGTCAATAAAAATGTACAGCCAAGAGTTTCATAAATTAGGGTTATCATTCAAAAAAACTCGTGCCGATACGTGTTATACGTGTGATAGATATAAAATGCAAATTCAGTTGTGTCAAGATAGCCAGACCAAAGCTGAGTTACTTGCTCAACATAATGAGCACAAGGCTGCTGCTGATCAAGCATACGACAGGAAGAAAATTGATACACAGATGTGCAAAAATGATAGTTCTGTTCAAGTGTACACTTTTGATTTGCAGCAGTGTTTACGTACTCCAGCGCTAACTTCGTCTGTAGCTTTTTACAAACGTCAGTTGTGGACCTTCAATTTAACTGTACACGACAACAATACTGGTAAAGCTGTTTGCTACATATGGTACGAAACTGTTGCTGCAAGAGGAGCTAATCAAATAGCCTCTTGTCTTTTTAAGCACATGGAAGCGTATCTTCCAGAAAACACAAAGCATGTCATATTCTATTCTGATACTTGTGGGGGCCAGAACCGTAACTCTCATGTAAGTTCAATGTTTACCTGGGCTCTGCAAAAATTAAACATTGACATTATTGATCACAAATTTTTGATTCCCGGTCACAGCCATTTAGAAGTAGATACCGACCACGGGATTATTGAAAAAAAAAAGAAAATAACTGAACTGCAAATCTATCATTCGCACGATTGGATGCAATTGATAAGATCAAGCAGCAAAAAATTTGAAGTGGTCGAAATGAAAAATACAGATTTTTTTGACTTGTCTTCATTGCTAAAGGGTCCGTTAGTATTACGACACAAAGATATAGATGGGCGACAATTTAAGTGGCTCGATAAAAGGTGGCTGCGGTATGACAACGAATACGGAGTTATTTCTTACAAAAATGACTTGGAAGAAGAAACAGATTTTTTTAAACTCAACTTGAAAAGAAGAGGTTCTGTTGTACCAGATAGCATTCCCATAATATCGTTACAGCCTTTACCGATATCCAAGGACAAAAAAGACGATTTAATATCTTTATTATATACACATTAATACCTGATATTTTCCACAGCTTTTATAGAGATTTGCCTACTGCAAATGATTTGAGGAATACTGACCCCGATATTGTAGACAGTGAAGACGATGAATAATTAAATTTTTACAAAGTCTTTACACGTCCCTACTTTATTCAAAAGAAAATAGAAATTAATTTAGAATTAAGTTTTCATTTGTTTTTTTTTATACATCAGCACTGCTCTTATTCCAGTCACAATTTTAGGCACAAGATAGCTGTTCCTAATTACATAAGTCACCAAAAAACGACTGTTTTAATTTTATATTTACAGAAGTTTATGTTGCATGTTAGTATTGTATTGTAAACCTAAAAAAATATAATAAAATGTAATTAAATACCCATCATGATTTTTTTTTTGTTCCTGAAAAGTATGACTTTTTGACATATGTGGTTTAGTCTACCGACCCTACTAAAATACTATAGATATTGGATTCAGTACAAATACAACGCGGAATCTTGGCACTCGAATACTATATAGGTAATTATTACAAATACCATCTATAAAATAAACAAGATTGTACATTGATGGTTGACACAGAAATAATTCGTAATAATTAATACAAAAGCATCAATGTACAGCGCCGTTGTCGCATCCCTCGAGAGTCAGCAAGCGGAATAGGAACTTAGTACGGCGCGCGGTTGAAGCGCGCAGGTGTGCAATGACCGAGGTGAAGTGGTGCCGTTTTCAAAGCACTGATCGGTAATCTAGGTATTTTTGATCTAAGACAAAAACACAGAATACTTTTCCACTGTTATAATTTTATTTCTACGTAAGTATATTGTATAAATCTCTGATTATGCTGTGAGGTGGAACCGGTCAGTAGAAATAAAATTATAACAGTGGAAAAGTATATGTGTTTTTGTCCAATAAAAACCATTCCGTTATTTAGGTACTGACAGTTCCTCCCATGATCATGGCGCTTGAAACATTGCCGAAATATCGGAAACTAAACAATAAGTTAATACATGGTAAATAGGGTTCTGACCCATGGTTACACTGATTGGTTACACTGAGGTGACTACTGAGGACACTTATGATCAATAGTTACACTGATGTAACAACGGAGCATACCTATGATCGGTAGTTACACTGATGTAACAACGGAGCCTTTGTTGCCCGTGGTACTACTTCAATGTTTTGGTTTTATTACCCTTTAAAATATTATTATTTTATGACTTTATATTATGGTCAGTCTCTCTAATCTTGAAGGCTCTTATGTTGTTATGTATTCCTGGTATATTTGAGGTTTGTTTCTTTTATAATGGACAATCATTTTCATCTGTACTCGGTGCACCTGTTGTCACATTTAAATAAACTAAACGGATCGAGATTTGAATGAGATTTCGAGAGTGCTTATGTAGTTCTGTAGTCCTAGTATTTTATTCGAGGTTTGTCATTTATAATAAAAGATGGCCTCACCATCAATGTGACTAACGAAATATGGGTACAATAAACAGCTCTGTCTACCTCATCAAAGCATAAGACAGAAGAATCTATACGACATTTTTTAAGCACGATCAAAGGTGAATGGTTTCTGAACAAAACTTCTTCGGACACATTTTGAATAAACCAAACTGAGCGAGATAAGAGTTGGCGAGTGCTTTTTTGTAGTTCTGTAGTCCTAGTAGGTACTTTTGTTGTTTGTGTATCTTATAATAGAGAGTTAAGGGACCCAAGCGGCTCTGGTAAGATATATCCATACTGCCCTACTAAGCGCATGATACTTTTTTTTGTCCCGATGAAAAATAAAGAAATGTGTCAACAAGTGCACCGACTACAGATGAAAATGATTGTCCATTATAAAAGACACAAACTTCAAATGTACCAGGAATACATAACAACATAAGAGCCTTCAAGATTTTAAATTCAGTGAAACCCGATTGAATGTTTGAACTCATTATTCTGAAAAAGTACCAGGCGATCATAAAAATAAAACAATTTAAAACTAAAATAATTTTTATTTAAATAATGTCAGCGGTAAAAGTAGTATAATTACATGGAACAAATAGGACAAAAAACGTATATTGTAAGGTTGCAAAAGTTCCAAGTGGAACTGGCTTCATGGAACTACTGAGATCCACTAAAAGTAGTACCACGGGCAACAAAGGCTCCGTTGTGACATCAGTGTAACTATCTATCATAGGTATGCTCCGTTGTTAAATCAGTGTAACTATTGATCATAAGTGTGCTCAGTAGTCACATCAGTGTAACCATGGGTCAGAAGGGGGTAAATACATGGTAAAATATCTCATTCCCTAATTTTTTTTTTTCAGAGAATTAGCACCGGCACCATACAATTTAAGCGACGAAACAGACACTATACCAGGTCTCGAAGGTGTTCTAGGACCTGTTCCTCATGCTATAAGGGGTTTTCTACACTCCTACCAAACTATACTACCAACGTGCCCAAAATTCAATCAATGCGTTGCCTGTTCTAATATAGTACTTAATAAATATTTAGAAGATGGTACACAGTTTCTGTTGAATGTATTCAATAGTGGGACGTACTTGGATGATATAACTGGACTGTCGGAATGGCGGTTGAATGCGGAAATGACTGAAGTAAGTTACTTTTATCTACTCTCATGTCGAAAAAGTCAAATTATAGTACTATAAAAAATATTTTATGATACAGATTTTCTGCAAATCTGTATCACAAAGAAACATTTTAATCATTATAGTACAACGTACAGAATTTAAAAAAAAGTCATGAACGTAGTATAGTATCAGTCATAGAAAATAGAAAAAAAAATTGTTAACATTTCTGTTTATTGAACCTAAAGGACATCATCCGCGTTTTATACATTTTTGGTCCAAACCCAAGTGTCGGCTGAGCACAAAAAAACTTGCTAGCGAGAATTATTTAGCGGAAGCAGGTACTTTTTTGCTTAGGCAGGTACTTTGTTTGGACGAAAATGGATGATGTCCTTTCAACTTCACACTTACAACTTTATGTTATACTTACAGGTCCTTACACTAACAGATGATGATGATGACTCCATTCAAAGCTAAATAGTGCTACAATAATCGATCCAGAGTGTCTAGTACCAGTTCCTTACGTTAATTTGCTCGAAATACGTTTTCGTATTCCCCATACATTTCACACCAACGCCCCTAGCGGCAACGTCAGGGAACTGTGTGAAATTTATGGAGGAATTAACGTAAGGAACTGGTACTAGACACACAGATATAGGAAATCGCATAGGAAAAGAAGATCTCTTGGGGCTTGAAGATCAAGAAAAACCGCAAATATAATTATTATAATAAATAATTAACCATAGACTAACTAAATATTATATTTCATCTATAATCCTTATCGAAAGAGAATTGTTCTATAAGTATATAATATAATACCTATAAGATTTTCAAAATAATTATGCTATTTCTCAATAACGTATAAAGTGTTACACAAACATAAATACATATATTGCAGCTAAAAATATTTGACGATGAAGTGGTTGTTGGGAGGTATTGAAACGCTTGTAGTAACAGTATGTGAATAATTTTATTATCGAAATGTATTCGTATTTATATCATACAACTATATCCCTGGCTTGACACAAACAGGTTTAAATGGGCGTTAATGTAAACAAAAGACGAATATATCTATGCATTTGTAGTAGGTACTTATAATTTATCCTTATACCTAATTGGCTAGTTCAATTATAAGGAGGTGTGGCTTATGGCGTATGCGCTGATGGAAACTGGTAGAAGCTTTTAGAAGGGACTAAAACCGCCTTCTCGAGACGTCTCGTATATATGACGTCAGAGGTGCTTCGTTGCTTGCCTACACGCCACAACGAGAAACAATGATTTTCAATTTGCAATATTGCCCTCTACAATAATGTATTATATTCTGACTAATAAGATAAATATTATTTATTGTAGGTGATTGTATTGAAAACAATAAATATAAGTAAATCCTTGTCTACAACATTTAAAAGTGTAAGACTGTATATGGCTGTTTACTTTTTACCCGACTGCGTCAGCGAGGGTTATGTGTTTCGCGCGTATGTATGTATGTTTCTTTGTTCCCCTCTACCCATGCCTAACGGCTGGATGGATTTCGACGAATACGGTCTCAAATGAAATCTCCTGAGTGTCACTGGGTACATAAAATGTGAAAAAATATATCCTGCGTTTTTGGCGTTCATTTTTGCGCCAGAAAGCCAGGATATGTGCAGTCGGGTTTTTTTATTGCTTAACTATTATTTTTTACTTATCTTTAAAAGGCTAAGCTATGATTGTAAAAAGAATCACGCGAATTGTGCAGGAAATCAATTGTATAAGTGCGTACACCATGCTTGTAGTTTTAAGTTGTTGCTACGTCAAATAATGTGCATACCTAATACGTTGTGGTATTCTACTGTTATATAATAATCATTGTATAATATGTGTGTAATGTTTTTATTTAATATAAAATAAAAAGTGAAATTTATTTAAAATTGTTTAAATTAGACTCTAGCTAGACAGATAATTTTTTTATCGAAATCTGTTCAACGGTTTACGCGTGATTGAGTACCTAACAAATATCCTTCCCAAATCTCATTCTAAAACTATTATAGTAAATACTAGCGGACGCCCGCGGGTTTGACTACATAAAATAGTTTTATGGTTTCCAGTACCTACCCGTGGGAACACTTTCCCGGTATAAAAATTTGCCTAGAATCTTTCTCGAGAACCACTCTAACTATTGGTGAAAACAGCATAAAAATCGGTGCAGTACCTAGTTTTTGAGTTTATCGCTAACAGACAGACGTGGCGGAGGACCTTGTTTTATAATATGAAGTGATTATGTTCTGAAGTATTTTATATAATATTGCACAAAAACACACTGTTCCACTGTTATAATTTTATTTTTACTGACCGGTTTCTCATCACAGCATCATCAGAGATTTTAATATAGTTTCAATAAATCACATAATAATATCGTACTACACATTCATACACACACAAACACACATCACGCCTATATCCTATATCCTGCACCTCTGATTACCACAGGTAGGCCCCACAATTTGCCAGTATTTTTAGTCCCACGTAATAGGGGGCAAGCCTATTGCCGTCACCGGGCACATTTATAATAGTTTGTCCAAAATGGCCGAATGAATTTAATAAAAAGTAGCAGCTATATTGTAATTTTGAAAAAAAATTTAAACCCATTGCCTTGCTATGATATGTTGATGAAAGGTAACAAAATCTTACGTGCCAGCCGCTATGGCCAGCCAATTAAAGTCCTAGGCGTCTCGGACTATTCATAAGGACATCAAAACTCTAGTATCAAAGTACTAGTGGGAAACAATGGAAAAGTATGTGTTGTTGTGCAATATGTGTAGCAGATTCCACCAAGTGTCGTCAATCGACAGTATAAATATCTATATATACATAGTATAAAACAAAGTCGCTTTTTCTGTCTGTCTGTCTGTTTAAAACTACGCAACGGATTTTGATGCGGTTTTTTTTAATAGATAGTGATTCAACAGAAAGGTTTTAATGTATTATACATGTATAACATACTAGAGTAATACCGATTATTTTAGAGGTTTCTAATGTAATGTCGTAAATAAACACATTTTTTGCGCTTTCATTGCAAACGCTGACGAAACCCTACGAGACAGATCAAAATAATGTACTACAGTATTGTACACCATAGAAAGGTCTACAAAAAAGTCCGCGATAGCATATGTCTATCTCTTAAGGATAACTCACAGTAACCATTTTTATCTTTTATAAATGACAAAAAAATAAACTGTCATTTGCCAAGCTATTTTTACCAATGCAGTATTATTCCTTATCTAATTGAATACTCTACATACGTTGTGCATTTCATGTAGACCAAAATTGCCATTCAAACCATATAATTTGGACGAATGACTTGAGAGATGGAAAAAAAATACGAGCGCGACGACGCAGCCGGGCTGTGGCCAATGACGGCATTGAACACACAGAGATTTTAAGCAATACAGCATAAATCCTTATCCAATTAAGTACCTTAAATACATTTTGCTTTTAATATAGATCAAACAGCATGTAATTTAAATGAATATTTTCGAAGATATTACAGATTAATAGGTTATATCATAGGCTTTTTCATTAAAAATTCATTTTCATTCATTCAATTCATTCGACATTTTTTTCGAAATTCATAGTAGGTACCTTGGTTGGATAGGAATTAGAATAAAACAATAGAATTATAGCCAAAAAGCGGTTTAAATTAATGTAGGTATTTAAGTTCAAAAAATAACTGAATAGGATAGGTATAAAGTCATATCTGAAAGACGTCGTCGTTCAAACATAGGTCGTAGTACAGGGAGGGAATGCCCAAAGAGCACGTTCAGCTAGAGACGAAGATTCGTCAAGGGAATGTGAGGCTCGGCTCAGCCAGCTTCGGGCTAGATAATATAGAGCTGAAGGACTAAGAGAATCCTCAGTTGAGCGTGAGGCTCGCTGCAGCCAAGATCGGGAAAGTCATAGTGTTCGGAGAGCCAGAGAATCGTCTGCCGAGCTTGAGGCTCGCCTCAGCCAGAATAGGGGTAGGCATCGATTACAGAGAGCCAAAACTAATTCGTGGGTAAATAAAGAAAATTCTGCCATGAATTAAGATCCATCGATTCAAGGACGATCGATAGTATCAATTGAGAGCATGTCAGTAGTGATTGAACATTGTTTGGCATTGAAATTCAAAGACGAATCTAATTCCACAATTCTAATACCACAGATAAAGACAATCATTCAACCAATGCAAAGCATACACATATTTGCATTGAGATATTTGAATTTTAAGACTGACATGCTACATAGTCTACATTGCACCCGTGTGAAGCATGGGCGGGTCGCTAGATTTAAATAAAACTAATCGCTATACACATCTAATCTTTATTACTACAGTTCACATTAAGGATGTAAAGTCATTTTTATTGCTGGAAGTGGCTTTGCTTTGTCGGCGTGAATTTCTTTGACTGGTTTCGGAGGTTTGATCTTTCTGCCGTGTCTGCCCGACTTTCTCTGCCACAGGCCGGACCGTGGCCTATTGCCTAACCATCTGTTGCGTTGCGGTGATCCTATTGGGGTACTAGAGTGTTCTATATTGGATAGGCGACCTAAAATAAATTTAATTTCATCAATAACTCCATTATCTTTATATATATATAATTATACTGTACGTGTGTGTTCAAGGGGATTCGAGAATGGTTTAGATTCACTATTTGGTTCCCATTAGATCCAGTAGATTGCGCTACCATTGCAGTATCCTGTATCGAATATTCAGTAATATTTTAAACTAGCAACCCTTAGCGCAAACTGCGCAAGTAATATTTTTTTTTTTTACTTTTTGTCAAATTTCTAATCTTATCGCACCACTTGAGACCACGACCTTTCCAACGGTGTGCCACACTTGACTGTGCGACTCTTAGTTTAGGAGGAGAAGCAGCTTCACTGGCGTATTATATATATAGATAATTCTACTGTACGTGTGTATGTCATGAACTCCTAAACGGCTGGACCGATGTTGATGAAATTTTTTGTGTGTGTTCAAGGGGATTCGAGAATGGTTTAGATTCACAATTTGGTTCTTTCTTTTGGCAGGACAACGTCTGTCGGGTCCGCTAGTATTATTATAATTTCCTTTATTTTTATTATTATTATTTTTCTAAGCTGTTGTTGTTTTTGTTAGTTTATGTTGTAAAAGTGGAGTGATAAATGTTTTTTCTTTCTTCTTCTCTGGTGTGATTCTACGTAGCACGATCACGGATGATTATCTTAATTTTCATGTAGTACAAATTCATGAAAAAAGTGTAGTTTATTGTACTATAGAATAAAATATATGTACTCTGATATTTTCGCTGATATAACGTATATACCTTTCTGGCACGACCACTACACATTTCAGGTATTTTTATCAACTTTATGGTGAAAAATACTATAAATGTAATTGTACTTAATTGTACTCAATTTTACAGATAATTTTGAGCAGTGGTTAACCTGTTCCAAAGCGTTTCACTTTATAAGTAACATCAATGCCACATTACGCCATTACTATTAATTCTAAGTAGGTAGTCAAAAGTAAATAAAATTACGTTTGATATTTATATTAAATAATATTCATTGGACGTAGAAATAGTACATAAGAAAGTAGGTAGAGTCTTTTATATAGAAGAAAAGCATGCATTTCGGTTTGTAATTTTTACCGTATATATAATGTAATTGATATATTATATAAAAATTAAGATAATCATCCGTGGTCGTGCTACGTAGAATCACACTCTTCTCTTTCTTCTAATAATCATTTTATCAAAAGAAACTGGCCAAGTACGTGTCGGGCCACGCATAAGATTATTATTTCCAACGGGGACGCCGGTAGCCGGACGGACGATCCACTCGCGACATAAGATAAATCCACATCTAAATAAACATCATCATCAGCCTGCCCTTATCCCAATTATTTGGGGTCGGCGCAACATGTTTTCATCTTCCATACCTACATCCCTGTCACACGTCATCTCCTCAGTCACTCCTTTCCTGGTCATATCCTCTCTCACGCATTCCATCCATCTTTTCTTGGGCCTACCTCGAATTCTCAGGCCATCTACATTCATACTTTGCGCCTTTCTTACCACATTACTTTCCTCTCTTCTCATAACATGTCCATACCATGATAGCCGTTCGCTTCTCACTGTTTCATTTACTGGGGCAACTTTCAAACTTCCTCTAATATACTCGTTCCTTACTCTATCCATCCTTGTTACACCACACATCCATCTTAACATTCGCATTTCCGCTACATGCAGTTTTCTTTCATCCGTCACTTTTACGGCCACACATGAAAGTCCACATCTAAATAAACATGCTTCTCTAAAATGAAGAAAAAATACAATAAAGGCCTTACCTACTACAGCCATACACATCTGATCAAAACTAAACAACCTTTTAGAAGGCATTTGGACAACTATCCTATCATCTTGTTTTCTCAAAATCGTTGCAGATGTGCCGGCTGCATGTACATAAAGACCGCCCATTCCTGTGAAGAAATCATGATTAAAAAAAAATATGTTAAGACAATTCACACAACGCCATCTAGTCTCAAGCTAAGCAGAGCTTGTGATATGAGTACTAGATAAACTGGTATAAATACTTTTTTTTTGTAAATACATACACATACATAGGAACTATCCAGACTTCGGTACAAACGTTTCTGTCTTCACACAAAGTTTGTCCCGACTGGGAATCGAACCCAAGACTCTGACGTCGAAAGCGGATGCACTACCGACCACGCCACCGAAGCAGTCATTTTTAATATTTCGATTAGTTTTTAATATTTCATACCAGTGCCATTATCCTTTAGAGAGTATCCTCAGAGGGGAACAAATTGGTACAGTTATTTCGTAGTATTGGGACCACAAACGCAAAGACAAAAGTTTATTATCCGAGGGTGGATTGCAAAGTAGTCGGCCTAACACTGATCCATTTAGTTCTAAAAATCAAATCTACCCAAATTATTTAGTTCAGTTCAGACCTGTTAATTGTGTGAAGTTTGAAACGTGCAATAATTAGTTTTAATTTTATAAATTTATTAACAAAGCAATCTGACATCATTACCGCAAATGGAGTAAATCGAGCAGCGTGCCGTCATTAAGTACCTCCATAAGAAGGGGCTGTCATCAAAAGCCATCCATGATGGTATGTATAGCATACATTTTCTTAGTCTGGCAGTAAAATTCCCATTAAAATCGGTCCAGCGGTTTCGGAGATACCCAGAAGGAGATAACCGGAACAAACATTTAATACCAATATATTTTTTGATTAGGTACCTACATAATACAACTTTCATATTATGCATTTAGTCAAAAGCTGTTAATTTGAAATTAAAACCGTCACTTTAATTTTGGATTATGTTACGATTTGATTGGGTCTTACCTGGTACCTTCTCGATACAGTGTACAACGGTCCCCAGTGGCAAGGCTCCCAATAAATATGCATCACCTTCATTTGCTCTGACTGCAAGTACAATTTTATTTTTAGACGGTTGCAAAAATTGCACATATACCTATCAGAAGATGTAGTGAGTAAGATAGAAAAAGGGATGCTTAGATGGTTCGGGCACATAGAAAGGATGGATGAAAGAAGATTCACGAGACAGATACATAAGGCGGGCTTGAATGGGTCGACCTAGGCGAACGTACTTCGACCAAATCGGAGATGTTTTAACCAAAGGCCAGGTCAAGAGTACCCATAATTGGAGAGCGTGCATGAAGATAGTTATGAAGCGAAAGAAGTATGCCAGGATCGTAGCAAGTGAAATTCCATAGACTCTGCCTACCCCCATGGGCCTTCCCTCTTTAGGCGCCTCTTTAGGCTTGACAATATGTATGTATGTAATATACAATTCAACAATTTCAATAGGTAAACAGATCTAACAGTCAAAACAAGTCCAGATTAGTCTGAGCCTTTTTCACATAGATATAGCAGTTATTATTCAAACTGACTAAACCACACTGTATCTTATTGTCTCCCTTTTATTTGAAGATCCAGATATTTGCTATCCAGTATCCAGTATCCTGTTAATTTGCTGTTAATTTGCGTCACATTCGCAAATGATTGCTGTTATTTATAATAATGTAGGTACACTACCTGTATATTATTAAGGTTTTTTATCTTGTTTTACGATCCCTTCCATCCTAAGGTTGCCTGGAAGAGATCGTTTTTAGCGATAAGCCCGCCCCTGTACATGTAGTAGTTATAAGTATGTTTTTAATGTATTTTCTAAACTGTGGTGTACAATAAAGAATATTTATGTTATGTTATGTTATGTTATTTCTTTGAAGGTCAAGTTTAGTTTTTTGTGGTTTATATATATTTGATGTGTATGCTATTTATGTATATCAATGACTGTTGAGTCTTTTATCAGGTTGTGGAAGCTGCCATAGTTTGATGATCGACTCGGGAGTTGTAGATTGACTTTTTTTTTGTACACAACCCCTGTCACATTTAATGTCAATTCTATATATTCTAAGGTTGCCTGGAAGAGATTGCTCTATGCGATAAGGCTGACCATTGTACATAATTTTTGTAACCATTTTTTTTTATTTAGACTAAGTTTGTGCTTGAGATGTACAATAAAGAATATTTATTATTTATTATTAGTTAAGGCTAAGATAAAGAATAATCTTCTATAAAAGTGTAGTCTTTACAAAAGGTATTTTTGGCAAATCTTATAGGCTACGTTGAAATGGATAAATAAGTATTATGTGCATGTGAATAAAATGGGAAATACACTGGGGAGCAAAAATTAGATTTTGTTTTCTCTCAAATGTATATTTAAATGTTATCTACATAATCTCTATCTCTCTATCTATAATAAAATACCCAAGAATATTAAATTGCTAAATAATGTTAACTTTAAGACAGTGTTAAAAAAGTTGCTGATCGAAAATCCTACTATAATGTAAAGGATTTTCTTTAGGATCTAACATTGTGAACACTTTTTTTTTTTTTTTCTAATTTGACTGTAATAATACTACTCAATGAATTGGTAATCGATTGAATAATTAAATCATTTAAAAATCAAAATAATTTATTAAATTATATGTACTAAATTAATAATATGAATAATAATAATTTGTACACCATGATTATGGTTCTGTAAAATAATATCTTATCTTATCTTATCTTAATATACCTGGATTTCTTGGTAATTCTCTTGATGACTTCAATATATCCCCTGCTTTCATATTCTCCGTAGCCAAAATATATTTTAATCTGTCACCCACAGCCACTAAAGCTATGTTCGCAGTTCTGCAGCCATCTTCCAATACCTGTAATATTATGCTTTATTCAGTATCATGATTGTATCACTTTATTAGAGATAGACTGCCTCAAAGAGAACAGTTCACAGTACAGAACTTATCCATTTGCGCTGTTCTCTTTGAGACAGTCTTGATAATGCCTTGTGAGTAGGTGAAACATATGTCGACGTTTATAATGTCTTCTATTTAGCAAAATCATTGCTATTATCTAAAAATTCAACATTATATTTTCCATTGTTTTAATTCTATAGTGCCCGGTGATAGCAACACGCTTGCCCCCTAATACATGGGATCAATCAATTACTGCTACCCCTTCGGGGATATAGGCGCGATATATGTATGTTATACCGTAATGTCTGCAAATACCTGAATAACTTTTTCATCTTGTGGTGGTCCCTCAGTAGGCCCAGTTCTCAACCAATCTATCCAATGATATTTATGTTTTATACCTCCACCAATGCCCTTTGCTATCACTCTGCCTGTAAATGTACACAGTCTGTTTAGAGAAGGATAAGATGTGCAAAACAGATGTGATGTTACTTGATGATCTATATTACAGCCTGCTATACATACTTTCAAGAATGAAATTCAAACAAATAAGCTTGTTTACAAAGAGGTTAACACTACAGAATCACTTAAGTACTTCTGTTTATAACAGTAACAATGTAGGCCATAAGATGGTTAGGGAGTCGCAAAGAGGGTCCCGGACTTAGAACAATTTCGACAGAGTTTTGTATGGAGCGGGGAATTGTAAAATTTACACGATTTCACCTAGTGTCGGAAGAAGGGTTCGGGACTTAGAAAAATTTCGAATGATTTTTGTATGAAGCAGGGACTTGTAAAATTTTCACTACTTCACCTAGTGTCGCAAAGAGGGTCCCGGACATAGACGAATTTCCGACTGATTTTTGTATAGGGCAGGGACTTGTCAAATTAAAATTAAAATTAAAAAATAAAAAAAAATTAAAATACACTTTTTAAGCAATCCGGGACTTTTAAAAATTATGACAAAAATTTTGACTTAATTTTTGTATGGGACCCTCTTTGCGACACCCCGACCCATAAGATAAATAGAACAGATCTTACCACTCTCAGGATCTCTGCCTGCAAGGTTGGTAACATTTAAAGGTTTTACAGTATATTCTTGTGGAAAATGCACAATTCGTCTGTAACTTTTACCTAATCCAGGTTTGGGTTTAACAATATTTGGTTTGCTTGATAAGTCTACAACTGATACGTGTATTGATCGCGAAGTTATTAAATTCGGGGAAAAAGTTAAACGCGCAAATAGCCGGTTTAACGCCATCATCTATCACTAAGCCAAAACACAATCTATAATTAGGTAAATAAATTCGATTCGATCAAATCTGAAATATAACCTAAAAGCTATTTTTATTTGTCTCTTTCTTCGCCCAATTAAGGGGAGGCTAAAGTCTTTCAACTATACCACCTAAAATCATATCAATTGTCATGCTAATGCCAATGTTAAACATAAAATAATAATAAGAGACTACTAAACTTTTTGCCAGTGGACATAAATGTGTCTTCTATTATCTACTATCTGTCCCGGCGAACTTAGTACAGCCCTTTTAAACCTTCCTTCATCCTCCACGAATATTTTAAGACCAAAATTAGCCAAATCGGTCCGTCCGTGTCCCAAATTTTAGCGAGATAAACGAATTCATTCAGGGCTAACATGGCAGAAAGAATAGGAGTCTCTTTCTATCCAAGATGGTCGAGTCGATTTTGTGAAAAAATGGCGTAGGCAAGATGACCTCGATGCATGAGCCCGAGATGTTTTCCTGCAGTCACTGATCGTTTGACGGCCTGCAGTTCAAGCCTCATCCATCCGAACGTCTGACAGTCAGACTGTTCGATGAAAATATCCTGGTGACAGACGGATGGACTAACAGTGGAGTAATAGGGTCCCGTTTTACCATTTAGGTACCTACGCACAGAAGTCTAAAAAAAATAATTTTTTTTATAAACTTTTAAAATTTCATGTTGGGTATAGCTTATTGGTATGCTGAGTAAGTGATAGTAACCTGCGCTACGGATGCAACCTGTAGAATTTCTTATTAAAACATGACATAAACATGCTTTAGGAGTGTCAAGTGATTTAAAAAAAGAAGTCAACATGCGAGCGCCATGCTCGCAATTTGTCGAACCAATCGTTCAACCTACAAATAGTCTACCACTGGGATGTCACCCCATGTTAGTGAAGATAGAGAATCGCCATTTTGTGACACCATTGCAATTTCTGGCCATATCATTGGTTATCGAATCGATAAACTCTTCCATTTGCCATCTTAGGCCTGCAGGGTGTGATTTTATTACGGGTACACAATGATTTTAAATACAATGGATTTCGGATCATCGCTCAAAAGTGTCCGAACTAAAAGAGAAACAAAACGCTAAAAGAGAAACAATCGCGCGCCAGTCTTGATTTTGACAACTGAACGACAACACGTTGCACAATGCCGTACTGTATTGTAAAAACGTGTAAAAACTACGAAAAAAAAGCAAATTGAAGACGGTGTATCATATTTTCAGTAAATAAGCTTTTGTTTTATTATTTGCAATTTATTATTTCACTTAAAATACAGTATTTCGTCGATAATAAATTAAAAGACAAAAGTAAATATTGCAATCCAGTCCAATACCGAAGTACCTATCTGTCTCTTTCGAACTCATCCCAAGCTCAGTAAAAAGAAAGAGACCATTTCATTTTCACTGAATAATGTACTAACAAAATGACCATTCAGATTTATTCGGATTACCGATAGCGATAAAACTATTTGGAACAAAGATTATAGTGGAGACGCCTTGGCTCTTTATGATTTTTTTTTTCGTTATATGAACCAACATCTATTTCAGTTTTCCTCGGGATCCAGTACACTGTGCACAATGGAAAAATATTATTGCCCTAGCACGGCGAGAAGAATATTTTGATCCAAAAAATAACAATCTTGTTTGTTCGGCTCATTTTATGGACATAACAAAAAGAGGTCCGTCTTTATGAAACTTGTACAAGAATCCCTTGATTGAATGGAGGAGATAAGCCCAAAAATGTTTTTAATTTTCACAGGGTATCATTGTTTTGTCATAAATATAATTACACATGTCATTTTATTTCGTGTATGTACTGTTATTTTCTTTTTATTTGGATTCTCGGTAATGTATTCCCACGGGAATCGGGGCCGAGATAACTATATCTCGCGGGCGGAGTCACGGTGATCAGCTAGTAGTCAATAATTTCGTATCCCAAAAATTAACCATAAGATAAAAATAAATTAATGATGCGCAGTTTTAGCAACTAATTCAGTCACTTGAAACACGGCTATCTTGTAGTAGACGTAGCGACATAGCGTTATGAAAATAGTAATGAAAGCGGAAGAACTTTGACACCCGCAAGAAGTTTGGCATTTATAATATTATAATTAGTTAAATTCATTAATTCCCTTTTTGTTATTCATACACTACAGTTACTTATTATGAAACTGACTCGAAAAAAAAAATCTTTGTCAGTCGTTAATTAGTTTTTCAGCTTATTTCGTCTAACATAAACAAGTAATTACAATTTATAAGATTATGGAATTTATTGTAGTCTTACATTAATTATTACGCCTACGTAGGTACATATCATGGAATCCTTAAAAGACTTTAACAAAATAAACCTACTCCATTGTTTCTATGTTCACGTAGTTCAAGTATAAGCTGCATAAGGTGAATTAGTCAGGCGGACAGATAGAAGCTACGTAATGCGATAAATTAGTGCAAACAAAAGTGAACACTATTCCGTTGAATCAAGGTTTAAATTTTAATATGAAATTTGTTTATATCTATGTATGCCTATGTATAATGTATAGGTCGACTCGGGACATTATTTTCTTGCGATTTGTTCTAGATCCTATGTCCGTTGTATTATAAGGTCTTTGCGGGTACATAAATAACTCCCTAGAACAAATTATTTAATTTGTATAAGACCTCATAACTAAAGAGGCTTTGCCATCAATTAAAAAGTAGATGAAGATGAATAATGAATGATTTTGTGGAATGATGAATGACAAAGCGCCCCCTGGCGAGAATATTTTCGTAAAACTACATCGTGAATGTGGCGTGTGTTGTTTGGCACCTTGTGAGTCGTAAATAAAAATACTTTTGTTGCACTGTTAAATCTTGTCAAAAGTATAATTGGTTTGTGTTATATTATTAAGAAAATTTATGATAGTGAGCTTATATTCTTAACTGGATGTAACAGTTAATTACCTTTGAAATTTTATCATTATGTTACACGCCTGCCTTGAGATCTCCTGAAGACAAAAAGTAATCACTAAATCCCGTATTCATTTGATAATGAGGTAAGTATTTCGTATTTAATTTTAAACAATCCGCCCGTAATAATGTAGAACCATATGATTTATGATTAAAATATGTAGTTTATTTATATAATGATTATGAGCCAGGTTAATTTGGATAATGTCAAGTCGATCGTTGACTATCGTTTCCATCGTCAATAACATTGCCTATTTTTTATATAGTACGATTATACCATTATAATAATTTCATATACATAAAAAATGTAAGTTCTATAAATTAAAATGTTCTAACTTTTATGTTTTTTGTTACAGAAATAGACTCGACCAGTCTTTCGGCAAGTTAATACGCTTCCTCGCGACTATGGTATCTCTCATGTGCAAGTCTCTACTATAAGGAATTTACATTTACAAGTTATAATGATGGTTGTTGGCACTGCAACTGAATAAGATCACCATGAGTCACAATCTGGCTGGTATGCCTTCCTACAGGCTGCCAGGTCCTGGTTTAGGACCTGCAGACTTTAAGCCTCCAATGGATACACCTACACCACCGGCACCAGCCCCTAGTAACCCAAAGAAGCGGAGGAAAACTTCAAATGCTAACAATGCACTGACTCCACCACAAGCACCACCAACAGCACAGGATTTACTTCCACCTCCATTGACAGGATATGGTGATACTATAGTTGCCTCTAACCCATTTGATGATTCTCCATCTACTGTCTCCCACAATGGCCCCATGATGAGTCAAAATGGATCAATGATGAGTCAAAATGGTCCCATGGGTATGATGGGACCAATGCATGGTATGGGTGGCCCACCTATGAGACATATGAGTCCACTATCACACAGTATGAGCCCTATGAGTCAACAAATGCCTCCAAGAAGTGGAATTAGCCCTATGGGCAATATGAGTCCAATGGGTCACATGAGTGGATTGTCACCAATGGGGGGACCTAATATGGGTATGAGTAACCACAGCATGGGACCTGGAATGGGACCTACATCAAGATCTATGGGTAGTCCAATGAGCCCCATGAATTCAATGCCAATGGGTTCTCCAATGTCAGCAGGGCCTATGGGAAGTCCAATGAATATGGGATCTATGGCAGGAAGCCATATGACCAACAGTCCTATGGGACCACCCATGCACAGTCCTCTTGGTGCTGGTTCAATGAATGGGCCAATGAACGGACCCATGGGCGGGGGTGGACCTGGTATGAATGTCCCTCGTATGAATGGGCCAATGGGCCCCAGTTGCTCAAATGGGTCTATGGGTCCAAGTAGTTCAATAATGTCTTCAAATCCTATGCAAAGTAGTATGGGGCCAGGGCATTGTGGACCAATGAGACATGGTAGTCCTATGTCATCTGGAATGGGGGGTGGTCCAATGGGTGGGAATGGACCTATGAGTTCTATGGGTCCTGGTCCACCATACTCTGGCAGTCATATGGGTCACGGTGGTCCTATGGGAATGGGTGGTAATGGACCTATGGGTATGGGGCCAGGGCCTGGTAGTATGGGAAGCTGTGGGCCTCTAGCAGGAATGAGTGGAATGGCTATGGGTGGCCCTGGAGGTCAAGGGGTAGGTCCAATGGGTCAGAACATGGGTATGTTTGGACCAAAGCCTATGCCAGTGAGTGCGGGAAAAGTATATCCACCAGATCAACCTATGGTATTTAACCCACAGAACCCTAATGCTCCACCGATATATCCATGTGGAGTTTGTCACAAGGAAGTACATGATAATGATCAAGCAATATTGTGTGAATCGGGTTGCAATTTTTGGTTTCATAGGTAAGTAATAATTTGTTTATTTTCATACATTTACATACCAAATCAAAAGACACGTTCAAGTAATCAAAAGATTTGGCTTGTATTTACCAGTCTTAATGATAGTGAATTCTTGTTTTGGTCTTACTTCCTATGAATAATGTGGAAGTTTGTAGGGATGCATGGATGTTAACACTCTTTTTGCATGAAAGAGTGTTAACTAATACTAGCTACATATTAATTAATGGATTGTAATGAAACTTTACAGCAATACACTTCATCATACATTAGAATAACAAAGCTATTTTTGGAGTTTACTCCTTAAGAATCGATTTTCATATATAAGGCGCCCGGTATGAGAAAAATCCGAGGGGTAAAACCTACTAACAAGTAACGAAAATCGAATCACGTTTTTGGTGCGCACCTCTAGTGCGCAACTTTCTAATTTGTTATGGTTAGATACTCGTACTTAAGGAGTAAACTCCAGTCGTGCGTCGGAGCTGACACACACACTTTTTTTATTTATCCCTATAATGGTTTCTTAATACTACAATTACTTTTACCTACTGCTGTCTGAGTCAAAATAGAAATCTAAGACACTAACTAAATTCAGATAGGGGAAATATGGGAGTTGAGTTCATGTACAGTCGACTTTCCAGTATCCGTGCTGTGGCAGACGGAACTTCAATATAGAGTGTAGTTCGGCCAAAAATGTTCATAAAGGCATTATGGCAACCAGGACCGATGTCTGTACGTGCTGTCCGAGGCTGAATGTGTGTAATGCAAATGGAACTTTATTGCCATGTTCTTTCTCTCAGGCATTGTTTTGTGACTCTGGCAGTAAATCCAACTTTAAAAGCAATTTTGACTTTAATTGACTAACTTTCAAAAGTGTAACTTGTAACCTAATTCAATAAACATAGTTTCATTTTCATTATTAAAACAATTTATTATATTTTCAGGGGCTGCACAGGTCTAACTGAGCCAGCGTTTCAACTGTTAACAGCCGAGGTATATGCGGAATGGGTGTGTGATAAGTGCCTGCATTCTAAGAACATACCGCTAGTGAAATTTAAACCATAGCGATTCGCCCCAACGCCCACACAACTACTCCTGCCGCCCATTTGAGTCAAACTACCCTCGATTACATCACAAGTATTTATTTCACTTCATTTAATAATGGACATTATGATCTTAAGTGATTATATTAAGCTTAAGGTAGAAGGACACTATAACAGCACCGCTTCAATCCTGTTCTCAAATTCGAGCCTTAAAACATGGAATATGTATGGTATGTAATATAATTTCACAATGTCAATATGGGTCCGACGCCCCCGACTTCATCCGCGTGAAAAAGAAAGTTCTCAATCCCCGCAGGAGCACATTCCCGGGATAAAAGTAGCCTATATAATATCTTATTGCATCAGCTATCTGCCTGTAAAAGTCCCGTAAAGCCTTTCCAGAGATTAGCTGGAAGCAGAGAGACAGACAGATGAAAAAATTAAAAATAGGACTACCTTAACTATATATTTAATACGACAATTTGTCTGTCTGTCTGTCCGTCCGTCGCGTTTTTCAATTTACATACATTTGCATGAAATATTAAATTTTTTTTTTGAGGTGATACAAAGTTCGTCGGGATAACTAGTTTACTTTCATATGAGAAGCTTTTAATTTGAAATGACACACAGACACTGAAATTTTATTTATATGTAGGGATGGATTATAAGTCTCCCATTTTTAGGCTCAAATTTTAATACAGGGTTGGAACGGTGCTATTGGCATGCTGTTATAATGTACTTCGATACCTTTAGACATCAAATTGGTATGTCTTAGACTTAAGAATTGGTCTGTTGTAGTCTTGCTAAGGAAGATCTCATGTTGGATTACTACATAAGATTAGGATATGGGTGAAAGACTTACTATCAATTTAATATTGATCTAAAGTATCTCCACAGAATGAATGAGAAACGTGAATAGGAAAATAGCAGACGGTCCTGATAAGTCTAGTCTGTTACAATTAATTGTCATTTTATTTATTTTTATAAGTAATTTTTAAGTACATAAATCTTGTGTTTTGAATATAATTAATATTGTTTATGTTCCTGACAGTCTATTAAATAAAATCAATAATTAGTTGGACTTGTGAAAAATATTAAATGAATAAAAAAAAAATTACCCCTGAAATAGTATGATGATACGTCATTCTCTGTGCATATTGTAAATATCTTAGCTAAGATTATTAAAAAAAAACAACTCCGCCTTTATGAATATACATTTAGTTTTGAATTTGGAACATGATAATGTTTTAGATTTAAAACTAAATGTAGTCCACAGATTGGATCCTACTCGTATAATGGGTCTTTTACACAGTGTATTACTAGAGAGCTTAATGGTAATACTAATTGTAAGATACCCCAGGCGGTGTTAGTTTCATTATACTATACAATAATGTATGTACTTATTATTTTTATACCCTAATTTGCATGTAATATTGTGCGCGTATTTCTGTGTACTTGTAAATATGATGAATCCATACGCTTTGCTAAGTATAAGGGTGTTAAATGTGTTTGTCCTTTTTTTTAAAATATTGGAGATTTTTAATGAATAGCATATTGCATAAGTTATGTAAATGTATAGCATATAATAGTGAAGTGAGATTATGGACAGATACATGCCTCTTGCTTTATACATGGTTGTGACTATACCCATCTACTTACAACTTTTACTTCATGACGTCATCAAATGGCGTCGTATGCCTTACTCTTTCACTCTGCTGTTTCCCAACTATTTCTTTTCTCTCTTAACATTTTCCTGTCTGAGTAACTCTACTGTCATCATCTATCCCGTGACCATGGTTGGTGAAATCCAACCAAAAAGTCGGAGAGCAAAGGTATTGTCCCTTGAAATTATCACAGTCCAAATGCAATACGACAAACTTTGAATTCCTTCATGCTTTTTCGCATTCTCCTAGCCTGTCTTGTAGTTTTCATTCACAGAAATTTCTCCAGTCTTTTAAAGACTATGTCTTCCTGTAAAATGATTAACATAATACAAGTGCAAAGAGATCTCCACTAAAATCTCTATGCCCAAACCATCCTCACCAAGGAGTAAAGGCACTTTTCCGGGTGTTTCCATCCGTGAAGCATGTTCCTTCCAAGTATTCTGTTATTGCATACCATAATGACATGCTTTTCATGTCACGCGGGCCGGACGTACGCGGATCACGAATTGATTAGTACACGCAAGTGGCGCGGGTGGAAATACGCATGACAGTAAAAGCGTTGAAATAATCTGATGAATATTGAGCAAAACTCTCATACTTAGTATTTTTCTTCAAGTAGCGGCGCACTGAACCACTATTCAGCTAAATAACATGGCTGAATTTACAGTTACAGTCAAGGTTGGAAGGGACAGATAAAACATACCATTAAATAGAAGCTTTCGTCTAAGCATCAGCATACACTCAAGTTTGACATTGGATTATAATATATGCATTTGATTTTTACAGCGTTCTTGCATATTTTGGCACCTTTTCTTTTATAATATATTCAGGGCATATTATACGTGTTTGCCGTGTTGTATAACACCTTAATCTTCCAAGTCATAAAAGAAGTTAGTGACAAAATTTGCATTTAAGGATCCTTAAATTTTTTTCTTTTTTTTTTCCAATTGAGAAACTAGAAACTAAAAAGCTTTCTTTGTGCATGTCTTTGGACAACATTACAATAAGTATTAGAATAAACTCGTTTTTGATAGTGCATATTTCGCGATTTTCATGCATGTTTTAGCATTTTGATAGTGCAATATAATCCGTGTTTATTTATTGCATTGCATTAATGGGAATGCACTTTTGAACCTTGACTGTACTTATATGCTGTTCAGTCAGTAAATGTTGATTGCCTAAATGGAGTATTCTTTAGAAGAGATTGTTAAATATCAATGTAAGTACATTGTGTAAGTACAATATATAAACTTGAGCAATATTTTTGTGAGATAATAACTACTAAATGTAGTCAGTATGTCTGTAATTCTTGGCTGAAGAGATATAATTAGACTTTGATAGTTAGTTATATGTCAAGATATTATTGAACGCAATCAATAATATCTTGCAGTAAATATCAAGAATATCTGGGGTGTAGAGTCAATGTTAGATTTGTGTGCCTTGTCATGCTCGCCATAAAAAAAAAACAGTTAAAATAATGACAATGGTGCTGCTAAACGGTTTAAAATTATTGTCTAAAATTGGTTTGTTACTGAATAAATAAACGAACTAAAGAATTAAGTAATAACAATTTAGTGGAGTGCAGTGAGGCATAAAAATGGTAAAATCTCTGAATCCAGGGCCAGTCAATAAATCTTTATATAATCTTTATATAAATTTTTTCAAAAAAAATCTTCAACGCCTTATAACTTGAAAAGGGTTAGGTTGGGGGGTAGGGGTCCAAGGTGAAATTTGTCAGAAATGGTGGGAACTACCACCCCTGAACGGGGTTTGCACGACTTTCCAGGTAACCCTGTATATAATAAAAAAAATGCTTAATAATAATGAAAAAATTGAGAGCGCGCAAAATATTTTTTTTTAACATTTTTCTATATACTATTAAAACACATTTCCAAAGTTTATATAAAGATTCATTGACTGGCCCTGGATTCCGAGGTATAAATCTTACGCGGCGCTCCACTAATTATGTATTAAATTACTACAAATTGCTATCTAAAATATCGATGTGCAAATGAAATACATCTTGATAATTACATACCTATTTTATTATCCAGTTTTGAGTTTCATTATTATTATGAGGTAATTATTTAATCGAGTGGCAGTACTGTCGCTGAGACCACCAAGATGACTGTGTTAACTTTTATGCCGCGGCCACACATTGCCCCTTCTAGTTGCTCCTCGCGTTGCTGCGAATATTTCCCTTGCGGCCAGGGGCCCAATCTCAACGTCGCAGGCGCACTCGCCATAGTATTAGGATATTTTTTTGTACAGACAAACACGTTTGTCTGTACAAAAAAATATCCTAATAGGCTTCAATTTCAGACTTTACCTGCCCTATTATTAGTTGTAGCTTTATATTATTCTCGGGAACAGCGCAACTTTATTTTAATGACTAAAAGTGATCCGAGCGCAAGTCTCAATTTATGACGTACGAGTCGAGTAGTGGGAAGAGTGGCGAGGCGAGTATGTCACACAATGTTCTTCGGCGTTCCCGTTCGTCTAGCATGTGGCCGCAAGGTTAGGGAAAAGCTGTACCTTTATGCATCCACTTTTGTCTTAGAGTATTTATTAAACTTTAGACAGCCATCATTGACCCAGTTTACTTGTTCTGCTTTGGCCAGAACTCTTTTTACACCTTCCGTCTAATAAATCCTATAAAACTAATTTACTGTTTGTAAATAATGGCTACTTGGTTGTGTGTATAATACATATAGAGCAGATTCTTTAAGTTATTGAATGTTAACTACTATTTCTATTTCACGAAGTTCGTTTGACTACTCGTACTAATGTGGATGCCTCAATCCACATTGTTTTACTGTGTGTAACTTGTGGAGTGCTCAGGCTTTTTGGTGTATAGTTAAAATTTTATCAACGAAGTAAGCTGCACACTATGACGTCATCAATTGCTAAAAAGTACGGATAACGTTTATTAGTTCTTTGCAGCGATTGATGACGTCACCAAGCGGTTATTATGACAAGGTTGCATCCCAATGTCATAGAATCGAGTGTCAAGCTGACTGCGGGAAATAGACTCGAATAGAACATTCTATATTTACTTATTTTTTAAACTATCTCCATGTATTTTTTACCATGTTTCTACATGTGAAATAATGAGTAGCACACAGTTACAATGTTGTAAATTGTTTTATTTTTTATTTACGAAAATAATTTGATATATAATTATATGAAACCTATGATTTTACCTCAATGTGCGATTTAGAACATTGCTTTCTATTTTTTTTTTATGAATATTATCACAATACGCTGGCAATAATAATATTATTATTTATTTATTACGGCAATGTTTTGATATTTGACACGTTTTTACAACCATGACATCGTTTAAGTGTTTGATTAATGGCCTTCAAAAAAAATTAGGTATATAGATTTTATTTAGAATTTAATTAGGTATTTTTCGCGCGCACAATAGGTGGTTTTCTGTTTTTTATAGATATTCATATTGGCATAAAAGTAACTGCGATTGAGAGAAATACTTAAATAAAATTGTAAATAATATTCAATATGGATTCATGATTATTGCGGATGTACAGTTATAATAAGTTAAGAGAGTAAAAGTTGGAAGTCTATATCTGGCCCTGAATGTTATGTAATAATTGTAATAAAGTGAGCACATCACAGTTAGAACTGCCGCTATTGTATATTAATTTCATGTGTATGTTACAAGTTTCTATAAAGCCTGGTGTGCATTCAATAACAATGTGGCTCATTGCGTCTTAGCGCCCTTAATAATGTAGACCGCCTTACTCTGAATGGATGTATTTACCAGGCTTTGTTGACACAGTGATAATTTTTAACTTGGAAATATTTATAGTCTAAATAAATTATCAGTGGTCTTAAATTTGTGCATAGTTTATTTTGTATCATGTGAATAATAATATCAAGCAATAATAAAATTGTTAATGAGGATGTTTTTTTTAGTTATTTATGACCTTGCGTTTATTTCTCCCTTCATGTTGCCTTATGCTGCGGCTAAGACCGCTAACAGACGCTCCGATTTGGTCAGGCCCGACCACCCGACCACGACCAAATTGGTACGTGTGGAGCGTTCCATCATTCGCGACACAGCCGACGGAGGACGTCAAATGAACGACGCGGAGAGAGCGCGAAATGATAGTGAACATTTTGGAATTACATAAAGACTTTCCTTGTCTGTGGGACTTAACCCTCAAGAACTATCTTTATCTTTATATATAATTCTACTGTACGTGTGTATGTCCTGAACTCCTCCTAAACAATGAAAATGGAAAAATGGTTTAGATTCACAATTTGTTTTTTTTTTTGCTGTCGGGTCCGCTAGTTGTATAATTATATATTACAATAGTTACATATTACAAAATATAAGTATAATTCTTTCTTTTTTTATTTTGGGGCACCAATGTAGCTGCCACAACTATAGCGGCTATCGCTTGCTTTGAAAGAGCAGGTGGCATGCTTTGAATATATAGATGTACATACTAACTGATCGCCCCAGCTCCGCCCGCGTGATTTAGTTTACTCGTTCCCGGTTCCCGTGGGAACACGTTACCGAGATAAAAAGTAGCCTATGTTACTCAAGGTGAATGTAGCTTTCCAATGGTGAAAGAATTTTTGAAATCGGCACAGTAGTTTTTCAGTTTATTAATTACAAACATACACACAAAAATACAAATATTTCCTCTTTATAATAGTAGTATAATATAAGATATACCTAGATATATATAATCAAAGGTGGCATGACGTCTGTACACTACTACAGAGCAAGGCAACTGACGGTTGGATGGCCGACCGTCAGAACGTCTGTAGTAATGTTGGATTGGTTGCTCCGTAGGCCGCGATTTGGTCGGGGCCGACCAAATCGGAACGTCTGTTAGTAGTCTAAACGATGTCCGCTCGTGTTGCTCCTCGCGTTGCCGCGAATATTACCCTAGTGGCCGTGGCCACACGCGCTCTTACTTGCTCACCTAGTATAATTCGTGTGTGATAAGTTGAGATCTGAGCGCTGTGATATTGGTTCGAGCGCGTCTTATATTATCACGTACGAGTATTACTTCACTCGCTGCGCGCGACGAACGACGAGGCGAGTGAGTGTCCTCACGATGTTCCTCGCTACTCGTCGAGTCGTGTAGCCGCCCGGTTAGGCACAGATATAAGAAACTAGTAGATACCCCATCCCATACAAGGAATTGGGGCCGTTTTAATAACGGTTATAGGAAAGGGTAAATAGTTTTGTGATAAATTCCTAATCGATGGCAGTATTTAACCCTTGCCAAACTCACAGGCACACCACCTGATTAATGGACAAGGCTCTGACAAGAGTTCATGATTAACGGGAAAAGGTTTATCCTATTACGTGTATCTACTTACTGTAACTTCAGGCCGTAATCCAGTGTATCTTCAAAGGTAACAGAGGCACATAAAAGTAGTTGCCTAATTCAGAAACTTCCTGAAAAGGATCTACCTAAATGCTACCCCGGAGAACTGTACAGCTGATACCCTTTGGGTATGGAACCATGGAACCCTAAGAATTAAACTATAGTTTGAGTATCATTTTATTGACTCTAATAATGTCTGTAATATGGCATACATCTTATACTAGTTCTATAACAATATAGGTTATTAGTAATCTGAATACACAAAGTAATATTGGACTACAATATTATAACACATCTACATAAACCATTACTTACTTTTCAGATAAAAGCATGAGATAAAATGCATTGATAAAAAAAACTAAAGACTATGTTTGCTATATTGAACAATTGAAACCTAAATATTGACAATTTGTAACAAAATTATGTTTATACATAATGCAACAAAAATCAACATAAAATGTTGTTTCAAAATTAGCTTGATAAATTTCAACATCAGAAATATTGTACTTATACTGCAACTTGAACAGTAAAGTGTATTAGGCTGCAATATTTTTATTATTCCCAATTCCCACGAGGACACACTAAAGCAATAAAAAGTTCCTATATTACAATAATTTGGAGCTAGTAGTCCGGTAGTAGTCCAATTTAGACCAAAAAATGAGAGTGAAGGTGCATACTGAGTGAAGGTGACTTTATGCACCTTAGAATGTCTAAATTGACCGGACTATAGGGTGCTAAGAAGCTTTAGCTTTACATCTAGGGTCTAAATACTCTATAAATTATTGAATAAATATTTTTAGTTTTCCCACAATGGTTGCCTCCTATTACGTGGGATCAAAAAATTACTGGCAAAGAGTGGGTGTGAATGCTACCCTGCCTACCCCTTCGGGGATATAGGCGTGATGTATGTATATTTGTCTTTCTCGCAACAGCTTCGGCTATAGTCTGGCCCATTATTACGTGTGAACCAAAGTGACTTGCGTGGTCGTAAAATAAACACCTCTGTCTTCTCCCCACCACCCTTGGTGACAAACGGTGAGTCAAATATTTATAAAATAGTCTATGTGCAAATTTTCATTTAAATCTGTTGATGTTGTTGCATGATACATACGTCAAATCCAAAAGAGATTTTTTAAAACGATGCCTAAAACACTATACTGTTGAATTTTTAATTTATATACAACATTATATTACATAATACAGCTGATACATTTACTTACATATATTAAAAATACTGATTCCACGTACTGTACTATAATCTCTTAAAACTAATTGTGCCTATGTCTAAATGGAAATGTAAGGACCTGCCTTTTGACATTATGTTGATCAGCCTACCACAGCCAGTGTTGATTTTAATCCATTAACTTACTCAACCAATAATTATCTCAGAAAATTATTAAATTACTATTATTTCTTCACATGGCCAATATTCCTGCTATATATTTGTTTGAATGTGTTGATCAATTAAACTCAACACTAGCATGCACTTAGGGCAGGTATGGAACCTATTGGTAAAACGCGATAAGTTCGACCATCCTATTGGTATGCGGGACGGGGGCCGTGGACATGGTAACCAATTAACTTAGTTTTAGTTAGTATGCCACTGTCCATCGGCAGTCATTGACGTTTATCGCAGTTTACCTATAGCTACACTCGTAATAAAATCAATACTTATATCAAAATGCAACTTATGTGGTAATACAAGTCAATATGTTGGAAATGAATTATAGTCATCCATAATCATCATCTAGAGTATTTAACCCTTTAGTCTTGATGGCTAATGCAATGGCCCCATTGAAAAAGTCAATGTGATCTTCATCAACATCGTCAAATTGAATGGGATCATAACAAGAGTTTTGGACAACTACAGTACCAGGGGTTACAAGCTCATGAGTTTGACGGACATCTTTGTATTTATAAGTTCTGCCATGTGGACATGTATCCAAATGTTTATTATTAAATGACCAAGTTATATTTAGACTGTTAACAGAATATGTACCATCAGTATCACTCACAATGTTAGGGTTTGCATGATCACAGTTTTCGTTATCATTGGAATCATGGGTTAATGGACCAGTCTCCGGGAGACTTGTTAGCTTTGCCACAGCTTCTTGGTCAGTGTCACTCATAGGTATGCTTTCTACACTGCTATGTCTGGAAAGTTCTGGGTTTTGAAGACCATGTGCAGATATAGCCATAAGTATACCCTCGTTTTCTACAGTGTTATCTTCAGGGAGGTTGTTAGCTAATTCTGCAACGTCTTGTGCTGAAGGTGAGGCGTCATAATTTGGTACAGCTGGAGATTGTATCCATAGATCTATCACTCGATTTATTGTGTTATCAATACAACCTTTTGCTATCTGAAAGGAAAGGATCACATTATTTATTTATTAATGGTCAGCATAGCAACTTTTAAAATGTAAACCATCAATCTCAGCTGAAAATATTTCTACTCTACAAAATATTAGATTAGTGTTGAGAAACACTGTAGGACTAGGTTGAATTACAGAGGCAAAACCATTTAGATTACCTGTTTATTCTGCCAACGAGCTATGCATTGCTCTTCCATGACCCTCAACCTGTTAATTTGTTCTTGTGTTCTCTGCCATGAAAATGATGTACTAGGAATGGGAGGATCACTGGAAGAAGTACTTGGAGAGTCCTTTAAATTTTGATGGACCAAACATTCTTCTATCACTTGTACATCCTGTTCAGTTCCACTAGCAGGTCTACTGCTTCCACTAGACTCCGGCTTATTGTGGTTCGAAGTTGTGTTAGTACATACTTTAACTGTTTCGTTTTTATTACATTTCTTACGGTTTTTGCCTTTGACTTGCCATGCATATCGAGCTTTCTTGAGTGGGCGATCAGAATCATTGGTTTCGTCGCCATTTTCTTGCCCTTTACGAGACGACATTCCAGCTGTTTCTGTTACATTCATGTTAAAATCGAACAAATCTTTCACATTGTCCAATTTAGTATTAGTAAACAAACTGACATCTCAAAAATAATTAATAACATATGATTGAGTGACAAGTAGCAGTAGATTATAATTAATATTCTTTATTTCGAATATCCTTTACATAAGTACAATATTTGGATAAATCCACTGACGTTGATGACGAAAATTTCAAGTTATCGTTTTATTATTCGGACAGGTTTCTATAACTAGTATTTGTAATAAAATATGTTTCACTTTTAAGTTAATTATTTTAATCAACAGCAGATCAATCAATGAAGTGTTACCAACTCCCAGCAAAGAGAATACAATACTACTACGTAAGACTCCCAGAAATACTTATTACCTAAACCCCCCTCGTGAGAACCGCCATGTGTGTGAAGTTTTAAATTAAAAGCAATGTATTATTTAAGTATACACCTACAATACTCTATATTAAAATATGCTACTTTTTATCACAGGAATGTCCTCCAGGAATACTTTTTTACTCTCATCGAAACCAGTTCACCAGTTTATTCGTGATTAGGTAAGATACAGACAGACAGACAGGCATATTATTCAGATTGTAATACTAGTGGTCACACTGGTCACCCATGGTTGACCAGTAGATCTTGCGAGGATTAAAATCAACGCCCATGTTCCAAGACAGACAGACGTAAGTAAAATTGTCTAATCTCGAAATGTAGACGCTTTTCTCGCTCTTGGTCAATTAAGTGAGAATTTAATAAGTAATAAATAGGTAAGTAAATAATAAATATTGGATAGAAACAGGCGTTACTTGGCGAAAATCCATGACAAAACAATGGTAAGTAAAATGTTTTTAAGAAAAAACCTTTTAAATTTATATAATAGCATTAATTTTTCGCAGAATCAAAAGGACAACAAAACTGTCTCAGAGAGAACAGCGAAGAGAACAGCTGTTCTCTCTGAGACAGTCTTGATAATGCCTCGTTTAGAGGCGAAACAATTGTCGACGTTTTGTTGTCCTTTTGATTCTGCGAAAAATTTATGCTATTATATAAATTTAAAAGGTTTTTTCTTAAAAACATTTTACTTACCATTGTTAAGTAAATAATATTAAAAAAGTAAATTAAAACCAACGTATATCCAGTAAGCCATCACCACAGACAGAATAGGTAGTTGTGAGATTATGATTATACATTGTCTATGTGGATTATTACGCGACATTTTATTTCTCATTATCTACATTCTCGTACTCTTTACATGTCCTTGATAGCTTTTTGTCAATTAATATAATAATATAATATTGAGATATAAATAAGTTAAAATATAAGAAGACAAAATACCCCTATAAAATCCCATCCCACATATAAACCCCCTAAATTTGGGGGAAATCCCCTAAATTGGTAACCCTGAAGTAATGAATGAAAATGAAGCAACGAATGACAGAGACAGATAATATAATAATATGAACGGAAACTGAATGATGAATAAAATAGAGTGAGTGAGATATATTTATGATATTTTATCCCCGTGCACACGCCACTACACTTTCCCTCCCTAGAAACCTTGAAGTCTACGTTCATGATTGTAACCAAGCTATAAAATCCTAAAAAAAATTAGTTTCCTATAGCCTAGACAAAAAATAAATTCGCATATTGTTGGAAATTGGTAGAAGTCACAAGTAAAATTCCCACCGATGCGTTTGCTAAAAAAGTAATTCTAGGTCAAAGGTTATCAATTTTTTTTTTGAATTTTTTCGTAAACGGTGATTTCAATTCAATTCAAATAGTCTTTATTGTACCTACACAAAAAAAGGAAACATACAATTAGGAGACAACTTAAAGATAGTACAAAAGGCGGTCTTATCGCCAAAAGCGATCTCTTGTCTGGAAGAGACCTTTGGATGGATAGCGAGTCAATGAAATTAAAAGAGTAGTATACAATACATGAAAGAGAAAAGAAAAATAAAGCTTAGTAAATAATAAAATAAAGATAAGACAGAGTAGGATAACAATATAAATGAACTAATAAACTTACCCAGGTAGTAATGATATCATAGGAAAAGAAAGAATACTTTACATAAATACACAAAATACATAGAAATTCTAAATATTGGTTCGAGAAAGGTAGTAATCATTTAACACATTTTCTTATTCTATCCATAAATAGTTGAGGCGCCACTGGAAATATCTTCTGGTGCACAGTGCGTACCAGACGCCCGGCAACGGAAGTAGAAGCGGCCGCGTTATAGGGGAATAAAAAAAAGGACAATAGGAGTTTAAGTGACTACCATCATAATAATATAAGTACTTACCTGAATAAAACTTTTCTAATTTGTATTCTGGAGGTTGGTGCCTAAACTACGACAAAATAGTGTCTGTATTTATAGGTCACCAGGGTATCCGCACAATACAACTCGGTGGCACTGTTAGCAAAATGGAAAATTAAAACTTAAAATTTATACTTAATTATGCATAATGCGTACAAAATTATCTTGTACGAACCCGTAAAAGGTTCTCCGTGACACTAAGATTTAGCTGCATTAAGCAATCTGTAAGCAACCTTTTTGCAATGAAAATTCGGTTGTATATGTTTTTTGATTATAAAATCTGGGGTTCTGGGACCCAGGATGTCATATCGGCATTCTGTAAGCGGGTGTTCTGTGCTGTGCTCCACCACTCTACATACCGCAGATTCTCTCCGAACTGTGGACATAGCCCTTAGGGCTTAGATCATACCCAAGTAAAGAATGACGAGGTAGCTACTTTGCTAGTTAATTTCTTATTGAGTCAAGCCAAATTATTGGCTTATCAACCTGCTTTTATTCTGCAGAATAATATTGACATAGACAGTTTGGAGACAATCCAAAAAAACTAGTTTGTAAGACAACAGATAATAAATCTAGCAATCTTTATTTTAAATATATGCCCGAAGGTAAGGGACCTGTGGCCTTTGCGGAAATTGAGCCGACCCCTAGTAGTAGTATGTATGGGGGTGAACGTAATTCTGTAGAGCATAACATTATGTCTAGTAGTTTAAGCATAGTACACCAAAATTTTCAAGGCTTATCTGATAAACTTTTAGAAATTGACCTTTACATTAGGGACCACAATGTTCATATTTTTTGTATAACAGAGCATTGGTTAAAAGACCACGAATTATTGTTCAACAGTGAATTTTACTCACTTATTAGTGCGTTCGCAAGAAAGAAGGCTATTCGTGGTGGCTCCCTAATATTCGTGTCTAATAATATAAAATGTAAAGAACGTAAAGATATTGTTGCTTTTTCTATAGAGCACACTGTGGAATTGTCCTGTGTTGAGCTTGAGCGACTCATTGTCCTCTGTGTCTATAGCCCACCGGATTGTGATTACGATTCATTTGAGATAGTAATGGAAAATGTATTGAAACAATTGTGTTTTAGTAAAAAGCATGTTGTGGTGTGTGGTGATTTTAATGTTGATGTACTTGTGCAGTCACCTAAATGCATTAAATTTATCAATTTATTCAGTTCCTTCGGCTTACAACACTTATTTTCAGAGCCAACTAGAATCACATCACATTCTGCAACATGTCTAGATTATATATTTTGCAACTGTGAACTCCTGACAAAGTAACTTCAAATCTGACCATCTGGGGCAGAAGGTCGTATTTACCATCAATATCACGGCTAAAGGAAAAAAAATCATGTAGGCCAATGAGTACATATCGCCTAGAACGATTTAATGAAAGCGTTTCTGCAAAAGTTGCTAGTATTGACTTTAAACAGGTTGATCCAAATAACTTATATGAGTCCTTGTTTAATACAATTAAATCTGAGTTCGACAATATATTTAAATCAAGAACTTTTTATAAAAATGGAAATCTCCAGTTCTGTGACTGGGCAACCACTGGCATCTACAAAAGTAGAGCTAAGTTGTATGAATTATATGGTATGAAGCAATATAATTTTAATCCTGGTTTTATTCAGTATGTTAAAGATTATTCCAAAAGTTTCAGAAAAGCGTGTGTTAAAATTGCTTCAGTCCATTATTCTGAATAAATCTCCACAACTATCTGCAATATTTAATAAATGTGTCAATAGTGGAGTGTTTCCTGATCTCATGAAATACAGTAAAGTGATACCTTTATTTAAAACTGGATCAAAAAGCGACCCTGGTAATTTTAGACCAATTTCAATACTACCTGCCATTAGTAAAATTTTTGAAAAAATTATATTGCAGCAATTACAATCACATTTTAATTCAAATATGCTACTACATAATGAGCAGTATGGATTCACAAGAGGTCGTTCTACCATTCACGCAGGGGTACCGCTTCTGAATCATATTTTCAATGCCTGGGAGAATAAGCGAGATGCCATTGGTATATTTTGCGATCTCTCCAAAGCTTTTGATTGCGTTGAACATAATACCCTATTACGGAAACTCAATTATTATGGTATCAGAGAATCGGCACTGGACCTAGTTGCCTCATACCTCAGTGATAGAATACAACATGTTGATATCAATGGTAGTCGGTCTTTAGGGGCTTCTGTAGCTATGGGCGTACCACAAGGATCAATTCTAGGTCCGTTTCTATTTTTAGTTTACATTAATGATCTACCGTTCTATGAATAGAACTTGTGCGACATTGTTCTATTCGCCGATGATACATCACTTATTTTTAAAGTTGATGGCAAGCTGAGGAATTTTGACGAAGTAAATAGTTCAATTGCACTAGTTCTGGATTGGTTTACAACCAACCATTTTCTTCTGAACGCAAAAAAGACGAAGTGTGTTAGATTTAGTATGCCTAATGTTCAGAACTACGGTACTAATATTATTTTGAACGGTGATACCCTTAATCTTGTAGAATCAACCGTATTTTTGGGTATTACTCTGGACAGTAAATTACAGTGGAACGCCCAAATATCGGGTCTTGCAGGGAAACTTAGCTCTGTGGCTTTTGCTATTAATAAAGTCAGACAGCTCACGGATGTAGAAACTGCTGGTTTATTTTAGCTATTTTCACAGTGTCATGTCGTATGGAATTTTACTGTGGGGCAAGGCAGCTGATATAGAGATCATTTTATACTCCAAAAGCGAGCTATACGTGCGATTTATAAACTGAATGCACGAGTTTCTCTTAGAGAAAGATTTAAAGAAATAGGCATTTTAACAGTTGCATCACAATATATATATATGCGAATATTATGTTCGTTAAACAGAATATACATTTATACAGTATGAACAGTGACATACATGCAATAAATACTAGAAATAAGCATAAATTGGTTGGGACGTATTATCGTTTACAGAAGGTTCATGACTCCTTTGCAGGATTTGGTGTGCGTTTTTATAACAAAATTCCTCTCAACATTATGAACCTTCCTTTGAATAAATTCAAAGTGACTGTTAAGAAACACCTCCTAAAAAAGGCATACTGTTTGTACTATTAAAGATTATCTAAACGATACAGAGAAATGGCAATGAGTTGCTTGCTCATCACTCGAGCTACATAGGGGCTACTTCTGTTTGAAATGTTGTTTTATTGCTGAAACTCACTTATTATTGTTAAATTATTATTATTATGATATTGTAAGGTGGTAAGGGTACTTTGAGATTATGTGGCACCTTTAACTAGTATTTGACTTTTTTTGTCAATAACAGAGATTCATAATTTTTAAGTTCACTTGGTCCACACATGGTCACGTACTGCCCTTGCCCTCTTTTTATTGTTGTAACAGAATCATTGTATTTACTGGCGAATAAAAAGAGTGGCCGTTGTTTGTTGGTTTTTGGAATAAAAGACAGGAGCTCGTAATAATACGTGTCGTGTATTTCAGTCGGCCATGTTACAAAGTGAGGAAAGAAGGAAGTGAACATAGACAAGACAATATTGATATAATATAAGCATAGACTAAACTAGGCTATGGCTTACAAGCTAATATAATATTATGACATCTTCCCTTTAAGTAACTTATATTTTAACTTATATTTTAGATTCTTATATAAAAATAACAAAACGCATTTTAGTGTTTTGACACGAGACAATTTGACGTTTTAAAAGATTCTGACAGTTGACATAATTTGACGTTGTCAATTTGACGATTGTTTCTAAATGTAAACAAACAATGGTTTACAACATTTTAGTTTACTAATTAATTACTTATAACTAAGTACATGACAATGAATACGAAATAATGTTTATAAGACTGTGTCTATAAGACGTTGTGGTTGCCTTATCTCTCTTCCTGAACTAGAATATTTCTTAATTGGTTGACTGCTAGTACGTTGAGGAGATTGACTATGAGAAATTTTAGAGTAATCATTTGTATAACAAGGAGTATAACTGATATAAGTTTGATTGGAACTGACTGGTTGAGTGTGAAAATTATTAGTCTGTGTGTTATGTGAATGAAAAGAATATTGAGACTTTGGTCTAAGTGTTATGTATTGTCTATTGCGACGATATGTACCAAATTTACTTTTTATGATATACGACCTAGGTTCCGGACCAACTTGTTGTATAATACCTGGAAACCAAGACGATTGTGGATGTTTTTGAAACATAACATGACTATTTACCTCCAAGGGTTTAAGATCTTTGGAATTTTTGTTGTAATACTCTTTCATCTTATGTAAATTTTGATTATTGACTTGTTTAAGATGTCTATAGTTACACAATTTTGGTTTTAAAAGTTTTTCTACTATAGGTAGCTTTGTACGAAGTCTACGTGACATGGAAAGTTGCGCTGGTGAACATAAATTGTTTTTGGGAGTATTGCGATATTGCAATAATGCTAAATATGGATCAGTATTATCAAGTAAACATTTTCTAAGCATATTTTTAATTATGCCTACTGTCCGTTCTACCATACCATTTGAACGGCTGTGATAGGGACTGGAAGTGACATGGTGAATATTCCAATCTTGTGTGAAATCATGAAAAGATTTGGAATTCATCGGTGGACCATTATCTGACATTAATGTATGGGGAATACCATGACGAGCAAATATTGATTTTAACTTGATTATGACTTGGTCTGCACTGTAACCATTACTTAAAATTGCTATCTCAACATATTTTGAGAAATAATCGACTACAATTAAGTATGTATGCTTGTTGAACTCAAAGAAATCTATACCAACCTTATGCCAAGGAATGTATTTGTAATCATGTGGTAATAGACTTTCTTTAGTGTTACTCTTTCTTAAAGTGAGACAAATTTCACAATTACTGATGTAATTATCTATATCTTGACTAATATTAGGCCAGTAAATTGTATGTCTTGCCAAATTTCTACAACTATTCAAGCCTTGATGACCTTCATGTAATAGTTTTAAGAAATCTTTTCTTAAAGAAATAGGTATAATAACTCTATCTGACAAAAATAAAAGGTTATTAGCATAATGTATATCATCTTTAACAGGAAAGAAAGGTTTAATACAATCTTCTACTTTATGCTTTGAATTTGGAAATCCATTTTTACAGTAATTAATAAGAGTTTGAAGAGTTTGGTCAGACCTGGTAGCTTGTTCAATTTGTTGTAACTTGAAAGGACTAAGTGACAAATTAGCAGTGAGTAAATTAACATGAAGTTTAATATCTTCATCCAATTCTACTAATGCATTTTCTGGTAATGCAGCACGGGACAATGTGTCGGCGACATATAAGTATTTACCTGGTTTATAAGTAACGATAAGATCATAGGGTTGCAAACGAAGCATTATTCGTTGCAATCTTGGTGGAATATTAAATAAAGGTTTACTAAATAAAGAGACAATAGGTTTGTGATCTGTTTCCACTAGGACTTTGTTACCAAAAATGTATTGATGGAACTTAGTACAACCAAATAAAATTGCTAGGAGTTCCTTTTCAATCTGAGAGTAATTTTGTTGAGACTTTGTCAAAGAAGCTGAGCCATATGCTATAGGACTAATATTATGTAAGATGACAGCACCTAAAGCATCTTTTGAAGCATCTACTGACAAAGTAAGTGGTTTTTGAGGATCAAAGTAAGTTAAGACTGGTAAAGAACTAATTAGAGACTTTAATTTATTGAATTCTTTCTCATGACTGTCATTCCATGACCATATTGTGTTTTTATTAAGTAACTGTCTTATGTTTGATGTTTCTTTTGATAAATTTTTTATGAATGAGCCAAGAAAATTAATCATGCCCAGGAATCTCTGGACATCTGTGACATTCTTAGGCTGTGGCATGTTGCAAATTGAATTTACTTTAGATGGATCTACAGACACTCCATTTCTATTGAATATAAAACCTAAATACTTGACTTCACTTTGACAAATGTTACATTTATTACTATTAAATGTTAGACCTATATCTTTTGCACGACTAAGAACTTTTTCTAGGATTTGATCATGTTCTTGAATGGTTTTAGCATGTATAAGAAAGTCGTCCATCATTATTTTAATGCCTTGTATGTCACCAAACCGGGAAATCATTTCTTTATGAAAGATTTCTGGAGATGCATTGACACCAAACGGTAGCCTTAAAAAACGAAATCTGCCATAGGGGCTTATAAAAGTACATAGTTTGGATGATTCTTCATCTAAGACAAGATTCCAAAAGCCTGACTTAGCGTCTAAATTTGAAAAATAACATGAACCATTTAGTTCTGCTTTAATTTCATCAATATGTGGAAATGGGTAATGTGAACGTTTAATAGCTTTATTTAACTTACGAGGATCTAAACATAATCTAATGCTTCCATCCTTTTTAGAGACAATTACCATAGAGTTGACCCAATCAGTTGGTTCATCAACTCGAGCAATAATACCAGTGACTTCTAACTTATTAAGTTCTGCCTTGACTTTATCCTGTAATTTAAAAGGAATTTTTCTACTTGCGTCTACCGACGGCTTGACATTTTCGTTGAGAGTTAAATGACATTTATAGTTTTTAAGAGCTCCTATTCCATTAAAAACCTTACTATATTTCTTTAGTATTGACAGACTGTTTGACTCTGTAGGGACTTTGTGACACATTGACTGTGATATGACTTGACTTTGACTGTTAGACTGACTTGACATTGACTGTATATTGTTGTTCTGGCTATGCTGACTAAGTGTGTAGTTTGGACTGTGTTTAGATATGTTTTCATCAAAGGTTACTGACTGTATTCTTTTTATGACTTTTAACTGTTGACATGACTGTCTACCCAGAATATTTTTGCAATCTAACGGTGTAATATGGAAACACACGTTGTATGATTTGTCATTATACTTACATGGTAATGTACAATAACCGATTGTAGGTATACTTTGACCTGTAAATGTTGTCAAGTTAAATGGTGTTTGTATAAGATTTATCTCTTGCAACGCTAGTTTTTCAAATGCTTTCTTAGACATCAAATTCACATCTGCACCTGAATCAATAAGTAAGCAAACAGATTGACTACAGATACTTAGGGTTATTGCCCATTGGTTACTACATTTTACAGAATTACATTGATAAACAGCACCTAAAAAAGCTTGATCATCATTAGAAAAATCTTCTTGCACATAATTAACATATTTTTGCTTGGACTTACACATCTTTGAATAATGATTAAGTTTTTGACAGAAATTACACTTTGCACCAAGAGCAGGACATTTAAAACGATGTGTTTGACCACACTTTGGACACATTGAGTTATTCATAGACTGATTGTTACCTTTATAACCATTGGGACTGCTATAACTCGATGAATGGGATGTATTGTATGACTGGTTAGGATTGTACCTTGACTGTTGACTGTGACTCTGACTTCTTGATTGACGATCCTGTGACTGCGGATTATACCTTGATTGTTGACTGTGACTTTGAATTCTTGATTGACGATGTTGTGAATGACTTCTACTGGACTGTTGACTACTTCTGTTATGTATACTATCTATTCTAGCTACAGATGAATTGGGATTTGTGCCTGATAATATTTGAACTTCTTTCCGGGACGATTCTAGTGACTTAGCAATATTTATAGTGGCATCTAAAGTGGTAGGTAATTCTTGCAAAATTTTCTCTTTAATGTAGTGATTCTGATCATTTAGATTCCAACTAAATATATCTTTTAGTAAATCGTCTTGCAATTCACCAAAATTACACTGATGGGCTATATTTTTGAGATCTGTTATATAACTGTCCAGCTGTTCATTTTGCAGTTGCTTTCTGTTAAAAAGTTTATGCCTTATCATGGTTATATTGAGTTTTGGGCTGAAATAACCTGCAAATCTGTCGATCAACACTTGTAGCTTGACTGTTTCGACATCTAGGTTGAAAGAATAAAATATGTGAAGGCAATCTGGTCCTATATAATGTAATAAAAGTGCAACTTGCCTATCTTCGCTTTCTTGATCATATTTAAATGCTTTGAGATATATTTTGAATTTGGTGATCCAATTTTTCCATGTGAGCGGCATGTTGGATGCATGAATGTCCATGTGCTTGAGGCGACCCGACGACGTTGAAGATTCGTCCATTTTTTTCTTTTGGTTGATCCAGTTCTTCCTAAGACACGCCAGTTTACACCACACCTGATGTTTGTTGGTTTTTGGAATAAAAGACAGGAGCTCGTAATAATACGTGTCGTGTATTTCAGTCGGCCATGTTACAAAGTGAGGAAAGAAGGAAGTGAACATAGACAAGACAATATTGATATAATATAAGCATAGACTAAACTAGGCTATGGCTTACAAGCTAATATAATATTATGACAGCCGTGAGTTTTTCTTGCCAGGTTCTTTCCTCACAGGCTCTACCTATTGCCTTGCGAATCTGGCGGTAAATGTAAATGTAGAAGCATTTTCTTTTTTTGACGTTCATAAGTGTTACTTTGTGACCCTACATGGATAAAGATATTTTGATTTTGGATTTTTTGATTTTTGAATATGACAGTATTAATTGTGTATACAGTTTTCAAAGTTGCAGCACTTGCTGAGTTCTGCAGTAGGTAATTTGAAAATATAAATGAGTTTACCTACGTGTGAACAGACAGAATATGATCTTAATTTCCATGAAATTATGACTGGTTTAGACGCTATTTTAGTCCGTTCACAATTGGAATGGACGGAACAGGTATGGGCCCGTATGTATAGAACGTCTGGTGGTGGCCGGGAATGACTGTTGGCAGTTGCGAATACCTACTATGTAAAACGTCTTGGACAAATTCAATGTTAGAGAAGATTGTTTGAAAACCAGATAGATATCCAGTCTCATAATCTTCTCAGTCTTTGTCTGGACATTGTCCCACTCCCACGACCTATATATCCTCCACCACCTAGAGAGACGTCCAATGTATTGTCCAACGACGAGTTACTTCTACACGATCCTATATGTCATAGTGTGATGTTATATGTCTCGCTATCTAACAATGTAGCTTTATATTGGTGTAAGAAATTTTAAAATCGGTAATGTAGTTTCTGAGGAAACAAGTTGTTCCATACCTATAAACTTTATCCCTCTTTTTCATTCCCTTAGTGTAGAATTTCGGAAAATTCTGCATCTGCTGACGTAATGAGCTAGCGGACGGACGATTTTCTTTATATATTTTAACTAACGTTTTTGGACAACGTTGAGACTTCTATCCACCGGTAATCACATCCTACGCTACCTATTTAATTCTTACGCGACTGCGTTAGCGAGAGTTATGTGTTTCACGCGTATGAATATATATATGTTAGGTTAATGTAGGGTCTTCGGTGAATCATGCCCAGTCGACGGCGTAGGGCGAAGACGCATTGAACGTATGAAACGCGCCGACCGTCGCTACATTTTTTCTTCATAATTATTTATAATTGTACGGTTTTGATGAAAACTGACCTCATCAATAGACAATCTCTCATTCTAATGAAAATCCCGACAGTAATAATCCTTTTAACCACCCATTTAGTGATCTACAACAGTGTTTCTGCACAACACCCGCTAAATAAAAATACACACCTTATAAATTGCATGTGAGGTAAGAGGTTGGTGCAAGTTATAAACAGTTTAGCGGTTTATTCTTATTCATTTGCATAATACAGTTAATACGGACATTGACATTAGGGTATGTTTATTAGGTTTATTCATTTGCATAATACAGCTGATATGGGCACTGACGTTATGGTTATTTATTAGCTTAGATGAATAATTTTTTTTAATTCATCTAAGTTTATTAGATACAGTTTACCAACACATAGTAGGTACCTGTAAACGTTATTGGGAGGCGCGGCGTATCCAATCCTATACCGTCGTGCGTATGGCGTGTCCATTCCAGGGGGAGATGCTGTTTGGCGACCATCGGTTGAACGAGAGCCAGTCGTCCGGCTTGTGTGATTTTATAGTTGAGACGCAGTCGAGTCGGCGGAATCTACTACTTACTACTTTTACTGATTACGCCGGTCGTCTTCTTTAAGGTAGTAGAAGGGACTTTGTAAGTAAAACTCTTGAACTATCACTTATTTGGTTTACTTTCTTGGAATAATTAAGATTACAAAGAATGCGATGTTGACGGTACAGAGCTTCACTACGCAATGAATAAATCTGCTAAAAGGTCACGCGCAATCACGCATGACTGTTGCATTGCTATTCAAGAAACACTAGGAACATCCTCCCGGCCCTCGAAAGCATCTGGCTTTTGAGTTTGTGTGACATCCGCAGTATGTAACGGGCAGAGGGTATGGTCAACCCTACGTACCTACCTATGATATGAACAGTGTAGACATCAGCAACTCTTGCAGCGCCATCGGATCCAAAATATAATTTGTGAACGCGTCCCATTCTCCATTTCAAAGGAGGCAAACTGGGCTCTTCTCTTCTCTGCGCATGATCTGTGTAATTTAGTAAAACTGGAATATTTGCTAAAATCGATAACCTTATTTTTAATTATTGTCGAAGATGAACTATGTAAATATATATTAGTTTGTAGAATAATACTATTTTGTGATTTGTTTTTAATATTTTGTTTTGTTTCAGGTAGATCGGGAATAGTTTTTGTTACTATATTCCTAGGCCAGTGAGATGGATCGTTTAACAAGAAAGAAAGGAACCTTCCACCATAGTTTTGAAGATGAGATAACTTTAGGACTGACTCCTCGAGAAGCAAGATCTACCGGATTTTCATATCCAGGAATATGTCTCCAAACATTAGAACAAGTCAGATCCTGAATCTCACTGACGCGGTTGGAAACAAAAGGTTTTAGATCACACCTGTTGGAGGACAACCAACACAACACAACTGTTGAGTCCGTCCAATGTACAACGGATTGAATTTGGCAACGAAGATATTTCAATACCTTTGTAGTCAGCCGCGCAGACAACGCGCCACAAAGTTCAAGACGGGGTATTGTTGTTGCCTTTATTGGTGCTACCTTAGTCTTAGCACACAATAGTCTTACTAAGGTCTGCCCAGAGTTGCTAATAGATCTAACATAGACTGCACCAGCATATTATGCCGATTGAGACGCGTCTGAAAATAAATGTAATTGAATTCCTGCTTGGATTTGACAGAAAACGCATCTAGGTATATCAAATTCTGAAATAGCATTTAAATTGGTTGCAAAATCCATCCATTGGCGAATTAAAGTTTCATCAATAGGACCATCCCAATCCAATTTGGAAATCCAAAGTTTTTGTAAAATGATTTTTGGTATGATTGTACACGGACTGAGCAGGCCTAGTGGATCGAAAAGTTTGGCTGATTTAGAAGTTTGGCTGATTTAGATAATATTATTCGCTTTGCTATCGACTGATTTTGTTCTAAATCAACTGAAAATTGGAAAACGTCTCCCTTTGGATCCCACCTTAGACCCAAAACGCTAGCTTGAGATGTACAATCAAACATTTTAGGTTGACTAGTATCATTTTGAAAGACATGGTAAATTTGTACGCCATTTTCGCAATGGCAGACATGCTGAGTTTAGATCAGAGGTAACAGAATTAATTATTGTATCAGTATCAGCGCCTGACAGAAAATCATCAACGTAAAAATCATTGCTGATCAACTGAGCTATTTTTGGTCTTTGCATTCCCTTGACAGTTGTATTAAGCACCGAGTGCTTAAAAATGGCGCTGAGGCTGTACCATATGCGATGGTGTTTACAGTCGCGCCACAAAATAAGTTGTAAGTGTCGTTGTGTATTATCTACCAATATTTGGCGATACATTTTTTCAACATCTGCTGATACAACAAAATTGTGTTGTATATTGTAGTACTGGGGGCCTAGACAAGATGCATTCGCTTCGAAGCGATTCGTTTGCGACAGTCGCCATCGCTTTGAAGATAACGATGTCAATTGGTAGACAAAGTCAATTGAGGTTCGTTTTCGTCTAGGCAATAGCGTTGGTCGTCACTTCTACCTTTTCTCTATGATCTGGAGATCTTGTCGCTGTCACAACAGTGTCAACAACTCAATGGTGTCACAACAGTTTTATTTATTTAAACAAGCGGGATTTGCTAAACAGTTTATAAATAAGACTACATATATGGAGGAATAATACCTAATTGTATTGGATATTACATTGAATTGAAAGTAAGTAGTTATTCTATTAATATTACAAATGTGTTTGTGAAGATGTTATAAATAAAGTCTTGACTTATTCCATGAAAAGAATTAATCTTTTTTCCTTTTTCAGGAATAAAATCTAGTGCAAGGGAAATATAATAAACTAATAAAGAGCAATTCGCTACCCTTTTGAAGTTTATGGAAAGGTGCAGTACTTTAATCAGTAAAATAAAGCGATTTTACATAAAATTTAACAGGAGCAAGAGTAACAATGGCGCAGTTTACAATTAAATATTCCATTCTATTCCAGCCACGGGGATCTATCAAGACCTCAGCCTGGGTTTCAAAGCCTGGCACAAAAACGTTCCTCGGAAACAACTCAATCCGTTGGTGAACATTGCATCAAAATCCATTGTATAGTTTTAAAGATCTAAGCATACATAGCGAATGGAAGCGATTTTGTTTTTTAATATGTTATTATGAGTGTGATAGATATGCTTATGATTATGTAATGGTATATCACCCCCATGGGTTAAACCGTAATGTCACCAGGAGACCCGTGAAGGGCTCTTGGAGGGTACCCTGAGCCTATTGGTGAAATGGTAATGTCTATCGTCTATGTATTGTATACAATAAGTTGGTTGATTTATGCTGGCAAGGATTGTTTTAGGTATAACCTATCATCATTCACCGAGCCTTTTCCCAACTCAGTTGGGGTCGGCTTTCCAGTCTATTGCGATTTGGCTGAACTTCGATATTTTCATGAAGCGACTGCCATCTGACCTCCACAACCCATGGGCGATATCGAATTTCTGTAGTTCGATCGGTCGGATTTTTGATTTAGGGCTCCAGCCACCCCTAACGACTGCCATAGATGTTAGTATGACAACCGGGACCGACGGCTTAACGTGCTCTCCGAGGCACGGAGGGGTCTCAATGTCTTAAGAAATGGTCACCCATCCTAAGACTGGCCTGAGTCGATGTTGCTTAACCTTTGCAATGTGTTAACATTGTCGGTTACCACTAGACCACGAGCCCCAGGTATAACCTATAACTAGGTATAATATTATTATAGTATTAGTAGTAGGTTTCATGGCTAAGTTAAGGTTATAAATAAACATTATTTTATAACCAGGCTACATCTTTAATTTAATATTCTATTTAGGTACCTGACATCTATATGTATATCATAACATAGTATGATATCTATACCAATGAACCCAGACTACTTCTTTAATTCAATATTCTACTTAGGTACCTAACATCTATATCATAACATAGTATGATATCTATACCAATGAACCCAGACTACTTCTTTAATTCAATATTCTACTTAGGTACCTAACATCTATATCATAACATAGTATGATATCTATACCAATGAACCCAGACTACTTCTTTAATTCAATATTCTACTTAGGTACCTAACATCTATATGTATATCATAACATAGTATGATATCTATACCAATGAACCCAGACTACTTCTTTAATTCAATATTCTACTTAGGTACCTGACATCTATATGTATATCATAACATAGCATGATATCTATACCAATGAACCCAGACTACTTTAATTCAATATTCTACTTAGGTACCTGACATCTATATGTATATCATAACATAGTATGATATCTATACCAATGAACCCAGACTACTTTAATTCAATATTCTACTTAGGTACCTAACATCTATATCATAACATAGTATGATATCTATACCAATGAACCCAGACTACTTCTTTAATTCAATATTCTACTTAGGTACCCAACATCTATATCATAACATAGTATGATATCTATACCAATGAATTGAGATACAGTGTCTCGCTGAAGCTCGAGAGTGGCTGGACCGATTTGGCTGATCTTGACCTTGAATTTATGTGGTAGTTTTAGGAAGGTTCAACCAATTGTAGTAGGTACCTATGCTACAATTGGTTTAGTACTAGGTATGATACTTAGTACTAGGTACAGTACTCGGCACAGTAGTGGAAGCTCGAGAGTGGCTGGACCGATTTGGCTGATCTTGACCTTGAATTGATGTGGTAGTTTTAGGAAGGTTCAACCAATTGTAGTAGGTACCTATGCTACAATTGGTTTAGTACTAGGTATGATACTTAGTACTAGGTACAGTACTCGGCACAGTAGTGGAGATACTTACTAGGTGGGATGAATCGTCATCACACAAGTAATTGTATGTAGTTGTCTTTAGTTTTATTAAACTACCCACATTAAAAAAATACTGTTAGATTTTATGTTACCGTAAATACCACGTAATAGGACATAAGTGTAACAGTACATATATTTCTATACATACAAATATATTATCATAGCTCCAGCCAGAGCTCTGCTCTACCCCATAAATCTAACAAGTGCATAGAGTAATTATAATGATAATAAGGTTGATATAGTCACCCTCTCTTTCCCATTAAAGTAGGCAGACATATATCCATAATATGGCATACTATTATGTTTTGTGAGCCCTATAAAAAAATCAACATTTTTTTGCAGACTTAACCCTTATTAACAAGACTTATTAAGAAAAGGTGTTAAAGTAGAGAATCAAAGACAGATTTTTGTAGAATCAATAAACATTGTTTAATGCTGAAATAAAACTTGTTTTTTTACTTTAGTGTACAACTAGAGATATTTTTCCCGACATAATAATATTATAGCCTGTTATGATTGAGCATCGATCTTCCTTGGATTATTTAGCTAGGAGGAGCAGCGGAGTATGCAGGTTGTCGTGCATCCTCGTGCGTCCTCCAATATGCCTTCAGCAAGCCCAAGCATCGCTCTATTGTGTTTCGAGTTTGCACATGGGGCGACGTAGGTATATGTTGATGCTCGATACCCCGGTGTGGCATCTAACTTGGGCTTCGTCAGCCAAGGCCGCTGTGAATCACCTGCAACAATCACATAGGTCTTGATATATATTATATAAGTATATCTTTTATCAAACCGGCGACGCCGACGGGAAAAATAATCACGCGGGCGACCACTAGTAATACATAATTACTAGCCGTCCTACCTTCCCTGAACTGGCTAATTTTGGTCTTAAAATAGTCCTTTAAGACCAAAATTAGCCAGATCGGTCGGTACGATTGGCGGTATGATGTTCACCGGGATAGCTTTCGACACCTACCAGGTTCTATTGTAAATCTAAACTTATCTCAAATCTATCTATATCTAATAAATTTCTAGAATTGATTACTTGCTTTTAGGGTTCCGTACCCATAGGGTACAACGGTAACCCTGTTACTGAAACTTCATCTGTCACAATTTTTTAGCTTTACGCTGGATGTGTCCGATACTCAGTTTACCTAGCTCGCGTTATGCCTAACCAAAAGTAGAAGTAGGCATAACGCTAGTTAGACTTACTTCGATACAGCCCAACAGCTATTAAGACCAAATAATAACCAGACCAACTGAGATTTAGTCTTTTAGCGCTTTCTTTCGAAAGTACTATTTTATGCGGGTGGAGCCGAGGTCATCAACTTGTATATATCTATAGGCATTTTTTAATTTTTTATTTATATATGCTTTATTGTACTCCAATACAGTATTAATGTATACAGAGCTTACTATATCTAAGAGCAGTACAATGGGCGGCCTTATCGGTTAAAGCGATTTCTGCCAGGCAACCTTTGGATGGAAAGATCTTGTAGAACGAAAAGGTAGTGGTAGAACATAACCATAGCATCACGCCTTTTTCCCCGAAGGGGTAGGCAGAGGTGTGCAAACACCCACATCTCGCCAGCTATGTTAGGTCCCATGTAATAGGGGGCGAGCCTATTGCCATCTACCGGGCACAAGTTCCAGACTCTGGGATAATTATCTGGATAAAATTCTAAAGAGAATTATACATTATCCACCAGACCCGGGAATCGAACCCGAGACCTCGAGTGTGGCAGTCCGTACATAGTACCATTTTGCCACCGAGGTAGTGGTAGGCGTAGGTAAATATGCTTAACTAATATAAATACTTAATACATACATGTAGGTATATACTTAAACACACACACACAAATATATATGTACATATATTATTATATTTAAAGATCATAATGTCAAACGACTTAGGCAAAATGGCGACTTAGGCAAACAGATACTTAGGCTAAAAGCTAATCGAAAATGAAGTTTAGGCATAACGCGAGCTAGGTAAACTGAGTATCAGACACATCCAGCGTAAAGCCTAATAACTTCGTAGATATGTACTTTTTTATGGCAGGATTATACATGCATTTAGTATAAATTTATACAAAATATCGATGTGTTTGTTTCAAATTTCGTTACAAGTATAAGTAAATTAGAGGCAAATATATTTTTTAAGCATCTCAATTGAGGAGCCATTTAAAATGTGCCATATCTCCTAATCTACTCATTATTAATTACTGAATCTTGTCCTACAAAACTAATATACATACTACTAAATGACGAAGAAATTGCGCATTAATTGAACTACTGCTTCTTTGAAAAATGACGACCCCTAAGTAATGGTCTGAGGCGCCACATATAATGTATGATAACTTTTTTAATTTTAATACTACAAACTCAGATTTTGTCTACTAACTACTCTCGAATGCCACTAAATCATACCTAATTTTGATAAATATTCATCCATGATTTTCCTAGTTTTGACGAGGCTCCTCAATCTAAACATTTAGATTGAGGAGCCGCCTTTATGGTCTTATAACTTTTGAAGTACCTACCTATTATACTACAAAATCGAGGACTGAGGCTACAAAATTTTTAAACTAACTACTAAATACCTAAGTATCAACTTAATTAAGATACGAGTGGCTCCTCAATCTAAACGGACATTACCTATTATTATACAATTTATATTATATTATAGATTGTATTGCAATAGATTTATGAATGATAAATTGACAGACTATTCTTAATTTCTTCATAATAAAAATACTACGTAAGTACTTACCCTCTGAACATTTAGGGATGAAATTCTTTTCGGTTTAAACTACAAGTGCTCGTCGGATTGATAACAGCAACATGCGAGAAATCTATGCACACGTAGGTAAATGGCATCTCCCTTAGAATCTGTAAAAAAACAATCATATTGCTATATATATCTTGCAAAATCATCAACTCCTTGCCTGATGCAATGACTGGTGGTTCTTTGTGTCAGGTGTTGTGTAACACCCACGATCCTTTAGTAGGTACAAGCCGGTGGCAATAAAAACAGAGGGAACAAATTTTACTTGGAATTGGAATAACATAAATGAATAAGTTCCTTTAATAGGTAAATTTAAACCAAAACAATAAAACTTAACAAATGATATTAATCAATTTCTTATTGTCTTACCTTTAATTCCAAAGGTATCTCTCGAGATCCTCTCTATCTCGTAGGTAGCTCACAAATTTATAAAAGATAACTTATTTATCGTCTCAGACAAATATTGAATATTTTCATTATGCGATGTCCACAGTAAGCGCAGTGTAAGCATTTTATTCGTTTATTTATAATTAAATCAAATAAAAACAATCTTGTTACTTGTTAATTTATTATTCTTACTATCAATCTCAATTCTCAGCAACTATTTACACACAACATCGCCATTTTGTTCGCTTGCGACAGGAATCTAGCGTTCGCTGCCTTCAAGAACACAATATTCGGTAACGCGCACTGGCGCTTGTCATAAAGTGCCACTTGGCTAAGCATTTCTATAGAATTAATCATTTGACGATGTCGTTTCTATTGATAGAATCGACTGTTTACGACATTGTCTGTCAAATTAGCGATCGCTAAGCGTCGATCACGTGACTAGGCGACAACTACTGTCACTCCCATACATTATTAGAACTTTCTATTGGCGTTGTCGCTAATCGATTGCATCTTGGCTAGGCCCCCAGGTCCAATATATTGAATGTCGTTGAACGACAAACCAGTAGTGGTTTTTGAAGCCGCGTCAAAAACGACTCGCAGTTTCACTCGCTTCACTTATTACGCCGCCGTGGTGCGGAAGATAGTTGCCAAATATAAGCTTAGAAATTTTAGGCATGTGACCTAATGTCTGGTATTCATGAATAAATTCATGGTATTGTTGCCTTAATTTATGATTATTTTTTAGTTTACTTTCTATCTGTTAAACTATCTTTTCTGCTATAGTATAAGAACCACCCAAGCAATCTGTTTGAGTGGAATATTTACCGAAAATCTACCGTCAATTTCCCGATGAGTAGTTGAAGTGAATAATGATTTACAACAATTCTCATTGTTGTATTCTAATTTTGGACTTATCTCTTCAATCACCCAAAAACTTAGTTAATTGCTGACTAATTTCTTGAGAAAAATGGCAATACGACTTTGAATTACCTGTTTCAAAATATTTTTCCGCAATGGTCCTATTGCGGAAAAATCACACAATCCATCCTAGTTTAGTTTCTTGTAGAATGCGCCTTTGTGGTCCCAGCGTAACTCGGCCTGGTTCTAAAATGTCCCAAAATATGTCAGCCCCCAATAGTAGATCAAAATCAGAACATTGATAGCTAGATAACTTTGGATCTGCAAGTTGGACGAAATTGGGAACATTGAGGTTACGTACATTTATGTTCGCCTGAGGCAACCTTTCAGTTATGCAGTTATTTATTAAAATATTTATTTATGCGAGGCAAAACATAACATTTAACAAATAAATTATACGAATTAAATGTAGAAAAAAGTTGTAAGTTACCGTGTGTAGCAATAATGTTACACCACACGACCAACAAATCAGACCTACTGTCCGCGCTCAAAGCCAAATCATTGCCGCAAAAGATTTATAAACGGCGTCCAGACTCGAAATGCCTCATTCATACGTGAGTTAATATCACACGCACACATCATGGATTACAGCAAATTGTTGAATATGCACGAGGCTATACTATTCGATGATATCACTCATACATACGAGTACAAGGATCGCAAGTTTACCCAATCCGTGTCAACGTTGGTCAACCAAGTGTATCCTTTCGACCGAGAAAAGGTGTTACACCGAATGGTGACGAGCACGAGATGGAAACGCAGCAAATATTACACCACGTGCGGCGTCAATGGCGAGACCCAATTACCCATCAAAGACTTGGGCACCATCAAGGAAAACATCAAAGAAGCTTGGGACAACAAAGCTAACTTGGGTAAACGAGTGCACGCACTGCTCGAGCAAGTTTTTTTATCGGACGGTAATTCACAACAGCAGGCACACGAGATTCAGGAACAAAACGAGGCGCTCAAACAAGGGCGCTTGGACGTGGACAAGTTGAAGCAGCTATTTGATCGATACCGTTGGACACCACTACAGCCCGAGTGCCGCCTAATTGACAAGAAACGCAACGTTGCCGGTACGGTCAACTTGCTGCTTCGTGGCGAAAATGGCGATTTAGTCATTGTCGATTGGAAATGTAGCAAGATTGTGTTTGACATGTTTGGTAAAGACAAAGCGGCCCAACCTATGCAATATTATCCACTGACCAACTTTTGGCAGTGTAAGATGCAATTGAATTTGTACAGACTGATATTGGAACATGTCTACGGGTAGTCGCACACTGTGTTGATCTGCTTCGACGAAAACTAGGCAGCGCAACCGGCGGCAGCAAATATCCGCCTTAAGGGCCTAGACCGCGCACGGATAAAGTCGATTTTGAGCGACAGCAGCGCTATTGTTGCCCGAATCATCCGACGGGCGGGTGAATGACCCAGAGAGCGCGATTTTGAAAATGTTTTGCGACAAACGTTCCACGTTGAGTTATTGTTATTGAAGTTGAATATTTACAGCATAACAAAAATGTTGAATTATTGGAAATAAACGACTGCCTATTTGTAAAATATTCCAAGAGTAGTTTTCGTTATAAAATGATCCTAATTACTAGATAAATAAATAAGAGTAGTTTGAGACACAATTTTTATGATTTTCTATTTATAATAAACAATCAAGAGCAGGTCCGGACTGACCTTTTTGTATTCTACTTACCTAAAATTCCAACTACGAGTACCTATGTATTTATTTGTAATTTTACTACCAAAGTTTATTCTTATTTCGTAAAATTTTCATTCAATAAAATAATTGCAAATTCAGTAGGAAGTACGGTCGAAATAACATCACGCCTTTCCTCGCTAGTGTTTATATCTACGCAAGGAAATGTGCCTATTGCGTAAACTCAAATACTTTTTGCTTACGATCACCTCGCAATCTAAAAAATCTTCTAGGGTTGTACAAAAAATTGTCAATAAATGAAACACAAGTATAAAAATGGTTCATATAATTAAAAGTAAACAAAATATGAGTCGCCACCTAAAAAGCGTGCTAGGGTTGTACAAAAATTAGTTATAAACAAACATGAAATTTATAAATTATTCATATACTTAATTAAACGAAAGTAAACAATAACAAAATATGAGTTTAAGAGTTTCTAATGTTTTTTTCATTTTAATGATTACTGATCAAATTCTGATTTCTACTAATTTGATGATAAAATCAATTGCTATTGCAAAACCTATCAGAATGAAAATGTTACCAGCTGCCCGATTCACGTAATAAAAACCGTAGCGTAGTGACTTAAAAATGTCACTTCGCACACTTTTTAACCGACTTAAAAAAAGAAGAAGATTCTCAATTCGCTGTATTTTTTGAACCGATTTTGATGATTTTTTTTTTTTATTTGAAAGCTGGTGATCCCGTGTGGTCACATTTTAATTTCATTAGGATCGGACCTTGGGTATACACCAGGTAACTCTTCAAAATCGTATAGGAATTGTATAGAAATTGAGCTATTGGAAGATTTATGACAATCCAAGACTAGATAAGTAAGTGCGTTAAAAACAGAAAACCAAAAGGCGATTTCTAAGTTTCTAAGTTAAAACGACTTTTGAACTGGCGTGTTTACGTGAATCGACCGGCTGGGTAGTTAAGTTACCTCAGTCTCTTTCAAAATCATTAGACGTTCTTCTCTTTCAAAACACGTAAAGCTCTTTCTTTCCTCTCTTTCATAGCCTCTATGACATTGGGCGGGTCACGAATAGGCATGCTTCGTGACTGCCGAGGATCAACTAATTCTGGAAGGAGGCAATCGTAATAAAATCTAACTAATTTCATCTCCATTTTCTCCTTCCAAAATTTGTCGTCCTTTTCTATAATATAAACTTTCATAGGTACAGTAGCACCAAACCAGATGCCAAGCATGCAAACGTTTCTTTTAGTTATATGTAGCTGTCCCTGAATTTGGAAATACCAGTAATGATTTTTATTTATGACATAACCCTTGGAAGCCTTGTCCTTAACCCAAAAGGTATGTTTGGCCATTGCTTCATCAAGAGTCATGCCAGCTAAAGAATGTGGGCACTTAATTTCAATTAAACCGTTTGCATAAATGCCATCTGGTGTAGTACCAAGAAATTCATATTGATCGTCGACGAACAAACCGCAACCTTGTATACTAATATTCTCTTGAATTTCTAACTGTCTAATTGCAGTTTCTTCGTTTTCGATACCGTACCGTACAGCAGGCAAACTGGAGATATTACTACCATAAACGATTTTACAAACAAGAGCAGCACAACTTATGCTCTCTCGTTTTTTACAAACTTCCCCGAACGATGATGAGGTTAGTAATTTTCTCCTTGTACTCATCCACTCAGCACTACTTCTTTGCAAATGGGTCGACCTTTCAAGCTCCTCTCTTTCAGCACAAGACAACTTTAAATCAACTAAAAAAGATGACTTGGCTTTCTCATATAATTCTGGACTCAGATCAGGTTTTTCGCAGTTTGGTCCATAGTGAGCGTCTTTCGATACAGCGCTGTGGCTTTTTTTCAATCTTAATTTAGGTTTAGCAATTAAACGGTTTCTACGATTACTATTTTCCACTTTCGCGATCAAAGGATTAGGACTAGATTTAAATATGACTTCATGAGTTTTACTATGAATCGATCCCGTATTAAAAGACACAACAGCAGCTGCGCATCGGCCCGCATAAGAACCACGGGAAGAATAATTTACACGCTTACCCCCAACTAATTTGGCAATTACTCCGTTAAAACTTTCAACTATATTACTTGTGCAATTATGAATTAAACTTCTAGAATGATATGACAGTCTTTTACTTAAAATTTCTACCGCGTCCATTAATCCGCATCCAACAATTGCTGGAAGTAACCCAACAGGTTCTATTCGACGAGTGTCAGGTCTACAAAAATACTCCTTGCAATGTTGGTGATTACCAAATACGTGTTGTGGACCATTTAGAATATCTTCACTAAGATTTTTTATTTTTTCTTCGAGTGACTGATTTTGATCCCCCCAATATTTAATCGCGCATTTTACACCCGTTCTTAAACGCAAATACCTTTCTTTTAGGAATTTCCGCAACTCGCAAGGATACTTAGTGTCTTTCGACAATTTCTCCAAGCTATTGCAGTAGTTTCGTAAAAGATGATTTTTGCATTCAATTTTCTCTACTATTAAATTATCGTACGGACGCGAATCTAATATTTTTTTATAAGTACTGGAATCGCCGTCTGCTACAAATTTATTATAAATTACACCGTGATCAACAAAGGAACGTTTAAACCCCTCAACTATTATGGTCGATTCCATCCCGGTAGATGATCCTGAATAATTCTTGAAACAATGGTGTTCCGGGGGCTGACTGTTGTTCTTTGCGGCTCGTGCACAGACTACGCAGTATTTATTTTTAACTCCAAAAAACAATACTTTATTAGTTTTAATGCCAATTATCGCAGCTGCGCCGGATAAGGCGGAAAAATTCTTACCATAAGATCTCTTGCTCCAACAACCGTCAACAGCAACAGATATTAATGGTGTACCATTTTTATCAACACTACCTATAGACACTGCGTACTCCGCTTCTTCCTTGACAGCTTCTGACATGGAATGTGCTGCTGTCTTTTCCCACCAATCGCAAACCGTATTATTAATTTCATTGTACAATGAAGGTGACATGATTGGTAGGGCTACTGCGGCACTTAATGTTTTTAACTGAGAGTAGCTCCCACCAGATGATATGATACCAGACACAATTTGATGATTCACTTCCATGCTATCTTCTTTCTTTTCAACCAAACACACAGTAAATTTCATATTACACATACTACATTTTATGATGAGTTTTGAGTCCAGACCAACTTTTACTTCACCTATTATACTGAGGTAACTTAACTTACAATCCATTGGACCGTGGTCCCCTATGGCCTGAAGAGCTTTAAAAAAAAAAGAAATATCCACTACTCTACGCCCAACTTCCACTTCATCCACCTTTCCCTCTTGACGGTTGTCAATAACTAGTTCCTGTAAAGAAAGATAATGGCTTGATTTTTATTATAAAAAATAATTCAAAAGGTATGGGCCAAATTTCTTCAAACATAGCTAAGAACTCCCTTAGAATACATCTTTGAAACACAGAACACTAGATCAAAATCTTAAACGTTTTAATCAGTCTTCGTCAATTATGAAAGTGAATAAATAAACATAATAAAAAACTGGTTGCTTGTAAAGTCGGTTTAGGACGATAATTTTATCGGATAACGTCATAATATTATTCTCCATCGCTTGTACTGCGCTCTCGCTTGACCCTAGCGTGACATAATGTGACACTTTTTTGTGCGTGTTGCCGGTGTTCATCGATTTATAAGACGTTATCACGTCATAAATTTAATAAATCCGACTATATGCATAAAAACTCAAAAGGTAAAAAGAAAACAAGTCTACGGTCTTGAATTATGTTACATAAAAATAAATAAGAACACTATTGTAATAAATCGAATTCAACAGTTGAGACCCATTGAAATCCTCACAGGCTCGAAGATATTCCTGACTAGCTAAATATTTCTTTAGAAATAGGCCCCGACTGCTAAATACGCCATATTACAATGGTGTTGTTATTTATTTTTATTACACATTTTCATTTTTTAATCTGTCGGGTTTTAAACTTTTTATTGTTTATTTATTTATATTCATAACTGACGAAGACAAATATAAAAGTGCAAAAGAATTCATACAATATTATGTTCGTGATGAACAGAAATTATAAATTTCCTTTACGCTATACGTATTGGTTTTTTATGGCGTCACTTATTCTATGTCACTCGGGCTTAGAAGACAATTCTAATGATACTAAAAACATTAAAATCGGTTCAATCAAATACATAAATATATGAAAACTAATACTATATTATGTAATAAAATTTATTATTATGAAAATTGTTCCTATAGAAATTGACTTTATTACTTATATAGATATTGAAATTACGTAATTATTACCTACTGGACATTGTAATTTTTCTTCTTAGACTGACATACCTAATTGTGTACCTATCTAATTACATGTCAAATCAATATTTACATGCTGTTGTAGGTATATGTCTGAATCAGGCGATCTAAATCATTGTACCTATTTGCTTTGTAATGTACCTACCCTGTTCAAAATGCAAATAGATTATATTATTATTACTACTAAGACATGATAAGCATACACACAAATAAAAGTAATAAAACTAGGATTTTTACTTGACACTAACACAAATCTAGTAAATTTTTTCTAGGTATTTAGGACAAGACGTAGTCAAGTAGGCAGGTAAATAAATAAGTAGGGAGGAACTTACATTTTATTCCGAGATCTTTTGGCTTTCACGTTTTTATAATGCGTACTAAATTTTCTTTTCGCTGGCATGGCACTCAGCAAATTATCCTGCGAAAAGAGACCCTCGATTACCAATTACGTTTATGATACCTATTGCCTTTATCATGTTGAAAAATCTATGTATGTCGTGCAGAGAACTATATACCCCACCAGTTCATATCTCGAGAAAATAAGGTGGGCAGGGCTTTGATTGTTTCAAGCCTGAATTGATACCTACTTTACAAGGTTCATAAAATGACCTACGCAACAAAGTAAATAATTTTGTATTTCTTACGATTTATATCTAGTTCCATCATGGTTTTCTTTCAGACTTTCATTATATCGGTACTTTCTATTTACTGAAAGTAAATTAGTTATAAAAATATTGTACTTACAGTTTTTCACAAAAAACACAAATTCACAACACGTAATTTTGCTGTAGCATCCGACACGCGTGGAGTCACTTTGAAATTCTATGGCGCACTGGCGATTAGTTGCGACGATCGTTCTATCGGGACGCGTTTGAATTTGCATAGATTTTTCTATGGAGAATTTACGTAAAACATATCTAGATTTTAGGGCTTTAAAAGGGGAAGTCTTTGTTTGTAAAGGTACAAAAAAAAGTACATGGTTATATTTATTGGCTTTTTCAGTGTTCAAAAAGTGTTTCTTTTTATCAATTTGTGTTGATTTATTGGGTTAAATCTGAAAAATACGAAGACAGGTTTTCGAATTTTTTCTCAATTTTGTGCGTTTGTTGACGTTTATTATATAACAACTACAGGGTTTTAAGAGTTAAAATTAGCACTAACATCATTTTTGGTCTTTCATTTTAATATATACAAATTATCGTTGTTATTAATCATATGTAAATAGGTTAAATATGAAAAATCGTAACACTCTTTTCGGTGATTTTCACGATCTGGGCCCTTAACGAACACGCACGGAAAATTTTTATTGTATTGATTACATTTTGTTTGATTTGCATGTCAACAATGTCAGTGTCAATAAATGAATAGTGTTCATTTATGTAAGAAGAAAATTAATATTTTGTTACATATTTTTTTGATGATCTCTAAAACAATTTTTTAGTTTACTTATAAATTACAAATATTATTCATTAAATTATAAAGGTATGTAAATACAATTATAGAGTACAACAGTAATACGTTATTTTGTTTTTTTTTCTTGTCTGTCTTTTATATATACTGTTATTTCATTTTGAATTAATGCAGAACAAAGCCAACTTACTTATGTGGCTGGTTTATTCTTTATCGTAATTTCGATGAAATAAGCTATTTTGCATAAAACAGCCACATCAAAAACGCCATTATTGATATTATGCTAAATGATACGAAATCTTGGATAGGATATAAACAGCTACTATAGTTTTCCTAATAATTCTCAAAAATAAAATATACAGAAAAGTAATAAATAACGGTAAGGGAACATTCGACAGAAAAACGCTCATAACTCCGTTCGTACTTTTACGCATATGGCTGCTTTCTGCATAACTAGTCCAATTGTCCTTGAAGATACTATAACAATATAACAAAAACTACGACGGGCGCGCGTCACAGTAATGTCGAACACACTCATTGTCTTAGATGCACTTTACTAACTGAAACCCGATGCCCTGCCGTGTTCTAGTGGGGCCATGTCAGACGTGTGGCAAAAACCACCACAGCGTTAATCGCGCCGCGCCACAGAGATCCTACCTACACCAACCATTTTCTGAATGCAGGAGATAAGTGGTCGGCGCAAGTTGGCGATGGCTGTAAAGGAACGATTGGGTCGTTTAGTGGCCGCCTTCGTTTCGGAGCTCAAGAACAGTCGAGTGGTCTCAGAGATGTTGGACTTGTGTCAGATGTTGACATTTGACGCTCTGAAAGAGCTGAGTGACGACGTAGAGTTTCTCGAGTACTTTGACAGTTTCTACACGGTCTTGACTAATTATGTGTCCCACAAGATGGCGCCTCACATTCACCACCGCCCCTGTCGGACCAAGTCATGCAAGCGGTTCTATTGAGCCGTTGTTTTAACAAAGAGACGATGTCTTTGTCATTAAACTCGAACACGGTGGCTGAGGAGGTAGTACCAGCGCCATCTCTACCCGCGCCTAAAACGATGCCTTTTTTAACTACATACTCTGGTGTGGAATCAATGGCTACTCGGCGATACCAAACTACCCGAAAAGCCCTGTTACTATGAACTTCCTCTAGATTTCAAAATTAACACTGGGTAAATAAAACTTGTGGAACAAATATAGTATTAAATTTTTTCCTAAATATTAATTAAAAATACAATATAAATCTTAAAGATATTATATAATACTATTGGTCGCCCGCGACTTTGTCCGCGTGGTAATTTGGACTTTTTCCCGTTCCCGTCGCGCCGTGTCATATTTTGAACAATTCCCACAATATCTTTATAAATTGTAGCCTATGTGTTATTCTGATGTATAAGCTATATTATTGTAAAGTTTCATTAAATTCCATTCAGTAGTTTTTACGTGAAAGAGTAACAAACATCCATCCATCCATACATACATACATACTCACAAACTTTCGCGTTTATAATATTAGTAGGATATGAAATTAAATCACGTAATAATATTGTTTATTACTTATCGGCTACGAGATTTGAATAACGGTGCACTAGGCTTGCTGTAGCACAAACATTTGACAACAGTTGGTTGTGGCACAGCCCCCTCTCGTCATTTCGCGCCACCATATATCACGAAACGTCTGTGCACAGACAATTTTGCGTTGATTTAGCGCGCCACCCCGCCCACGTCCTCGTCTACGATGATGTCGACCTCGTTGTGGTAGAAGTCGTATTTAATAAAAAATAACTAGTCGCCGCCTAGTTCGGTCGACTCTGTGACGGGGTGAGCGTCGTACGCTAGCGTCACTCGTACAAAGCGGTCACAGCCGCGACCGACTAGTAGTAGTAGTAAAATGTATCCCATAGCCGAGTCGCGAGATGAGTACGACGTATTGAGACTGCAGCTCGAGATCGGCCGAGTGTACGACTCGGACTTGAACGCTTCGCGGCACCGTGACCACGGGCCACTTCTAAGCGTGGTCACTGAGCGCGGCGTCCAACACACCCTGGACGAGCGCACACATCGTAAACGTGTCAAGGCTATACACGGACCCACTTCGCTACTATTGAACGTGCCGTGCACAAACAACACCCAAGCCAGCAACATGAGCATCCGAGTAGAGTGATGAATGTGCCGCGGACATGCATATCATAAGCTCGAACCTCCCGGGCCGCGTGAACAACAATGTTACACCACACGACCAACAAATCAGACCTGTTCGCGTTCAAAGCCAAATCATTGCCGCAAAAGATAAGCGAGCCGTTGCGCGCCGCCATCGAACATTTGGACCGGGATCCCCAATCGTGGCACCGTCTCCTCGAATTTCGTAAATACGTCGGAGGACTCTTGGACGATACCGACCTGGCGGTGGGCGTCATGCGAGCCCGACTCGTGTCCATCATCGTCATGTACGAGAGCACCTTTAAAGCCAAACAAATATTAGTGGACGTCCGCCTCCACAGAGGTCTGTGATGACTAAATGTGGTTAGGGGAGGGGAGGCATTTATAAACGGCGTCCAGACTCGAGATGCCTCATTTATACGTGAGTTATTATCACACGCACACATCATGGATTACAGCAAATTGTTGAATATGCACGAGGCTATACTATTCGATGATATCCCTCATACATACGAGTACAAGGATCGCAAGTTTACCCAATCCGTGTCAACGTTGGTCAACCAAGTGTATCCTTTCGACCGAGAAAAGGTGTTACACCGAATGGTGACGAGCTCGGGATGGAAACGTAGCAAATATTACACCACGTGCGGCGTCAATTACGAGACCCAATTACCCATCAAAGACTTGGGCACTATCAAGGAAAACATCAAACAAGCTTGGGACAATAAAGCCAACTTGGGTAAACGAGTGCACGCACTGCTCGAGCAAGTGTTTTTATCGGACGGTTATTCACAACAGCAGGCACACGAGATTCAGGAACAAAACGAGGCGCTCACACAAGGGCGCTTGGACGTGGACAAGTTGAAGCAGCTATTTGATCGGTACCGTTGGACACCACTACAGCCCGAGTGCCGCCTAATTGACGAGAAACGCAACGTTGCCGGCACGGCCAACTTGCTGCTTCGCGACGAAAATGGCGATTTGGTCAATGTCGATTGGAAATGAAGCAAGATTGTGTTTGACATGTTTGGTAAAGGCAAAGCGGCCCAACCTATACAATATTATCCACTGACCAACTTTTGGCAGTGTACGATGCAATTGAATTTGTACAGACTGATATTGGAACATGTCTACGGGTACAAGGTGTCGCACACTGTGTTGATCTGCTTCGACGAAAACTTTACCATGTCCGTGTATTGTGTGCCCCGCGTTAAGGGCCCAGACCGCGCACGGATAAAGTCGATTTTGAGCGACAGCAGCGCTATTGTTGCCCGAATCATCCGACGGGCGGATGAATGACCCAGAGAGCGCGATTTTGAAAATGTTTTGCGACAAACGTTCCACGTTGAGTTATTGTTATTGAAGTTGAATATTTACAGCATAACAAAAATGTTGAATTATTGGAAATAAACGACTTCCTATTTGTAAAATATTCCAAGAGTAGTTTTCGTTATAAAATGATCCTAATTACTAGATAAATAAATAAGAGTAGTTTGAGACACAATTTTTATGATTTTCTATTTATAATAAACAATCAAGAGCAGGTCCGGACTGACCTTTTTGTATTCTACTTACCTAAAATTCCAACTACGAGTACCTATGTATTTATTTGTAATTTTACTACCAAAGTTTATTCTTATTTCGTAAAATTTTCATTCAATAAAATAATTGCAAATTCAGTAGGAAGTACGGTCGAAATAACATCACGCCTTTCCTCGCTAGTGTTTATATCTACGCAAGGAAATGTGCCTATTGCGTAAACTCAAATACTTTTTGCTTACGATCACCTCGCAATCTAAAAAATCTTCTAGGGTTGTACAAAAAATTGTCAATAAATGAAACACAAGTATAAAAATGGTTCATATAATTAAAAGTAAACAAAATATGAGTCGCCACCTAAAAAGCGTGCTAGGGTTGTACAAAAATTAGTTATAAACAAACATGAAATTTATAAATTATTCATATACTTAATTAAACGAAAGTAAACAATAACAAAATATGAGTTTAAGAGTTTCTAATGTTTTTTTCATTTTAATGATTACTGATCAAATTCTGATTTCTACTAATTTGATGATAAAATCAATTGCTATTGCAAAACCTATCAGAATGAAAATGTTACCAGCTGCCCGATTCACGTAATAAAAACCGTAGCGTAGTGACTTAAAAATGTCACTTCGCACACTTTTTAACCGACTTAAAAAAAGAAGAAGATTCTCAATTCGCTGTATTTTTTGAACCGATTTTGATGATTTTTTTTTTTATTTGAAAGCTGGTGATCCCGTGTGGTCACATTTTAATTTCATTAGGATCGGACCTTGGGTTTACACCAGGTAACTCTTCAAAATCGTATAGGAATTGTATAGAAATTGAGCTATTGGAAGATTTATGACAATCCAAGACTAGATAAGTAAGTGCGTTAAAAACAGAAAACCAAAAGGCGATTTCTAAGTTTCTAAGTTAAAACGACTTTTGAACTGGCGTGTTTACGTGAATCGACCGGCTGGGTAGTTAAGTTACCTCAGTCTCTTTCAAAATCATTAGACGTTCTTCTCTTTCAAAACACGTAAAGCTCTTTCTTTCCTCCCTTTCATAGCCTCTATGACATTGGGCGGGTCACGAATAGGCATGCTTCGTGACTGCCGAGGATCAACTAATTCTGGAAGGAGGCAATCGTAATAAAATCTAACTAATTTCATCTCCATTTTCTCCTTCCAAAATTTGTCGTCCTTTTCTATAATATAAACTTTCATAGGTACAGTAGCACCAAACCAGATGCCAAGCATGCAAACGTTTCTTTTAGTTATATGTAGCTGTCCCTGAATTTGGAAATACCAGTAATGATTTTTATTTATGACATAACCCTTGGAAGCCTTGTCCTTAACCCAAAAGGTATGTTTGGCCATTGCTTCATCAAGAGTCATGCCAGCTAAAGAATGTGGGCACTTAATTTCAATTAAACCGTTTGCATAAATGCCATCTGGTATAGTACCAAGAAATTCATATTGATCGTCGACGAACAAACCGCAACCTTGTATACTAATATTCTCTTGAATTTCTAACTGTCTAATTGCAGTTTCTTCGTTTTCGATACCGTACCGTACAGCAGGCAAACTGGAGATATTACTACCATAAACGATTTTACAAACAAGAGCAGCACAACTTGTGCTCTCTCGTTTTTTACAAACTTCCCCGAACGATGATGAGGTTAGTAATTTTCTCCTTGTACTCATCCACTCAGCACTACTTCTTTGCAAATGGGTCGACCTTTCAAGCTCCTCTCTTTCAGCACAAGACAACTTTAAATCAACTAAAAAAGATGACTTGGCTTTCTCATATAATTCTGGACTCAGATCAGGTTTTTCGCAGTTTGGTCCATAGTGAGCGTCTTTCGATACAGCGCTGTGGCTTTTTTTCAATCTTAATTTAGGTTTAGCAATTAAACGGTTTCTACGATTACTATTTTCCACTTTCGCGATCAAAGGATTAGGACTAGATTTAAATATGACTTCATGAGTTTTACTATGAATCGATCCCGTATTAAAAGACACAACAGCAGCTGCGCATCGGCCCGCATAAGAACCACGGGAAGAATAATTTACACGCTTACCCCCAACTAATTTGGCAATTACTCCGTTAAAACTTTCAACTATATTACTTGTGCAATTATGAATTAAACTTCTAGAATGATATGACAGTCTTTTACTTAAAATTTCTACCGCGTCCATTAATCCGCATCCAACAATTGCTGGAAGTAACCCAACAGGTTCTATTCGACGAGTGTCAGGTCTACAAAAATACTCCTTGCAATGTTGGTGATTACCAAATACGTGTTGTGGACCATTTAGAATATCTTCACTAAGATTTTTTATTTTTTCTTCGAGTGACTGATTTTGATCCCCCCAATATTTAATCGCGCATTTTACACCCGTTCTTAAACGCAAATACCTTTCTTTTAGGAATTTCCGCAACTCGCAAGGATACTTAGTGTCTTTCGACAATTTCTCAAAGCTATTGCAGTAGTTTCGTAAAAGATAATTTTTGCATTCAATTTTCTCTACTATTAAATTATCGTACGGACGCGAATCTAATATTTTTTTATAAGTACTGGAATCGCCGTCTGCTACAAATTTATTATAAATTACACCGTGATCAACAAAGGAACGTTTAAACCCCTCAACTATTATGGTCGATTCCATCCCGGTAGATGATCCTGAATAATTCTTGAAACAATGGTGTTCCGGGGGCTGACTGTTGTTCTTTGCGGCTCGTGCACAGACTACGCAGTATTTATTTTTAACTCCAAAAAACAATACTTTATTAGTTTTAATGCCAATTATCGCAGCTGCGCCGGATAAGGCGGAAAAATTCTTACCATAAGATCTCTTGCTCCAACAACCGTCAACAGCAACAGATATTAATGGTGTACCATTTTTATCAACACTACCTATAGACACTGCGTACTCCGCTTCTTCCTTGACAGCTTCTGCCATGGAATGTGCTGCTGTCTTTTCCCACCAATCGCAAACCGTATTATTAATTTCATTGTACAATGAAGGTGACATGATTGGTAGGGCTACTGCGGCACTTAATGTTTTTAACTGAGAGTAGCTCCCACCAGATGATATGATACCAGACACAATTTGATGATTCACTTCCATGCTATCTTCTTTCTTTTCAACCAAACACACAGTAAATTTCATATTACACATACTACATTTTATGATGAGTTTTGAGTCCAGACCAACTTTTACTTCACCTATTATACTGAGGTAACTTAACTTACAATCCATTGGACCGTGGTCCCCTATGGCCTGAAGAGCTTTAAAAAAAAAAGAAATATCCACTACTCTACGCCCAACTTCCACTTCATCCACCTTTCCCTCTTGACGGTTGTCAATAACTAGTTCCTGTAAAGAAAGATAATGGCTTGATTTTTATTATAAAAAATAATTCAAAAGGTATGGGCCAAATTTCTTCAAACATAGCTAAGAACTCCCTTAGAATACATCTTTGAAACACAGAACACTAGATCAAAATCTTAAACGTTTTTATCAGTCTTCGTCAATTATGAAAGTGAATAAATAAACATAATAAAAAACTGGTTGCTTGTAAAGTCGGTTTAGGACGATAATTTTATCGGATAACGTCATAATATTATTCTCCATCGCTTGTACTGCGCTCTCGCTTGACCCTAGCGTGACATAATGTGACACTTTTTTGTGCGTGTTGCCGGTGTTCATCGATTTATAAGACGTTATCACGTCATAAATTTAATAAATCCGACTATATGCATAAAAACTCAAAAGGTAAAAAGAAAACAAGTCTACGGTCTTGAATTATGTTACATAAAAATAAATAAGAACACTATTGTAATAAATCGAATTCAACAGTTGAGACCCATTGAAATCCTCACAGGCTCGAAGATATTCCTGACTAGCTAAATATTTCTTTAGAAATAGGCCCCGACTGCTAAATACGCTATATTACAATGGTGTTGTTATTTATTTTTATTACACATTTTCATTTTTTAATCTGTCGGGTTTTAACATTTTTATTGTTTATTTATTTATATTCATAACTAAAAAAGACAAATATAAAAGTGCAAAAGAATTCATACAATATTATGTTCGTGATGAACAGAAATTATAAATTTCCTTTACGCTATACGTATTGGTTTTTTATGGCGTCACTTATTCTATGTCACTCGGGCTTAGAAGACAATTCTAATGATACTAAAAACATTAAAATCGGTTCAATAATTTTGAACTTATCGTGCCACAAAGATATATTACTTAGTATACATACATACATACGTACACCAGTCGCGTAAAAGATAATATTTTACAAAAAAAATCTTGATTTTGGTAAAATACGAGATTTGAACGTGAATTTTCTTTTGAGAAAGTAATTGAGAAGTATGTGTTTGTCTCACAATGAAAATAATAAATATTGCAAAAAAAAACTGTAGGTACTGAGATTTTGTCTTCGCCCATCACTAGCTAGTTTGTTTATTTATGTAACAAGTCTACAAGAATTACGTATAACAACTTACCTCTATACAGCGCGTAGCAGTGTTGCTCGGAGTCTCGGCCTGAAGGTTTTCTTCATTTTCAGTACTGGAAATATTATTCATCAATATCCACTTTTTATTTATTTTGTAATTTTTGTACAACCCTACGCCAGGCACGGCGCGTGCGCGCCCGTGCAATTTCTGATAGGAAACATACCTACTTCCACTTCCACATATTTAGACATGATGAACATGAAAACTAATAATACTGTAACTAATAATAGTGTAAGCAAACTCATTGCTTTGAAATACATAAATATATGAAAACTAATACTATATTATGTAATAAAATTTATTATTATGAAAATTGTTCCTATAGAAATTGACTTTATTACTTATATAGATATTGAAATTACGTAATTATTACCTACTGGACATTGTAATTTTTCTTCTTAGACTGACATACCTAATTGTGTACCTATCTAATTACATGTCAAATCAATATTTACATGCTGTTGTAGGTATATGTCTGAATCAGGCGATCTAAATCATTGTACCTATTTGCTTTGTAATGTACCTACCCTGTTCAAAATGCAAATAGATTATATTATTATTACTACTAAGACATGATAAGCATACACACAAATAAAAGTAATAAAACTAGGATTTTTACTTGACACTAACACAAATCTAGTAAATTTTTTCTAGGTATTTAGGACAAGACGTAGTCATGTAGGCAGGTAAATAAATACGTAGGGAGGAACTTACATTTTATTCCGAGATCTTTTGGCTTTCACGTTTTTATAATGCGTACTAAATTTTCTTTTCGCTGGCATGGCACTCAGCAAATTATCCTGCGAAAAGAGACCCTCGATTACCAATTACGTTTATGATACCTATTGCCTTTATCATGTTGAAAAATCTATGTATGTCGTGCAGAGAACTATATACCCCGCCAGTTCATATCTCGAGAAAATAAGGTGGGCAGGGCTTTGATTATTTCAAGCCTGAATTGATACCTACTTTACAAGGTTCATAAAATGACCTACGCAACAAAGTAAATAATTTTGTATTTCTTACGATTTATATCTAGTTCCATCATGGTTTTCTTTCAGACTTTCATTATATCGGTACTTTCTATTTACTGAAAGTAAATTAGTTATAAAAATATTGTACTTACAGTTTTTCACAAAAAACACAAATTCACAACACGTAATTTTGCTGTAGCATCCGACACGCGTGGAGTCACTTTGAAATTCTATGGCGCACTGGCGATTAGTTGCGACGATCGTTCTATCGGGACGCGTTTGAATTTGCATACATTTTTCTATGGAGAATTTACGTAAAACATATCTAGATTTTAGGGCTTTAAAAGGGGAAGTCTTTGTTTGTAAAGGTACAAAAAAAAGTACATGGTTATATTTATTGGCTTTTTCAGTGTTCAAAAAGTATTTCTTTTTATCAATTTGTGTTGATTTATTGGGTTAAATCTGAAAAATACGAAGGCAGGTTTTCGAATTTTTTCTCAATTTTGTGCGTTTGTTGACGTTTATTATATAACAACTACAGGGTTTTAAGAGTTAAAATTAGCACTAACATCATTTTTGGTCTTTCATTTTAATATATACAAATTATCGTTGTTATTAATCATATGTAAATAGGTTAAATATGAAAAATCGTAACACTCTTTTCGGTGATTTTCACGATCTGGGCCCTTAAAGAGATTGAATTGTGGTATTTGGAGAGGGTGCCGGCCGTGGTCCGAAGATCCGGTGTTGGACACACTAACCACCAAGACCCCAGAGTTATGATATGATAATGTCACCTACATACTTTACAGTTTAATTTATTTGAAAAAAAAAATAAACAATTTTGAACCTCCTTGAAGCTGTTGTTTTTTTTTATTTTTTCCCCGTCTGTCTTCTGTTACACACACATCTAAAACATTTCCGCCAACCGCCAGAGATAAGCCACATGGATACGAACACATAAAGGTTGTGTGTTGAGAGAGAAATGAAAGATCTGACTGCTGGATAATAACTGTCCTATAATTGCATGACCCTTATTATATATGGAGGTACCTACAAAATATAATGAAAAGTATTACGAACAATATAATTTCGTTCTATTCTTATGTACTAAATAGCTTTTACCATTTTTTTAAATTTCTACACTTGGAGACTTAGATCAAAAATACTATAGATATTGGATTCAGTACAAATACAACGCGGAATCTTGGCACTACTATATAGGTAATTATTACACATACCACCTATAAAATAAACAAGGTTGTACATTGATGGTTGACATAGAAATAATAAATAATACAATAGCATCAATGTACAGCGTTGTTGTCGCATCCCTCGAAATTCAGCAATCGGAATAGGAACTTGGTACGGATTCCATGCGCTAAGGTTATAAAAGGAATGTGGAGCACATTGCATATAAACCTTTCTTTAACGAAATACGATGAGAAAGATAAACTTAAATTCACATTGTTTTATTCACGTATAAATAAACGTATAAAATAAATTACATAGATAAAAGATTACAAAAACGCTAGTACGAAATAAAATCAACAATTATATTTTCACACACAACCTGTAACCTAAAACAAACAATCAATCAAATAAATTTATGGGTAGGTACACATACCTACGATACTTATGAAATATTTGAAAATACTAGGTGATGTCGATTTAATTTGGTCACTCATTTGGTATTAAGAATACAAAGTATTTAAGCATTATCAATATAATATCTCCTTTACTTGTAAATTTTTTAGTAACATAAATAACGTCCTTTTTATAATTCTATGAACAAATAACAGTAGAATTATTAGGTTTAAACATTTCATCTTCTCTTTCACGTGATATAATACGCCTCCATTTTTCTTGTCTTATTGCATTATGGGGAAAACTTAAAACAAAATAAGATATATTCAAAAAATATATCAAACAGTAATCAAAAATTCTAAATAAATAAATGACGACTCTATCTTTCTGTATGAGACTTGTTCTAACATTGCGGTGTGAAGTTGCGCGCTTGTTAGGTGTGAAGTTGTTCAACTTCACCGAGCAAGCGCGTAGTTTGCACAGTTAAAAATAACCATAATATTCTTAAGTAGTGCATTATTGCACATGAAAAGCAATTAACAATGTGAACTGATTTTTACTTGTCGAAAGTATGATACTCCATCCTCTAAAAGAGTAGTTTTTTGCTATCTTTAAGCGAAAACTTTGTCATCGTGAAACGTCTTACTACCAGCGCGGTTGCAAAGCGACTGAAGCGTCGGTCCACTAGCGATAGGGACCGAGTTGAAGTGGTGCCGTTTTTAAAGCACTGATCGGTAATCTAGGTATTTTTGATCTAAGCTTGGAGAAATATGTTTGATCACTGAATAAGGTCCATTATAAATACTTTGGAATTTGTTTCCAGTCTCGCTTTTTACGAGAATCAAATCAAGTTCTTTGTATGTTATAATATTACAATTCTGGTCATACGTTTGTTTTCTTACATGTTTACTATCTAACAAATTTTCGCGAGCTTCTTTTTGAGACGTTTGTCATCTATATTTTAATTCTAATGGGTAATCATTATGGTTATTGCAGTGGGTCAATTTTGTTTTGACTTAAATTTGATGGTATTTTGCATATTTTACCGTATAGTATTAAAAATATATGAAATTAAAATAGTGTAATGTATACATGTACATTTTACCACGTTATCTGGATAACGGAGCTAATGTCCTTATGCACAGCACTTTGCTTTATTTTATTGTTTATCGCGACTTGCCGAAGATCCTGGGTATGCAGCTCACACGTAACACACCTGTTGTAGACAGCGGTTGAGGTTTCTCTGCGTCGAGAAAATTTTTGTCTCAAATTTTCGCGTATCATTTGGTCATTTATCCATACATCTTTTGTAGCATCTCATAACAAAGTATACGCCAACCAACAGGCACATTACGAGCAGAACCACCATATCTGGTAGATAAGTGGAATTGCAGTTGCTCGGTGCTGGCTGTATTTGATGAACCAATACCATTTTGCTTTATCACGACCTCTTCTGGTTTTGGAGCATTTGAGTTACACATAATAAAATTGTACATATGGAGGCATATATAATAAGGTTCATGCAATTATAGGACAGTTATTATCCAGCAGTCAGATCTTTCATTTCTCTCTCAACACACAACCTTATATGTGTTCGTATCCATGTGGCTTATCTCTGGCGGTTGGCGGAAATGTTTTAGAGATGTGTGTGTAACAGACAGACAGACGGGGAAAAAATAAAAAAAACAACAGCTTCAAGGAGGTTCAAAATTGTTTATTTTTTTTCAAATAAATTAAACTGTAGAGTATGTAGGTGACATTATCATATCATAACTCTGGGGTCTTAGTGGTTAGTGTGTCCAACACCGGATCTTCGGACCGCGGCCGGCACCCTCTCCAAATACTACAATTCAATATGGTAAAGTTTTCGTCGAAGCAGATCAACACAGTGTGCGACACCTTGTACCCGTAGACATGTTCCAATATCAGTCTGTACATATTCAATTGCATCGTACACTGCCAAAAGTTGGTCAGTAGATAATATTGCATAGGTTGGGCCGCTTTGCCTTTACCAAACATGTAAAACACAATCTTGCTACATTTCCAATCGACAATGACCAAATCGCCATTTTCGTCGCGAAGCAGCACGTTGGCCGTGCCGGCAACGTTGCGTTTCACGTCAATTAGGCGGCACACGGGCTGTAGTGGTGTCCAACGGTACCGATCAATTAGCTGCTTCAACTTGTCCACGTCCAAGCGCCCTTGTGTGAGCGCCTCGTTTTGTTCCTGAATCTCGTGTGCCTGCTGTTGTGAATAACCGTCCGATAAAAACACTTGCTCGAGCAGTGCGTGCACTCGTTTACCCAAGTTGGCTTTATTGTCCCAAGCTTGTTTGATGTTTTCCTTGATAGTGCCCAAGTCTTTGATGGGTAATTGGGTCTCGTAATTGACGCCGCACGTGGTGTAATATTTGCTACGTTTCCATCCCGAGCTCGTCACCATTCGGTGTAACACCTTTTCTCGGTCGAAAGGATACACTTGGTTGACCAACGTTGACACGGATTGGGTAAACTTGCGATCCTTGTACTCGTATGTATGAGTGATATCATCGAATAGTATAGCCTCGTGCATATTCAACAATTTGCTGTAATCCATGATGTGTGCGTGTGATAATAAATCACGTATAAATGAGGCATCTCGAGTCTGGACGCCGTTTATAAATGCCTCCCCTCCCCTAACCACATTTAGTCATCACAAACCTCTGTGGAGGCGGACGTCAACTAATATTTGTTTGGCTATAAAGGTGCTCTCGTACATGACGATGATGGACACGAGTTGGGCTTGCATGACGCCCACCGCCAGGTCGGTATCGTTCAAGAGGCCCCCGACGTATTTACGAAATTCGAGGAGACGGTGCCACGATTGGGGCTCACGGTCCAAATGTTCGATGGCGGCGCGCAACGGCTCGCTTATCTTTTGCGGCAATGATTTGGCTTTGAGCGTGAACAGGTCTGATCTTATTCGTCGTGTCACACACCTCCCGGGGCGCGTTATATATTGGAGGTGTTGGATTCGCTTAGAAATTCAGCTAAATAAAACGGCAGATGAACGGAGCGTGTACAACTGTATATTGAGATAGTTAATACTCAATTGTTACAAAAAGTTAACTTAAATCTACCGACAATAATGACGGTGTATAAAACCTGATGCATATCGGAATGCAATTACCGCATCAATTGGTTTGCTATTAATAAAGGCGAAGGCGCCTTAACAGGAGGTATTTATGTTACGGTGAATCTTGAGTCACCGGTGAACATTGCTCAGTGAATGCCGTCAAACGACTCTATTTACATTGCGTTTGTGGTCCAAGTCAAGAGAAAATGAGCGTATAATATAATTTTCTCGGTATGTGTGACGCAATACTTAAATGAAGCTTGTTGAATGTTATGTTTTATTATCACGAAATTGTTGTGTTCAGCTAAAGTTTAAGATAGTGTGAATGTGTTCATATTATTTCCATTACAAACATACTGGTTAACCACTAGTGTATTTTTTATTCAATGTGGAGTAATTTTACATGTCTAAATAAAATAAATATGTACCTACACAATTTTTTTCCATTAAGGATATGTCAACACCCCATCATACATACCTTGCTAATATTATTTTACACTTTATATTCTTGGTCGAGAGATGAGACGGCGCGTTCCATTCCTCTCCGCCCTGACCGTTTTATTTATTAAAGATTATTTCATCATCAATACTACCTCGTCGGACATTCTATAATATATAAGATATGGCCTCTCGGAACCGGTCCCCAGTGCGAGCGCGCCTTAACCAGACCAACCTCGGTGATTACGGCCAAAATGACGATGATGGCCTCCCCACAGATACCACTGGTTCGACAGCTAGCAGTTTGATGTGTCCGAGTCTAACCAATTTCAGTTTCGCCAACTACACCACCGTCGATGAACTGTGCGATCGGTCCGATATGATCACAAGTAATCCCGCGTGTTTCTTTTCGAGTAATGAGTATGTGCGAGCAACGTATACAACGGTCTGTGCACGGTGCATTCCAAAATATTGTACCGCAAGTTTGAGACGTGCCACGATCAAGTCTCCAAGTATAAGGAGGCGGCCGAGAGGGAGCGTACCCCTCCCCGCCGAGTTCCGTAGTCAGCGGCGAGGGCGCCGCAGACTCATCTACGCTCAAGACCATATATCTCCATGATCGGGGCCTGAGGACGGCGGGATCGCCACCCGACGTCCTTACAGAAGCAGGCTAGGTTGCGTGCTGCGGGGCCTTTGCCCCATAGCACGCAACCAGATTCACTCACTGACGCGGGATAAAACTCTACCCCAACGACGCGGGATTCAACGACACAGAGGTGGTCAAAGTCCGCCAGGCGCCACTGGAAATACCTGCTTGTAACCAGAGATGCCCAGCAACGGACGTTAGAGCGGCCGTGGCCTTGGGCCTTGGAAATTAAAAAAAAGAGGGCCACAGGCTTTCCGCGTGTCGAGTGACTGTAGCACTGCCCGGAACTCATATTGCCTGATAGCAATATCAGGCATAGTGTCGCCACAGTTGGTGATGACAGGGGCCTGAAGGCCACGGTCGTCGACCCGGGAATTAGCCGCAAAGAGGTCTACACAGCGGCCCCTAGAAACCCCACAAAGTTGACTTCGTTTGAGGTGGAGTTCGGGAATATCCGCGGACTCCATGCGACCCTTGATATCGTCCACCATCACCTAGAGACGGCACGGCCTTCTGTTATGTTCCTAACGGAGACACAGATACGCCGCCCTGACGACACGTCTTACCTCTGTTACCCGGGTTTTGTCATTGAGGAACAATTTCGCGACAAAGCCGGGGTGTGCGTGTTCGTTAGGGCGGACGTTTGCTGCCACCGGTTGCGCTGTCAAATATATAGGCCCCTGTCATCACCAACTGTGGCCACACTATGCCTGATATTGCTATCAGGCAATATGAGTTCCGGGCAGTGCTACAGTCACTCGACACGCGGAAAGCCTGTGGCCCTCTTTTTTTTAATTTCCAAGGCCCAAGGTCGCGGCCGCTCTAACTAGGAGGGGTTCTCTAGACAGCGCAACCGGTAGCTGTGTAGACCTCTTTGCGGCTAATTCCCGGGTCGACGACCGTGGCCTTCAGGCCCCTGTCATCACCAACTGTGGCCACACTATGCCTGATATTGCTATCAGGCAATATGAGTTCCGGGCAGTGCTACAGTCACTCGACACGCGGAAAGCCTGTGACCCTCTTTTTTTTAATTTCCAAGGCCCAAGGCCGCGGCCGCTCTAACGTTCGTTGCTGGGCATCTCTGGTTACAAGCAGGTATTTCCAGTGGCGCCTGGTGGACTTTGACCACCTCTGTGTCGTTGAATCCCGCGTCGTTGGGGTAGAGTTTTATCCCGCGTCAGTGAGTGAATCTGGTTGCGCGCTATGGGGCAAAGGCCCCGCAGCACGCAACCTAGCCTGCTTCTGTAAGGACGGCGGGTGGCGATCCCGCCGTCCTCAGGCCCCGATCATGGAGATATATGGTCTTGAGCGTAGATGAGTCTGCGGCGCGGCGAAGAAGGACACGGCTGGGTTCCACCTACTCGCGCTGGAGACCATGGCTTGGAGCATGGTTTCCAGCGAGAGGATATCCACACCCAGACCCACTACGAGGTCCCGGCGCTTACTCGCCCACGCTGAGCACTCCACCAACGTGTGGAGTGCGGTGTCGTCGTCGGGAACCTCGCAGTGTTGACACCGGGGTGTGTCCTCACGATGGATGCGAAACAGATAGCTACCGAAGCATCCATGCCCGGTAATGATCTGCGTCGCACGATACGTGAGATCACCATGCCACCTCTGCAGCCACTCACCACCGCGATGACGGTAGTTCCCCACTTTGGTTGCTCAAGTCGCAACCTCCAAGTTTTTATGTGATCCTGGCGGAGTTGAGACCGCTGTTCCTCGATTTTCGAGTCGCAGGCCTGTGGTCTGTCTCCAGCGCCTCCTTGTACCATTGAAACAATTACGCAAGGGCTTTCGCTTCCAGGTCCCATGGAGGGGTCCCGGCTAGGAGACATGCAGCCTCTACGGAGATCGTGCAGTACCCACGTATGGTTTTGAGGGCCAAGGTTCGCAGTGGTCTGTTTAACAGAGTCGCGTTCACCGTAACCGCCAATCTATCCGCCCATACGGGAGCCCCGTATAAGGCCATACTCCGCACGATCCGTAGGTACCACACGATCCCTAGGTAAGTTGGTTGTATAGTCGATGGCCACAACCAACTGTTGTCAAATGTTTGTGCTACAGCAAGCCGAGTGTACCGTTATTCAAATCTCATAGCCGATAAGTAATAAACAATATTATTACGTGATTTAATTTCATATATTACATAATATCTTTAAGATTTATATTGTATTTTTAATTAATATTTGGGAAAAATAAAATACTATATTTGTTCCACAAGTTTTATTTACCCAGTGTTACTTTTTAAATCTAGAGGAAGTTCATAGTAACAGGGCTTTTCGGGTAGTTTGGTACCGCCGAGTAGCCATTGATTCCACACCAGAGTAGTTAATAAAGGTACTGGTACTACCAGCCACCGTGTTCGAGTTTAATGACAAAGACATCGTCTCTTTGTTAAAACAACGGCTCAATAGAACCGCTTGCATGACTTGGTCCGACAGGGGCGGTGGTGAATGTGAGGTGCCATCTTGTGGGACACATAATTAGTCAAGACCGTGTAGAAACTATCAAAGTACTCGAGAAACTCTACGTCGTTACTCAGCTCTTTCAGATCGTTAAATGTCAACATCTGACACAAGTCCAACATCTCTGAGACCACTCGAATGTTCTTGGGCTTCGACACGAAGGCGGCCACCAAACGACCCAATCGTTCCTTTAGAGCCATCGCCAACTTGCGGCGACCACTTATCTCCTGCATTCAGAAAATGGTTGGTGTAGGTAGGATCTCTGTGGCGCTATTAACGCTGTAGTGGTTTTTGCCACACGTCTGACATGGCCCACTCGTTGAGAACGCTGCCGATATTACTGGGTACTTAAACAACATTATTGTGTCCCGGTTGTTGAATGTGCAACAAGTTGGTGTACTGGGGCGCCACCATGTCGAGAAGAAGCGGTGAGACCATACTATGTGTGGTCCGCTTGATGTCATTGAGGACCGAATCGAAAATCTCGTGGCCGCAGTAGTATTCCTTGGCGTCAGACGCGGGGGCGCGCACATCGTTTCCTAGCCCATGACTGCCTTCAGACTGCCCACATCCTGCCCCGTCGAGGCGACACCTGTACCCGAATGCGCCCGGTCGTACAGAGATTTGGCGAACCGCGTATTTGGTTTATAACCGGTCCTTTTCCGAATTGTGACGAAATGTGACGATTGTGCCAACTGTTATACCCCGAGTGGAAAAACATCATCTTGTTGACAAACTTGCGCTGCGCAGCAGAGTCCGAATCGGGCTACCTTTAGCCAGATAAATGTTGGCATGTTTCTCCACCTCCAGAGACTCGTGATTGATGAAAATATCCTTTGGATCCGTCGGACCCAACATCGAGAGTAGCGGAAACACGAATTTTGGTTCTCGGAAACCCTTGGTGGCCACGGGTCAAATCAGCTTATACTTGGAGACTTGATCGTGGCACGTCTCAAACTTGCGGTACAATATTATGGAACGCACCGTGCACAGACCGTTGTATACGTTGCTCGCACAATACTCATTACTCGAAAAGAAACACGCGGGATTACTTGTGATCATATCGGACCGATCGCACAGTTCATCGACGGTGGTGTAGTTGGCGAAACTGAAATTGGTTAGACTCGGACACATCAAACTGCTAGCTGTCGAACCAGTGGTATCTGTGGGGAGGCCATCATCGTCATTTTGGCCGTAATCACCAAGGTTGGTCTGGTTAAGGCGCGCTCGCACTGGGGACCGGTTCCGAGAGGCCATATCTTATATATTATAGAATGTCCGACGAGGTAATATTGACGATGAAATAATCTTTAATAAATAAAACGGTCAGGGCGGAGAGTAATGGAACGCGCCGTCTCATCTCTCGACCAAGAATATAAAGTGTAAAATAATATTAGCAAGGTATGTATGATGGGGTGTTGACATATCCTTAATGGAAAAAATTGTGTAGGTACATATTTATTTTATTTAGACATGTAAAATTACTCCACATTGAATAAAAAATACACTAGTGGTTAACCAGTATGTTTGTAATGGAAATAATATGAACACATTCACACTATCTTAAACTTTAGCTGAACACAACAAAGTCGTGATAATAAAACATAACATTCAACAAGCTTCATTTAAGTATTGCGTCACACATACCGAGAAAATAATATTATATGCTCATTTTCTCTTGACTTGGACCACAAACGCAATGTAAATAGAGTTGTTTGACGGCATTCACTGGGCAATGTTCACCGGTGACTCAAGATTCACCGTAACATAAATACCTTCTGTTAAGGCGCCTTCGCCTTTATTAATAGCAAACCAATTGATGCGGTAATTGCATTCCGATATGCATCAGGTTTTATACACCGTCATTATTGTCGGTAGATTTAAGTTAACTTTTTGTAACAATTGAGTATTAACTATCCCAATATACAGTTGTACACGCTCCGTTCATCTGCCGTTTTATTTAGCTGAATTTCTAAGCGAATCCAACACCTCCAATATATAACTCCAATAATATTAGTTCAAACCTAGATACAAAGTTAGTCCCGCCTGCTTATAGTTAAATATCTGGAGATGTGCAGTCGGGTATTTTTATTGTTTAATTCAATAATTAAACAATAAAAATACCCAACTGATCTGTAACAAAACTCCCTCTTTAAGGTTATACTTTATATTTTTTCGTAATCCACCCGTTCGATTACGACATTCCGAGAAGAAGGGCAAGAAACTCGGTAGGGTCATATTATTATAATATCTTACAAGCATTTAACCATAGTAATGTTACGAGCCGGGGTTCTACCGAATTGAAAATGCCGATCAAACTACCACAAAACACTTTATTTATTACACCACGCACTTGAACTCGCAGGTATAACTCGTATTATCGCTCCGGAAATACTGATCCCCGCCACCGAAGTGCTCCGCCTTTATAGTACGGTCATTACTCTAGATTACTCTAGAATCTTCACGGAAGAATTATCGCGAACATTCCACACCTTCGAGATGCTTCTAGATAACACGTTACATAGAAGTACCTTGACAGAACATTCCCGAAAGACGTTACGTAGTAGTACTGCGATTTGCTACTAGATGGCGCTGAGTTTGGTAGTCTTATTACTCGCTACGAGATGGCGTTACACTGCCCCCTCCTAAGACATGCTCGTCCCGAGCATTGTCAGGCCCATAATATCGCGCCAATCGATCCACATGAACTATCTTTGGCGCACTTCTTGGACTCTTCCGTATTCGGTAAGGGACATCGTTAATCTTGGTCACAACTCGGTATGGTCCATCCCATTTAGCTTGCAGCTTAGGAGACTTCCCTTTACTGCGGACTGGGTTATGTAACCACACTAACGAACCTTCATCGAAGCTCTTATTGTTTGTCTTTCGGTCGTAACGGGTCTTCATCTTTTCAGACATTTGTTGACCTGATTGTCTGACATGCTCATAAATGTCATTCATCCTGCTGCGCAAGTCATTCGCATAATCGGTGATATTGCGTGGAGCGTCAGGTGGTATACCGGTTATTAAGTCGGCAGGCAACCGTAATTCTCTTCCAAAGTTCGCATAAGCTGGTGTCACTGACGTGCTTTCATGAACCGCACTTCGGTAAGACAAAAGAAACGGTTGGATGTGCTTGTCCCAATCTTTTTGCCTGCTTTCCACAACTTTAGCCAGATATCTCTCCAATGTCTGATTAAATCGCTCCACCATTCCATCTGACTGCGGGTGGTAAGAGGTCGTTCTGGTTTTGTGAGTACCCATGACCCGACACATTTCCTGGAACACCTGAGATTCAAAATTTCTTCCTTGATCGCTATGGATTTCTAGAGGCACCCCGAAACGACAGAAGACTTCGTGAACTAATTTATCTGCGACCGTAGTAGCTTCTTGATTAGGTATAGCGAAGACTTCTGGCCACTTCGTGAAATAATCCATCACAACCATGAAGTACTTGTTTCCGCTTTCACTTTCAGGAAACGGTCCCGCAACATCTAGGGCTATCCTTTCCCATGGTGCCCCAACGTTATACAGTTTCAGTGCACCTCTGCTCCGTGTATGAGGTCCTTTCACAGCAGCACAACTCGTACATTTGCGACACCAGTCCTCAACGTCGTCGCGACAGTGGATCCAGTAAAACCGCTCACGTATCTTCAACAGAGTCCTTTTTACTCCCATATGGCCCCCTGAACATCCATTATGGTAGAGCTGTAGCACATCTGGGACCTTAACTTTAGGGACGACCATTTGCAAATGACAGCTGTCTCCTCGAGCATTTTCCCATTTGCGGCACAAGACTCCATCCTGAATAACTAAACTGTCCCATTGCGCCCAATAACTTTTTGTGATTGAACTCATTGAAGCGACGTCACTCCACATGGGCTTAGGAGCACTTGATTTAATCCACTCAAATATTGGCTTGATGTCTGCGTCGTCCTGTTGAGCATGTTGTAGGATTTCTTTCCATTCGTCGCTCAGATCCGTTTTAAACATCTTCACAGGTATGGCTACCTTTATCTCCTGTTTGGCACAGTGCTTACGGTCTTCAGGGCAAGGTCTTCTTGACAATGCGTCTGCGTTGCCATGGAATCTGCCATCCTGGGTTTGTGAGATCGAAACCCTTGGGGCTCTTCTAACATCAGCCGGCACCCGCCACGCAGACCTGGCTATAATTCGTTTTCCCTGCTGTTGCTGGGCGGTGACGTTAGCCACCCTATCTTCTTGGGAACGACTTTCTTCTCTTTCAGCAGTCCGCTTTGGGCAACTGGATCGAAGGTGGCCCCTCTCACCACATGTGTAGCACCTAGGGCTATACCTCGTGAAACGGTCGCGAGCCGGTGATGCTACAACTTCCCTGACGCGGTGAGATCGATGATCTTTCCGTACGGCTTCGACCTCCAAAGCATGAGCCAAGGCGTCTTTGAGAGTCTCATGGTGCCCGAGCCTCACAGCAGCCCTGACTTCCAGGTCGTGGATGCCGTCGATGAATGCTTGCACCAGATTCCCATTGATGAGCGCAGGTACCGACTGGTATGCTTTCCGTACCAGCTTCTCTACTTCCAGGGCCCACTGTTGCAAGTTTTCGCCAGTGCGCTGGACACGATCCTTCAGCTGCGCACGATACACGTGTTCCAGGTGAGCGTCACCGTATCTGGCTTCCAAGGCTTCTAGTAGCTGCTCGTAGGATACATCGTCTCCGAGAGCTTCTAGGATGGTTAACGCCTTGTCTCGCAGACCCAATGTAAGCGCAGTCATGGCCTGGGCTTTGCTCCACCCGTTTGCCTTCTTAACGGCCTCAAACTGCTTTTTATAGGCCGACCATGAAGATGTCCCATCGAATGGCGGTACTTTAAATCCACGCGCTGAAGGTACGGCAGGTAAGGAAGTCGCAATCCCATCTCCAGCTTTCAGATTTCCCAGCTCTTTCCTCACATCTGTAATCTGGTTTTTTACATCTCCAATCCGAGTTTCGGCTTCCGTGATGCGGTTCTCAACATGATGAACCTGATCCTTCATCACATTCATCTCCTTGCCAAAAGTCGCTCGAAGATCTTTCATGAGGAGCGTCTGTTCCTCCTGGTGGCGTGCCTGCTCCTCCTTGTCGCGCAGCAGCTGTTCTTCCAACCGGCGGGCCTGCTCCTCCTGGCGGCGTGCCTGCTCCTCCTGGCGGCGTGCCTGCTCATCCTTGTCACGCAGCAGCTGTTCTTCCAACCGGCGGGCCTGCTCCTCCTGGCGGCGTGCCTGCTCCTCCTGGCGGCGTGCCTGCTCCTCCTTGTCCCGCAGCAGCTGTTCTTCCAACCGGCGGGCTTGCTCCTCCTGGTGGCGGGCCTGCTCCTCCTGGCGACGGGCTTGCTCCTCCTGGCGACGGGCTTGCTCCTGTAGCATCGCCATCAGCGCAGCAAAGTCTGGAGGTGCTGGCGCTGGAGATACCGTGGGCGGGCAAGCTTCCACCGTTGGCTGCTGCTGACCACCCAACCTCTCCGGCGTATTACCTCCGAAGCGCCTGCTGTCCAACTCCTGCTGGCGCTGACCCCTGGTACGGACGCCCTCTGTGTCTTCTTTCGGTAACACCGGCATTGTCCAAATCCCACTTCTGACACCAATTGTTACGAGCCGGGGTTCTACCGAATTGAAAATGCCGATCAAACTACCACAAAACACTTTATTTATTACACCACGCACTTGAACTCGCAGGTATAACTCGTATTATCGCTCCGCAAATACTGATCCCCGCCACCGAAGTGCTCCGCCTTTATAGTACGGTCATTACTCTAGATTACTCTAGAATCTTCACGGAAGAATTATCGCGAACATTCCACACCTTCGAGATGCTTCTAGATAACACGTTACATAGAAGTACCTTGACAGAACATTCCCGAAAGACGTTACGTAGTAGTACTGCGATTTGCTACTAGCGCTGAGTTTGGTAGTCTTATTACTCGCTACGAGATGGCGTTACAGTAACAATATAAAACAATACACTAACTTACATGGTACAGAAGCAATCCTCACGGATCGACTGTTTGTCGATCCGTCACATCAAGTAGCCCAAGTCAGCCCAATTGTCTTATATCTTATATACCTATTACATACTTATGGTAATAATTTGTGAATAACACTTGCAAATTCGTAGTCTAAACTGAACAGGAACAGCCGCGATCTTACTACAACACTCCCTTTTATAAAAGTCTCCATGGTGGGAGTCGGCAGACATTGACAGTGCGTTTTTATATTTATCTACCCTCCCATCTTTACCCCCATCACATTATTTCTCGCTTCGGTGTTGCAAGGACAATTAGTTAAATATATTAAAATAATAGTAATCAGTAAAACCTAACACTCGTCCATCCTGACGACGTGTATGTCCTCATACACGTGTAGAGTACTGTAAATCCTAAGCGGAGTTTACGAAGCTCTTTCTTAGGCGACTCGTGTATTTCGTTCGTTATCGAACTCCTCCTAAACGACTGGACCGATCTTTTTGAAATTTGGCACGGTTATAGTGACCATCACCGTGAGTGCATATATCTGAATTCATAAAGATCGGTCCAGTCGTTTAGGAGTTCGACCCGGATCGACAAATTCAGCTCAATGATTGCAACAGCAGGATGTATTGCATACCTAGTTTATTTTTTAATACATTAAGTTTGTTTGAGTTCTATACCACCGACCTATTTTGTTTGCTTTTTTAGTATGATCAGTATCACACACATACCTAAGAATTCTATACTAGTAACATAGGATATATTGTAAGCCTATGTTACTCGCGCCACTAGCGTGATGTACAGCGTATAGCCTGCCTATACATCACGCTAAAACCAAATAGGAGAAGAAAAATTATAGGTAGGTATAGTTTTTATTTACTACGTATATACTACGGAGGGGCTCCTGGTCTAGTGGTAACCGACAATGTTAACACATTGCAAAGGGTAAGCAACATCGAGTCAGGCCGGTCTTAGGATGAGTTACCATTTCTTAAGACATTGAGACACCTCCGTGAAGAGCACGTTAAGCAGTCGGTCCCGGTTGTTTTACAAACATCTATGGCAGTCGTTAGGAGTAGTTGGAGCCCTAAATCAAAAATCCGACCGGTCTAACTACAGAACTTCGATATCGCCCATGGTCAGATTGCAGTCGATTCACGGAAAATATCGAAATTCAGCCGAATCGCAGTTAGACTGGAAGGCCGAACCGACTGCGTAGCAAAAAAGTCTCGGTGGATGATGATACTACGACAGAATAATTAAACTTAAATCAACTACCTCTCTTTATAGAGATGTCTTATATATGTATACGTATATTCAAATATATGTTGATATTATATTATAATCAAAGCTACATACCTCTGTGATAAGTGTTCTCTACGTCTACGCGTCAGCAGCATAAACAAAAGATAAAGTTGCACTCAGTACCTACAAAAGAAAGTTATCTCAAATGCGTACAGACAGTAGGTACAAACATTAAGTTGGGTCAGTTCTTAGAACCTCATTATACAATAGGGGGACCGGGAACCACTGCTAATAAACATAATAAAATTGTTCACTAAGCTACATTAAGCGCAGCAGTCGTTCCCGAATCGTCTATCGGGCGTACAGGCTGTCAGGCAATTCTCTATTGTGACAGATACTTTTTTTAAAGTGTTTTTTTTTATCTTGTGATTGGATTGTACTCTTTTAAAATGCAGGCAAGTAAATATTTACTCTACTATCGTTAAATCTATTTAAACCTTTGCGATTTTAGTGTAGGGTTATCTAGTCGTTCACAATGTATTACGCTTAGATCTTTTAAACGTGTGCGTTCCCATTGAGGGGAACTAACACGGGGGCGTGGGCAGCAGGGGTATAGGTACTGATAAAGTACTACTGGTAATACCTTGTTGATTGTAAGAAGTATTAGAAGCATGCTTACTGCAATGCATTATGTTATCTACTACGTTGATGTAAAATCACTAGTTAACTTCGATAAGCTATAGACGCACGGTTCAATACAAAAAAAAACGCCAGTGTTTTGTAACAAGCAGCCTTATCAAACAAATCTCATAATTATATAATTATGAATATTTCTTTCTTTAGTTGAATCAAAAGTTCTAATTGATAAGGTAATTGAACTGTTATTCCCAATTGAAGAAGTGGTGTCTTTACGCCTCTTTTCTCACGGTTATAATATACCTACTTAACTACGTAGGTACATTGACCGAGGAGGCCAGCAATTTGTAGGGTTTACAAAATAGAGCCATATAGCACAGAATAAGGAGTAGTATGTAAGTACATAACTATAGTAAGTAGAATAGGTACCTATAGTACGGGGGCCCTAGTACTAGGAAATTATTTTATTACTGTTAAACTAATTTTTCTATGATTTTTCTATGAATTTTAAAATGATTGCCTAATGTAATATCTGCCTGGGGTATTTATCAATTTGTCGGGTCGACGCGACGTAGGTACGAAATTTCATCAAGATACGTGATCCCGCTGATTTATAAGCATATAGATACCTCTATGTAGCCTTATGTAGGTAGAGATTTGTAGAATAAATAGCTCAAACTCTTATAGGTCTACGTTATGATGGCATACGTATGCGTAAGTGTGGTGGTATGCGGCTACGTCCATGCTGCACCTGGACAGATGATGCTGGATGCTGAATTACAGAGAACACTCAATGACCGGGAGAAAGTGCGGGGTTATATCAAATGCGTTATGGGCGAAGGGCCATGTGATGCAGTTGGAAATAAATTAAGAGGTAAAATTACTATAAAACTTTTATACTTCATTCACACGCTCGTCTCTTGTCTTGTCTCGGGTACTCGGGTCTCATCTCGTGTCTCGTTGTCGAGACCAGAGCGTCTGTTCAGTCTCGTCTCGCCACTCGCACAAATGTGTGAATGGGGTATTATGATTTATTTAGCGGGTCCCGTAGCGGTAGGTTCCTATACCGGGTGTTACATAAGGGTTATATCAACCCGACAGCCCCATCAGCTGGTCGACCAGAACCCGTTTCGATATGTGGCGACCGTCAAAGAAGAATAACAAGTTCATCAAAAAACATTATTACCGAATAAAATACACACTTGTTTAAACAACACTAGCTAAAATCAGCTGATTCGGTCATCGACATCAAATAGGTAGTACAAATAATGCGCGCCTGTGAAAAGCCTTCCGTCTCTCTCCTGGTAGGAACATTTTGTCTCTGTTTCGCATCAAACGATTCCGCACGATACGCTCGGTCGTCCGGTCGGTCGCTGTTTGAAGTTTCCTAGAATTTTATTTAAAATTATTTAGCAAGGTCACAGGTCAGTTCAGTTGTATTCAGTGCTTTGTGCAGTGAGATAGGTAAATAGTTGTTTAGTGTGTTAATTTGTGAGTTGTGTCAAGTTGTGTGTGATAGTGATTGTGTTGTGTAGTAATGGCTCTGAATAACGAAGAGTATTACGAGATGATGCTTTGTGTAGGAGCATCAGAAGGCAATTTGAGCGTTGCCCGGGAGTTGTACCGTGAGCGTTGATACCTAAAAAATACTGTGTACGGAATCGAGTGCGAAACAGAGCAAGAAATTAAATTACGGATTGAAGCCGCATTTAGCACTGTTACACAAGAAATGCTACGAGCTGTGCGGAGCAATATGCGCCGGCGAGTATCTTTGTGCATCGGGAAGGAAGGCGGCCATTTTGAACCTTTCCTGTAAACAGGTAAGATTTTTCTAAAATTGGGGTGAATAAAACAGAGATTTTACTATCACTTGCACGTGGTGCACCTGTCGAACCACGGACGAGGATCTGGGGAAAAATAACTATGTGTTGGTCAAAATTTTATTTACATAAACAAAACTAATCAATAAGGACGCCCACACCGCCGCGACGCCCGCACCACCGCCAAGGGCATTGTACATACGTACTACGCGTTCATTGCCTAGTAGTAGCTACGCAAAAGCCGTAGCTTTGGGACACGTTTGTTTTGATTTGAAATATCTTTTTAAATTATTTCGATGAACTTTTTCTTTCTTCTTTGGCGGTCGTCACATATCGAAACGGGTTCTGGTCGACCAGCTGATGGGGCTGTCTTCGGGTTGATATAACCCTTACGTAACACCCTGTATAACGTCCACGGTCGGGCGTCCCGTTGTCGAAAGGCTAACCTTAGGCGCCGGTGGACTTTAACCACATAATGCGGCCTCTGTCAGTTTGTTGTACCTATTCGGGTCGGGCTTTATACCGCGGGCGTGGGCACGCTATCTTCCATGACCCTCATAATTTACCTAATTCTAAAAAATACCTAACCTAAGTAAACATCTGGCGAATAGGTACATCTAGTTATCGCCTGGCTCCTAACCTAGTCCCACGATATGACGTATTAACTGTCGTAACTGTCATTCACGGAACTATCCAACTCGCCACTGACTCGCACTCGCGTTGCATGTAGCAACGATACAAGACCGGACTAGCTACTGCGCGCCAATTTTGAAGAGGGAAAATCCGGGGCTGTAACATACTTGCGCAAGTAATATTTGCGATTAACTAGAAGGATTTCTATTCGACGCGTTTCTCAGAACAAAAATAAGTATGCTGTTGTTAGATAGGTAGGTATTTAAGCAATTCCAAAATTTTGAAATCTATAATTTTTGAAATTAGAATTTGTATGTTGTGCTAGTGAACTAGACTGCGACGTAGTGGCCCAGTTTGCGAAAATCTTTACCTACAAGTGGTGCACCTGCCGGTGAAATGACGAAGCTTTGGCAAAAGTAAAAGTTCTCGATTAACAGCAATACGATCGCCCCCTGTTAAATATATGCATGAGGAACTTGATTAATTCTTACCCCTTTTTCAGTTTTAGGTCCACTGGTACTTCGAGGAAGTTGTTACAGATGTACAACGCAAGAAACTCGGCAAATCCGTCAAACTCTCACATACGTTCAAAAAAATTATCCCAAAGATTGGGCTAAGATTGTGCGCTATTACGGTTGAATTTTAAAAACCAAATGTCAGATAAACAAGAAATATTTATTGGTTATGAAATTATAAACAGCTGTTTAAATAATATGTAGGTAATTTTAAAAAAAGTATACTTTTTCTTTTTATTTGGCCGCCAATAACTGCTGGTAGAAGTTTGTCCGTGGTATAGTGTAAAAAAAAAGTACAAAGACTTCATCGTTTCATTGGTTGAATTTGAATACCTACGTAATTTCAAAATCAAAAGTGTTCTTAACTGAGACAGAGACACTTGAAATGCTCTTAGGGAGCTATTCCATTATGTCAGATGACAGTCTTGCACTTGCATGCATGCAGTATGACGTCAGTGCATGCACAATATATGACGTCAAACTTTCTTGCAAGATTTGCTTAATGCTCCTGCATTAAGCAAATCTTGCAAGAAAGTTTGGGTGAGTGGCGTTTCCACCGGTTCCCGTTTCCACCCGTTGCGATTCGACCCGTTACCGTCTCCACCTGAATCGTTTTTGCCAGTAGGTACAGTCAGGAACATAAATAATAAATCATTTATTGGTTAATATTTTTTTATTTGAAATAAAAAAACATCTATAAAAAGGTAAATCGCAGTACTTTAGTTCGTTATATTCTAATTTTGTATCACAGAAATTATTGGTTTCCTTCAGTTTAAAGTACCTAATTTGTAAAAATCAACAACTCTCATAGATATCTAAATTAACAAAAAACAACTAAGTAAAAAACAACGAGAATTCTTAACTAATAATCATAAAAATCACAACATCTATAAAGAGTAAATAAAAAAGTAAGTAAATATAATAAAAATCAACAACTCTAATAGATATCTAAATTAACAAAAAACACTAGAGGCGGGCACAGAGTTAGATGGAGCTGATTTTTTGCAAAAAGATGCGGAGTGAAATTTCTTTTTTCTCATACTGCTCTGTCAGTTGAATGATCATTGCATCATTTGAAACACTCCTTTTCGTCCATTTGTTTATAGATTTTCCTTGAGTATGCCATCCGAGATAACAGATAATTATTTGTGTTACTAGTATGAAAAGTGAGCAATTATTTTATAAAATAATTATGGAATAGAAATAGATTGCTTATTCGCAGCCTTAAATGCATCCGTCGTCTTTCAAACAGTCAAACTATATAACAATAATAATTTACCTTTCTTGAGCGGTGTCATAAGTAGAAATGTCTAGTGCAATCATATCCAGCAGTTGTAACAAGCTGGGGTTTTATGTATGTACTGCTGAAGTCGCTTATTCCAAGCTTCCACCAACTTTGTGCTTCTATGACGTTCTTTATAGCAACACCACTTGGAAGTATGTAAAGGGCTTTGCACAATAGTCAAACGTTCCATCGCCGAAGAAATGTTGCACGTGTTCTATACGTTTCTGGGCTGATTCTGAAGTAAATACTAGAATTCTGTTCTTATCTTCCGCGTAATCTATTAATAAAAACGACTGAAAAACTTCTGGAATAATTACATCGGATGGCTTTTTAAATTAAGCCTTCGGTACATTAAGTTTTTTTTTATATCTGGCTCTATATAGTTGATTCTTTATACTTTTAAATTCCGGAATTTTAGTATTTTTTTTTCTTTCAAACTTTTCTTCATATTCATGACATTCGTCTCGTACGTTTTTTTAACAGAATTGAAATTGTTGCGAATTTCTTCTTTGGTACAAACCATGAATTTCGTTTGCTAAAAAAATTGGAGCACATTGAGAAGAATGTTTCTGCTGAATTTGTACAATACCATTTTCATGGTTCACTTTCACGGCACCACTGCACTGAACATTTTTTCTTTTATTCACACAGGTCCACAGGAGTTTTTATTTTTTCTATGTATAGTGTAACAATATCCCGCATGTAATAACGTTTTACCCCTTTTGTTGTCAACGATTTTATAATAAACGCAACCCCCTTGTGAAGGACCTTCACCTGACATTGTGAGATGACATACTAAACTTTCTTATCATATCACTTCCTCACGCACATGCACCAAACTAACGGCGCGTGAAAGAGACACAACTATCGTATTCCCTTTATGCAAAAATAGAGATATAATTTATTTATCTATTCATGTAGTCTCAGGTAATAGTAAAGTGTAAAAAAAGGCTTCAAAGGGTGACCCGGAGTGTCCTTCATGCAAAATGTGCAATAGTTAGGTTCCCTGTTTTAATATAAATATTTAAGCTTGTTAAATAATTAACCACTTGGAAATAATATTTTCGGTAGTTAGACTTTGACTGTACTTTATTAAAAAAAGGGTGGAATCGGGAACATAAATAATCGTCATTTTTAATGATAAGTTTTCGGGTTGAAACGGGAACGGGTGGAAACGACACTAACCCGAAAGTTTTACTATAAAACTATATTTTTTGATTTTAATTGCCATTCACTATCTTAATTTTATTTGACACGTGAGTATTTATCGACAACCAAAACAAATCAATTCAGTGTTAGATATACATAGTATTAGTTGTAACTAATGTATTTTATGTGTAATGGACTTAATTAATCCAAATTGTGTTCTTATTGTCTTTACTGAGTATTTACTTATGTATTTTATATTAGGTAAGTACCTTTTTGTTTTTTTTATTACCGCTCTCATAAATTACCGCCTCATAAATTACCTTCTCGTAATTGCCAGGTGTCTTTAGCTTGCACGCAGAAGGTATTTCCAGTGGGACCAGGCGGACTTTGACCACGTGTATGACCTCTTCGGGGGTTTGGTCGAGATGAGAATCCCGCGTCGTTGGGGGTAGGGTTTTATCCCGCGTTGGTGAGTGAATCTGGTTGCGTGCTGTCGGGGTGAGGACCCGCAGCACGCGACCCTTCTGCACCTTGTTTACAATATTTTATGTTTAAATTTCTTAGATTATAACTTTTGACACGCCTATTCCCGTATATCTGGTATTAGGATAATTCAGCATCAGCTAATTCAAAAATCAGCTACCTAAAGAAGCTAGCTACATAAGGTACTACAGTTCAGCCAATCCAGTTCAGTAATAATTTAGTAGTAGCCAAGAGGCCCCTAATGAATCTTTAACTGAATATACTTAGATATAGGAGTGGGTTCACTAACTTTACCTACTTAGTACAACTTATAAACCCTTATAGGTAAAGCACATATATGAAGAACACATTAGGTACCACGACATTGCGGATTAATTTATATGAAAAGCTCTTCGTTAAACACATAAAAAATAAATATAGAGAATATAAACGTATTTCTTAGGAACCGATGCATTTGTCTTAATCCTATATCCTCATTCTATAAAGGGCCCCATATACGGTACGATTCATCGTTACGATCCGTCGCTTCAGACCGATCGAGACGACGGATCTGTAATGTATGTTACGATCGTTAACGATTTAGTTGATCGCAGACGACATCGGAGATCGCAACAAAAACCCATGCAATCATGAATATCGTAACGATGAATCGATAGTTTCTGTATTTTAGGTGATACTAGTTTCAATAATTTTAAGTTCGTAGGTTCCGTCATTCTCATATAGTTGTGCCAATCTTTTGGGTGGAACCTTAATTCATTTAAAATATTTACATGCGAATATTGATTTCGCTTTAATAGCCATTTCTTAACCCACACTTTTCTAGGTTTTCTTGTTTTCTTTTGTAACATAATCAAAGTTACCGCCACAGACGAGAAAAGAAGTTCATCTTCATTTTACAGGGCACGTATTGAATTTTTGAGCATGTCTTTATCGTTCCATTTCAAATGAATAAATGATCGATCGTAACGACCAATCACCTCGTGTATGAGCGGCAACACTATAGATCAGTCGTTTCGTTTTGAAGTGATGAATCGTACCGTATATGGGGCCCTTAAAGCCTATCCTATCCACCTAAATAGCACTTTTGTATATTTACTCTACCAGGTTGGATAAGATATAAAAAAGTGCGATAAAATAAACAATTCTCACGTTAAAATACAATGTATAAATATTGTTAAAATAATAATAATAATGTTAAAATACAATATAAGGTATGCAATGCATTATGCTGTTGCAATAATTGAGCTGAGTTTGTCCATCCGGGTCGAACTCCTAAACGACTGGACCGATCTTTATGAATTCAGATATATGCACTCACGGTGATAGTCACTATGACCGTGCCAAATTTCAAAAAGATCGGTCCAGTCGTTTAGGGAGTTCGATTACGAACGAAATACACGAGTCACCTAAGAAAGAGTAATAAAAAGTAATTGTTAAATTAGCACTACTAGCACAGATAAGCTATTGTCAAATTTTTGCAGGTTAAGATTAAAAAATTAGTAGGTTAGGTAATTTATATGTGACATTACGTTATTGTCACATCACTTTCCGCTTCCTTGCCTATTGTGTTGTATCGAAACCTAAATAAATAACAATTTTAATAACATAATTAGTTGTTTCATTCACACAAGTCGTCGCTCACGTAACGTTGACGCACGATCTCAGTGTTACAGCCTGTCAGACTGTATATCCATGACGAAAAGAGGGGATTGGTACGTAAGAGGTTACGGCACCACGGTTAGCCCCAGCATTCACTAACCAAACGTACGCTTTACCACTTCACTACAAACAATAAAATTATCTGTGAAATAATAAATATTATTATTTTATAGAAGACAAAACATTCAGGTCAATTTGTTGCTAAATAGCTTAGTGTACAGAAAGTAAAAGTGGTTCGACTCTCCGGGCAGGCATTTCTAGATCAATACAATAATATGCAGGTAAGTTGCAATACTTGATATTGCAATTTCTCCGTAATTATGTTTTCCTGTTGAGTATATGACTTGAGCTTTTCAAGGACAGTAGGTTTTAAATATCTATAAATATTATTCCTGTTACTTTTCGACTTAAATGTTAGCATCCGGATGTTTTACAACTGATATTTTAATGTAAGGTAATTAGGTATCCAATATAATGACTACTAAGTAGGTTATTGGATAACTTAGTTATTTTATAATCGACTTAAAGTCAATGCTTGTAAAGTTTGGGTCCCAACGTGAATAATTTCGGCATTGTTTTACATATTTATAAGTTTGTGTATTCTATATTAGTTTGATATCATTTTCGAAAGAGTACTTGTAATTTTAATCCGGTAACTATGAAGGTTGTATACGTAAAAAATATAAAAAAAATAACCTTAAACCTCTTTGTTTTTAAAAATAATAACGCCACTATTATGCAAACACTATAGTTACGTATTCTATCATTACTTTGCACGCAAAATTACATAATATTTGACCTAGTTAAAATCGAATTAGGGACTATGGTCCACTTAATGATTAACCTTGTTTTTACAATGACATATATTTTACTAGTGGTCGCCCGCGACTTCGTCCACGACTTCGTCCGCGTCGTAATTTGGATTTTTTCCCGTTCCTGTAGTATCGCGCACTCGGTCTGTCATCGTCGATTGATGTATAAGACGACTGATGTATAAGCTATATTATTGTAAAGTTTCATTAAAATCCATTCAGTAGTTTTTACGTGAAAGAGTAACAAACATCCATCCATCCATACATACATACATACTCACAAACTTTCGCGTTTATAATATTAGTAGGATTTTCCTCTTTTCGTAACTTTCGCTCCGTCTACAGAGATTCTTTTTAGTGGTTTGTAACAACTGTCCTGGCTGTGGGAATTTTGGTTTGAATTACAGAGTGGGTTTGAATATTCTGTGTCCGGTAACTGCAATAGGTTTACTCCCTATTAAGTACTTGGGGCTGCCAAAATGACTATCAAAGAGTGGGTGTGTAATGTAACTCTGTCTACCCCTTCGGGGATATAGGCGTGATGTCTGTCTATCTTTTAGCATAACTTTGGTGAACATTTTGTGACGTTTTTAAAGATTTTGTGACGCATATTTAACTCGAGTGTAAATAAACGCCGTACTTAATTAGAGGAGTTCCCAGAATTCCGTCCTGATTACTTTTTAAATATTTGTATAGGATAAAGTTTACTTATACTTAAATATATAATGTAGATATATGTATATATATATATATATATGTATAAATATATATATATATATATATATGTATATATATGTATATATATATGTATATATATATATATATATATGTATATATATATATATATATATATATATATATATATATGAAATTTTATTGTATACCCACAAGAACAAAAGCAAATTTGTGAAAAATAGTGATAATCATAATCTAAACTTAAGAAATAAGGATAAACTGGCTGTTCCTAAATTTAGGCTTCATAAAGTGAGTAATTCTTTTGCGGGGAACTTTATTCGAATGTATAATACATTGACAACCGAAATAGCAAATTTATCTGTTAATAAATTTAAAAAACTAATAAAACGTAAATTGTGCCATAAAGCTTATTATAGTATTAATGATTTCTTAGATGACAAGGCTGCCTGGTTGTAACACGAATTGCTCCTTTCTAAATAACTCTGTATTAGATTTAAGATGAAATATTTTGGAAAAAAGCCGAACTGAGTTTCTTGAGGGCTCTTCTCAGTCTCGTTGCATTTTGGAACCCTCGGTAGAGTCACACCAACTTTTGACGAATCTAAATAATTTTCTAAAAATTTCAAAGATAATAAACGTTATTTTATGTTATTTTATTTATTTTATATATATATATACATATATATATATATAACTATTTAGTTATGTATTTAAATCACATTTTAAATGCTGCGGAATCTTTTAACGCTTCTTCTGTACTTACTAAATACTATTATAAATAGGAATGATTTGATTGTTTGTTTATTTGCATTAAACGTCTCCGAAACTACTTGTCAGAAGCTACATTGTTAGACGGTACACATAGGCTATATAACATCACGATACGATCAAAAGGAGCGGAGTAGGAATGAATAATATTGCAAAAACCACGTTACCAAAGGTACAAAGTCATGAGCGTCTACTTGTATCAGTAAAATATAACATAACTATTTACCTACTTTAAGTATGCCTAACCTATGTATTTACACAAACAACCTAGATTGAAAAATAATCGCCATCCAACGTGGCAACACAGCCAGCAGTATGGGAACCTTCCCAGTCGGCAATGACGCGGGGGATTTTTTAAACGATATTTTGTAATGTAAATATTTTTAGTATATAATTATGTATATTGTAATTCTTATTGTAAAAAAAAAATAAGGTACAAAAGTATTTTTGATCTAGCTTTATTTTAATTTGAGAAATAAAAAAAAAAAAGAAACATTCGTTATTTATAGAATATAATTTTGGGTTCACCAAAGATCTAAGGTACACCTATGTACGCATTTATGTAATTGTTTTGCTATAATTAAACTACTCGACCAACATATCATGTTAAACTAAACAAAATTCCAAATTATCACCAAGCTATAACACTTTTTAATTCTAGTGCGCTGCAAATATTCTATTGTAACAATAATTATTTTAATCTTCCACGAAAAATACTGATCGTGCACCAAATGTTCCTGATTGTTACACAAAATATTTAGTACCTATGCTAAAAAAAATGAAAATAAAAACTAAAAAATTAAAAATAAATAATAGTTTAAAAAAACACGCTTTTATAGAGAATCCAACTAAAAAGTAGAAAATAAATTTTAATAAGTAAGTTTGAATTAAGAATAGTGTAAATAAGAAATAAATGTATATTATTGTAAAAAAAGCGTGAGGTACATAGTGTCAATAGTTAGAAATATTTTATTGACAGATATGAGTAGAAGAATTATCATTTTGATAATATCTTAAAATGCACCTCACGCTTTTTTACATTTTTTTTTTAATTTTCAATCTAATTATTGCATTGTCCGGTCTTTGACAGGTGTGCAAAATCTGATCGTTCAAAGTAGGGCAAAATCGAACCCAAAAGAGTCGGTTACAAACAATCATACATTTTTTTTTAAATTTTCAATCGTATTATTGCATTGTCATGTCTTTGACAGGTGTGCAAAGTTTGAATTAAATCTGATCGTTCAAAGTAGGGCCCAATCGAACCCAAAAAAGTCGGTTTCAAACATACAAGTGAAGCTAATAAAAGCGTAGTAAAAATGGGAGATTAGGTTAGGTTAAAACTGTGACCTCCTACGCACGAGCCGAGCGAGCGAAGCGAGCGGTGCCGCGGCAGCGGCCCGCGAGTGCCAGAAACGACTTTCATGGTTAGGTTTGTGTTTATTTTTTATTAATAAAGCTACATTGGTTATTCATTGGTGTTAGATTAAAATATATTTTGCAGTGCATTATCTGAAGTAAAACTAAAAAAAAATACTTGTTTTTAAAATTAGGTGTATTACTATTTTCAATGGAATCAGGCGTTACTTGGCGAAAGTCCATGATAAAACAAAGTCGAAACAAAATGATAAAACATAATGTCGACGTTTATAATGTCTTCTATTTAGCGAAATTAGTGCAATTATATAAAAATTCAACATCTTACCCCATTGTTTTATTACTATTTTTACAAATTTAGAACAATTCTTAAATAGGTGCTCATTATGAATATATTTTGGTGCACATTCAGTATATTTGGCAGAACAAAGGCAAAATTTGTTAAATTAAATGGGAATAAATTGAAGTACGTTTAAATACCATCCGTTAATTATCATATATCTTTGGTTCGAAGTGACTTTTTAAACTTTAAAGCCTATATCATAAAAAAAATCATTTCATCAGTAGTAAGTTATAGAGAAAGAATTTCTCAAACTGATTCAGTCGGTTTCTTCTCTAAGGTTGCAACGATACATACCTACATATATAACCTAAGAGAAAAACATTGAAAGACTAGTGTAGGTAACTTGCTACGTAATGAATAGATTACCTATAGACAATATGAGCTCGTGATATTATTAGATATTTATTCTTAAACAAAGGGAACAATAATGACAATAATAAATACCCACAACTCAATAATAGCAAATGTGATGTAATATTACATTACTCGTTTTATGCACTCAATCGTCACAGTTTTATATTGCCTTGTGGTCTGGCTTGAATTAGAATATTTTCTTTGCATAAAGTATGTACCTTGGTATCATAATTTATGTTATAGATAAAAATGAACCTATATTTTATCTTAGATCTATTAAATTTTAGCTACGAAAACCATGGTTCGACTGCCATCATTATGTTAATGTTAAGGCAGGTTTTCACAGGGTCAGTGCACAAGTCAGTCCGACCGACCTCAAAATATTCGTGTGCGAATATACAAGTCAGCACTGACTTCAAATCAATTTACATTGGGTTTTTCTCGGGTCAGCGCTGACTTGTCTCGAATTCGGAGTCTGTAACTGGCCCTGTGTAAATCAGCCTTTATACTCAATAGAGGCGTTTTCTAAGCTTGGTGTCCCTCGGTCATTTGTTTTTAGGGCACTACATATCGGAAATAGTAGATGTGTTTTCGTGACATCTGAGTGTGTTCACAAAGGCAGCATTATATGTAATTAGTTACAAAAGTTACTACATAGCTATCACATTGGTCCCACCTGTAATGATAGTTATAACTATGGTCAATAAATAAAATAAATATTTCATTAATAGGTATAATTTCAAAATTTTGTTTTTCAAGCGAGCTCTGATACGTACAAAAGTACTTAGCAAAATAATGTTAATAATAAAACACGCAAAAATACAATTTTAAAATAATAAACACATTAATTATTGATAATAAGAATTTTTTTTTTACTTTGTTCACTTTTTTTTTCCTATTCAAACCATTTTGTACTTTTTTATCAAACAAGTTGGCAACCCTGCACAGAAGCATGCAAGTATGACGTCACATGTGCAACTTGCAAAATATTGCACAAACCTGTGTGCAAGTTGCATACAACTTTTGACGTCAAACTTCCATGACTTGCATAATGGAATAGCGCCCTTAGTCGCGTGTGACAGGGAACGAGTCTATAGCTTGAGTTACCGGGAACTTTGGCCTAGGTACCTATATTTGCCAAGACCTTGGGTTAATTCTGGAATCTACAAATCTATTCGTCTAATTACTAGCAAAAAATATCTAGAAATAATTGTAAGATATTATCAGAATGCAATTAGATTACGGGCTGACCTCAACTCAACTAACCCGATCTACCTAAGTACTTTCCTACCAATATCGATCTAGAAAACCCAAGAAAACCTATCACTTGACAACATTGCAAATTAATACTTCCAAAAAGTCATTACCTAGGGCTAATAAACGTAGCAATTAATTTAATCATATATATACCAAAATGTCCACGTCATATTATTCAGCCTGTTTTATTATTCAGCTTTTACGGCAAGTAGATATATAAAAATTTATGTTTTAATACCAACCTAAATTTCTGCTAGTACAAATATTCAAACTGATGGGGTTAAACGCCAAGACCCCACACGCTTGAAGCATAGACAATCCCGAGAAGATGTAATCTAGAATATTGCAACTATATAATTTTCAGCTCATTGACCTTTTCGTAATGTAATGGTTAATAATCACTTAAGGTACAAGTACAAATTAAAGGTCAAGCTTACAAAATTATTAATAAATATAAATAAATAAACAATTAATCAGTCTGAAATAAAAACCATCACAAATCACTATATACGAGTACATCCTGCATCGTTCCTGGTGCAAAGGTGCCCATGATGCTGGCAGCATTGCCCCGCTGAATGGCAATGGACAATCTTTGCACCAGGAAAGACCCAGAGCGAGTGTCACCGGACCTCTCCCTAATTCTACGTCCTAACTCCGTGACAAAGCTCTTGGCTTCGGAGCCCCAACTGCCCAAGGTCTCCACCGCTAAGGGCACAAATAAATAACGTGACTCCGATGCAGTGTATTTCGCTCGCACCTTGTGTTGTGTAAATACAAGGTTTAAAATCCAAATGGGTCAGCATAGGAAAGTCTGAAAATATAAGACATACGAAGATCTGTTACTAAGAACAGATGGTAACATAATTATTCACCTAAATATTACTCTATAACACTCTACTGGTGCTCGGACTGCAGAGATTTTATTTAGTGGTAAGTATGTATCATCTGACCTTGCTGTTGGAACTTAGGTTTGACAGATACAGAGTGGTTTTGAATATTCTATACATATATTAGGCCCGGTATATATAGAAGGTTAGCAGCGGTACAGAGTTAGGGTTTAATAGCCACATAAAGGGAAAACTATAAAAACTAGGAGAATCGAAGATCTGGAGTACCTGGTGACCCTGATTAGAAAACACAAGAGACCAGCCAAACTATTAGAGATCGACATACCCCCTTTACAAAAAATATTCAACTTGGTGGGCCGCTTCATTTCATGTCAAAAATCGAAGGTCTGAAGTATTTGATGAAGAACCCTCAGCTGGTCTCAGCTGTAATTAGAGATATGGTAATGCCCCCTTCTTATATTCTAGAGGCGCTGGAGAGGGACCACAGGCCTGCGTCTCGAGAAATCGAGGACCAGCGGTCCCAACTCATGTTAGTTAGTTAGAATTAATAATTGTACACTTATTAATTAACTAGGCCAAGTCACACAACATTAACTATAATAATAAAGAAATCGCAGTAAGGAACCTTAAACTAGGCACGACTTTGTCTAGAATACTAAAACACTGTAGTAAACCGGGCATGGATGTTTCGGTAGCTATCTGTTTCGCATACATCGTGTGGTCACACCCCGGTGTCAAAACTGCGAGGTTTCCGACGACGACACCGCACTCCACACGTTGGTGGAGTGCTCAGCGTGGGCGAGTCAGCACCGGGACCTCGTAGTGGGTCTGGGCGTGGATATCCTCTCGCTGGAAACCATGCTCCAAGCCATGCTCCAAGCCATGGTCTCCAGTGCGAGTAGGTGGAACGCAGCCATGTCCTTCTGCGAGCAAGTCATGCTCGTGGAGGAGGCGGCCGACAGGGAGAGGGAGCATACCCTCCCCGCTGAGTTTCACAGTCAGCGGCCGGGGCGCCGCAGACTCATCTACGCCCAGGACCATCGACCTCCATGATCGGGGCCTCAGGACGGCGGGATAGCCACCCGCACCGATCTTTCAGAATTTAAACCGTCTAAGCCGTCTAAAAGAATAAATTATGAACGCGAATGGGCAATACGAAAAACTGGTGCTACTGTACAAGAATCAGAACCGGAAAAAAAGAAAAGAAAGATTTGTAATAATAAAAAAACTACTATTAAAAAAAAAACTGTGTCAAATAAGAAAATCTAATAAAATAAATGAATAAGCCCACGTTTCTACAAAAAGAAGTGAAATCCCACCAAAAACATTCTGTAAAAAACTAGCCAAGTCTCGATGGAGCTGTTTGTTTATCTCTAAAAAGTAATGAAATCTAGACAAAATCGTGCCAATTATAAGGTTCCTTACTGCGATTTCTTTATTATTATAGTTAATGTTGTGTGACTTGGCCGTTGAACATTCTTTATACGTTAGTGTGTACAAGTCAATTTTATTTACATGTAATGTTATATTTTGTTGTAACTACCTATGTTAGTTAAGCGAGATAATAGCCCATACTGGTATTGGTAATTGGACGCTAGTGTCTCATTTTAGGCTGTTGTTGATTGTGCAACACATGCATTCAGCATTGACAATGCTGACTTCTGCTCTCTTCTTTTTGGAGCGTCAAATCGACCATCGATCTAACATAAAATAGACGTACAGACGGACTTCTATCAATGATTAGAAGTCCGTCTGTACTGGAAATAATTTTTTATACTGTTTGTTTCAGGCTCGCCTATACATAAGTATTATTGAAATACGCAGCTTTATCAAGCCTACAATTGACTGGTTATTGAATCAACGTTTTCCTAGTGGCAATTTTCCATCGTCAATGGGTAGCGCTTCTGGCGACAGATTGGTGCAATGTACAAGGGTACACAAGGGTACAAAACGACTTGGCTTGCACATTCTAACGCCTCCTACAGTTATGCTGGAACCTTCAGGTGGACCGTTCCGAGGTTCCGTGAAAACAGAGAACCTCGGACTTGTGCAGGGCCATCTCCAGTCCCAGCCGCCGTATCCGACCCACGACTTGAGTAGTTATGTTCGAGTAGAATAAAGTTAATCGTTCCACTATTTCTTCTCGTAAACTTGTAAGTATAAGTATAAAAGCCAGTCTAGTCTTATCCAGAGTTTTCCTTTAACTTTATTAAGCGGAATTTACGTAACTCTTTCTTAGGCGACTCGTGTATTTCGTTCGTTATCGAACTACTCCTAAACGATGGAACGATCTTTTTGAAATTTGGCACGGTCATAGTGACTATCACCGTGAGGATCGACAAACTCAGCTCAATTATTGCAACAGCAGAATGTATTGCATAAGTTTATATGCGTATTAAAAGCAGAAAAGGAGGCATTCGCCCAGCAGTGGGACGCTATATATAGACTAGATTAAATTAGAAGATGTGTCCCACTACGCTGGATTTTTGCAATGACAGTCGATTTTTTAATGTACCTATATGAAGGGGGCATTACCATATCTCTAATTACAGCTGAGACCAGCTGAGGGTTCTTCATCAGATACTTCAGACCTTCGATTTGTGACATTAAATGAAGCGGCCCACCAAATTGAATATTTTTTTCTAAAGGCGGTATGTCGATCTCTAATAGTTTGGTTGGGCTCTTGTGTTTTCTAATCAGGGTCACCAGGTACACCAGATCTTCGATTATCCTAGTTTTTATAGTTTTCCCTTTATGTGGCTATTAAACCCTAACTCTGTACCAAATTTCAGCTCTCTGAGTTTGTGGGAAGTACAAGTTCTATTCTGATGATCATGAGTGAGTGAGTGAGTGTCATAAATGCGAAACTTGGCTTTCGCTTAACTTCGGAACTAAATGACCTACAGTCTTGAAATTTTGGATTTTAAGCATGTGATTATAGCTTACTGGATGACGAAAATTTCTGCGTTCTGGTCTTATCCAGAGGTTCTCAGTAAAGGATGGTACGGCAGTGTTTGCTTCGCGCTCGACTTGGCGGAGGCACTGCCGTGCCCCCAGATAGGATTGTCCCTTATTACGTGAAACGATATTGCTGGCAAAATGTGGGTGTGTAAATGCCCTTCGGTGATATAGGCGTGATGTATGCTGTCTGACAAGTATAAGTATAGGATACATATCAAGATCTTAGAGACCCAAGTCAACCTCATCTCCAAGAGGTGAACCTGTGGAACGAAGTACTCTGGCAAACCCCAAGCCGCATAGATGTCTGTGCCAAGCTGTAATACACGCGTGGTGTATTAGTTGCAGCATCTGAATGTAGTTACTGATGATTGGAAAAGACTGGTCGGGAGTTTTTATTGCCAGGTTCTTTTCTCCTTGGATCCACACATTTGCTTTGTGAATCTAGCTTTAAATGTTAACTAGTTATCCGGACGTACTTTGTATAGCCTCAAATAAAAAAATAAAAAATATATATATTTTAATATTTCATGCAACTGTATGTAAATTGAAAAACGCGACGACAGACAGACAGACAGACAAATTGTCGTATTAAATATATAGATTCTTATGCACAGCATAAGATGCATAAGCATAGATATAAGAATACTATACTAGCTGAAGTGAAGAAAAACAAGGGGAGGTTCTCAATTCGACTGTATGTTTTTTTTATGTCTCTGGAGTCGGTGAACCTACTACTAATTGCCAAGTGGTCTCATTTCAATTTCGTCCGATTCCGACAATTATTTAGACAGACAATTTTAGGCTCGGCGCAAAATATGCATCTACCTTGCCTTCCAGAAAAAACCGGTCAAGTGCGAGTCGGACTCACGCACTTTGGGTTCCGTACCATTATTGAGCTGAGTTTACGAAGCTCTTTCTTAGGCGACTCGTGTATTTCGTTCGTGATCGAACTCCTCCAAAACGACTGGAGCGATCTTTTTGAAATTTGGCACGGTCATAGTGACCATCACCGTGAGCATATATCTGAATTCATAAAGATCGGTCCAGTCGTTTAGGAGTTCGACCCGGATCTACAAACTCAGCTGCAACAGCAGAATGAATTGCATACCTAGTCTATTAGGTAAAGTACTCATTTATTTCTTATATTTTCTATAGTTTTTAGTATTTGTTGTTATATCGGCAACAAAAACACATCTGTGAAACTCAACTACTAACTACTTTCTAACTATCATATTCATGAGATACCGCCTCGAGCGAGACAGACGCACGGACGGACAGCGAAGTCTCAGTAATAGGGTTCCCGTTTTACCCTTCGGGCACGGTACCCTAAATACTACTAAGGTCCTAAGTAGATAAGTCAATATAACTGGCTTAGGTACTAGACTCGCCTTCTAGATTCTGTTAGACGAGGATACAAGTTGACATTGACAAAACCAGAAGATTTCTCTCAAATTTACAATCTTTTAAATAAAATACCTACAAAATAAGAATATATTTTTAAATACTTGACCCTCCTTGACCTACAAATTGTGAAAATCTGTGACGATTATGATGCAATTGGCAATGCTAACCGCATTAGCCTTCCAATAACATTGCCCCTTAAATATTCAAATATAAATTTAAATTTAAAATGCTCGCGGATGCTAAAGTTTGAGTCAAATACAATATAGGTCAAAGTACTAATAAATAATATTTCAACGAAATGATACCATAATGCTATTTGATAAAGAATACGCATTAGGAGTTTAAGCCAGCCAATGGCATGGGATGGGAGCCCATGATGATATGTAGTTGGGACATGTCTGTCTGTCCTCTGCATTCCCCCAAAACTGATAATGCCAGAAAAAATAAACTTCGCATACTAGGTATCTATGCGAAGTTTCATTTTGCTGGCATTATAAATTTAGTTTGGTTGTAGGGGAACAAAGCCGACAAAGTACTAAAATAAAATTCTGATAAATACTTATTTAAGGTACCTACCTACCTTCCCTACCTACACGTAAAGTGGGGATGAGTTTCGTAGTTATAAGCTCGCCACCGAGTCAGCCAACCGAGTTTAGCCGATGCCGAAGCTGAACGCGGAATGTATTAAGTAGGTGTGTATGATAATAACTTTAGTTATGACTAATATAATAGAACTTAATTTACTTATTATGACTTGTGGGAATATTTGAGATGAGATCTATTAACCGCAGAATTGTTATGAATGTGTTACACGGTCATTGTTGTACCTAAGTAAAAATATTGCTTGTTAGGTACCTACGTGCATGTACGTATTCACATTATGGAAGGTTTAGTTTCAAGGCAGTATTATTTTAAATCCCGACACTAGTGTCCACGGCCTGCGTGTGATTACTAACCCAGAGGTCCCAGTTTTGATTCTCGGGTCGGGTCAAATATTTACCTATTATATTGGGCAATCTACAAATATTCGTTTAAGAGTTTGGGAATAGCAAAATCTCCGCTTGGTTTGAGACGACTAAGTAGATTGCTGTGTAGTACCTATAACTTATAACTACAATGCTACCTACTATTAACTATTCTGTGTCTGAGCCTGGAAGTAAACTGCCGCCTGTCAAAAATACCTACTCCTGACTCTATAGGTAAGTTCAATAACAAAACAAGAGGCACCACTTAAAAACATACTCAGTATAAGGAGTAGGTACTTACATACATACTCATATTATTCCCTATTTTGTTACATAAATAAATTTATTTATGTATACTTATTTTTTTTATTTATTTATACTTTTTGTACACCGAAGAAAACAAACATCACATTAATATATTTAAAACATGTACAAAGGTGTACTTAAGTCAAAAATGACTTCTCCTACCTTATACGTAGGTCACACTATAAGTTTTGCGTAACTTAAAAAAACAACATGTTAAAACCAAAATATTATGTTTATTGCTTTTCAAAATACTCTCCTTTACATTTCAAACATTTTTTCATGCGATCAAACCATTTTTTAAAACAGGAGGACCACAGATCTGAAGGCATGTTTTCGACGTGCTGATTGAACGCTATCACTGCGGCACTGCCTCTTTGGAGGTAGTAAAAGTGAAACCTCTCATCAAATCTTTGATTTTGGGGCAAATACAGAAATCACAGGGTGCTAGGTCAAGGCTATGCGCAGAATGGATGACGAGTTGTACTTTTTCGGATGCTAAAAATGACTTTGTTTTGTTGGCCGTGTGTGAAAAAGCTTTGTTATGATGTAGGAGAACGCGGCTTTTGGGTCGTCTTTCGCGAACTTTTTCTAACACCCTGGGTAAACAAATGGTAGAATACCACTCGGCATTAACACTCTTTTGATCTTCAAGTGGAATTGTACAGATGGGACCCGTAGCTAAGCAAAAAAACGCGATAATTTTTTTACCAACGTTTCTCGCCTGCCTCACTTTTGTTGGCTTGTTCTCATTTTCAAACACCCATTCACACGATTGCTGTTTTTTTTCGGGTTTAAAACAATAAATCCACGTTTCGTCTCCTGTGACAATGTCATAAACAGCATTAGAATGTCCGTGGTCGTACTTCAGTAGCATCTGTGAGCACCATTCCACGCGAGCCCGCTTCTGATCCGCTGTCAGTTCATGAGGGATCCAACGACAACAAAGTGTCCGAACTTTCAATTCTTCGTGTAAAATTTTCTGGATTTGACTCATACCAATCCCCAATAGTCCTCGAATTGTCTCATAGGTAATCCGCGGGATTTCTTCAATTAACCGCTTAACAGTAGCCACATTATTTTCGTTGACGGCAGGTGAAGCCGCCCTTCACGAAATTCGTCATGTAAAGAAACTCGGCCTCTCTCAAATTCAGCAAACCATGGCCACACGGTGCTCAAACAAGGTGCTTCTCTCCCAAAAGCATTTTGAAGACGAGCGGCACAGTCTTGCGGAGAGAGAGAACTTTTAAAATCATAAAAAATCATCGCTCTAAAATGTTTTCGACTTAATTAAATTTTCGTTGCATACGTAGAAGTTTGATGTGTGATAAAAAACAATTGACAAATGATTTCCCGCCAATTGTTTTTTTTTTTATTACTAAGAAGGTTGCAACGTATAAAAAATATAACATTCGAAATTCAAATAGTTCCGATTAGCTAGAAGTGCAAAACTTTCAGTGTGCCCGCCCCATGTAGTTTACAGGATAAATATCATACATAGGAGAGAAGAGAAGTTACACAAATCAAAGCATAGGGCACATAAGATGTACACACTTAAATCTAAAAGAGAAACAGTTATTTACATAAGTACAAAAATCATACATAAATGTGTATAAAAACGAAGGAAGGCATTACCTACTAGTTAGGAAGTGTTCCTGAACTTGTCTCTTAAAGATGTCCAACGAAAGGCTCACACGTATATCATGTGGAAGCGAGTTGCATATAGTCTGACAGCTTAAATAGTGAAGGATTCGTCATAGCGACTAGAGGAGTGGGCAAGAGTTCGGATTGCCAGATTCTGCAGACGTTCGAGTTTGTTTACTAGTTCCTCCGATATGCATCCAAAAAACAAACATCAGCATAGTCTAAAAGTGATAGAAGAAGAGATTGCGCACCTGAGTCACCTTAGTTTGAAATGGTAAGAGTTTCTGAAGAGATTTGAGAGATTGAAATGAGTAGTACACCCTCCTACTTATCTCTGCAATATGTACATCCCAGGAAAGGTGACGATCTATATACAATCCTAGACTTCGTGCACTTTGGGAGTACTCGATCGTTTTGGTATCGAAAATAATTTGCGGCCCAACATATAGGTACCACACATACAATTAATATTTACATTCATAAAAATCTTAAAACTAAATTAAAAACTACAATCGTTAATGAAATTAATATTAAATAAAAAAACATGTGATATAGGTAGGTACAGATAAGATTTTTTTTATTAGGTACATTCAATTAATAATTTAATACTCAAACAAAAACTCTAATCAAATGCTGTTGTTATACGTTTTGTTGGTACGTGGTATCGACCATCGACATACTTTCTAATGACTTTCCACAAAGACCTTATAATACAACGGACATAGGATCTAGAACAAATCGCAAGAAAATAATGTCCCGAGTCGACCTATACATTATACATAGGCATACATAGATATAAACAAATTTCATATTAAAATTTAAACCTTGATTCAACGGAATAGTGTTCACTTTTGTTTGCACTAATTTATCGCATTACGTAGCTTCTATCTGTCCGCCTGACTAATTCACCTTATGCAGCTTATACTTGAACTACGTGAACATAGAAACAATGGAGTAGGTTTATTTTGTTAAAGTCTTTTAAGGATTCCATGATATGTACCTACGTAGGCGTAATAATTAATGTAAGACTACAATAACTTCCATAATCTTATAAATTGTAATTACTTGTTTATGTTAGACGAAATAAGCTGAAAAACTAATTAACGACTGACAAAGATTTTTTTTTTCGAGTCAGTTTCATAATAAGTAACTGTAGTATATGAATAACAAAAAGGGAATTAATGAATTTAACTAATTATAATATTATAAATGCCAAACTTCTTGCGGGTGTCAAAGTTCTTCCGCTTTCATTACTATTTTCATAACGCTATGTCGCTACGTCTACTACAAGATAGCCGTGTTTCAAGTGACTGAATTAGTTGCTAAAACTGCGCATCATTAATTTATTTTTATCTTATGGTTAATTTTTGGGATACGAAATTATTGGCTACTAGCTGATCACCGTGACTCCGCCCGCGAGATATAGTTATCTCGGCCCCGATTCCCGTGGGAATACATTACCGAGAATCCAAATAAAAAGAAAATAACAGTACATACACGAAATAAAATGACATGTGTAATTATATTTATGACAAAACAATGATACCCTGTGAAAATTAAAAACATTTTTGGGCTTATCTCCTCCATTCAATCAAGGGATTCTTGTACAAGTTTCATAAAGATCGGACCTCTTTTTGTTATGTCCATAAAATGAGCCGAACAAACAAGATTGTTATTTTTTGGATCAAAATATTCTTCTCGCCGTGCTAGGGCAATAATATTTTTCCATTGTGCACAGTGTACTGGATCCCGAGGAAAACTGAAATAGATGTTGGTTCATATAACGAAAAAAAAATCATAAAGAGCCAAGGCGTCTCCACTATAATCTTTGTTCCAAATAGTTTTATCGCTATCGGTAATCCGAATAAATCTGAATGGTCATTTTGTTAGTACATTATTCAGTGAAAATGAAATGGTCTCTTTCTTTTTACTGAGCTTGGGATGAGTTCGAAAGAGACAGATAGGTACTTCGGTATTGGACTGGATTGCAATATTTACTTTTGTCTTTTAATTTATTATCGACGAAATACTGTATTTTAAGTGAAATAATAAATTGCAAATAATAAAACAAAAGCTTGAAAATATGATACACCGTCTTCAATTTGCTTTTTTTTCGTAGTTTTTACACGTTTTTACAATACAGTACGGCATTGTGCAACGTGTTGTCGTTCAGTTGTCAAAATCAAGACTGGCGCGCGATTGTTTCTCTTTTAGCGTTTTGTTTCTCTTTTAGTTCGGACACTTTTGAGCGATGATCCGAAATCCATTGTATTTAAAATCATTGACTTTCCAAGTAAATACACTTAGTCGGTTTAATGGAACAAAAGATCCCTATTTCATATGGAAATATCTATTCTTGTAGTAAAAGTTTAACCTAGATACGTATTTCATTTAACTTTCGGCGCTATTGAGATTTAATTCTTTTAAATCTTAGAATAATTGGCATGCAACTGGAAACACCGCACAGCACCGGTCTGTTTTCCCTTTCAATAAAGCCCATGACTAAACGTGTAATTACCGGAGGTCTATTCAGTTACTACATCGCATGGATTTAAAACAAAACCATAAGGATCAGTAGGTACTTACCCTTCTATCTTTAATTTGTCGTATCGGTAAAGTCTTAGATATTATTATATAGGTAATTATTCAATTATTATTACTTTATTACAAACGCTCGGACTGCACACTTTGTTTTGATTGCAGATATTTAAGTTAGTAGGTTTTTAACTGTCCTGCATATTGTATGTCGACACGTCGTACTTGCACTGCTGGTTGTTGCAATTTTAGTTTGAAGTATTGAGTGGTAATGGATTTTTATACTTAGTGCTCGTTAACTCACTCGGCATTAGGCTTCCCCTGACAGAGTGTGTGTCAAATGCACTTCTGGCTAGACCTTAGGGGATAGAAATGTGGTAGTATGTATGTTTAGTTACCAAAATTAAAATAAAGATACCTCTTTGTTTTTTTGAATTGGCAACGGTCGTAGGAGTTACATTGCCGTGCGTCTCTGTTACGCACCAGGAAGTATTTCCCGTGGCGCCCGGCGGAAATAATGATACCTAATATAAATAATGATAGGTAGACACCTAACCTACGAGGGCTATTTAGCTATCGTCTGTGTTAAGGTTGGATAACCGAGAACACGTGTCAACGAGCCAAAATATGGGGAAATAAATTATATGAGCCATTATTTATTAGCCAGAGGTCATAACGTCGCTTTATTCGTTGATAGACGTTAGCGATTGGCGAAGCGTCGATCATTTCGATTACACACTGGATTAGGTTTCTAAGCACGTGTCGCTAACTAACGTGACTCTTTTGTACAACTTCGATAACTTTATTGATTCGAGTTGTACAGTCGTATACAAAACGCTTTTACTTCGACCTTTAAAAACTCCTTCTTTTCAACGGACTTCCAAAAAAGAAGGAAGTTCTCAATTCGACTGTACTTACTTTTTTTATGTTTGTTACCTCGGAACTGGGCGAACCGATTATGATTTTTTTTAAATGAAAGCTATAACTTCTATTTTAACAAGAAATAGTATTCCGACAATTATTTAGTCCCATTTCGGTAATTTGAAGTCGGTTGTTGTGTCAATGGACTCTCACTGGCGGATAGCTGATGTCATAATGTACAGAGTTAGGCTACTATTTAATTATTTATTAACGCGGGAAGGTGTTCCTGCGGGAATTGGAAAATATCTATAAACTTTTTCACGTAGACAAAGCCGCAGGCGTCTGCTAGTATTCAATAAATGGCTTCAGTATATTCAGAATTCATTCATATGAGAATAAATGAGTTTAGCATCTTCTTATTTTTCTCGTGTCGAAAAGAAGAAGAAGAGTTTACCATAAAATGGGATTTTTTCTGGGGTTTAGAATAGGTAGGTACCTCATAGACAGAATATATAGAGGGACAGAGTACCCATTCTCTCTCTATATTATTTAAGTAGAGATTTATGTTACTCACGAGCACTCCCGACAGCCAACTGGGTATTCGTATTCGATGAAAATTTTTAACTAGCATGTGAATGATCATATTAAGCACACATGGACAGTTCGCCTGCAGGCCTTTGAACGATCTGTCGATGTCTTTTTCGACGTTTTTCGTGCGAAGCTACCGGGAAACTGATCTTTTGTGAGTCCCTTTAGAGTGAATGAATGTTGCCAACTAAAATTTTATTTATGCCTCAATTCCTTCGCCTTGGTCCTTGGACATGCACAATTAGATGTACCTACTGTAATAACACTTTTGTTAACAACTGTAGGTACACAGTGCTAAACTCGTTTATAAATCTTCAGCTGTTCAATAACGTGTCCTCACGGTTTTAAACGATCTTTTTTCAAACTTTGTTTGTTTTTACAGCAATGGATAGTGTACTTACGTCGGACACACCAGATTTCTAAACACAAAAGATTACCGTCAAAGGTATAAATCATTGTTCTTGGTAATCTTTCACAAATTCCATGGCTTAATTAGTCAGACGTCAGAGACCCGGAACGGATCTCAAGCTTTCAGCGGAGGCATTGACTTATTCAATAATCAACAAAAATATAAAACAAAAAATATCAGTCAGTGACTAAATTAACATTGTTTGGTAATTTTTTATGATCTCATTGCTTTTTTTTTTGATATTCTCTCTACGTTATCTAGCCCCAATGTAAGCTAATAATAAATCTACTACATGGGCATCTAGAAGACTGATAAACATACATATATATTTCTAATGACATAGGTAGGATATTATTCATAGAAAACACCCAAACCCCTAAACAAACATTTGTGGATGACACAAATATTTAATTAGACACGGCATCGACCCTGGGACTTCAGGGACGGCAGTTGCATACTTATACCACTGCACCACCGAGGCGATTGAGTAAGTCGGTCGAATAAAGTTGACGAGGGGTGTGCTAGGGTCGGTTAGAAGTGTGACGCTTCAAGGTAACTGCTAGCTCTAGCAGAAAGAGTGTCCTCACACACCTCTCGTGACTGAGTTAGATCTGAAGCACTCAATCAGTCATACAAGACAATGGGCGGATGAAGGATGTGACTAATGTCCTAGGGAGATCATTCAAAAGAATACCCAGGTCTTCGAGTATAAGCTAGACAATGCGATTAAGTCGCCTGTTCAAAAAAGGTGTCTCGGTTGGCAGATTATGTAGCTTAGGCTATCCAAATAAAAATCTACATCACTGGTACATCCATCATGTGATTTTAAACTGGCTTATTTCATTTGCAATTCTAATAACATAATTAACTAAATTATGAACACGCTACAAAACATGTTATAACTATTGTAAAAAATATCAAAAGAAACCCATTTAGATTAAATTAAGAAATAATATACATTATTAATTTGCATTAGGTAATAGATTACAATCTGCAGATTACTTTTGCCAGTAACTTTAACTATTTTATTTGACAAAGAGGACGAGCCTGTTCCCACTTGCCAGAACTTAGCTTGCACTCATAAAAATTAAGTTCGTGTCTCAGCACACTACTATTATTATTTAAAACTTACAAATGATTGTTATACATGTTTCAGATCACGTACGGTCTAGTTCTATGCTGCTTGGTGGCAGTGTCCGTCGCACAAACCCAGCGGCCACAGGTATCCGACACTGCCTTAGATGATGCCCTCAACGACAAGCGCTTTATACAAAGACAGATCAAGTGCGCTCTTGGAGAAGCCCCTTGTGATCCAATCGGCAAACGATTAAAAAGTACGTGGTACTTAATACTTTTAGTTTACTCGTGTTTTCTATCTCTTATTGGTTACATAGGGATCCCACCAAGATCCAAGGCCCAATCCCATCTTTACTTCTATACTACTATTATAAAGAGGAAAGATTTGTATGTTTGTAATGAATAAACTCAAAAACTATTGTGCCGATTTGAAAAATTCTTTCACCATTGGAAAGCTACATTCACCCTGAGTAACAAAGGCTACTTTTTATCCCGGTAATGTGTTCCTACGGGAACCGGGAAAGAGAAAACTAAATCACTCGGGCGGAGCTGCGGCGATCAGCTAGTTTTAAATAAAAGTGGTCAACTTCCTTTAAATGGACGAGGTACCTAGGTTAGCTGCCTCTTGCTGACTCTTCTCACCTTTTACGTGAGACTACTTCTGGTTTTCGAGCTAAGGTTTAATGATGTGTCCTATAAACAAGGCATAAACCGGTTTCACCTCACGGCATCATCAGTCAGTGAAAATAAAATTAAAACAGTGCAAAAGTATTTTTTGTGCAATATGTGTAAGAGATTCCACCAAGTGCCGTCAATCGGCGGTATAAATAAGTAAATAAGCCTTTATTTTCAGCTCTTGCTCCGTTAGTTCTACGCGGCGCGTGTCCCCAGTGTTCACCACAAGAAACAAAACAGATTCAGCGCACTCTATCGTATGTCCAGCGAAACTTTCCCCAACAGTGGGCTAAAATCGTACGCCAATACTCTGGTTAGGCGATTCTGGTTTATAAACCACTTATAATATTAAGTTTTATTTAAGTGATGAATTGTATATAACGTTGGTACCTAAAAGAACGGCTAGTTTTAACTCTTTAAATGGATACTTGCAGTATCTACAAGTTTTACAACATGCTACGTAAGATTAATCCGAAAATAAATGTAAGTACCTACCCAAATAACGTAATGTGTCGTGGGATCTATCTGCCTCTGTCTACCACTTTTGTGATACCGGTGTTATTTTATGCATATATATGTGTATACAGAATAATGCTCTCGAAGTTTGTGTTTGGAAAGTTAAGATGTCACAGGGATAGTAAGTAGGCACCTACCTATCTGCCTAGGTACATGCAAGTTTGATAACAGTACCTACAATAAATAATGAGGATAAGATTTTTAGGGATGCTATAAATTTTTTTATTAATAGACGATCATGGAAAAGTTTCCCGATATTATTTCTGCAGAACCTGTTTTGGTTTTTGACCATTAAAAGTTATGGACTATTTACTCTAAAATATTAAGTGGTAGCATTACCACAAGACTACCACAGATAATATAATACCAAATGTTTATTGGTATATATGGGTAGATATGTAAAAAAGTGTATGTACCTGCTTATGTACACTGTAGGTAACTTCATATACCTAATATTATATTTAATACCTACCCACTGCTTACTTTTTATAAGATTACTCTAGGTACCCATCTAAACTGTTTGTTAAAAAAAGATTTTTGAAAGTACCTTTTATTTTTACCTCATCATCCAGATCATATGGGCGTGGATGCCCTCTCGCTGGAGTCCATGCTTCAAGACTTGGTCTCCAGCGTCCGACACCAGGGCTGGGTACAGCAGCACCCATAAAAGCCTCTATAACTCCTGAACTAACAGAGTCATAGCATCCATTATACTTTTCCTTTAAATTTCATTACATGGCCCACCATCATGAATTTTTTCAGGTTCTTCACATCAGCTGTTTAGATTTTAGAGGGGTGGGGACGCCGAGTTTTCGCAAAAATATGCTCTTCAAAGCTAAATATCTCGCAAATGAATAATTAAATCAAAAAATCACTTTGGCAAGCGAGAAAAAAATATTATGATTTAAAAATTTTATTTCATCGCTTTGTCGGCGGCGGCCGGCGTAGTAAATATTCATATCCATGCTAAATTTCATGTTTCTAGCAATAACCGTTTGGGAGGAATACCGAGGACATGACGAAACTATAAGGGTTCCGAAACTTGTACTACTAAAAAATGGATCAATCATTTATAAAAGCCCCGAACCAACTGATACTAGTGGTGAACCCCATATCTGATATACTATTGTAGTCTTACCAGTCTTGTCTAAATCACGATAGGGTAGGTACACAATAGGAATATTAAAATTGGTTTCAGTCTGTATCTATGCATATAGATATAGATGCTTATCTCCGAGGTCAATTAAGGACAGCTTATGGGCTTTGTTTCATCATAATCGGATGGCAGAGAAGTTTAAGATTTGTACTCGGGTGGAGCTGTTTATACACCACGTAGTGATTATGTTTATATACTCTTTGCCTATAGCGACGACGACGATGGTATTTCTATTCCATATTATTATGTTCATTTTAGGAATGGGAAGGGCTTGCATATTATGAAATTTTGTTAATCCTCTAATATTCCCTGTAAACCATCTTTTTTTTTTAAAGTACGTTTATATTAGAATAATTAAATAAAGTGCAGCCGCGTTTCATGAAAACATGCAGTATTAAATACGTAAATTTTACATTTTGTATCGTTTATCCCATGCCTAGTGGGTAGTTTTTGTCCTGTGAAACAGGTAGGTAATTGAAATTAAGCGATTATGTGCATCAAAACGTATTTTTTGCCATTACTAATTAACTACATACAATTTGAGAGAATTATACCCGGTTCAAAGCGGCTGTTTAAAACCGAAGATGTTCTATTGAACACTCTTCGTTTTAAACCGTGTAGCCAGCAAAGCACTCCTTTTAATACCAGGTTTAAAACCGCGTTTTAAACCGTGTAGTTGTATGTAATTAGCTCAGACTAAAAGAATAACATAGACGGAACGAATAGAACTAGCGAGTGAAGCCGCCAAAAGGGATACTATATAGCAATGGGATACCATTCCGCTCGCACTCCTTTGTGAGCAGCGAGTGTGTACGCACGTGCGATCACGGTTGAACAAAATATTATAAATATGCCGTATTGTGTGGTGAAAAGGTGTAAAAACACTTCAACTATTCATAGGAAGAATGCTGGATTATCGTTTCATAAGTAATTAACTATTTCTTATTAGATTTCATAACATTTTTCTAAATATTTTAGTTGCACAAACTAGGAACACAAAACCTCCGCCATACTATACAGAGTTGCCATAATTTTTTCATCATTTCCACAAAATATTTTGCAGTATTTATGGGAATTATAAAGTACTGAGTAAAAAAAATCAGTGTCATCAATGTTGACAAGCTCGATGTTTCTAATTATCATCATCATCATTCGTGCGTTAGTCCCGAACTCCCGATCACATCTGTGTCCGGGATCTACTTACTATGCGTGGCTTGGCTATTTCGGCAATCTTGGAATTGACTGCTGTCTGACCTCCCAGCCTGTGTTCTGATCCAATTTATTTATGTTACTGTGTCAGTATTTTAATTTCAGTCTAACACTACAAAGGCCTTAGTCTTAACCTAACGACTATTGATATCTACTTCATGTATAGTCAACGACAAAAGTAGCTTAACCAATAATTCTTATCTGTTGATCACTATAGCTGTTAAACCGATCACAAAATCATAAACAAAACACGAAATATATTAACTTTGTCCTTGGGTATTCTAACATTACTAGTACATTGCTGTGGCACATGCATTGGGATGTAAAAAAGAATAATAAATATTTTTGTGCTAATCAAATTTTGTTGTTGACTGTAACTTGTACTTACACTGGAATGGAGCTTTGTTCATTCATCTTAAAAAGGATTATTTTAATTATGGGATTTTTTGAAAGCTAGTAATTAAAGTGTGTTTACTCAGTGTTTATCACGTTTTCATTTATTTTAACACTTCCCCATTTTAGGCACATATCATAGTTATAGTTATGATGAAATTGTAATGCAGCGGAACCACCTTCAATCAATAGTAGATAGGTTTCAAGAGTGCAGTGATGAGTATGAAGGGACCTTGAGGAGGACTACCTTGCTGGAACAGGAGCTACGGGATGCCCAGGGGCACATCTTACACTTGGAGTCAGCTGCCAAGCAAGTCGTAGTCCAACAAACGGATAACCTTTATAACGAGCTAATGAGTGGTACTCCGCAGTTTGTTCCTTCTGCAACAGTTCCAAACCTGGACTTGTCTACTATAGATCTTACCAATGACAGTTCATACCAACTGGACAAGCCAGTTTATTTTTGCAGCAGGAATAAACTAAAAAAATACCTAAAAATAAAGAAATTCATTTTAAAATCAAAGAAACAATTAAAATATCATAGAATCTTAATCAAAAAGTGTAAAAATGTTAACTCTAGTTTAAAATTAAGAGAACAAGCTAAATTATCTATGTTAGAACTTAAACAAAGTCATTTAAAATATTACACTGACACACAACGCTTAGAGTCACAAATAAAAAATTTGCAATTTGAATTAGAGTATGTAACTAAGAAATATGAATGGTCTCTAAAAGACTTTAATAAGTGTTCATCAAGTATAGATAAGGTACTCAAAACATCTAATTATAATACTGAGCGCCTTAATACCTTCATAAATAACCACTCATGCAATATCAATTGCACAAGTCCTTCTCAATCATTGGAGAACCAGGCTTCCCTTACAACTTGCTCACCTACTTCATTAGTGTATGAATTGTGTGACAGTGTAAAAAGTAATAGTCATACTGGATATACTAAACTAGTTTTATTTAGTGATGATATTGGAACTGATTTTAGTTCTTTTCTGATACAACAATTTAATTCAAATTGTTATTCAATTATTAATAACTGTTATCCAGGTGCATCTTTAAATGAAATTATGCAAAAGATATTAGAATATAATTTTGACTCAAACAGTAAAATAATTATTTTCTGCTCAAACAGGGGTAAAATTAACAAAAATGAACTATCCCTATACTTTGACAAAATGCAAAACTTAAATGTTGAACATGTAGTAATGTTTACATTACCATACATAAAAGGTGTGCCAGACGTGGAAAATTCTCTTAGATATAAGATAAATTTACAACTCAATTTAACTAGCCAATATAATAATAAATTCCATGTAATTGACTTTAATTCTGTTTTTAAGAGAACTGTATATAAATACAATTTGTCAACTTCTGACAGTAACTTTAACAATAACAAACATATTGTTTATGTAAACAAAGGTAGGTATTTTCTACCAAAGCATTATAAGAGACAAATAGCAAGTTTGCTATTCAATTATTTTTACACTTCAGCCAAGAACTTGGCTGACAAAACTGCTTTTATTGAGCAATGTAGATTTAGTGTTAAGACTTTGGAATCTGTTCCAAGTAATTTAAATTAAGTTCTACGACAACAGAGGCAATATTACCCTTTAGCAGACATAGTCAATTAATTGAATTAAATTTATTATTTATTTATTTATTAAATAATAATAATATTTTTTGTATTACAGAACATATGCGTAAGTCGTATGAGCTCATGTTCAATTTCAGTAATCACCGGGTTGGTAGTGCATTCTGCAGGGTGACCACAGTACGGGGGGGATCTTTGATTTTATTAAATAAACAACTTAAATTTAAAGAACGGAAAGATATTGTGTCTCTTTCTCTAGAGTGTAAAGTCGAACTGTCGTGCGTGGAAATGGAGCAATTCATAGTAGTATGCGTGTATAAACCTGGAACCTCACCCTTTTGCGAATTTGAGGAACTTATTGACAAAGTTCTATGTAAACTTGGAAAAACTAATAAGTACCTAATAGTATGTGGTGATTTTAATGTCGATTTACTTGTTAATACGCCTATGAGTTATAATATTTTAAATTTATTTAAATCACACAATCTTACAAACTTATTTTTGGAGCCTACTAGATATTGTAATACAATAGCCACTTGCCTGGATAATATATACAGCGATATGTTGCCAGAAAGTAAAAGTATTATAAAAAAGCTAGATTCAGACCATTGTGGGCAAATAGCATCTTTTAAAATCACTAAAGAAAAAGTTATAAAACGTAAAATATTATGTAGACCAATAACTGGTGACCGCTTGGAACGAATGAGGGTTGGACTTTGCAATAAAATTCCATTCTTAGACACTGGCTTAGATCCAAATGTAATGTATAAATTATTTTTTGATTCTTTTTACAACGAGTTCAACTCCATATTCAAGTCTAAGGAGGTCATGATTAGTGATAGTCCTACTTTCAGTGAATGGGCCACTGAGGGTATACACAAAAGTAGACAAAAACTTTATGAACTATACTCAGAAAGACAGCTTAATAGATCAGTTGAATTTCTAGATTATGTTAAAACTTATTCAAAAAAGTTTAAAGCAGATTGTTTAGCAGCTAAATCAAAATATATAAGTGATAAAATTCTCAATAGTGCAGACAAAGTTAAATCTACTTGGAAAATTATAAACGCGGAAAGAGGTCAACAAAAATTAAATGATAATCATTTTAAACTTAATATAAATGGTAAAATAACTACATCAGACTTCGAGGTCGCTAACGAATTTGAAAATTTTTTCTCCCGAATTCCTGTAGATTTGACAAAAACCCTAGGCTCTTCAACCCCCATTGCAGAATCTTGGTTAAAAGCAAACGTTCCTTGTTGTAACGTTATATTTAAATTCAGTAAAGTTAACATAAACACTATCTTAAAAACTTTTAAATCTTTAAATATCAAGAAAACAGCTGACCTCTGGGGCATCTCTGTGTATTTAGTAAATTCTTTTATTGAAATGGTTGCTCCTGAACTAGTATTAATATTTAATAATTGTGTTGATAGTGGTGTGTTCCCTGATTTAATGAAATCTAGTAAATTAATTCCCCTGTTTAAATCGGGTAGTACTTCAGATCCGTCCAATTTCCGTCCCATTTCTGTACTACCTACATTTAGTAAAATTTTTGAAAAAATTATGCTTAATCAAATGCAAAATCACTTTAACGTTAATAAACTATTACATACAAAACAATTCGGTTTCACTCGTGGTCGGTCCACCACTGATGCCGGAATTAAATTATTAGAGTGTATATACAGGGCCTGGGATGAGTCATATGATGCTTATGGTGTATTCTGCGACTTATCTAAGGCCTTCGATTGCGTTCAGCACCAGACTTTAATTAAGAAACTTGATCATTACGGAATCCGGGGGACGGCCTTGAATTTCGTCAATTCTTACTTAAGTGATAGGGTCCAGAAAGTAGTGATCAATGGTAAACAGTCACCTGGTTCTCCTGTAGCAATGGGGGTACCGCAGGGTTCAATTTTGGGACCTTTTCTTTTTCTAGTATATATTAATGATCTCCCTCACCTCATAAGAGACGACCACGAGGTAGTTTTGTTTGCTGATGACACTTCTTTAATATTTAAAGTTAAACGTGGACAGCGCGAACTTGACGATGTAAACATTACCCTCTCTAGGATAGTCCACTGGTTTTGTGCTAATAATTTATTATTAAATGAAAATAAAACTAAATGTGTAAGATTCACCTTACCTAATGTAAGACTTGTTAAAACCAGTGTTAAGGTTAGGGATGATATAATAGAATTGGTCGATGACACTGTCTTTCTGGGCATAACGTTAGACTCCAAATTGCAATGGGGGCCTCATATCGGGAAAATTTCGGCCAGGCTTAGTTCAGCAGCCTATGCTGTCAAAAAGATCCGACAACTTACAGACATTAAAACGGCGCGTCTTGTCTACTTCAGCTACTTCCACAGTATCATGACATATGGCATACTACTGTGGGGTAACGCTGCCGATATTGAATGCATCTTTGTGTTGCAGAAGAGGGCTATCCGGACTATCTATGGAATGGGGTCTCGGGAGTCATTAAGAGATAAGTTTAAGCATATTAACATCCTTACAGTGTATTCACAGTATATTTATGAAATTTTATTGTATACCCACAAGAACAAAAGTAAATTTGTGAAAAATAGTGATAATCATAATCTAAACTTAAGAAATAAGGATAAACTGGCTGTTCCTAAATTTAGGCTTCATAAAGTGAGTAATTCTTTTGCGGGGAACTTTATTCGAATGTACAATACATTGCCAACCGAAATAGCAAATTTATCTGTCAATAAATTTAAAAAACTAATAAAAAGTAAATTGTGCCATAAAGCTTATTATAGTATTAATGATTTCTTAGATGACAAGGCGGCCTGGTTGTAACAACGTAACGAATTGCTCCTTTCTAAATAACTCTGTATTAGATTTAAGATGAAATATTTTGAAAAAAGCCGAGCTGAGTTTCTTGAGGGCTCTTCTCAGTCTCGTTGCATTTTGGAACCCTCGGTAGAGTCACACCAACTTCTGACGAATCTAAATAATTTTCTGAAAATTTCAAAGATAATAAACGTTATTTTATTTTATTTTATTTTTTATTTTTATTTTATAATAATCATGATATAAAATAATTGCAGATAACATTTACTATAACAAATATTAATTATCCATCATATATGTCCACTAAGATTTTTTGGAGATTTTTCATTTGCTGGCAACATTACGCACACGCCGTTAGTGGTATCGGTACACGGAAATCGGAGTCACACGCACACATTGAAAGTGTCATTTGGCTTCACGTGTTCATTCTACATGTTCCGTCTATATTCTTCTTCTAGTCTGAGGTAATTAGTTGTAATTCCCTTAAATTAATTCCATTTTTCGCCACACGCCAACTTACTGGGAAAGCTTGAAAGCTGTAATGACATTACGTGAACTCGTGAACCGCTGTTCACACTACGCCGATTTCTGTGCATAAATAGTAGACTTGCGAACTCTCATTGGCGTATTCTCAAATCAGCCAATTAAAATCCACTCAGTCGTAAAAAAAAACATTTACATTCATATACATAATTATATACTAAAAACATCCACACCACATTACAAAATAGGTATCGTTTAAAAAATCCTCCGCGTCAAGCGCTGTAGGTACACATCGTTCGGATGTCCGCGCATAGACAAGAAAACTGTCCGAGTGATGTGAACGGGCTATCTGACTCTCCGATAAGGACCGATTGAATGAATGGGTGAACTAACAGTGTGACCAAGTTCTTCAAGAGTGTGACCAACCTAAATAATTTGAGGTTGGCTAAAACTTGGCTGGGGATCCCAAAAAAAAGCTTTTCCAAATTGTTATACACTGAATATGGAGTTTTCGCATGGACCAAAATCCTTATTTGTCCTCCATACACGTGTAAATAAACAATTTACTGAATAAAAACACCCAAACTCCAACTACTTGTATTTAAAGGTGGGTTTAGACTTTTAGACCAAACGAACGAGCGCTCATTTTATCGGTTCTACGTAAAATTTCAAATTTTGGAAATTCCTTCGCTATTCTATCTTCGCTTGCATAGATTCTATGAAAAAGATGAAACAGAGAAATTTAAGTGAAACGTTAAAGAGTACCCAAAACTCCTACAGATGAAAGGATAAGGCTCTGAATAACATAAAAACTAGGTAAGTACTAGTTTTTTTAATTCTTAATTGTAGAAATTTACAAAACATATAACAAACAATAACAATATGTACAAATACGTGCTTAAGCCAGTAATGGCTTTTCTTCCAGCAGACCTTAGAGATGTAGAGGAGATAGATTAATACTGAAGAGAGAAGACGAAAGTGTAACCGCTGTAGTCAGTTGCAATAGCCCTATTATGTGGGACCAATCAATCAATTGGTGAAATGTGGGTAAATAATATGACTATTAAGAAAGAAATTATAAAGAGATCACAAAAACTGATGTCATCGGCGGGACTCGAACCCACGGCCATTCCCTAACAGGGGGAGTGCTCTGACCAACTGAGCTACGATGACCACTACCGACGACATCGAATTTTTGCTTCATATCATATTCATAATTTCTACATCGCGCTATTAAGGTTAGCGTTGGATCCACCTACCACAGTTCTACCGAACTGACGGTACCAGTGTATCGTGTTACAACGATATTTAAACACTGAGTTTTTAGATGAATCCTTACCAAATCCATATATTTTTGTATTTCAAAGCAATCAGTTTGCTTAAACTATTCTTAAAATATTAAGAAAGAAATTATAAATAGATCACAAAAACTGATGTCATCGGCGGGACACGAACCCACGGCCATTCCCTAACAGGGGGAGTGCTCTGACCAACTGAGCTACGATGACCACTACCGACGACATCGAATTTTTGATTCATATCATATTCATAATTTCTACATCGCGCTATTAAGGTTAGCGTTGGATCCACCTACCGCAGTTCTACCGAACTGAACCGTCAGTCGAGTCCCGTCGATGACATCAGTTTTTGTGATCTATTTATAATTTCTTTCTTAATATTTTAAGAATAGTTTAAGCAAACTGATTGCTTTGAAATACAAAAAAAAATATGACGTCCGGAATATACATACATACTATACATAACTTTGAAAAATCGAATAAAAGTTCCCAGAATATGGTAGTAGAAGACAGTAGTGTATGACCATCCATACATTATTCCATTATTATCGATTAATTTACAACAGTGAGAAAGAAAACACAGTACAAGTAGTGGCACTATGCATGCAAAGGCACCACGTTGAACGAATGCTCAGAATGCTGGCGCATTGTCACATTCTCTCTAATTTCTGATGCTGGAAAATAATGTATGTATTCTATACTGTCACAAAAGACTACTATGTACGTCAGTACGTGATAAATTTTTATGAGCGTCTATTTCACGCCAGAACTGCTTTTTTAATGCATTATTTGTTATAATCTCCGCATATTTGGTCGTAGAGTACAGTGCCCACTATCACTCATTCTACTAATAGTTCTTCGAGTTCGGCATCTACCATAATGATTTTAATTTTTCAATATTTTTAGCTGTCTACAATTCTACATAAGTCACTGGACACTGGCTGACAGATTATTGTTTTTGATTGTGTGGAGCCTAGCCAATACCAATCAACCAATAAATAAATAAAATGGATATAAAGACTTGTGCCTAACTTATAAATCAGAGAATGAATGATTTCTGGGCTTAAAAGACTTGTTTCAATCATTTAAAAAGTTTAACCGCGTTCGCCCTCGGACTTCCATAGACTACAAGTCATTCGGTCTAAAGTTGTCCGACACGTGTGAACGGAACAATGGAATTCCCTAGTATTCCCTACACTGGATCGAAAATTCTGTAGTCTTTGACAGTATAGTCTTGGCTTGTCCGAATGATGTGAACAGCGCTTCATTGCCAACTGGGAAGGTTCCCAGAATGCTGGCTGTGTTGCCACGTTGGATGGCGATACTTATTCTTTGGGCCAGAAAATAGCCAGCCTTCTGGTCCTGATAAGCGTTTAGCAATATCTTTATAAAGGCGACGAGCACTCGGACCCCATGACCCCAGTGTCTCAACCCCAAACGGCTCAAATATGTAATCACCTGCTAGGTTAGCATATTTACGCCGTTTGAGGCCTTCAGCCGATGCAGCAGCAGCGCCGGCACATCCGGATGTGCTTGGAAGGTGTGAAGGTGCTAAGATGTCAACGCATGTAACGTCCCACACCTTCCCATCTTCCACGGTAGCAACGACATACCGTCTTGTCTCTTTCCATCGCTTCGTGCTAAACCATTTGGTTCACGTACGGCCGGAAGACCTGCGGTGGAAAGAGCCCTACGAATTATGTCGTTTAGAATAGCGTGCCGAGGTATACGACCTGCGCTTCTGCTACAACAAAGGCCATGGTATCCCAGATTATCGACGGCTACTCCACAGGTGCAATGATGCGGAGATACACAAGGTGTACCTAGCCGAAGGCAAGTGGCAATGCGGAAGGTTCTGTCATCCAACATTGTACCGATGTTGGGCGATGGGAGCGCCTGGATCCATAACCCTGACTCCCACTCTCCAACAGCTAGTAGGCGTGCACGCTCTGAAATATTGACAGAAGTGTCAATTAGTGTATTAATTCTCAATTTACAGAGCGGCGAATCCCACAGTTGCTGTGAGCCTAGGCGTGAGGGCAGGTCAGTGTCGGGACAAGACATCCTCCAAGCATTTTTGACATCGGTCTTGCATCGCACCTCGGAATCAATCAGTGTATTTGACAAAATTTTCCCGATTAATTCTTCGGTGCTATGGACCGACGACAGAAATGCTGGCAGACTGACATCCGTGACTCTACGAATACCTAGCCCGTCTAAGCGAACTGGAAGAGATGCTTGGACCCAGGCTCGGTCATTAATATTTACATTTAAAATTTTACACAAAGAATTTTGTATTAAGTTGTCTAGTCTGCTCAAAATTTCTACATTTTTCCAAAATTGTCCTGAACGGAGGGCATGTGTAAATTTGGGCACGAAAAGACAAAAACGAAGAATAGTGAAAGCTGAATGAATACTGATATTACATAGACTATCAATACCCTGATAAAGATTTTTAATTTTTTTCCTCTATAAAAATGGAAAAGCCATGTTCTAAAATCGGGGACCCCAGGAGGCGTGGGGAAGTTTTGTCTAAAACTTTCATGTTGGGGGCCAAACAGTTAAATTTAGATATTGTTGTTAATTGAGCGGAGCGAAGCGTAGCGTATCTTAGACGACAAGTGTAAATCAAATATTGGATAGTAAGAAGTGTAAATCATTTGTGTGCCAACTCCTCCGAAACGGCTCAACCGATTTTGACCAAATTTGGCATGCTGGTCGACATTATACCCGGGAATGCATATCTCTGAAATCATGAAAATAGAGCATAAAAAAAATTAAGAAAATTTGCCTAGTTTATCTGTGTTTTCAGATATAAAAATCTCACATTTATTTGGGTTCAGTTCTAAGCCAATTGACTGAAACTCGTTCTTTATGAGAGCTAAATCTTGTAAAACTGTCTTTACTCGGCCAATGAGAGTTCGCAAGTCTACTGTCTATGGGCGGACATCCGATTAATGTGGACAGCGCTGTATCGTCGACTGTTCGTCTGTTCTGACGTTCAGACTGTTTTTTTTTGCAGTGCAATGCAATGATGATATATGATGCAATGATATCGCAGAAAATGTCGCTACTTATTACATTTTTTGTCATTTTCATTGTGATGTTGATATCATTGGTGCAAACAGGTGGATCGACAATATGTCGACAGGTTGTGCTTGCACTGCAGGATTAGGGACTACGCACACTTGTCTTATTCAGCTCTATTCAGCCTTTGTCCATAGAAAACAACGATTTAGTATGGAGACGTGTACGCATCCATTCAGCTTTCCGCGTCTATTCTCCTTTCGCGGTAAACCAGTATAAGTTGAGGATAAATGTCTTTTTATCATGCGAATGCTATAGGGAGCGTTTAGCGCTGTTCCGCCGCATTCACCGTCGAACGCGGTGGAACAGCTTAGGAATGATTTTGACGGCACAATACTAATTCCGCCGCGTTCAGCGCTGTTCCGCCGCATTCACCTTCGATTCAGCGCCGTACGCAGTAGACAGAAGCGTTTCAGCGGAGATAGCACGCTATGATGGCTTTTCTCATTCTTACGATGCCGTACGCGACAGATAGAAGCAGAGCTGTATAAGTGTGACCAAAATTGTTCAGCGAAACGCGAATGGAGCTGAATAAGTTGTGCGTAGTCCCTTAGTCAGGATATATTATACCATTGTCAGCCACCAGTCTTTGGTTACTAGCGGTCTATAGATTTATACGTAATTTAGATAGTATTCGGAGTCCATGGTCCAAGGTAAAAACACGTTTTCAGTTCATTCATCATTCACGGCCACAGATTATTTAATTTTCTTCGAGAAATATATAAAATATTTCAGCGCTGGCAGCTCTGATTGGTTTTTTCGAGTGTTGGTATTTGCTGACGCTGCTTATAATGTCCACATCCGGTGGAAACTTTGATTATCTTTTTATCTAAATATAAAGCCAATTATAAAGAAATAACTAATTATTACTTAAATCAATTTTTAAAACTGTTTTACATGTCTATTCATATTATTTTTATAAAAACTTACGTTTGACCACCTTATTTAATCAATGCTACCAACAAAAGCTATTGGTAAAGTAATTTCGTACGCAGTCGGTGATATTTACAACTAATAATTTGCTAGTGTTTTGACAAAATACTAGAAACAATCTTTCTAATTCGTTATATTGGAGATGATTTGATCCACAAAACTGTTGATATATTAAAATATGTTCTGGCAGTGAGGAAATGCTAGATTAGTTTTAGACTCGGCGTTTAGTGTCTACTTCTGTGACAAAATATGGTCGTACGCTCTGCTTGATCATACTTCGTGGTGATGTGTGAAAACAGTGCTGTTAGTTATTCGGACGGAGAGATAGCATGGGTGAAGCTAGGATCTTGCTGGTGGCCCGGAGAGGTGGTTGGATTTGACAAAGTTCCACCAGATGTCTTACCTTCCTCGCGAAAACCACCCATAGCGGTTGTGAAGTACTTCTTGGAGGATGCGTAGTGAGTATTAACCTGGACCTTCTACAGCATGTAGGAATTTTGTTCTCAAAGGCAATCCTTTGTTTCTTTGTTGTATTTAAGCTGCTTAAAATTTACATATTTATAGTGCTGGCGTATTCCAGGTCTTAATAGTATTTTATAACATGCATTTTTTATGATCAAGAATGGCCAAGAATGTGTTTGTACCTCTCTCTGCTAGTGACTTCTTCATTCTGCCATCCTCAACATGTATCACAATGATATCCACAAAATTATTTGGCTTATTATGCCCAGTAGTTACCCACACTGTACTGTTTTGATATTATGATAATTTTATGATCGTAGCACTAATATAAATTCATAGGTGATTTCAAAAGCGTTATTCGATGGACGCAGAAGAACAAATCTGACTATTATTACATGGACGTTTCTGGAACAATGTTGAGTTTAAAATTTGGTGTAATTTATTCTTGTATGTTTATAGAAGAAAGATTTTGTTTCTTTTCCTCATGTACCACATAAATCCTTGTTTTTTTTTATATTATGCTAGCTTCAGTATAGTAAATGTCTGCAATGATTAGTCTGCCTTTATTTAGAAGTGGGAAACACAGCTTCGCCTTCCTGGAACATAGTTTCCTGGTTCTTTGAGATCTCCTCTTACAACCTCCTGTGTCTATCTCTATGTATAGAATTAAAAATAAAACCTCATGCTCATGTATCATACCTATGATGCATATTCGTTTTTTTTTGTATTGCAGTCCAAATGTATAATGATTATGTTCAAAATTAATAATAACTAGACATTGGATTATATGCACTGTCAAAATGTCAAAATATGCAGGAAAAAGTGTAAAAATGTAAAAAGTATGTACAATCAGTAACCATTTTATTATTAGAATTTACATTTTTTTCTTATATTCTAAAGACATGGACAGAAAAATGTTTTTAGTTTCTCAATTGAAAAACAAATTTGTTTTTTTATTGAAGGTTCCTCAAATTCCACAGCTAGAAATTATTGTAATTGTGTCTCATCTGGCATATTTTCTGGCAAAACATCTTTTATTATGATTTCGAATAATAAGGCAACATACCAAACTAGTAAAATATGCACTATCAATTAAAAAGTGCCAAAATATGCAATAACTGTAAAAATAGGATTATATTATTATGTCAAAATAATACCATACAAAAACACTGAAATACTTAACTATAAATTTCTAAAGAATATGTGATACACTGAAAATTCACAATTGTTTGGCAAAAAAAGGTAGCTGTTAATCAGCTTCTAAAATTGGGAAAACTCCTAAAGTTATTTAGTTTTGAGCCCCAAATCTATTAGTATAATATTTATTTTCATCAGCCGAATCGCAGTTAGACTGGAAAGCCGACCCCAATGCGTTGGGAAAAGGCTCGGTGGATGATGAATAATATCCAATACTTGCTGCCGAATACGCAGAGGGGCTCGTGGTCTAGTGGTAACCGACAATTTTAACACATTGCAAAGGTTAATCAACATCTACTCAGGCCGGTCTTAGGATGGGTGACCATTTCTTAAGACATTGAGACCCCTCCGTGCCTCAGAGAGCACGTTAAGCCGTCGGTCCCGGTCGTCATACTAACATCTATGACAGTCGTTAGGGGTAGTTGGAGCCCTCAATAAAAAATCCGACCGGTCTAACTGCAGAACTTCGATATCGCCCATGGGTTGTGAAGGTCAGATGGCAGTTGCTTCACGGAAAATATCAAAGTTCAGCCGAATCGCAGTTAGACTGGAAAGCCGACCCCAACTGAGTTGGGAAAAGGCTCGGTGAATGATGACTTACTGCCGAATACGCCCCAAGCCGGCACCGTGGGGCAAAACGACCAAAACCCTCCAACAAAAAATAAAAATAAAAGTAAAAACCTGAAAACAACCATAAAAATTGGAACATACAATGTTAGAACATTATCATCAATGGAAAAATTAATGGTACTAATCAACTCATTAAAGAAAATTAAAATTGATATCCTAGGATTAGCTGAAGTCAGAAGGATGGGACAGGGTATAGAGGAACATGACGACCACATTCTCTGCTACATGGGAGAGACACCTGGTATGTATGGAGTTGGATTCCTTAACAGCAAAAAATATAAAGCTAACATCATCGAGTTCACTGGTATATCTGAACACGGAACACTGCATTTCAATTGTCCAAGCCTATGCACCAACCGAAGAAGCAGAAGAGGCTGAAATCAGTAAATTCTAAGAAGAGCTTGAAGGGGCCCATTAAACACCAGACAAATACTTACTAATACTAGGAGATTTTAACGCTAAGATTGGCCAAGCGCAGCACAAAGAAAAACTTATATTAGGTGATTATGGCTATGGGAAACGTAATGAGAGGGGTGAAAGACTATTCCAATATGCTTTTGAACACAAACTAAGTATATTATGAACACTTATTTTAAGAAAAAACCTACTCGCAGATGGACCTATATTTCCCCCAATGGACAAATTAAACGAAAAAATGAAATAGATTTAATATTAAGTAATCACCCTAAGTTCATAACAAACATAGAAGTTGTAAACAACATAGATTTTCCATCCGACCACAGATTAGTCAGAGCCTCTCTGATGCTGATTATTGGCGCCTTCCGAGTAGGTAGATATATTATATATTAAGCGGAATTTTTCACAATAATATCACAATAATATCAATTTTGTGCACGACTGTACTCCATACAAATGTAGGGCAAACGAAAACTTTTTTTTTTTCAAATTAAAGCACCTCAATTTTATAGTAGTTTTTATTTTTTGTGCATAAACTTTAAAACTGAAAATCGCCTGCGTTGCGGAGAAAGTTGAAGTTTTCAAATGTTCAAGCCATAATCCTCATCAGGTAACCTTTATATGTCTGGAACCTTTGAAGGACTATTTCTGAGGTTTGGCATGTTGTTACGACTATTTCATGACTATTTTTTGGAACCTAAACCAATTCGATAGGCTTTACCGTTTGCTTGCACCAGAGATGAGGATTACACCTTGACGTTCAAGCCATTATCCTCATTAACTTATAGCTATAACGCCGAAACTATAATACGACTATTTTTTTTTACATGTACGACTATTTATGACTATTTCATGACTATTTTTAGCGTTGTCAAAATTCGTTTTCATTGAGATTTCAAATATGAGGATTACAGCTTGAAGCACACAAAAAAGGTGACCCCCTAGACATTGGTAACTATAGACCAATAAGTTTGATGCCTACCGTCTACAAGTTGTTCTCATCAATAATACTCAGCTGCATAACAACAACAATGGATTATAACCAACCAGAGGAGCAGGCAGGATTCCGCGCAGGATTCTCAACTATTGACCACATCCATGTTATAGAACAACTTATGGAAAAATACAAGGAATTCAATTGACCACTCTACATAGCTTTCGTGGATTATTCCAAAGCATTTGACAGTATATCACACACATCAATATGGCAGGCATTGGAAAACAATGAAGTAGAAGATAGATACATACAAATGCTTAAAGACCTATATTCTAAAAGCACTGGTAGGATAAAACTAGAAAGAAAGGGTGCAAAGTTCCCAATCAAAAAAGGAGTAAGACAAGGTGATCCACTTTATCCGAAATTATTCATAGCAGTTCTAGAAGGCGTCTTTCAAGATATAGACTGGGGAAGTATGGGCATACACATAAATAATCGATATCTAACACATCTGAGGTTTGCAGATGACATAGCTATTTTCAGTGAAACCGCAAACCTGGAAAAAATGCTACAAATCTTAGATGTGCAAAGTAAGAAAGTGGGTCTTAGTATGAATCTAAACAAAACGAAAATCATGGCGAATAGCTTACATAAACCTATAACAGTTAATGGAAAAGCAATAGAATATGTGAAGACCTATGTCTACCTAGGAAAACAGGCGTTGTTCGACATCACCAACAATGACAATGAAATACACAGGAGAATCAACTCAATGTGGAACAAGTTCTGGGCACAAAAAGAGATCTTAAAAGGGAACTATAGCTCAGAATACAAAAAGATTGTAATGGACACCTGCCTACATATGCATGCCTTACATATGCATGCCAAACATGGGTTCTTGATACCAAAACCAAACTTACAGTAAGTTCATGTCAAAGGGCCATGGAATGCAGTATGCTGAAATTAAAAAAGATACATAAAGTCAGACATGAAAAAATCAGAGAAAGAACCAGAGTCACAGATGTCTTAAAGCATGCACTAAAACAAAAGTGGCAATGGGCAGGACATGTTTCCCGTTTGAAAGACAACAGATGGACACTTACAATAACGAACTGGCGAGGTCCACAGGGACACATACTAATCCCACTAACACTGTGTAAAGTTTAATCACATACTACTTCTGTAAAAGATATGGAACAGAAATAAAGGCTTTATTATTATTTCCTTTATTATACTAACTGCCAAATACTAAAATGTCACCCAAATATTCAGATCCTCAAAAGTGATGTTTCATATGAAAAATTTAAGTTTAATGACTGCTAAAGCATTTTATGAGCTCCTAAATATTTGAGTGACTTTAATGTAGGTTGATGACATCTCCTCAATAAGAATGAGATTCAGAATCAACATATTATATAACTCCGAAACTGAAAAAATTTGCACATCACAAACACGTGGTTTGTTCTATTGCTATAGATATGACAGACTATATAAATAGTCTAATAGAATATGACATGCTTAAAATAACTTATGTATTTCCACTTGACAACAATATGGCTTGCTACTCCACCAACAGGAGCGAAGCCCTTAAGAGCCATTTCACAAAATGATTGCGCTTGAGTTTAGGTAAAATACTGTATAATTGTTTATGTGTGCGTAACTACTCACTCAAACGTAACATAAACAGTGTAACGCGAGAGACGAGACGGACGAAGCAATCTTGAGCCGTAATGTGATTTTATATGAGATTTATGAAAGTTATATATTTAAATCGATTTAAATTTAAAAAAGTTGAATTGGTCTAGGCGGGAACGATATTTTATTTAGTCTAATGAAATTTTCAGGTTAGGTAAATAGAAAAACAAGAAGTTAGGTATGTAAAATAATATAATAACAATTAGGATAAAAACAATCACATATTATTGTCGATTAACAATACAATACTCATTAAAGCTTTATGAATAATTGGCGTAAAGTCATTGAATTTGCCTTTCTTGGGTATATGATTTCGGGTAATACGCAGTCTTGGTAAAATCGAGTCAATTTGGGTAGCATTTTCTCCTGCCAAAAAACGTCGTCTTTCTGTACTCTTACTACTTTCAAGGAAAAATCAGGCCCAGTCCATACAGCAAATACACATATGTTGATGTCTGTGATGTTCCTTACGGAGACACAGATACGCCGCCCTGACTACACGTCTTACCTCAGTTACCCGGGTTATGTCATTGAGGAACAATTCCGCGACAAAGCCGGAGTGTACGTGTTCGTTAGGGCGGATGTCTGCTTCCGCCGGTTGCGCTGTCTAGAGAACCCCTCCTACTCCGTCCTTTGGCTGCACGTGGATCATGGCTCTATGAGCCAGATCTACGTGTGCGTCTACCGCTCCCACACAGGGGACACTGGGACAACAAGGCTTTTCGAATACCTCAGCGAAATGCCAATTTGTTTTGTTTCATGTGCCGAGGCTGTCCAGAAAAAACAGTCGGCGTATCGCGCCTGGGTCAGAGCTCGGGCGGCACGTGACCCGAATGTGAACCGCCTCAAAGCAGCGTACAATAGGGCCACTAGGTCCAGCAAGAGGGCCTTCAAGAGAGTGGATGCCCAGCGCGTCGCGCGGCTTGGTCAGGAGCTCACATCCCACCCCACGGGCAGCCGTGGATACTGGCAACTGGCCAAAGCCGTACAGTCTAATTTTTGCCAACCCTCGCTGCCACCACAGCGTTTTCCTGATGGATTACTGGCTCACAAAGCCCAAGAGAAGGCGGACATGCTCGCAGACCTCTTTGCGGCTAATTCCCGCGTCGATGACCGTGGCCTGCAGCCCCCTGCCATCGCCAACTGTGGCCACACTATGCCTGATATTGTTATCAGGCAATGTGATGTACGGGCAGTGCTGCGGTCGCTTAACACGCGGAAAGCCAGTGGCCCTGACGGCATTCCGGCGGTGGTGTTACGAAAATGTGCTGCTGAGTTGTCTCCAGTATTAACGCGTCTGTACCACCTGCCATACTCTACAGGGCTCGTGCCGGAGGTCTGGAAAGAGGCGAACGTACAACCGATCCCCAAGAAAGGGGATCGCTCCGATCCAGGCAACTATCGACCCATAGCTGTCACCTCAGTCATTTGCAAGGTGCTTGAGCTCCTTATAAGCAGCTAATAAGCAGCTCATGCGATACCTGGAGGATCACTCGCTAATCAATGATCGGCAATATGGCTTCAGGCCAAAACGATCAACGGGTGACCTCCTGGCATTCGTCACGCATGTATGGGGTGGGGCTATGGAAAAGTAAGGCGAGTCCTTGGCTATTAGCCTGGACATCGCCAAAGCTTTCGATAGGGTCTGGCATGCTTCGCTCTTTTCCAAGCTTCCGGCATATGGTCTACCTCCTCAACTGTGCAGCTGGAATGCCAGCTTTTTAAACGAGCGCCGAGTGCGGGTCCTATGCGATGGCCAGGCTTCTCGCTTCTTGCAAGTGAATGCCGGGGTACCGCAGGGGTCCGTACTATCACCAACTCTCTTTCTTCTGCATATTAATGATATGCTATCCCTCGGGAACATTCATTGCTATGCAGATGACAGCACACTGCACGGTAGTTACTCGGTTCGTCCGACGGCGGCGGCGGGGTGATCTGAGATTGAGGAGGAGAGATGACGACTCGTGGCTGATCTCGACCGTAACCTCGATAGTATCTCCCAATGGGGTGCCGAGAACTTGGTCGAGTTCAATGCCCGCAAAACACAGGCGTGTGCATTTACAGCGAAAAATCCCTTTCCTTCCCCTACCCACTCTTCAGAATGCAACATTACCAATGAAGGATAATCTAGACATCCTTGGCATAGACGTACGTCGAGAGCTCAATAACACTAAATACATTGAGAGATGTATTGGGCTAGCTTCGCGGAAACTAGGAATACTGAACAAGGTAAAGCGATTCTTTACACCGCACCAGAGGTGTCTGCTGTACAAAACGCAGATTAGACCCTGCGTCGAATACTGCTCTCACCTCTGGGACGGCTCCGCGAAGTATTTGCTGGACGCACTCGACGCTATGCAGCGACGCGCTGTTCGCATTATAGATTGTCCGGAGGTAACGGGAAGCCTTGAGCCGCTAGCCCAGCGCCGAACAATTGCTTCCTTGGCCGCGTTCTACCGTATTTACCACGGTGAGTGTTATGAAGAGCTCTTCAATCTGATCCCACCCCTCCCTTCCGATCCCGAACAACGCGTGCCGGGCAGAGATGTCACTCTCGTACCGTGGAAACCGTCTTCGCGAGAAGTGAGCGTTTTAAACGTTCGTTTCTCTGCCGAACGATGGTGGCTTGGAACGCCCTGCCCGCGCACGTGTTTCCTACAACATATAACCCTGGGTTCTTTAAGCGAAGCGTGAAGAGGCACATTACTGGGTCGTCAAGTTGAGGGTCACTCTCTATAGTATTCCTGTGTACTGTGAAAGTTGCCCACAATCGCCAGACGTCGCCACAGCTTATCATCAGGCGGGTGGCGTCAATTTGTCGACCTAAATATTAAAAAAAAATTTGTATGTTTAATCAATAAATAATCAGTTACTACGTAAATAAATATTGTAAATAAAAATAAATAGATATTTACCTCACTTCTGTTGCTTTCTCTAAGGCTGCAGAATTATCACGTTTCCTTTTTTTAACACAACGGTATACACAATCCTTGCGCCCCATTGCTAAAACTAATAAAACAAAAATATATATTTTTTCTACAAACAATGAAAATCATACAGTATACTTGATAATAAACCAAAATTTACCTTGTGAAAAAATACAAAGCAGATCAAAGCTATGTGGTCGCAGTACAATAATGGTTTCACTCTACGAATGCTCGATAATCGGGACGCGGGAAAAAATGACACAGGTCTTTCTCCAATGGGCGCTCGCGCCGTACTAAGCGGTGCCCACTTGTGTATCGTAATTTATTGTAATTTCGATTGAAGTTATATCAATATTTTGACAAAGTATATGCAAGAATTTCCTATATTACTGCAGAAATCGGTTCTCTAATGAATGTAGTTTATTTTGGAATAATTTTATTTTTGTAATTACTGTGTATTTAAGCCAAAAATCACGATCAAATTGCGATGTTAAACTCAAAAATTGGCCGAATGATTTATTTTTTTACTAAATAATTGTAATATAATTCAATCATCTGTTACATTAAATGACGATTAAAATATATATCCAATGCTTTATGTATTTTTTTAAACTCAATAAGTATTTTTGATTGAAATACGACTCTGAAATCAACTCTGCGCCCGTTTTTCAATAAAATGCTTGTGGGAAATTGATTACTATAGATCAAATAAGTTATTTTTAGTAAATGTGTTACATTAAACGTCAACACGAAGGCTTGGCTCATTTTTTGCGCATATTCAATAAGTTCTAGTTATTACAGACTATGGTAATTTAGGAGCTCAAAATATTAGAAATTCGTGCGAAAACGTGAAATGGCTCTTAAACTAGAGATAAAGAAGTTCAGGTGTCAATTTACTAAACTAACTGCTCCTGTGGTGTGGTCAGTAGTGCATTGGCTTTCGACTACAGAGTCTCGGGTTTGATTCTAGGGTCGAATCAAATATTTGTGTGATCCACAAATGTTTGTTTTGGAGCTTGGGTATTTTATTTATGTATATCATGAATGTATTTAGAAATATATAAGTATACAGTTAATACTATCAGGCGTTACTTTTCGGAAGTCCATAGTTAAATTAAATAAATCTAACTACTTTGCAATATTCCGCCACATGCAAATTGCGACCGAGCCATCGACATCTCCTGATGATGCCCCTGGTTGGGGGCGAAACACGTGTCGAGGTTTTTTATTATTTTTGCACGATAACACAACTCTCATATTTATTCTATTTTCAAAATTATTTCTCTATTCTTTCGTCCTAAGTGGGTTTGCAGGGCGGACTTATGCATGAATCAATACGGGAGTTAGGTAATTTGCATGTGGCGGAATATTGCAAAGTAGTTAGATTTATTTAATATATAAGTATGTTTATCAGTTGTCTAGATCCCATAGCACAAGCTTATAGCTTAGTTTAGGCTAGATGACGTAGTGTGAGAATGTCCAAAAATATAAAAATTGACGCTGAAACGCTACAAGTTCTTGACTTATAAATTATCTTATAATCCTACTAGCAAAATATGAAAATTTTATGAACATTTCAATTAATTTCACAATTTACTTTCTTTTCAGTGAGTGCATCAGAAATGAAAATTCCATCTTTAAATATGATTGCAGTCGAAAAACGGAATTCATTACCAAAGGACTGAGTAAGAAACGATTTCTAATTACAATACTATCTTAATGTTAATCCAAGCAAACAGGACTCTTAGCTGCTAGTGTATCAAAAACATTTATTCTTCCTTTTACATAAGTAGCTCATCAGTGCAACAAAATCGTCTAGAATAGTTCAGTTTTCAATATCTTGACAGATACTTCTTTATTTATTTTATCAGTGGACGCCCGCGGATTCACCTGCTTACAAATTATATACAAAAACTATCCTCGAGAACCACTCTATCCATTGGTGAAAACTGCATTAAATTCATACATATGGAACGGGCGACTTTGTTTTATGTAGTGATTTACTCTCGACAATTTTGAAAATAAGGTCCATTTAGGTACAACTTAAAATATATTGACTTCATCAAAATTCTAAGAAATGTTTAAGTCAACTTTAGTTTCTTATGTTTACACATTTTTGTAGACAGCAACCTAGCCTGTAATCTCCATCTCCCTGATTTGTATATTATTTTGTACTATGAAGGTTATCTGTAATAAATAAATCACTTTACCAGGTTTGTTCCGAACCAAACCTGGGCTGATGGAAAAGTTTCCAGAAGATATTGTCCGTGCTGAGACTGCAACGGGAGGTGACATCGACATATTAACAAGAGACGAGTATAAAGAGAAGAAGAAAGAAAGTTATGCTGGCATTTTTGGTGATCCAAGGAAAACTCCTGCTTCTATTAAAAAAGGTGTGCAGAATTATGTTTTACACAGACACAATCCACGTCTTTAACCTCAAATTGTCACTTTGTTAACCTCAACTAACAGATGGTGAACATTTTACTATTTTCAGGGACTTGGTATATTTGCCAAAGTCTCGTCCAATTGTTAGCAGGTTCACCGCATGCAGATGAGGTTGACTCTTTGTTGGTTGGTTTTAGATTAATAATTTCTGTGATTCAAGGACATTGCCGATTTCTTAACTTCTTTCTGGGGTAGGAATATCCTCCAACAATATAGAGTAGGCAGACCTCAATAACAGCAGGAACTGTAACATGTTGGTCATAATTATTATAACAAAAAAGTAAATATTTAACTAATTTCAGGTAAAGGAGCTAAGGGGAAATTAACAGAATATTCTAGAACACCAATGAGAAAGGTAAAAAAATGTTTATTTTGTGTTAAAAATGTTAGAAATACAAGACTGTATGTGATCTACATAGGGGTTATATTGTATGCAAAACCTAATAGTAGAGGAGGCGTAGTACATCGACCTTCACCCTTCTGGTAACCAGATAAGACAATTTTTTTCTAACAGTCCTAAATCCATTGCCGAGCGCTTCTGGTTAGCACACAGAGAATTTCCAGTGGCTAACAAGCATACCTGTGATAACTATTAGGCCATAGATAATTTCTTATCACTTCTATCAACTTGCCTTTGTTTTGGTATTGTCTACAGTAATGCTGTATGTTATTTTCAGAGTTTTGAAAAAGCTGACTATAAAGTACATATATTAGTGCAAGGTACAAAAACACCCAGTTTTGAAAATAACTTCAACACTACCCCTGAAATTGAAACTGCAACACCATCAACAAGCAATGAACAGGAATCTGAAATCAAAAAGGTTGATAATAATGACACAGAAGTTATAGAGAAACCAAAACAGGCAGAGAAAAAGGTGTTATTTTCAACTCCAGTGGCAACAACTTCAGGCAATTATGCATGTCATGCATGTGCATTTTCAACTACCCGATTAAATGTTCTAATTATGCACAACAAAACTCATAGTGTATCATATACACCTTACACCCCATCACCAGTACGAAAAAAGCCTACTGTGCAAAAGTCTCCAAAGCCTGTAACTGAAATATCTACTACACCTAAAGTAAGAAAACCCCGTAAGGAAAAGAGTGTGAAGAAAGTGGCATCTCCTCCTAACAAGAAGCGTGTAGCAGAAGAACAACCAAATAAAAATGACACAAAGCGAATTAAAAAAACTGATGAAGAAATTAAAAGTAGCCTCCTTGCTGATTGGGATGATGTGGACGAAGAATCTAATGATGAGGCATCAGGCATAGTCATGGCAGGGTCTCCTGAAGTTCCTGAAGCGGCGAAATCACCAGGTGTGCCAACATCTGCTGATTTATCAAGCATAAATGTAACAGTTACAGGTGAAGTAACATCATCTGTAGAAAAGAAAGATATATCACCCATAAATGAAAAAGCAGAGGCGTCAAGTGATTCAAAATATGAATTCTGCGAAGATGAAGACTGGCCTTTAGAAGCTGGTGTAGGTAGAAAAATACCACGTGTGAAAAATCCAAAACGTAAAGAAGACACTAAGAGCATAAGTCTAGATGATGACGATGTGGTCAGGGAAGTTGCTGAATTACTTACTAAGACAACTGTACCAGAATTACCTTCAGCACCAGAACCATTGAAAGCTGAAGAAAATTTTCCTGAGCCCACCATCGTCAAATCTCCCGACAAAGAGAAGTTGCCTGAAAAATCTGAGGAAAAGCTGCCTGAAGCGCAACCTACGAAAGCAATATTTAAAACCAAAACGTTTTTTAGAAGTCGTCATTCCAGGAGTCAAGATGCTATTGGAAAATATGTGGCGGAACAATTAAATGCCGTAGAAAGGATGGAAATAACAGATAGTGATATAAATGGTTCAGAGGCAGTATCATCACCAGAAGCAAGAGATTCGCCCCCAATTGAACATATTAGGGTAGCGCGACTTGCTCCAAAAATACAACTGAAAAAAATGAAAGCTGAAGCAGCACAGCTTCGTGAAAAAGATAAAAATAGTTTAGATTACTTTAATGATTTTGATCTCAACTCATTTGGGGAACTAGTGGCTTCTAATTCTGCCAGTCCTGTTTCACATTTGGACACCATGTCTTCGAAAAAAGATGAACATAAAATCGTGCGGGATGTGTTATATCCAACACAAGAAATAAAACCAGTAAATATGGATAATGGAGATCTCATGAATTCCTTGACACAAAAACCTAAAGCCATCGAAGAGATTACACAATTAAAAACAGATCATTCTACTGACAGTAAAATTGACGCAGTAAAGGTTCAAGAGCATGTTAGTGTTGTTGCAAAATCTGAATATCCAACACCAGAAATAAAATCAGTAAATGTTGATAATGAAGATGTCATGAATACCATGACACCAAAACCTATATGTATCGTTGACATTAAACAATCAAAAACAGATAATTCCATTGACAGTAAAATTGACGCAGTGCAGGTTGAAGAGCATGTTGGTGTTGTTGCAGAATCTGAATATCCAACGCAAGAAATAAAACCAGTAAGTATGGATACAGGAGATCTCATGGATACCTTGACACAAAAACCTATATGCATCGAAGTCATTTCACAATCAAAAACAGATAATTACATTGACAGTAAAAGTGACGCAGTGCAGGTTCAAGAGCATGTTAATGTTGCTGCAGAATCTGATGAAATAAAACTTCAAGAAATAGAATCTAAAATAGAGGATGATCTTCAAAAGGTAGACAAACCTGAATCTATTGAAGATGTTGCCATAGCAGATTTTATACAAAAATCCTCTTGTGCACTAACTGAAATACAAACAACTGTGCATACTGAAACATGTAATACTAACAATTTAGAACCGGTATCAAATATATCTGTAATGGAAGAATCATCCGATGCAGTTGCTCCTCATAGAGACCTAAACAATGTTATGATAGTACCTGAAGTCCATAATGCTATACAAGAACCAGAATTACATTCTATTGTACAGGATACAGAAATTCAACAGCCAGAGGTTAATGCAGGTAGTCAAGATTCAGAAATTCATAGTGTTGCTCAAGGGCTGCGAGTTGATACTATTCAGAAATCATCTAATGAAGTTAACAATTTAAACGTTGATCCGATTGAAGTTAAGTTTAATAAAAATTACGAAGAAATAACGCAGCCTTATATGAATGAATCTACTGCTTCTGCAGTAGACGCTTTGTTAAGCGTGTCTAGAGAAGCCGATCGAGTAACAAGAGTGTGTGACGATCCACCGGAAGATTTATTTGAAGACGACAACAAAGATAGTAATGGGATGGGCAACGATATTAACGGTTTTAATGACAATATCACTTTAGAAAGTACTGTCAATAACGTTAAATACACTGTACCATTAACATATGAAGAGAAAAATTTCGTGCCAAATATTGATGTGAATAAATTTACGAATAGTGACAAGCCACACCAAAATATTATTGAAACAGTTTTAGTTGATAATGCTATTACTACCGTTGATAGTGTCCCAGATATTGTTGAAACGCCCCCATCAGAATCTGTGTTACAAATTGCGGAAACATTACTCCAACTACCTTCAACGGCTATACAAAGTAACACCCCAAATGACAATCAAATTGAAAATATTAATATAGCACTTTGTAACGAATCTAGCCCAGACGAATTAACTCTCTTACCAAAAGCAACGGTTATTGTTAATGAAAATGTCCAGCCCATAAAAGAACAGCAATTGATACTGCCCAAAGCGAAATCCATTTTAATTTCTAATAACGACAACAGTCATCGATATGAAACTGAGCAAGAAAAAAGCGAAAATTTGAACGCGGCTCAATCTCTGGTTCAGATGTCCGAATCTGTAGACCATAAAATAAATTTAGACCAGAATACTGTTAATAAAGATATATCAGATACTGCATTAAATATAAAACAAAACAATGGACTAGATGTTGTGAATGAAACCGATAAAAAAATCGGAACGAAAGCATTACAAAATAATAAGGATAACTCAACTCACAAACGTCTTAAAACTGACACCGCGTCACCAAAGCTATTAAAAATACTAGAAGAACCGTGCACACCTAAATTTGCTGCTAATAAATCAGCTATAAAACAATCTACATTTTCGGGTAAAGAAAAAATATTGAATTTTGATGTCGCCAAATCGTCTATCAAGGGCAAAAGTGAGGCGCCTAAGCAAAAAATTATTATACGTCGTACTACTCCAGGTAGAAATACTCTAACGAAAATCTCAGACATAACTACACCAGATAAAATTATACTATCGCGCTCTAAGAATCCCGGCCAGGATGGATCAGTGCAAACTTTCACCATTCAAACAACCAAAGATGCAGCATCTGATAACAATGCAATAATAGTACCACCTAAAATACGAAAATTAACCAAACCGCCTGTGAAATTACAAAAGATTAAACCTCAAAATTCACTTGTGGCACCCATTACGGAAGGCAAAGTTGCTAGTGCTACAAATGCAGACCAGACTATATTTGATATTAACTCTATGCCCATTGTATTGTCGGAGGATCTGTTAACTGCTGAGAGCATTGACAAAATGCCAATAGTGATGTCAGATGTTAACATGATAAGTCAAACGTCAAACCCACCGAAACTTGTTAAGACAAAGCAAACGGTAGACAATGAAAGGCTTACTGTAACTGCAACTACAAATAAACCTGAAGTCAAAACTCTTCTAATGAATCCAGTCACTGACGTTACTAAAGTGTCTACTCCAAATATTTTATCTAAATCTTCTAAATTACGAGGTGCGAAACCTATGTTGGTTATTGATAAAACGACAGGAAAGCAAAAAATCATTATGACTAAAGCTGAACCTATAGTTAAAGAGGTTAAGCAACCTCCAGCATTGATACAGACCGTGCAACAAACCGCTAATAAGACCGAAAAGTTCATTATTTTACCTACCACAAATTCTCCTCGACCAGGTAGGACACAGAAAATTGTAATAGATCCCCAGACTGGCAAAGCACATGTGTTAGTTTCGAAGGGACCAGATACGCCACAAGTGAGCTCTACTGAAACTAAACCTATTGCAGCTAAATTACTTCCGTCATCTTCTGACGCCAGTACATCTAACAATACTGTGATGATCATAACCAATGCTCAAGGTGGACAATCTCGCATAGTTCTTACTCCGGAACATGAGAAGATGCTTTTTCCAAAAAAGCAACAGCCTAATGTTACACAGTTGAAAACAATAGCTCATAGAATATCAACAAATCCTGGTACTAGCACAAAAACTGTCATCACGTCAGTTGCACCAACCCGGACGCAAAATATAACTCCAGTAAAAACTCAAACAAGAATTGTACCCAAGCAGCCGCAAAAGAGTGCTATAATTACATCGAAGGGTCAATTAATTGTTGGCGGCAGGGTCGCAACTACAGCTCAAAACATTGCTCAAATGTCCGAAATGAGGCAAGTTCCGAAGCGCATAATTGCATCTGAACCGAAAAAACTCGTACAAACTATTCAAAAGGCATCTTCTGAACCTTTAATATTTTTACAACAAAAATCTGGAACAGTAATGCAACTAACGGCGGCACAGTTTGAGCATTTACAACGGACCGGCCAAATTGTTCAGAAGACTACTGCACCGCCCATGCAAGAAAATAAACTGATTGTTCAAAAAACAATAACTCTACCACTACCAGAGGCAGCCGTGCCAACAATACAGAAAGCGAGAGCGCGCAAAACAGTCACTGAATCACCACTACCTTTGAAAAGACTGAAACAAGAAATATCGGTTGCTCCCACACCAGCGCCGCCTGTGCCATTCCTGGCGCCACTAAGTAACACTACGTCCAACGTGCCATGTATATCTAGTTCCGTATCGCTTACACCTACTTCACACACATTCTCCGAATTAGACAATTTCGAAGAGCTTTTACCTTCGACGGCGATTGCACGTCAAATGGAACCTATAGTAACTCCAGATCCAACACCAGTGGTGGAACCAGAAGTACAAGTCGCACCTCCACCGGCCCCTATTTCTGATGGTCAGCTAAGTGCTGTACCCGGCGAATATTTTGGCGGTCCTGTGGGCACATTCTATCTATGTTTGGACGAAAACGGCACTTTCACACCTATTGACCATCGCCCCCTAATATTAGAGAACAACCAACTAGTTCCGATGCCTGAGCCCTTACCAAATATTGGAGCACAACCAGAGCGTAGAGACATTCTTGAAGCAGCGCTGGCCAATAGTGATGTTTTCCAAGCGGATCCAGTTCGAGACGAAGTACCCGATTTTAGAGATTTAAACGCTAATGTATCAGTGCACTGCCGAGTGTCAGAAACCAGTACCATGTTGAACCAAGCGCCTATTATGACACCTGTAGAAGTGCCTACTAAAGTAGATAGTGAACCGGCCATTTCATCTAATCTAGAAGATGGACTGGCCGTTATCGGTATTACACCTCATACTGTGCCTACGTCGCTTGAATTACCAATAACAGTTACCGACCCAAGGATAGCCCCAAAAACTACAGATCCTTTGAGTTGTAGATCCACATACACCACAAATAGTCTGTTACCGTCACCTACTACTGAGATGACGTATATCACTACTGAGGAAACTGACATACCAATGGGCGCGTCGATTTCTATGCCTCTGCTCACAGACGACGAGTCTGTGGGAAAGTCGATGCCTATATTAACTGATGATGTAGCTGAGAGGACTGTTTCGTCAGTGGACTCCACAGTAGGATCTCCATCCTCAATAGATGTGAGGGAATCAGAAAACGAGGATTGCAGCCAATGGACGCGTCGTTTACTAACACCCAATTCGGACACCTCCGAAGCTTCAACGGAGATTCCACTACAGCCGACCATTAAGCTGTCAGTCAACGAATTATCTCGTCACAGTTAAACAAACCAACAGTACATTAATGTTAGAAATTATCGATAACTTGGCAGTTTGCTTAACTGCTGCTCGATTTTATTTATTTGTGATTATATCATACATATTGAATGGTTTATTAGTGCAATATACATTTACAGCTTGTTCTTGTTTGATGTTAGCTTGTCAAGCTAAATTTTCAATTTTATATATATATTAAGAGCAACTGAGTTAGCTGTTGTGGAATATTCGTTGTGTTACAATCTCATGTTACGTTATATAGTACTGTCGTTCTCTGCATCTATAAAATGGAGCGTGTTTTTGAAAAGCTGTCGAAGCTCGTCGTGTAAATATCAATAGACTTGACGCAATCTGACCGGAATGTGTGTTGTCTAAAATCGTATAAAAATTAAGTTGAATGCATTATTGCATATAATTTGTAGGATAAGAATTTATTGTAAAAATTTAAATTTAATTATGATGTTGGATCGTATGTGTATAATATATATAAAGTAGTTCTATAATATTTTTATATTGTCTAACGAGTGTAACTGTCGAGGACTTGTAAATGGAAAGTGTTGTTAAGTTTATTGTAAGGCAAATTCACAAGTGGACTAAGGCTGGACTTATAGATATGTGAATGGTGTGCTCTACCGCGTTAATAGACAGATTTCTTATATCAATAATATAGTGTTAATCTTAAGTACAATGTTGTTGAACTAATTTTTGGACAAAAAATATGTCAAAAGCACTTATTCGTTTGTTTGAGTGATCTATGTACATTTAGATCAGACTATAAAATGGAGTCTTTAGTAATATAACCTCTATGTAGTTTTATTAAATAAATTTTAATCAAATACATATTTGTTCTTTACTTTTATAACTGTTTGTAGGTAATGTGAATGTAGGTTTTGAATGTGAGAAATTAGCATATTTACCTACCTTCAGACTGGATTGAATCTGTCATTTCAAGTGGATCATGGTCATCCATCTCTGTATAGTAATTTACACTTTTTTTAAAGGTGACTAAATCGCAGTCACGGGAACGTCGCTGAACTTACTACTCGTGCTCGATAAGTTGAGACTTATGAGATTTATAAAAAAGTTGCGCTGTTACCAAGAACAGCTACAACTGAAGGGTGATCGTCAAAATGGAGGGACCAAGTCTTAGATTTCTGTCACACATATATATATATATGATTAATACCATTAATCTACTATTTGCTACCATTGCTATAACTTTAGCTACCTCTACATTACGCATATACTTGAACAAACTTCTTGGTCCCTATATTATGATGTCAAGATGGAGGGACCAAACTGATACATAGCTCCCTGGACTGTTCTACTTAGCTAGTATTTTAATACCTTAATCCTACCTTAGTAATATTCATTTTGATTGGCCGAAACATTTATCGTTATAAAAATATCGAGTAATGCAAATTGGTCCCTCCAAATTGACGGTTTAATAACTCAGTGCGACAAGTAGGTAGGCTACTTTTTTCATTTTGTAAGGATGAATATTTAATACCTATTTACTACCTTCAAATGATGTAATATTTCTTACCTTATAGTTTATTTTGTGAGTTATTAAACCGTCAATTTGGAGGGACCAATTTGCATTACCTACTCTATATTTTTATAACGATAAATGTTTCGGCCAATTAAAATGAACATTACTAAGGTAGGATTAAGGTATTAATATACTAGCTAGGTAGAACAGTCCAGGGAGCTATGCACCAGTTTGGTCTGGTCCCTCCATTTTGACGATCACACTGAAGGGCTGGTAAAGGCTAACGGAAGTTTGCTAAGATATTTTTTGTATGGACCTGTACAAACACGCTGTACACTCACGAGCATAAATAAACTATGGCCACATCGGCAGTTATATTTGACCCAGGAACGAGTTCAGCGCTTGGGTCTCAACTTATCGCGCACGAGTTATACAACAGTTTGCCCGTGACCATAGAAATGTAATTCAACCAAAACTTCAGGAAACCAGAAGGGTATCGAAAATATGTAATATCATATTGGTATCGATCAAATGATATACCTTTGATATTGTTTAGATACCTATCGTCTCGATAAGTTATGTAAAAATATATAGATTATATACCTATCATCATCCACTGAGCCTTTTCCCAACCTAGCTGGGGTTGGCTTTTCAGTCTAACTGCGATGTGGCGGAACTTTGATATTTTCCGTGGAGCGACTGCCACCTCCACAACCCATGGGCGATATCGAAGCTCTGTAGTAAGACTAGATACCTTTACTATAATATTGAAGCCTAAAGACTGGTTTACGTTTTGTTAAAGTGTTAAGTGCGAGTGGATTTTACTAATCACTTAACGACGCATAATGCATTTGAAGAATTAATGCTCTGCTCTAGGTTACTACGGGAACATACCGTAGGTACCGTCCTGTAAATTGACTGGGAACAACCGTCCATATGCAACTATTGGAGTTACGCCGCAGTGGGACGTCAAAATTAAGGATATTGTCTGATTTTGTCACCAGAAAGGATCATTACTAGAGTGATATTATGAGAACGGATTTAAAAATGAAACAACAGTTTAGTAGAAGAATTGTACTTTTATCAATTTTTTTTTTTAAATTAATAAGTAAATATTAGGTATAAACCGAGGTACGTATTTTAGCCTTTTCGTGGAATCCATACAAAATTTTCGAAAGGTATTTTAATTTAAAATGCGATTATATACAATGCAAATGGAATATATATTTTATCACAACTCTGGTGTTTATATTCTTACTACATTCTAGAACTAAACTACATACTACGGTAACAATAGCATTTTATAAATTCGTAAAATTGTTGCAATAATGTACAACATGGTAATGAATGATCTTAAAACTATAAAAATAATACTTTATCGCACATACATTATACCATATACGTATGGCAAGTGTAATTTTTACAAATGGGTGTGTCAAGTAACATTTTCACTTGAGCCGCGCTTATACGGGTAATTAGTGGAGCAATTAAGCTCAATTTACGGTACCATTACCTGCCTCAATTTGTAGCTAGGTACAACAATATTACTCCAGACGCAATATTGCTTTAAAAATTGCCCATGTAAGCGCAGATTTACATAGGTAATTGTTATTATAAAATCTGAATATTTTAATTAACTGTGCAGGGATTATTTAACATTTTCTGAGTTATTTGGTAGGTAGATACCTACTTTATCTAGGTAAGCGGCTATATATTTCAAACTTCCATAAATTATAACATTTATATTAGTAAAAAATCTATTGTACAAATATGTAAACAAGTATGTAGCTACACCATTTCTTTCGATGAAAACTTAAACTTAACGATATCACTTGGCAGACCGTATAGACTCCGATAAATGTTGCGCTTTTGGTAACATTTTGTGGTGATAATTGGGTAGATGACTCAAATTAAACCTCGTAGGAATTTGCATAGTTGGTACCTATGACATCATTTATTAGTACCTACTGTCAAATCAGTAACTATATTTAGTGATTCAATTGATAACTAAAAACAAAACAATAAATTTAATAAAATGGAAGGAATCTCCTTTGGAATTCCTTCATATACTTCAAATATATTTATTATTAAATTATTTATTTTAGGTATAGGCATCTACCCAATTAGGTATATGAAAATGAGATGTGTTTGAATGCAGTCGTTATGAGAGGGCCTGCCGAGTAGTGTTGGGCAGGAAGAGGCACATCAGGCCACCGCTGGCGAGAAGCACGGCCACGATGAAGGTCGGCGCCGGACAGTACGTGTCCAGCAGCGCCGCGATCACCACGTTACCAATAATGCCGCCCAGCCGGGCCGCCACCATCGATACTGCTACTCCGGTAGCTCTGTAAGTAAACAAACAAATTATAAGTAGGTACTATTTACTCTGTTGTTGCCTGGTGGCACTTGGACGTGGAAGCCTATACATATAGGCATTCTTTCCGTATGAATTAGGAACTAAACAAGGCTGGAGTGCGGTTACGCTAAGCGCGCAATCGCGAAATGCTCCAAGGGTACTATCAACATGTCAGTGTCAGATTGAAAAGTGACACGTACGGACGGACAGACGGAGAACGACGGGCGTATAAGGGTACTTTCTTCAGCTTTTGCTGATAGTACCCTAAAAACTATTCTACGCGGGTGAAACCCTGAGCTTCAGCAGGTTCACCTGTAGACCGACTACTTTGAAAGGCACACTACAAAAATGTGTTGTTACACAAGACGACCCATATACTTAGTAGGAACAATGACTTTATTGGTACCTACAGTTGTTACCGACAGTAGGGGGACACCGTTTCACACTTTTTGGTTTGCCACTTTTTGACTCCCATTCCTCTGTCCATATTGTTAACCCCTGGTTTGCGACTAGAAGCAGGAGCTAAGGGGTGCCAAGGAACCCTATAAACATCTCCGAGACCTAAGTCGCGGGCAAATATACCCAAAGTGCACGACTAGAAGCATGGGTGCCAAGGGGCCCTATAAACATCTCCGAGACCTAAGTCTTTTGGCAAATATATCCAAAGTGCTAGGACACAGAAATACGTTCACCCCCTATTACGTGGGACCAAAAGATGTCTGGCAAAATGTGGGTGTAATATATGCCTCAGTTAACCCATTCGGGGAGAAATACGTCATTTTATATATGTGTGGCTTACCGTAAGTTCGTTGGGAAGACTTCTGTGATGAGACAATCTAAAGAGGCGTTACCGCAGGAGATCACCGAACTGAATATGGCGCTTACTATTAAGTTGTTTGTTTTGTTGTATACGAAATACATGGCGGCTGAACAACAACCAGCAGAGAACGTTGAGAACACTGAGGAAGAAAAGGTTATTTTTAAAGTAATAGTGAGACATTTTAACATAATAACTTCATCTAAGTACTTATTATTAAACTAGCACGCCGTTACACTTTGATTAGTGTTAAGTATGAGTTCATAAATTTTCTACTTGCAACTGTTACAAGTAATAGTAGTAAGTGATAGTAAAATCAGTTGCACAGAGCTGCACTCGCACTTAATAAAATGTAAAACAGTCTAAAGCCGTGTTCAAAGGGTAACCGTGTTAGCAAAGATTGTAGTATGATAAGCTTAGATCAAAAATACCTAGATTACCGATCAGTGCTTAAAAACGGCACCACTTCACCTCGGTCCACTATCGAAAATTGCACACCTCCAATTGCACAATTGATGTGCACTTGCTTTTAGAGTTGCCTGTAGTAAATTGCAGTTTGTAGAACCTATGTTTGTTTTTATCTTTTTATGTCTTAATTAGTGTACATTTGTACAATAAAGATTATTCTATATAGATGAGTAAACACGCACCTAAGAAGAACTTTCTTCCAAGTCTGTCCATGCCCAGTACAGCGAATATATTAGACGGTATAGCTGCGGCCACAGTGATAAGGGATTCCATAAAGACATCGGAGTGTATGTGAGCGTCGCACTGTGACGCTGTGGAATGCGTGCCGACTTGTGTGACGTACGCTGTCACCATACAGATGTCTGCCTCAGCGTTGTCGTGGGTTCGAGACCACTCGTCAAAGCGGTTGAACATCTCGGGGAACCACATCATCAAGCCGTAGTACCTTTACAAATAGAGTTATGTATTTATTTTGTAAAACTGCAAAAATTGAGAAGTGAGTGACTGTCATGGTATGAACATGGTATGAGACGGGAGGAAAATAAAGTGGTTAGACATGTGCAAAATATGAATGTGGTGGGTTTTGAAGCAGCGGTAGGTCCCAAAAAGATGGATGGAATGCGTGAAAATAGACAAGGCCCTTCCTTGTCTAGTGATAACGTGTGACAAGGATGTGTGAAGGAGAAAAACATGTTTCGCCGAACCCATAGTATTGGGATGAGGGCACAAAGATGAGGATGATTCTAAACATGTAGGTTTGCAATAATACAAAGACTAGTTATTGGTAATTTTGAGTCCATGCAACAAAATAATCTGTTCCTCTGTAATTTACGTAGGTATATCATAATCATGCCTGTTTTTCATAAAGGGTCGCTAGTTAATTAATATGTCCATAAAAAATGTTCAAATCGGTCCAGTATCATGTTTAGTTCGTCCGTTATAAACACACAAAAATACAAATTTGTCCACTTCATAATATTAGTTTCAATACTAAAATCACTCACCCAATATGGAATGTAAAGTTGATAGTGATAGAGATGGCCGTAAACTTGAGAATCGGCGGCACAAATAGTTGTTTGCTGTGCTCAATTATGTCACTCATCATCTTCCTCAACTTAGACTTGTTCTCCTTTGTCTCTATCTGTTTCTCTGGCTTCGTATGCATGGGCTCGTCAACCAACAACTGTTTTACAGGGTATTCCTCCTTACTACGCCCAGTGTTCATCATGTATATTCCTCTGAAGACTTCCAAAGCGTCCTCGTGGCGGCCAGTAGTTATTAAGAATTTTGGGGATTCCGGCAAAAGGAAGAGTAATGCAGCTACCACGAATGATGGTAATGACATAACTAGTAAGAAGATACGCCAGGAGTTGTAGACGAAACCATTTGTTGTGCCTCCGATTTCTGTAATTAGAGAGAATAAACGATGGCTGGATGGATACATATTAAGAATTTATTTATTTAATTCGTTATGTACGAAAGTGTACCTAGTAATGCCGGGGCTTAATGTCATTATCTAGGCATTTTCTTCCAGTCGACTTTGAGGTGATGAAGAAATAAAATAAGGTGTTCATTATTGGTCATGAACTTGTGATCGACAATGGTACAATTTCTCGAAGTCAGCTATTTTTTTAGCCAAATGCGTATAAGTAGACACTATGCGTGGTGTCTTATTTTTTTATGCGATGCCTTTGTGGTGTTTCTTCGGAGCTATCCGCGAGGTGAGAACCTCATATCTCATATCCGAGTCCAATCACCCGACTAAATCATCATTTAGTTAGTGAGATACTTAATAATGACTTTTAATTTTCCTGTAGGTACGAGTACTTACGTATTTCCATAACACTCGTAAATATTGACAATAATAATAGAACTTACCACTTGGGATGATGATCCACGCCAACCCTGCAACAAACAAGTTTCCTAGAGTCCAGAAGGCAGCCATAAAACTCAACATGGCTCCTCGCTTCTTTTTCGGCTGGAACTCCGCGAAGTACGACCAAATCACAGGACCTGATCCTCCTAAGCTGTTAACCAAAGAAACGAGTTGTATTATACCTATGAATTAAAATAACTAAATGGATAACATGGGTCCGTGAAATTAAAAAAGCCACGCCTGTTTTCTCGAAAGGAGACGGACGAGCGAACTAAAGTTAAGTAGTGTTTACATTGCGAACTAAAGTAAAGTCGTGTTTACATTTTGCGAAGTGTTAAGTGCGAGTGCAACTGATTTTACTTATCACTTAACAGTTGCAAGTAGATAATAATGCACTCGCACTATACACAACAAAAGTGTAAACGGCGTGTAACAAAAACCCGGCGGCCGTACGCGGTATTTCCGCCAGTAGCGAATTTACTAAACCTCCGCTCCGTCACAGATTATTATAATAGTACAAGCTCCGCTTTGAAACGGTTAGTGTAATAAATAAGGCCCTAATATTTTCAAAAACCACCAAGTGACAACACTTGATGAGGTTGACTTGAGTTTCTAAGATCATGACATAAAAGAAATTCCTAGCAGTTAAAAGTTAAATACAATAGATCATAGAGACTTACGCAGCCCCGTTCATGAAACGAAACAGCATGAACAACTCGTAGTTTTGACTGAAGGATGAGGCGACAATGGCGAGTGCGTTGATGATAGAAATGGCAATCAGCACGCGTTTGCGCCCCACAGAGTCCGCCACTGAGCCCCATGCGTACGCGCCGACCATCATACCGATGAAGATTATACTGTTCAGCCATCCCTGTAATACAGAAATTACATATAGGTAGATAGGTCTAGCTAGTAATCTAAAATGAGTAGCCACTCATCTGAATTACGGACGACGAATTAGTCGCTCAGTTGGTGAGAGAATAGGCTCCTCTTCTAAATGGAAACTGACGATATATTATGGTTAAAAAAAAATGTGTAAAATTTTCGTCCAATACCTACTGCAATTTGACACAGAATATTTTCAATGAAGGCTGTGTGTAGAAGTGTCGTAGTGATCTTCGACAACCGGCTACCTTATTTTTTAAACTTTCGCGTTCTGGAATTCATTATACTATTTACGATTTCGGGACTTAAACGCGTAATTTACCGTAAGTTGCGTAATTTGCAGTGGCTGACGGTGACCAGTCAGCCTGTGACCACGGCCACATGTAACTCGGTCAAAACGTGAGGCCAAACAAACGATAATTACGCATTTAAATCCCAAAATCGTAAATAGTACAATGAACCGGCTACCTATGCGATATTATGGGTACCTAGAATATTTTTGTACTTATGTAAATATCTTTCTCAAGATTGCAACACCATGCCTTAATCACCAGAAAAAACCAAAGATAAACTTTTAAACGTAAATAAGGGAAAACCACTACCTTTGTTGTACGTAGTATTAATTAAAAACTGAACGACTTACGACTAAATCAATTACGAACAAGGATAAATAATAATGTAAGTAATAGGTATAATATATTTTATATTAAAGATCGTGAAACTGCCTTTGTGGATGTAAAGTTTAATTTAATTGGGTATCACGTTTTCATTTAATAAGTTAATCGAGTAGGTACCAAGTATAGCAAATCAGTCAGTCATTAGTCGTTCGACATAAATTCGACCAATGCATAACATTATTTTGTCACTTCATAGTATTTTTCTGCGTTATCATTGGTCGAGCGAGATGCTCGACTCACGACTACACTGGATAAGTATGCTAGTTCAGCTCGTAACTTATCGTTTAAGTTCAAGCCACGTTTTCTTCTAATGACTTACCTACTCGTATTAAAGTGTTATTATTTATTGACAATTAAGCTCATTTGTCATCTTGACACGTTTATTTAGGTACTTTACCTTTATCTAATATATAAAATTCTCGTGTCGCGGTGTTTGTAGTTAAACCCCTCCGAAACGGCTTGACCGATTCTCATGAAATTTTGTGTGCATATTGGGTAGGTCTGAGAATCGGACAACATCTATTTTTCATCCCCCTAAATGTCAAGGGTAGTCCACCCCTAAAGCACAAAACAACGTTTGCCGGGTCAGCTAGTTTTCCCTATAATATTAAGTTTAATGTTTAATCTCTATAATAATAAGTAGGTACTTATAGGGTTATAGTTCTTAGAGAAAATAGATAAAAATAAAAAAGAGCAGCAACGAATTTCGTCCCTGCGTGGTCTAAGGAACACAGTCTCCAAGCCCGTATAATTTTCATATGTTTAATGTTACTGCAAAATGACGACGCGGATGAATTTGCTGGAGTCCGCAAGTGGATAGATCCTTTAGTCAGGGCTAAATACCTACCCACCCACTTTATTCTATATTTATTTGTTTTTACTTTCACGTACCTAATACCTACTTTCCGAATAACCAATGTTGAGGATGCCTATTGAAATAGGTACTTTTATATACCAATACTAGGTAATCCCTACCCTATACCAACCCGTCCAGCCAGCGGCAGCTCTATCTATGCCCAGCAGTAGGCTGTGAGATGAGATATTGAGCTACAACCGCTTATTATTTTAATTGGTTCCCATAGGTAGTGGAAAATGGCCACTAAACCATACACAGATCCGTATTTTAATATGTTATGTACATAGGTAGGTAGGTACCTATTTATTTATAGACTCGCTGAAGCACACACCAATGTCTACTTGTGCTTTATACACGTGTCTTGCACTTAGTGCGTAATAAGTATAAGTAGGTATATTTGCATATTACATAGTTTATTAATTAACGGACGAGGCTCTAGTAAAGGCTCTCCCTCTATGACGTGGGCAGTGAGACCAACAAACTATACCTAACTGGAGAAATGTGGACATAGAACAATGGGTTAAGATGTTGAATTTTTATATAATTGCACTAATTTCGCTAAATAGAAGACATTATAAACGTCGACATATGTTTCACCTATACTCACGAGGCATTCTCAAGACTGTCTCAAAGAGAACAGCCTTTTCTCTAGCGAAATTAGTGCAATTATATAAAAATTCACCATCTTACCCTATTGTTTTATCATGGACTTTCGCCAGGTAACGCCTGATTCCATTCAAATGTGGACATGTTGTGTAACCCACATTTTGCCATTATTTTTGTATGTGGCTATGTAGCTTGCTCAGCTTGTTTCCATTACTGGATAGGTACTCTTTATAAAATAATAGATATAAGTCTAAGTAGGGACCTACTTAATAATAAGATATTATATTCTGTAATTCGAGCCTAAATTCCTTCGAGTACATCCAAGACAGATGTGACAGTCACAACATTGACTACAATCTCTGCAGTTCGGACAATTTCATCTTGACATAATGTTGTAGCTTCCGCTATCTGTTCGTTTAAATCTTTTAACTAATTAACGAATTTTAATTTATTTTATTTGGGGAGTACACATTAGTTATGAAAATTATGCCAATAAATGCCAACTACAAGCTTCCACATACGAATCAAAGAATCAAGAATCAAAGAATCAATTTATTATTTATATAATTTATTCAGTTTAGGCACATAAAGAGCACATATGAATGTCAATAGGTTTATAAACAATCTAAATAAAATTAAATACTCGTTCACTCAGCGTGCCGTAGTATGCGACACACAATTTACTCAACCACACGTAGTAACTATTTATTAATCCGTGACCACATGTGTGTGGAATGTACTGTTCCACATTGTAAACTGTGGTTTACAATGTGGAATAGTACATTCAGTAACGTTCACTCGAACGAGCATTCAATTATTACCCAAATTAAGTATAAGATTGTTTTTTGTTTTAATGCAGTAAATAGCAATAAGTATATACCACCTCATGTTTGCGTGGACATGGGCCGCTAAGTCACGTATGCGGACTGATGGGCTAGTATGGGGTCAGTTTACTTTTAATATATTTTATAAGCAGTGGAGTATGCTTACATTTTCTTATTTAATTTTACAATACCATAGTAGTTATTTCCTCAACTACCGGTAGATGGCGACGTCGTAAGTCGCGATTTTAGCACAATGTGATCACAAAATTAGATGTCTAATGGTATCTTGGTCAGTTGGTAGAACGTCCCTCCTGGAAAGGGATCAGTCGCTGGTTCGAGTCCAGTCGAAGACTATAGTTTTTGTGATTCATATTGTTAAATTATTTCAGTTTAATACTCACTTTAGTTTGTGTGGTAAGATCTAGGTCGCACTGTGCCGAAGGAAGGATGAAGGACATCGAGATGACATCCATCTCCTCGGAGGTGCTGACGAGGCCGCATACTGCCAGCAGCAAGTAGTGAAACCTGCCATAGCCTGCACAACAATATACATAATAATTAAATAAGATACAGAGTTTGTACATTTATAACCTACCTACTAATATTAGAAAAAGGAGTGGAAAATAATATTTTTTTAAATATGTCTAACGAAAAATTCAAAAAGTACCCAAATAAATTATTATTTATAGGCAAATATACCTACTCCCCAGAAATTGGCGAAATGTCAATCCCTCAGGATCATATCGTGACGATATCGTCCACAATATAATGGCGATACTTCGTCACGATATTATAGACAATATCGTCACGATATCGTGCGTCGTTATCGTGCAATGTGAAAACGCCCAATATCGTGACAATATCGTCATGATATCGTCACGATATTGTCGATATTTGACGATATCGTGACGATATAGTGACGATAAATATTCAAAGGTACATATTAGGATTGCATCTGCTCGATATCGTCACGATATTATGGACGATATCGTGTGTCGTTATCGTGCAATGTGAAAACGCCCATATTAGCGGATATGTCTTAATGCAACTCTAAAATATTTACAATATAAATAAACAAGTTTTTCATTAGCACGGAGCAGGAACAAGTTAAATGTCAATGACATTTTTTAACTTATGACTTTTTGTCCTTATGACTCTTATGTGAGACATGCATGCAGCATAAGACACAAGGAAAAAAATCAGTAATTAACCAAAATATTGTTATACCAAGTTACTTTTAAGCTTTTATGTAAGTACTAGCTGTTGCCCGCAGCTGCGCCTGCGTGTTACTTTAGATCGCCATAACTTTTTTTATTTATGAACCGATTGAAATAAAACAAACCTTAAATGTTAAGTTAAATAAACCACAACGCATTACTGAAAACCGTATTCAAATTGGTTAAACCGTTTCTGAGATTAGCGTGTTCAAACATTCAGACAAACAGGCAAAAATTCTAAAAACCATTGTTTTGGGTTCTATTGCGATCATAAAGCCAACAACAACAGTTTCTCTACTATATCTTCGATGTACAGACATCGACCACTTACAATTTTATTATATTATTATGTACATATTGATTGATTGATAGGGTTGGCAGTTTGATTAGTCATCACACAATCATGTTAAAGTAAATTTTCTTGTTTCAATAAATAGGCTTGACCTCTATTATGTGAGGCCAACAAAACTACTGGCGAGGTGTGCAATGGTGGCAGGTGGGTGTGTAGTGCACCTCTGCCTACCCCTTCGGGAATATATGCGTCTTAAAAGTAGTTAAAAGTAAGTGCACTGCGAGGACATTTGTGACTCCTATTAGGAACTTTACATTAGTGAATATTAAAATATATCCGGTACTTATTGTAACTTCCGAGGTTATTTTCAACTCTATTATCGGTTTATATTCGAAGTTGCAATTTTAAAAATTAAGGAAATAAAACAAGGTTTGTAATCGTATAGGTCACTGGTCCTTATCAATTCATTTAAGAGCCATACTTTTTCCAAAACGGTCGGTAGCTTCGGGTTATCCTTTTTCTCTATTCTAAAATAAATACAGATCATAATTATTCTGACTGAGGCAACTGCCTACTTAAGATATAATTATTTACCTACCAACTAGAAAAATTACTACACATCCGAAGCCTGGATGAACTAACTAATAGCGCCTATCTTAATAAAACTGAAACTCTTACTAAAGTTCTGAATATTTATAAGCAATGATCTAACACTATCCTGAATAAATAATTGCATTAATTCCAAAGGGAGTTTGTAACAAAACGATTCAATTGACAACGATGTACGAAAGCTCTGTTAACTAAGCCTACCCCGGTTTTAACGAAACTTCGATTTTGGTCTAAGTTCGTATGAATTTGTCATTTGTTCCACGTTCTACGAGTAATATCGTTATTAAAAGTTTCGTTCGTAAACGCGAGTAGGCGTCCTGCAATGGAGGTGTCACCGTGTCAAACGCGTCACTATCACGAGTTGTACGACACAGTTCCCAGAAAAGGTGGTTTGTTTACACCTTGCACCTACTACGACTAACGAGGAATGTTATAATGAGCGTTAAAGGCATTACTCATTCATAAAACTTCGAATAATGACGTCCTTCTATTCTACGGTATTATTTACACACGGACATGTTAGATTGTACCTATTTGATATGTTTGATATCAAAAGTAGTATACGCACTAAAAATATTTATATTACAAAATATCGTTTAAAAAATCCTCCGCGTCATTGTCGGCTGGGAAGGTTACCAGAATGCTGGCTGTGTTGCCACGTTGGATGGCGATACTTATTCTTTGGGCCAGAAAATAGCCAGCCTTCTGGTTCTAAGAAGGCGGCGAGCGCTCGGACCCCATGACATACATATATAATTATGTATATTGTAATTCTTATTGTAAATAAAAGTTATATAATTCGATCGTATATTTTGGATGCAGGCTAAGTTCAGAGTTCACATTTTCGTCGTTTGAACTAGATATATTACATACTTACCAGTTAATTCTATTGCCTTTTCGAAGTCAGCTTTGGTCGAGGTGCTGCCCTTTTCTGGATCGAGCTTGACTGGTGTCTTCAGTGACGGAACAATGCCTATAAAAACCATTTGATTAAAACATTTGTGTTTAGAACTAGCGGACGCCAGCTAAAACAGCTTTATCGTTCTCAATTCCCGCGGGCAATAAGTAAGCCTATGTTACCTACGTTACACCTTATTACATCACCTATCTGCCAGTGTACGTCCCGGTAAAATCAATCCAGCTGTTTCAAAGATTAGCCGGTACATAATGTATTATGTGTCTGACGGACAAAACATTTAAAAATTAAAAATTGCATTTTTATGCATACCTTTCAAAATTTAGATATGTATTTAATAAAAAGCTGTTAATTTAGAATTAATTACACACAGACAATTCGATTTATTTATCTGTGTAGATTGCCACTTGGCAAGGACCATCATCTACCAGACATTAATAAAAAAAATATATTGAGAATGAATTTGAAACTTTGGTTAAAGTGGTACTTGTACATACATATATACATAGAACACACCCAGACTTCGGCTCAAATGTATGTGTCATCACACTAAGTTTGTCCCAACCAAAACAAGTGGGGCTCAGCTGCCGATATTGAGACAGTATTCATATTACAGAAACGAGCTATACGAGCAATCTATAGACTCAGACCCCGTGACTCGCTGACAGAACTATTTAAAGAAATTAATATTTTAACAGTTGCTTCTCAATATGTTTACGACAACATCTTATATGTACGGAAGAACATAGATCTCTTCAAAAAAATTTCCGATAACCATAATTTTAATACAAGAAATAAAAATAAACTGGCAGTGACAGCAATTAGACTTCATAAAGTTGGTAATTCGTTTGTAGGCAAATGTATAAAAAAATATAATTAAATTCCTCAGGATTTGGTTGACATGCCTCTTAATAAGTTTAAAATATTAGTTAAAAAATGTTTGATAATGAAAGGCTACTATAATGTAGACGAATATCTTAATGATAAATATGCATGGTCACCCTAATCTTCTGTTGTTGGCCACTCGTATAATACAATATAAACTAATTGTAACAATGTAAACAAAACAATATTAAAAACGAAAATGGATAATCTACCTGAGTATCTTGCTGATCTCTTCTCAGGAGAACCAACTTACCGAACCAGCGAAAGAATCATTTTCTAATGGTTATTTATGTACTTACTTAATTTAGTATTTTTATAATATTACTTGACAAAATTGTAAAATTTTGACATTCATAGGTGCTCTTTATGTGCCTAAACTGAATAAATGAAATTGATTCTTTGATTCTTTGACCGGAAATCGAACCCGAGACTCCGGCGTCGAAAGTAGATGCACTACCGACCACGCCACCGAAGCAGTCATATGCTATGTATGTACTCACCAAGGTCGACAGTTTTGGAACCGGGTCCGTTAAGCTGGTGCTCACTTTTTACATCACAATCTGTAACAAACAAAACAAATGACTACTATTCTAATGACAGTAATCCGGCCTTATATTTTTTTTTAATTTCACGGTCCAGGGCTGCGGCCGCTCTCACGTCCGTTGCGGGGCGCCTCTGGTTCACACGCAAAAGGTATTACCAGTGGCGCCCGGCGGACTTTGACCAGCTGTGTGGTCTCTACGGGGGTTTGGTACGGATGAGAATTCCGCGTCTTCGGGGTAGGGTGTTATCCCGCGTCGGGCCCTCCAGTTCAGAATCATGCACCGAGCCTGAGGCACAGAAGGGTCTCAATGTCTTAAGAAATGGTCACAGAACCTAAAAAACCGGTCAAGTGCATGTCGGGCCACGCATAATACTTATAGGGTTCCGTAGATACCCATTATAGACTCTAACTCCTAAACTAACAAAGTCATCTGGTCCGTTATAGTTTTCCTTCAAAGTACATTATGTGGACTACCATCATGATTTTTTTCTGGTTCTTCGAGCTAGCCGTTTAGATTTTAGAGAGGGGAACAGTCTGATTTAACAAAAAATGCGCTTTAAAGTTGAATATCTCGCATACGGACATATAAATCAAAAAAATGTCTTAGCAACCTCCCAATGTTTTAAAAATACCTATCTAATGATACTCCACACGACGAGGTTAACGCGACAAAAAAATTCATCCCTACTTTTCTTGTAGAGTAAGTAACCCACAAATTTTTTTTTATAATTTTATTGTAGCACTTTGTCGGAATAGTAAATACACATATCTGTGCAAAGTTTCATCTTTCTAGCACTAACCGTTTGGGAGGAAAGTGGAGAACGGACGGACATGACGTAACTATAAGGTTTCCGAGACTCTGTTACTGCGGAACCCTAAAATCGACCTGGCTGTGTTAATATTTTTTTTCTTAATATTTATTATTCTTACCTAGTCGGTTACCACTGAGCCGCGAGCCAATACCTACCTATCCTAACTACCTAACCGAAAGTGTGTTTGTTTGTACACTCTTTACGGTCAAACGACTGGACGGATATGAATAAAAATTGGCATAGGGATAGTTTTGGCAACGGAGAAGAAAATAAGATGCTTTACAACTATTCGTCTATTGATTTTGGCTGACATAACTTGATAGTTTACATAATATTTGGTTAATAATTTTATTCAGCTGTTTTCAGTTTGCGAATTTAGTCATGATAGCCAAGGCCAGTTACAGTTGCAGACATTGTTTACCTACTGTCAACATCATTCATGTAGAGATGATGAGGTAAAGGCACCCAAAGATTTTGTAGATGGAGCGATCGCTAACCGTAATAAAATTCAAGTTTAATTTTATATGGAGAAGACATTTTTTGAATATATGTATACAAGGAACAAGAAAATTAAATTTAAAAAAACCTAAACAAACTACAAAATATACTATCTAAAACTAAAATAAATATGGCACGCAGGGAGACTTAGGCAGAGTGCCCATAACACAGTCCGCATTCCCGCGCTGAATTGCCAATGAGTCTTTGCGCGAGAAAGCTGCCTTCGCGGGGATCACCAGTCTCTTCCCTCAGACGCTTGCTGAGTTCCGTGAAGAGCTGATGCGTACCGTGGCCCCATGGACCTAGTGTGTCGACACCAAATGCGACGAACTCATATTGAGTGCCGAGACTACTATATTTGCTTGCCTTTATTTGTTCCCGCTTACAATTTTTGAAGGTTCATTTTATTTCTCCGGAATCTGATCATCAGATCCTGGTTTCCTTATGACCACCTTGGAAATATATCCATTCCAACAAAAGAAAAAGTATTAAAATCGGTTCATAAACGGCGAAGTTATCCGCGAACAAACATTTGAAATATAGATATACATTCGAATATTGAGAAACCGCTTTTTTTGAAGTTAAAAACCAAGTCACTCCTTCCTTATGTATGCTTAGATCTTTAAAACTACGCGACGGATTTTGATGCGGTTTTTACCAATGGATACAGTGGTTCTCGAGGAAGGTTTTTATATAAAACTAGCTGACCCGGCAAACGTTGTTTTGCTTTAGGGGTGGACTACCCTTAACATTTAGGGGGATGAAAAATAGATGTTGTCCGATTCTCAGACCTACCCAATATGCAAACAAAATTTCATGAGAATCGGTCAAGCCGTTTCGGAGGAGTATGACAACGAAAACTGTGACACGAGAATTTTATATATTAGATTTGTCAAGCGGGCGAACCCGCGGGCGTCCGCTAGTCTTCTATAAATCTTATTCCGACGTACAAATACAATCGACGCACGTTAATTAGGTACAGAGATTACTAATTCTTCAACATTTATTAGATTTTAAAATCAAAAACCGCGAATCTAACCACCCACCGAAGCAGTCAATAAAGTAAACACACACACATCACACCTATATTACCGAAGGGGTAGGCAGTTTGCCAATATTTTTAGTCCCACGTAATAGGGGCAATCCTATTGCCATCACCGGGCACTCTAGAAATTGGGTTATGTCCAAAATGGCCGAAATCATTTAATAAAATAAGCAGCTATATTATAATTTTGGAAATTAAATTTGAAACCCGTTGCCTTGCGATGACATGTTGATGAAAGGCAACAAAATCTTACGTGGCAGCCGCTATGGCATAGCCAATTAAAGTCCTGGGCGTCTCGGACCCAATAAAGTATACATAAAGTAAACATATTTAGTAATATCGTCCTAAACAATCAATTTAGTTTGAAACTAATTTTGCGATCGTTGTATGCACCACTTCCTATCCCCTCAGAGGGGATATAATATAAAAATGTCGTATTCCCTGACATACATAATGTATTTATTTATACATATACATATAGTATACAATCATAAACCCAATGGTATATGTTCAAACATGTCGTGACAATGAAATATCGTTTATTAACAGTCGTATGTTAAATAGTAATGAACGGTATTTTGCGGAACACTGCAAATTAAAAAAAAAAGTATTATTTATGACAATGGACTAGTGTTAATACTTTGTCCTTCAGAAAGGACATATTTTTATGATATTAGAAAAACGTGAAATATATAAGCAATTACTGGAATTTCAGGTAACTTGCAGCGCAAATAAAAATTTCTACAAATCTTTTCTCAAAAAAATATACTTGGCAAAAGCAGTACCCGTAGCCCTGTCAACATTCTTACTTGCACACAATACACCTGCTGTATTTTTTTTTTCTCTCTAGTCAGTCACTTTGCAGGGCTAGAGCGAGTGCTTATAAGTATAAGCTCTCACACTAGTCTGACTAGTATGTACATACAAAACCTATAATTACCAATACGGTAAGAAAACAATACTAAAGTAAGTAGTTCATCCTAATACCTTTCTCTGGACACCCCTTTTGTTGATAAGGGTTGATATTTGGTTGTATCAAATTTCACTTTTGTGGTACATCTAGTGCCTCAAAAAACAGTCAAAGTGCTATAATTCCAAATTTTTGTACTACACCAAATATTTTTATTATGTCACAATATAGCCCGTCTAAATACCTATCTTTAGACGTATCATTTGTTTTTCTAGGTCTTATAGTTTTTGAGAGAACCACAAAGAACTGCGTGCGATCGTTTAAGGCAACCTGTCATTTTTTAAACGTAAAGTTAAATATCGAAAATAACATGCAACTTTCCAGATTTCCAGGTGCTTGCATAAATAGTTTTGCACATAGGCGAGATGGTAGAGGCAATTTGAAAATTTGTCTGATTGTTGTCCTAATCCTAACAATAAACGCAAACCTGGCTAAAGAGGAAGCGGTTTTCTTACAACCCCTATAATTTCAAACACGTAAAAAATCATTACTAAATTCTCTTCGGCTGCCACCTGGTATTATATTTGAGACAACTTGAACGTCTACGTGAGACCAACAAAGAGACTTAGGGCGTTTTTAGACAAGCGTATTTTTCTCCGGACAACTGACCGTTGTTTTCACCGGATTTACCGGTGGTGTATGGTACAATGAATGCTTTTACACAAACCGGACACAATGTCCATTGAACAAATTGCGCCGAATGTACTTACCGCGACCTCCCCTCGTCTCGCCGATCCGTTTGTCCGGTGAAAAAAACGGCCGTGTAAAAGTGCACTGACTGGTGAAATGTAAATGTGGGCCTAAGAGGGGCCTTTGCTTAACCCTTCGATGATAAAGACTTTTATAATGAGTACCCTAAAGAATAACAAAATATATTATTGAAACAAAATTCTATTGAATTGGATTTATTGAAATATTGGTTACAAAAATCGATTGTAGGTACATTATACTTAATCGATTCTTTACAGTCAATTAAATGGACACACACGAACATGGCTTTGTTATAACGGAAGATTCATTACACCTACTTAGCTTCAATCACTTATTTATGTTCGTGCCATTGTAAGTAGGTAATAATAATTAACAGGAAGCAACCCAATATCGGAGAGTCCCTTTGTATCAATAGCACTAGGAATACATCGGGTTCGGGAACATAAAAATTAAACGGTAAACTATAATGGTACTGTTACACATTCTTATTATTAGCACAAAAGCATGCTACTATCGAGCAATTGATACTTAGTAGCATGTGTGTCGAAACATTGCTAATAATGAGCATGCTTATTTCGAGTTCGCTCAAAAATCGACGGTCGTGCGATTTTTGGGCATGCTAACTGCAGCGCGGGTGGGAGAGGGGGTGCTTTTAGCGTGTGTGGTTTGCTTATTGAGCATGCTAGTAGGCATGTGTCGTTCGTGTGTGGTTAGCTAACGGACCAGTACGGTTTCAGCCTGGAGATACGGCTGTATGATAGGCTTTTAGGGTTTCGTATTAAAAGTCTTGGAACCCTTATTTTCGTCATATCAGTTCGAGACATGAAACTTTGCAAAGATATTTACTACGAGTACGTCGACAAAATGCTAAAATAAAATTTCCTACACGTAAAGTGGGCATGTGGTCATGATATTTTTATCTCCCGTCAACCCCATTGTGTTGGGTTGAGAGGTTGCTACATGGTTTTTTGATTTACTGATACTCCCCCCCCCACTAAAATCTAAACATGAAATATTCATGATGGTAGTCCATGTAATAAACTTTGAAGAAAAACTATACGGATGGTATAACTTTGTTAGTTCAGGAGTTATAGAGGCTTTTATAGGTAACTACGGAACCCTATCTTATGCGTGGCTCGACACACATTTGGCCGGTTCTTTTAGTCTGCGGCTGAAGGTCGCGGTCGCCCCTACGTCGGAACTACGCACTCGCCCCTACGTCGGAACTACGCACTCGGAAGTAGGTATTCCCTGTGGCACCGGCGAACTTTAGCCAACTGTGTGGCCTTTGTTACGCGGTAGTGTTCGGTATTATCCCGCATCTTTGGGGTCGGGTTTTATCCCGCATCGGTGTGTGAATCTGCGTGACTCAGCCCTGCAGCACGCAATCCTTTTAACCTGCTTCTGTAAGGTAGGCGGTTTGCTAGTCCGCCATTTCCAGATCCCATGAAGGGATTCCAGCTAATAAATGTAGGTATGTGCAAAATTTTAAGGTAGCTAGTAATAATAAACTGTACCTAGTAATACTGGTTTTGTGTTCTTCTTTCTATGTGTGTTGTACATAAATAATACATAAATAAAATAAAAAAGAAATAAAATTCAAAATTCCCGTGCCCAAGTCATCGAAACCCACAAACATGTATCCAAAGTGGAAACGGCAGAAGGCTCGCCCTCCTACTATACGTGAGATGTTTTGTCACAATTCGGGTACCTATTGAACAACTCTATTCCCCCTTTGGGAAAACATACGTGGTGTTGTATGTAATAGCGTAGAGAGACTTACTGTGAGGTTTTTTGGGACCAGGGTCAGTTTCTACCATCCTATGCGGGCGGGATGCTATAAAGGGTCTCGGGGACTCTTAAAATCTCACTGAGTTGTAGGTCGCTTCCAACGGCGCACTGCTCGTCTGCAACAAAACAAATAACAGATCTTACTAATATTATAAACAAAGAACCGAATATTACTAAATTATAAAGCTGCAGAATTTGTTTGAACGCTTTCTCAAGAACTACGGGTTCGGATTGAAAACATATTTTTGTATTGAATAGTTAATTTAACGAGAAAGGATATAGGCTTTTTAACATCTCGCTACGACCAAAAGGAGCGTCGCAGCAATTAAAATGTTATAATAAGCATAAACAGAAACGCGAACGCAGTAGCTGGCGTCCGCTACCAGAGTGCTATACGCATAGCTATACGCCTAGGGTCTCTAGGACACCCAGAGGTTTCAGTAATATTTGCACCTACACATGTCAGCATGTCACACTACGAATTACGAATTCTAGAATTTAAAACTCATAGATAAATAGGTACTTACTAGATAGGTACCAATTTGTATAAGTCTAAATGTAACAGCGTATATCGCCGTAAGTAGGTATTAGTGTTTTAACAATTAGTAAATTTTTATTTATTTATCTATGATCACTTTTGCAATATCGCTTTACAGCTTGCACTAATACGATATTGCAAGTCACCCTATATTATACAGATACAAATAAAACAAAAATTCTCAGAAAAAAAAGATGTATGAAATTAAATAAAAAATTATAATAAAAAATTTTCATCTGTGACCAAAGTGACTACAATATATTAACTATTTTGAAGCCTTTTGTTTCTAAAATTAAAACTATTCACAGAGTTAGCCCTTAGCCACCTAACGGCGGTCACAGTGACTCCAACGGCTTTTGTTTTTTGAATAAATACGTTATGACGCGACCTACTCGTGTGTAAGTTCATGTACTGTACCCTCATGTTTATTAGAGTTAAATATTATATTATCTTATCCAACCTATTAGAAAGGTAAGTATTTAAACTTATAGGCAAGTACTAATGTTATAAAATGGCACATGACTAGAGAGACGAAACAGAGTGTCTCCTTCCTGGCAACCTGCAAAATTGTTACCTATTTTGTTAGGGTTGTCACAAAAGGTCAAGACAAAAACAAAATATTTGTTAACTTATCACCTACTTCTGTATATAAATTTATTGGTTTTACTTAGATCTCTATGCACCAATTATTATTTATATGGGATGAAACTAAATATAAGTTTTAATTGAGCAAATCTCAATCTTAGGCGACTCATGTATTTCGTTTGTCCGCATACTCTTCCTAAACGACTGAACCGATCTCCTTCAAACTTACCACAGTGATAACGTGTGGAGTGAGGGTGGTTTAGAACAAAAAAAAAACAAAAAAGTTTGAACATAAAAAAATAAATCGTTGTCGTTCGAAAATTTAACACTTGCATACCTAGTTTAAGTTTATATCTTGTTAGGGAAAGACGGAAGTTTCGTATGACATCGTTGTTTTTGCAATAATTATTAAAATATACTAACAAGTCGTAGTTAGCATCAGAAAATTCCTACAAATTCAAAAGTTCATAAGTTCACCCTTTTTTTATACAATCTACAAGGAACAATAAGATGTAGGTACATTAGTATAACTGGTATAACTTCAATTGAATTGAAGTGGAAGGTATTAATAAATCATTGTGCCTTTGCTCGGTTGTTGAATTTAAAAACATCCTATTTCATAAATGCAGGGCCGCGCCGACCCCTGGCAGCGCCTGTGTGCGAACCCTATGAAGCGCCTTTTTTTATGAATCTTCATGTTTCAGTCTTTTTTTTAAAATTATATATAACCAATTCACTTGCCAATTACTGCGAAAAATTAAACGAAAATCGGTTTTAGGGGCCATTCTAACGTCTCAGGTCCCAGTGACCTCATCTGCAAGCGGCGCACTTGCTGATCAACGAACGAGGCAATGTGAATTCACGGTATCCATACCTCAGCCTCTACCCACGTACCTACCCACGTAGGTACCAGGTGGAACATCAGTGTAAGTACCTACCCTCATGCAGCTGTGATAAAGCCCCTCGAGTAACCCAGCCCAGGTTGGGTTGTGTTGGTGGTTTAGATGCTGCACAGCTGGGCCCGGGCGATGTATGTGGTGCATCAGGCATGGTACCAGTGGGTGCGCACTGCAGTCAATTATGTGTGGGTGGTGTGATTCGACCGGTCGACCCGCCCTGGCCAGGAAGTCCCTTGGAAACTTTTGTGCCGCTAGCCGCCCGCTTAATACAGCGCCATTTTTGTTCTGGTGACACCAGAAGTATTTCCAGGGGTGCCCGGCGGACTTTGGCCACCTGTGTGGCATCTTCAGGGGTTTGGTCGGAATGAAAATCCCGCGTCATTGGGGTTGGGTTTCATCCCGCGTCGGTGAGTGAATTTCATTCCCCTCCCTTCTAGCCTGCTTCTGTAAGGACGGCGCGGCGGGTGGCTATCCCACCCACCGTCCTCAGGCAGCATGACTTGCTCGCAGAAGGATACGGCCGCGTTCCACCTACTCGCGCTGGAGACCATGGCTTAGAGCATGGTTTCCAGCGAGTAACACAGCGCCTAACCTAAACAACCACCGCCAGGAGGCTGCCCCACTAGGTCGAGGATAATTAGGATGTGTGTTCCGTGCCGCATGCCGGGTGGTGACCGGTGCGGGTCCCGGTGACCACGCAGCAGTGGGGTTTGATGTGCACAGGTATGTACTACCTGTGCACATCTATCGGTATGATTCGTGCAAAGACCTTATAATACAACGGACATAGGATCTAGAACAAATCGCAAGAAAATAATGTCCCGAGTCGACCTATACATTATACATAGGCATACATAGATATAAACAAATTTCATATTAAAATTTAAACCTTGATTCAACGGAATAGTGTTCACTTTTGTTTGCACTAATTTATCGCATTACGTAGCTTCTATCTGTCCGCCTGACTAATTCACCTTATGCAGCTTATACTTGAACTACGTGAACATAGAAACAATGGAGTAGGTTTATTTTGTTAAAGTCTTTTAAGGATTCCATGATATGTACCTACGTAGGCGTAATAATTAATGTAAGACTACAATAAATTCCATAATCTTATAAATTGTAATTACTTGTTTATGTTAGACGAAATAAGCTGAAAAACTAATTAACGACTGACAAAGATTTTTTTTTTCGAGTCAGTTTCATAATAAGTAACTGTAGTGTATGAATAACAAAAAGGGAATTAATGAATTTAACTAATTATAATATTATAAATGCCAAACTTCTTGCGGGTGTCAAAGTTCTTCCGCTTTCATTACTATTTTCATAACGCTATGTCGCTACGTCTACTACAAGATAGCCGTGTTTCAAGTGACTGAATTAGTTGCTAAAACTGCGCATCATTAATTTATTTTTATCTTATGGTTAATTTTTGGGATACGAAATTATTGGCTACTAGCTGATCACCGTGACTCCGCCCGCGAGATATAGTTATCTCGGCCCCGATTCCCGTGGGAATACATTACCGAGAATCCAAATAAAAAGAAAATAACAGTACATACACGAAATAAAATGACATGTGTAATTATATTTATGACAAAACAATGATACCCTGTGAAAATTAAAAACATTTTTGGGCTTATCTCCTCCATTCAATCAAGGGATTCTTGTACAAGTTTCATAAAGATCGGACCTCTTTTTGTTATGTCCATAAAATGAGCCGAACAAACAAGATTGTTATTTTTTGGATCAAAATATTCTTCTCGCCGTGCTAGGGCAATAATATTTTTCCATTGTGCACAGTGTACTGGATCCCGAGGAAAACTGAAATAGATGTTGGTTCATATAACGAAAAAAAAATCATAAAGAGCCAAGGCGTCTCCACTATAATCTTTGTTCCAAATAGTTTTATCGCTATCGGTAATCCGAATAAATCTGAATGGTCATTTTGTTAGTACATTATTCAGTGAAAATGAAATGGTCTCTTTCTTTTTACTGAGCTTGGGATGAGTTCGAAAGAGACAGATAGGTACTTCGGTATTGGACTGGATTGCAATATTTACTTTTGTCTTTTAATTTATTATCGACGAAATACTGTATTTTAAGTGAAATAATAAATTGCAAATAATAAAACAAAAGCTTATTTACTGAAAATATGATACACCGTCTTCAATTTGCTTTTTTTTCGTAGTTTTTACACGTTTTTACAATACAGTACGGCATTGTGCAACGTGTTGTCGTTCAGTTGTCAAAATCAAGACTGGCGCGCGATTGTTTCTCTTTTAGCGTTTTGTTTCTCTTTTAGTTCGGACACTTTTGAGCGATGATCCGAAACCAATGTATTTAAAATCATTGGATTCGTGTTAATTCCCTGAGAATATTATAAATAACATACTAGATTATTATTTTAATTTTTATAACAAAGCAATTTAATACGCACCACTTTGCACACAGTTTCGATTAAAGGATTGTTCAATTATTTTGGCTCTCTCGATCGTTAAAATCGGGGAATTCCCGTGGCTCCTCTCGGCTTGCGGCACACGTACCGCATCGGGTTGCGTTCATTAACAAACTCACGGCGGGCGCGCCTTGATGAAATTGATCTAAGCACAGCGCAGTTCTTTGATTTTAGCTCGTAGGTACCTAATTAATGTAAACTAAACAGCCCAGTTGTAAACAGCAAACGTGAATATTATCTTGGAGTAGCCTTGTACTCGTACAATGCATTAAGTATGTAGGTTACTTACTTATCGATAGGTACCTACTCTACTATAAAGAATACATCGTCCAAAATAATTTCGTTGGGGCGGCGCGGGCGCCCCTATCTTCTTGGCGCCTGTGTGCGCCGCACACTTCGCACACAGGGGCGGCTCGGCCGCGGCCCTGGATAAATGACACCTACTTCGTAATAAAAAGTTTAAAGTAAACACACTTTAAACATTACACTTCACTTATGTACCTACAATAAACTTGGTATTTACTCATTCATTCACCGAGCCTTTTCCCAACTAAAGTTGGGGTCGGCTTTCCAGTCTAACTGCGATTCGGCTGAACATCGATATTTTCCGTGAAGCGACTGCCATCTGACCTCCACAACCCATGGGCGACATCGAAGTTCTGTAGTTAGACCGGTCGGATTTTTGATTTAGGACTCCAACTACCCCTAACGACTGCCATGGATATTTGTATGACAACCGGGACCGACGCCGCGACGGCTTAACGTGCTCTCCGAGGCACGGAGGGGTCTCAGTGTCTTAAGAAATGGTCACCCATCCTAAGACCGGCCTGACTCGATGTTGCTTAACCTTTGCAATGTGTTAACATTGTCGGTTACCACTAGACTAGTATAAACTAGGTATTTAATGTCTTTTTAATTTATCTATATTTTCATTGCGATTTCAATATATTTGCGCTATGAAAGGCTATTTAGGTAGTTAGATATCTATACAAATATTATAAAGAAGAAATATTTGTTTGCTTGTTGAGCGGAGCGAAGCTTAGCTCAATCTTAGACGACAAGTGTACATCGTATGTGTGCCAACTCCTCCGAAACGGCTCGACCGATTTTGACCAAATTTGGCATGCTGGTCGACATCATACCTCTGGGAGTGCATATCTCTGAAATCATGAAAATATAGCATAAAAAAACATTAAGAAAATTTGCTCCGCTCAACAATGCATCGCATACCTAGTTTTAAATAGGCTCAGACTCTACTGAACCTTTTTGACAAATTCTTCACCAATTTATTGCTACTGATTAATATGGCGGAGCCACAGAATGTAGCATGTATAATATTCTGTCATTGCTACCTCAGCAAATTATAATATTACCTACTTCGATACGTGCACTAACGTAAATATATATATATAAGCACATACCTAAGATGTTCATCCCACCTTGCTCATGTACATTTTCCTTTGTTAGCAATTAATATATAACCCTAGATATATAATAGTTATATAAAATCAGTCAATCAGTCAGATATTATAGAGTCATTCCCAAATACAATCTTTATTGTTATACTGACTCGCAATAATTAACATAGGCTTTATAACATCATGCTACGAGTACGATCAATAGAAGAGAATCAACAGTGAAAAATGTTTCTAAAATGGGGAAAATTTATTTCTTTTAAGAGTTTCCGTTGCGTGTGTCGGATACATATATTTATGTAAAATATGTAGATGATGCTTCGTCATAATTCTTTGAAATATTATTATACTTGTGGGTAAAAGTGGTTCTGTACCTATACGTTAATATTTGTAGGGTAGTTAAATATTAAAACGCACTGTCAATGTCTGCCGACTCCCACCATTGAGACTTTTATAAAAGGAAGTGTTGTGTTGTAGTACGATCCTGCTCAGTTCCTGTTCAGTTCAGTTTAGTCTACGAATTTACAAGTATTGCTTAATGTATTTCACAATCACAAGTTATTACAGAAGTATGTACCTATACCTATGTAGGACATAGGTACTAAAGCCTAGTTCAGCAGACAATGTGTATATAAGTCAGTTTGGCTACTATATATTACGTGTCGACTGTTGTCAATCCTTGAGGAGCTTCTATACTAAGATAAGTGTATTGTATTGTTATTATGTTTAAATACTTGTAAGATATTATAATATGACCCTACCGAGTTTCTTGCCCTTCTTCTCGGGATTCTGTGGTAATCGAATGGGCGGATTACGAATAAATACAATCAGTCTTGACTTTAGTGTTTCATTGCTTAGGGGTATAGGTACCTAATAGTATTCTTCTGCCAGATGATATCGGAGCGATACTCATCATGATTAGATATATGATTATACGATCACAAAGCTACCTATAGAGAATAGCTTTCAGTATAATCCTCTATGTGGAACGTTAGGGAGTTATGTAACATAGTTACATAATACATAGTGTGAGTATATTAGTTATTGTTGGTGGTGTACCTGGGATCTGCTTAGGGATTTATGTGACGTAGTTACATAGTGTAAGTATATTAATTATTATGTTGGTGGTAGTTCACCATCATCAAGATTAGGTACTTACAAAGTGTGGATGTGAGGTACTCCTCTATCTACAGTATAGTCATCCTATAAATTTAGGTACCTGGACTCTTAGGGAGTTATGTAACATAGTTACATAATACCTAGTGTGAATATATTAGTCATTATAGATCAGGTACTAAGACAGGTGTGGGTGTGAGGTACACCTCTGCCTACCCCTTGTGGGATATAGACGTGATATATGTTGGGCTTCCTGACTAGTATAAAGCTTTGTATGTTATGTAAGACATAGAATACTATGAATAGTAGGTAGGTAATTCAGATTATTCACCTACAAGACATCTAATTACGAATAGGCTAAAGCTTCTCTTATTCTTTATGCCACACGTGCTATTAAGTAAAATGTTGTAGGACAGAAAAGTTCCCCTTTTAAAGATAAAAAAAAAGAGCTTAGCTAATTATGCCTCTTTTAAGACTTTTCGACCACCTGTGTGGTCCAGTGGTTAGTGACACTGCCTGATGCAAATTTGTACGAGGTGTGGGTTTTAATCCCACCCAGGCAGGACTAACCTTTGTGTGATAATGATGGGAAAAGTATTAGACGTATATCCTTGCTAGTTGCCTATCGGCTGAGTCTTTCACCAATATTTATCTTTATTACAATATTTTATTGATTTAGAAACTCATCAGGCTTTTGCCAAGATTCGCAGTTTGTTTTTTTAATTTGATTGGTTCAATGATAATAATTATGATTGGCGCCTGTCTGACGGCAATGCTCGTGTAATTTAGTCAAATAGCCCCAAATACAATGTAGATAATCTCAGAGACGGTCAAAGTTGCACTTCAACTTTTAAACAAGATGAAAGTGTGAAAGTTTTGTCCATTGACAGGTATTTAAATAAGTAGCCTACATTCGAGCATTCGAACCCAAATGCAAGAAGTCACCTTGTCTAAAATTAGAATGTCCTTGTTATTTCGCATTGATAGCTACCTAAAACATTACTGGGAATCCACTTTCACTGTGACTGCTTTAGTGATTCTGTTTAAATATGTAAAAGGATTCAAGCACTTTTTTTTATTAGTAGATAATCGCAATTCGAAAGCTGATCACGGTAGAGAAAATACTTAGGTAAGCACTTACCTATGTAGTGGGACGTAGTCAGCGTGCATAAATAGGCATGATGACCTCCAAAAAGACCTACACATCATAGACAAACTTTCAATGAAAAAGGAAATAAACATCCTAAGTAGCTACCTATGTAAAGTTTATCTAGGTATAGAACAGGAACGCTAACTGACTGCGGATAGGAGGGTGATTTGTTATCATTCTACCTTATTCATTTAGAGGGAAAATCGAAGGACCTCGACTTACTTGGCTGGAACATAACGTTGGGAAAGTTTGGCATTATTATGCATTCCCTTACTTACTCATCATCACTCTTGTCCTTCTTCAAACAATTATATGTCGAAAAAAAAACGGAAAATACTGATTGTAAAAAACTAACTCCCTACCCACCTAACTGATGACGAGGATGAAAGATGAGGTTTTGAACCAAATAAGTAGGTATCTAACTGAATGAAAAAATCTATGTTGATTCACATTTGGTGGAATTCCCGTCTTCATCTCATTATCTCTGAGAAATAATTAAACATTGGTGTGATTTTTATGTTGATAATAATACCTAGTTCGATCAAATCTGATCGACCTACCTATAACTCTATTTTGATTCAGAAACGTTATGCTCGAGTAAGTAAAATGCTTAAGTATGAGCTTAAACTGCTTAAACGTAACTAGAGATATATATATGCAACTTTAGTGTCAAGTGCCGTAGCATTCACCGTTTCTTCCAAAATGTAAGTGATTCTCTGATTTTATAAAATTGAACAAAAAAAATGTTCATTTGTTCAGGTGTCACGTAAAAATGACTACACTAATCATTATAAAATTGGGTATGGAGATAGAATGAGTCTTTAAGCAGATATTAGGCTACTTTTAAACCCATTACAGCTCCGAGACCAAACGGGAATAAGAAACTATTCTACTATTCCATGCGCGTGGAGCCAGGTCGTCATAGATCATACAGCAATAAGAAAATCCAACTAATTACATCTATTCTATATAATACTTATAATAAATCTGTAGAAGTGAAAATTCTGTACATTGAAAATATCAAAAAAATAAATGGCAGGGGGTGTTACTAGACCGACACCGAAACAAAAAAAAGTGATTAAAAAAAAATTTGGTCTGTCTGTCTGTTTGTTCAGGCATCACACAAAAACTACCGGTTCGATTACGATGAAACTTGGTATAATTATTCTTTAATATCCTGGGCACCTACTGGCTTACTTTTTATCTCGGAAAAGTATATACAATAAAAAACAAACTTAATTTTGCGGTTCTATCCCTAGACCCGATTACTGTACCAACCGAAAATAATAAGTTTGTCGTAGGTTACGTCACCCGCAGTGGAGTTAACTAAGGAGCGCTGCACACGGCTTAGATACTATAATATTTTATTTTAAGATACCATATCGGTCGCCATACAATTCAATGGACTATCACACACGACGAAGATAATAAATAATATTTCATATTTTCGTATCTTAAAATGAATTTGTATGGTATAATCCTACTAATATTATAAACGCGAAAGTTTGTGAGTATGTATGTATGGATGGATGGATGTTTGTTACTCTTTCACGTAAAAACTACTGAATGGATTTTAATGAAACTTTACAATAATATAGCTTATACATCAGAATAACACATAGGGGACAATTTATAAAGATATTGTGTGAATAGTTCAAAATATGACGCGACGCGACGGGGACGGGAAAAATCCAAATTACCACGCGGACGAAGTCGCGGGCGACCACTAGTAGAGATATAATAAAAGATATAGTAGAGAAACTGTTGTAGGGGGACTTTATGAACGCAATAACACCCAAAACAATGGTATTTAGAACTTCTCTCTGTTTGACTGAATGTTTCAACATGCTAATCTCAGAAACGGCTTAACCGATTTAAATTTTTGATTTGAGTTTGCGGTGTTCAGTAATGCGTTGTGGTTTATTCAACTTAAAATTTAAGGTTTAGTTTTCAATCGGTTCATAAATAAAAAAGTTATGTAGATCTAAAGTAACACCCAGGCGGAGCTGCGGGCAATAGCTAGTATTAAATAAACATATCTAATACGCAATTTGTTAAAGAAGAATTAATCCAAATATGCGTGTACCACTCAGTAGGTACATACAATTAAGATTATAGCGAATAGTACAGTACAAAGCCGTGTGATTTAGAATAACAATAGGCGGGAAGCGTCCGTCAACGAGCCATATCACTGACTCCGTACGAACCACAAAATAAATATAAGTAACAGAACAGTAGCTTCATACAAAGGCCGAATTCGGTCACACCAAGCACGCGAGGCAATGTATATACACACACACACACACACACACACACACGCACACCCAGTGGATAATCTGTGAAAATGCACGTTGTCTGTGTACAGCTTTGTACGTTCTTAGGAAGCTGATGGCCTGTTACGTTAATTTACTTTGTGGTACGAGCTACGAACAGGAGGCTGATTTCAATGTCCAATGTCGCTAGTACTACGATTGTTTTAACTGAGTTTTTATTTACATACTTATGCGGTAATCTTCATTGAAATTTAAGAAATGGGGAATATAATATGTATGTATTTATTTACAATAAGAATTACAATATACATAATTATTTACTAAAAATATTTACATTACAAAATCATTTAAAAAATCCTCCGCGTCATTGCCGACTGGGAAGGTTCCCAGAAAGCTGGCTGTGTTGCCACGTTGGATGGCGATACTTATTCTTTGGGCCAGAAAATAGCCAGCCTTCTGGTACTGACAAGCATCGATTAAGCATTTAGCAATGTCTATGTCTAATCATTCATTTAATAAGGTCACAAAACACTCAAATAGTTTTAAGTGAATGCGTCTGAAACAATGGCAACAGTCGCAACGTATTCCCTTTATTTGAAAAAGACTCAATTACGAACTTCGCCCAAAATATATTTTTTTAACAATTATTATTAAAGAAATGAACGAAATAAAAAGATTAATTTAATAAAGGACAAAACAGGTAGGTGTTTTCTGTCCGAAGATACTGAGCGGACTGATTTGTGGATTTTGTGATTTGCACAGATAGATGAAGCTCTCTATAACCAATTCCCGAGATTCTACCACCTAGCTGATGACCCCAATTCCCAGTCACCGACATATTACTTCAATCAAGTATATGTATCTATATTGTATAGAATAACTATAAATATTTAATATATATTTATACTATGATATTATTTTTACGCAGTTTTGACTACCTCTGATTTCTGTACAAAAAAAACACAAAGTAAACAGTATTCTATTTTGCCCGTTTTACCCTTAGAAATCATTTTCCAATATAAAAATCAACTTTTTATCAGTTAACAAATTAATTTGTTTATAACAATTAATAGCCCAACCGCACAAATTTTGTTTTCTTACCAATCGACGCCTTTTGGTCCAAGGTTTACAAAAAGTACAAATTTGTATAGGGGCAATCACATTTTCACTGATTGGTCAGTCATTTTCATTTCTAAGCACTTTTTCGGGGGTTTGCCGCTTGCCTATAACGGATTTAGAGAATATACCTAGTTAACTTATCATTTATATATAAGAATTAAAGTAAGAATTACAATATACAAAATATACATAACTAGGTCGCCACCCTGCTTCGCGGCAGCATATTAGAGCGCAGCAAGCATCACATATCTTTGTGTAAATTTTTTATTTTTTTTATTTTGAAAGCCAAAATTCAAAATTCGGGCTCCGTTAGAATGATGTCCTAGTTTCATTTGATATATAAATTGTTGAAATCGGTAAAGTATTGACAGAGATCTCGCATAAGAAAGGATTGAACTTTCTTGCACCATGAGAGCTTCGCTCGCTACGGTCTAATTTTTTTATTCGGGTTCAGTTCTAGGCCAATTGACTGAAACTCGTTCTTTATTAGGGCTAAATCTTGTAAAACTGTCTCTACTTTTCCCCCTAAAGTCCCGTCATCTAGGTAGAATTTTGATTTTATTTTTTGAATTATTGGGTTAGTGGCCAAACTGAAGATGACTGGTCCCAACCTACGAATAATGTATCCTAGGATACATTATTCGTAGGTCCAAACGGATCAATTCAAAAGGTGGTCTTTATAAATTAATTTTGTTGACTGACTATAGCATTCCCAAAGAAAATTAAAAATTTTGGGGATTCTAATTTGGCCTGTGTCAGCAAGGTGTTTACAGAGTTGAAGGCGTTTTTCAGGTCAACTTTCAAGATGACCTCTCCATTTTCGCTACTGTCAAGGTATGTTGCAAGCGAATGGATTGCGGCGTCACAACCTCCTTTTGAGATAGGTATTATATAAATATAAATGATACATTATTCGTAGAAATACACACATATTTATATGATATGTGTGTATTTATATTTATATAATAGGATATCAAAAAGAATAGTTTTTTTTATAAATATTTCCAGGATTTTATGCCATTTTGTGGCCAAAATTAAGTGAAGTGATTTCAGACTTGTAAAAATGTACATCGTACTATTTTACATGTACATACATATATATAATCGTTTTATTATGTATTTAGCAACTAATAGTGGTAATTCCCAGATAGCTTAGCTCGAGCCAATCCTGCAAGTGGGGTACCGGCTAATCACCGAGGCTCTCAGTCAGCAAAAAGTGGGTGTATAATATACCTCTGCCTAACTCCTGAGGAAAACAGGCGCGATTATAATATAGGTAATTTTAACAACAAAGACAACACGTTGAAGAAGTCATCAACGTATAGGGAATCGTAACGCAGATTTATTTACACTGATATATAAAGTACTGATTACTATCTAAAAGTTAATGGGACCTGTATGAGATAAACTATGATGTTATGTAAAATATGTATGGAAGGATGCGCTATCATGGCGATATAGAATCTACAAACAACAGACATTGTATTGCCGTATTACGTTGTTTTAGCATCGTTATAAATTGCGTAAAACGTCAATTATGAATGGACACTGATAATTTATATTATTTTTAATGTAATTGTATATAAGGACACAAGAAAGAAAATTAATAGTAGAAGAAAATACTATTTACACTTACTAAAACTATACTATACAGACTAAAATCTACACAATATACAGGCGTCAAAGAATTCCTCCGCCTCGTCGCCGACTGGCAATGTTCCCAGAAGGCTGGCATCATTGCCACGTTGTATGGCAAAGCTTATTGTTTGTTTGAGCTAAAAAGTAACCAGCCTTCTGGTCTTGAGAAGAGAACTCTAATTCTCTTCTCGAGACCTAAGAAGATTTTTAAATTAAATTTACATGTTGGTAGGTTTATGAATCGGTTTATTTATTCAACCTTTTTTTTAACACGCGTGGCATCCCTAATTTAATGTCAGAGATTGTCCATGGGTACTTGCACTACTATATAAAATCTATGCTATGGCATCCAGAGATCTTGTCAGGGGTGCTGTACCTCTATCTACCTATGCTTGTTTTCATCGTTATGCACCACCAAAGCAAAGCAAATACCGTTTGATCTCCAATATTAAAAATGATAAATAACTTATATTACAACCTGTGAAAGCACAAACCACGTGTTTTTCTAAAGTTGAGAAATCTGTCCTGTCTACGTATATTTTTTGCAAAATGATTAAATTAAATTAAACACGACCGGTAATTATTCAAATTAATATACTACGAGACAGAAGCTCGTATTCACAAGCCATTGTTTTTTGTTTCTGTTCATGTTTTGTACCACAGTTAAAAGACTAGACGTTAGGTACTTGTATACCTACTTACCTATTTTTATATACTTTGTTGGCGCACCAGCGCGGCATGCGACCGGCGAAACGAAACGTTGTTGGACGATCTTAAATGTATTCATACGATCATCTCACATCAAAACATGTCATATTTGAACACCGCCCGCGAAACTCGCAGTTTTAACGGTAATTATAGAAGAACCGAAATATACCTAAGGTCACCCGGTGCGAATGCAACTAGGGGGCTGAAGTAACTAATTTGATTTTCTTTTCAACTAACGGTAGTTATTAAAAGTGCCATCTAGGGTAAACTATATAATGATTGGCACTTTAAGGACTTTTTGAGTTAACTTTTTCCTTAAAATTTGGTATGTTAAGTGAATTAATTTGATCACGACTAAACGTTTCTTTGGTCTATGTGTTCATAAATAAAAATGCATTTAGTGTCGTAAGGCATAAATCTTTATTAAAATAAAAGAAATTCTATAAATTGGTCCAAAAGTACAATAATTGGCACCTGTGGTACAATGATTATCACATGAGAATCAGTCATTGGCACTTAATATTAATGACCATTTTTCTATACTTAATTAATCATTAATTAACAAGTATAATTAAAATTGGGTATTATAAAAAATATAGGTAGTTACAACAAAGTTAAGTTTTACTTAGTTACTATATAATTATAAAGATCTGGATCAGTAAAACTAAGTGACTAGTCATCACTGCAACTAGGATCGTTTAAAAAATCTGAAAGCTGTTTTTTTATTACTGAAAGTGTCTCTCCTATTCAACACTTTCTTGGGAATAGGTTTTGGCAAAACAAACTCCTTTATAACAGCACGTTTATCGTATTGTTGCCATGATAGCAATATCGACATGGCAACAATCAGCAAATCAGCAATGATTGAAAGAGAGTTATAAAGCTTATAGTCACATTTACCCCATGGGGGGGCTTATGTAATTTTTACTGATCTCATGCAACAATAACGTAATTACTGAAAAACCTTAGAATTTTGATACTGTGTTATATGTCGAAACTGTTCATTAAAATATGCTTTATTAGGTATATGTATTAGCAGTATCCCTAATTAACCCTATTATCTATGTAGATTATGCTGGAGGGAGGCAAAGTTAAAACTTTATTTTTTATAGTCCCATTCGCCCCGGGTGACCTTATGTAGGTACCTATAAAATATAGTCCACTTATTTATAACACCAACCCACGAGAACATACTTACAACTCCGAATTTTTAACGGTAAGGTAAATAGCCTAAGGGTATTGGTATCTCATTTTCAACCGACTTCCAACGCGGCTTACGGGTAGTGCGATTTCATAGAAATCGTCAATTTACGTTTATCAGTGGTTTCCAACCGCCTGGTTCGTAGAAGCCCAAATATGGTCCGCTTTTTTTATTTTTTTATTTGTATATTTAATTTTTTTTTTGAAAAGTAACCCAATCCCAGGTTGGGTTGCGTTGCAGTTGCGTAAAGAACTTCGTTCCTGACGGGGCTTCCCCGACCGCACAATTATTTTCTTTTTATATATTTTACCTTTGGACCATATTTACGGACTGGGTCAACCAAGTTTGAATTATTTTTTACTTGATAGTGGTCCCATTTCAATTTGGTCCCATTCTAACAATTATTTGGTCCCATTTCCGTAATGTGAAGTCGGTAGTTGTCAATTTTTAATATGACTGACTAGCCACAGTCGACGGTGTAAGTACTCGTAGGACATATCTACCTCTTCCATTCATTGTATAGGCACGTAATTGATATGCTTGACCCCAAACACAATGGTTGTTTGTATAGTAGACTAGACTACATATAAAACCCATTCATCGTGCCTTGAAAAGGTTTATTTACTTTGTGGTTCTATAGTTGTATTGAAATTTCACATATTGTCATCGTTCAAGCTTTGAATTTCAAATTATTGTTTGATTTTGGTATAGGTTGAGGACCACATGTAATTTTCCAAAGTGTAAAATACTAGTGGACTAGTACTAATGATGGTAACGTGATATTATATCCGTGGATGGCGGACAGACATTGATATGTCGACATAAATGGGTATATTTTTTTTTCCTCACTCCTATTCAAAAAGTGGCGTTCTGGTCCTACATAAGGGCGCCTAAAGTAGCTCCTTTTTGTTCAGAAACTTTTCAGCGGGCAATAATGAGATTTGAATTTGGAACATGAATCTTTCATAGTAATCCAACCAAAAAAACAAAACGAAACAAAAACAAAACGCAGGAACCTTTTTCATCGCTAGTACATTTCTTTTTTTTCATAGAAAACGATGAAAAGTTGTATTTAAGACTCAAGAGTAAAATTATTTAATCAGGCGAGCGACTTACTTTGCATCCTTTGCTACGCTCAGGATTCTACTATAGAAATCCTTCGCTTCGCTCTGGACACAAAATAGCACCTTCGACAACAATATAACATTTTTCTCCCTTGACATGAAAACTACTATTTTTGTTTTTTGTTATGTAATCACTTATTTGCTCGTGCATAAATAGTTCATTGATTTGACGTAATTTATTAATTAATAATAGTCAAAAGTTTTATTCTCCATATCCAGCATATAATTTGGTGGTACGCTTTCTACCGGTCTCTTGGAAATTGTCCCTTGTTTATATTTATTTTCTGTGTTTGAGTTACATGCAGCTACGATGACCACTACCGACAACATCGAATTTTTGCTTCATATCATATTCATAATTTCTACATGGCGCTATTAAGGTTAGCGATGTTGTCGGTAGTGGTCATCGTAGCTCAGTTGGCAGAGCAGTCCCCCTGTTAGGGAAAGGCCGTGGGTTCGAATCCCGCCGATGACATCAGTTTTAGGGATCTATTTATAATTTCTTTCTTAATATTTTAAGAATAGTTTTAGCAAACTCATTGCTTTGAAATACAAAAATATATTGTGTAAATTGTTCAAAATATGACGCGTCGCGACGGGAACGGGAAAATATCCAAATTACCACGCGGACGAAGTCGCGGGCGACCACTAGTTACCTATATAATATTCGAGTGCCAAGATTCCGCGTTGTATTTGTACTGAATCCAATATCTATAGTATTTTTGATCTAAGCCTACGATGTTTAATTCATAATTGTTCCTTACATTGATACAAAATCTATTCAGAAACTAAAATGGCGCATTATTGAACATAAGTTATCCTTACATACGTTACCCGCTTTGGGCGCCCTTCCTCCACTGAGGATTGAGAATGTCACAATGTCATCAGTCTCAATGTCACAACCGGAGCGTAACGTTTCCCGTTTACTTAACTGTTCCAAAACTGGTATCAATAATCGTTTGAGATTCAAAATGTCGACTGTTTGCCAATTATTTGATGTGCCTCCTGTTCTCTTGAAACTTCGGTGGTGGTAATGCCGAAGCAACCCGGCCTAATGCCAATTAGGTACCTATGCGATGGGCTCAATCACAGCCAATCACAGGTCTCTAATGTGAATTACACGGAAAAATGTTCCGCGAGTGAGTTCGATTTATCGAACTCACTCGCGGAAGAGGGCTTCTCTGACTGTTTGACTTTTATGTCCGTTGTACACATTGCATACAGTTGGCAGTTGGGTTGTAGTTGGCGTTGGCGACAAAACTGGCCGGCAATTGTTGTCAGTTTTTCGTGCAAACATCAAAAGATCACGTGGGACGTGCATCAATGCAGAATGATCAATAAGTCAATGGATAAACAGTGACCTGATAATTTGATTTAATCGCTGGCCCAGCTCCTTGGCCCAATGTGTACGCGTACCTTTACAATTTTAACGGTACTTTGAATGCAGGGTTCTTCATTCTGCACATTTATTTACATGACCGAAATTTTCTACGATATCTTTTGTTGACATATTCAACAACAGCTGATATTCGTAGAAAATTTCGGTCATATGTGTTGTTGATCGATTAAGGTCGACGACGCGACGGCCAATGGCCAAGACATACCAGCAAATCCTACTAATATTACGAGTATAAACGCGAAAGTTTGTGAGTATGTAAGTATGTATGTATGGATGGGTGTTTGTTACTCTTTCACATAAAAACTACTGAATGGATTTTAATGAAACTTTACAATAATATAGCTTATACATCAGAATAACACATAGGCTACAAGTTATAAAGATGTTGTGTGAATTGTTCAAAATATGACGCGGTGCGGGAAAAAATCCAAATTACCACGCGGACGAAGTCGCGGGCGACCACTAGTCGTTTATAATATCTTTACATACCAGCCATACGCTGAAATGAAATCCACAGAACATAAAATCGGCTAAGTGCGTGTCGGGCCACGCATAGAATAGGGTTCCGTAGTCACCCATATTAGCATCTATAACTCCTGAACAAACAAAAGTGTCTAATCCGTTATAGTTTTCCTTGAAAGTTTATAACATGGACTACCATCGTAAATATTTTCAGATTTTTGGAGCCAGATGTTTCGATTTTAGAGGGGGGGATGCTCTGTTTTACCCAAAAAATCTCTCAAGCGAATACTTAAATCAAAAAATGGTTTAAGCAACCTCTCAATGTTTTTAAAAGACCTATCTAATGATACCTCACACGCTGTGGTGGTCTGTGGTGGTAGACGCAAGAAAAAAAAACCTGGTTACGTGTAGGGGAGGTATCCCAAAAAAATATATTTTTCATAATTTTCCTTTAGCTCTTTGTCAACGTAGTAAATACACATATCCATGCAAAGTTTCACGTTTCTGGCCGAGGACAGACATGACGAAACTATAAGGGTTCCGCAACTTGAACTACGGAACCCTAAAAAGAGAGAACATCACAATATGCAAAGACATGTTTAATCGAAGCCATCTATATTATTAGAAATAGAATTTGAACGATTTGCATTTAAAGTAGGGAGCTATGTATTGTAATAAAGCAGTTTTACGTAATGTAAGTAATTATTCTTTATCAGCAGTCACTATTGAATATTATTATTTTTCATTATACTACTTACTCATTTTTATATTTCTGTATTGTTCAAATAGCAAAGCGAACTAAGTATATCAAATTGGACTTTTCAGACCAATTATTTAGCTGTGAAATTTAGATTTGTTCAGCTAGCCTTCTAAGAGCTCACTGACATTGATAAGGTGGAATTCTACTTGGGTAACTACGCGGGGTAACAGTTTTGTATATATTGTTATACGCAGAGCTTTGCATTTGTGTGAGTGACCACTTGACCACGAGTAAGTAGAGTAAAAACTCTTTTTGTAGCTGTGTGTACAACACATGTGTGTCTAAAAGAGGTCACATACGTTCACGTACACTGCACTCACACAAATGCAAAGCTCCGGTTATCCCTCGCGAACTGTACTAGTTTAATTTTGGTTTTGTTTATATTGTCGATAGTGAACAAGCACTCCAACGTAAATTGCAATGTATCGTTAATAATATTATAATCTATTTATATAATACGCCAGTGAAGCCACTTCTCCTCCTAAACTAAGAGTCGCACAGTCAAGTGTGGCACACCGTTGGAAAGGTCGTGGTCTCAAGTGGTGCGATAAGATTAGAAATTTGACAAAAAGTAAAAAAAAAAAATGATTACTTGCGCAGTTTGCGCTAAGGGTTGCTAGTACTTAATAAGGTACAAGAAATGAATATAAGTAGAATAACTAGAAACGTATCGGAAAAAGATCGGAGGATAATTGAATTAACCTCTGAAGCGCAATACGCCCTTACGGGTGTACACATCAAACACGAAACTCGTCATTCTTATCTATTGTTAAAACTGTATTAGGAAATTAAAACCCGTTGCGTATAGTTTAAACCAGCCTTTCCCTAAGTGGGTGATAACGCCCCCTTGTGGGCGCTGCAGGCCTAAAGGGGGGCGGTGAAACCCAGAAAAACTTTGAAGTATTGTCAAAAGTCGCCACTTTAGACAATAATCCAAAGTTTGGTTGCTTCTTGATAATAAAATACACAACATACATCTCAAAAAAATGGAAATTCCTGTGTCTAGTATTCTTAGAGATTTTTTTCAAAATGTCTTGTATTCACCAAGATTAATAAAAATCATCGGTGTCGCTAGTGGACGCCAGCGCTTACCAGGGCGCACTCTTCATTTGAAGTTATAGTGGTTTTTAAGTAGGTAAAAAAATGGGGGCGCTAAAAAATAACTTATTATCAAAGTGGGCAGTAGACAAAATAAGTTCGGGAACCCCTGGTTTAAACGAAGCAAACAGACAGCGGAAGTGACTTTATGGTATCTAGGTAATCACAACATAGGTAACCGGATTTTTAATCGCTACGCCATGGTATGGGAACATATTTGCCAGTCTTGTGCAGTCTTGTCTGCAATTCAGCCTTAGCCTTAGCGTCTCTAGCGAGTTATAGTAAGGTAAGGTATACAAATAAGGCCTACTTTATTTCAAACACTCAACTATATAAAATACCGGTCAAGTGCGAGTCGAAGTCGCGCACAAAGGGTTCTGTACAAAAAAGAAACAATCACGTTTGTTGTATGGGACTTATGGGAGCCCCCCTAAATATTTACTACGTATGCAATGCATGCTGCTGTTGTAAAAGACTGACCGAAGTGTTAAAAATTAAAAATAAAATTCTATTCTGCAAATTTTACAAATGTGAAAATTTGTGAAATGTGTGAAAATTTTACATTGTTTGCAAAAAAACAATGGTCTCATTGTTTTTTTCGGTGATTATTCCTCGATGGTATGTCCGATTTTCATTGTTTTTTGTTCTAAGCCACCCTCACGCCACACGTTATCACTGTGGTAAGTTTGAAGGAGATCGGTTCAGGCGTTTAGGAGGAGTATGCAGACAAACGAAATACATGAGTCGCCTAAGATTGAGCTTCGCTCAATTATATTCTGTCTTTTAGTATTTGTTCTTATAGAGGCACTAGAAATACATCATCTGTGAAAATTTTAACATTCTAACTATCACGAGATACAGCTCGGTCGGACGGACAGACGCAGCGAAGTCTCAGTAATAGGGTTCCCGTTTTACCCTTTTGGTACGGAACCCTAATTACCCTTTGGGTAGGCATGGGACCCTAATCAAAATGAACGCCGTTCGTTTGTCTCGCTAAAACTCGCGAACGGCTGGACAGAGTTGGCTAATAAAATAAGATAATTTTTGATGTGAATGAACCTTTCCAGATTACAGGCCTTATTTAAGAATTGGCCTTATTTTTAACAAGGGCCTACCTTACTTAATTTAAAAACTGTATATTTTAAATACATTGTTAAACTTTAAACACTCATAAAATGAATCATTCTTGGTCAATTGTTCGCTCATCCAATTGTACCAAACATTAAATGTATTTGTTGGAAACCTCCATTGTCCATTTTAAATACGTCTACAAAAACCCTACATTGAAGTGATATTCATTCGTATCTCATACAATACTTAATTAATTATACAAACTTGGTCTTTAACTGAAAACATTAGCTACACATGAACCACAATATAATTAAAAGTTTGTTAGTCTGAGATTTACAAAAAGAAACAACATCTTGACGTGTCTATCTGTGAGGAATCTAGTAACTAACAGACGCCCGTGACGTCGACTGCTTGACAAATTATATACACAAAAACCTTCTTCGAGAACCACTCTATCCATTGGTGAAAACCTCATCAATATCTGTTCAGTAGTTTTAAAGATCTACGCATACATACAGAACGGGCGACTTTGTTTTATACTATATGTAATGATACCCTATCGCCGTCCTGCAAAATGTCTATCTACCTACATGACATTTCCATCAGTTTTCTTATTCGCAATGCTGACTGGAACATATTACGAGTATAAAAGAAAATTACTAAATCGAAAAGAATTTTTAAATCGAATCTATATATAGCCAACTTACTAGACCAATAAAATTTATACAAATATAAAGACAGAAATTATAAACTTACCTAAATAAATAATTGGTAAGGAGCCATCTTAAAATGTATCCTATCGTATTTCAGCACTAACTTGGTCGGTAGGTAGCTCCAACTTACCCTTAATAGCACGATCTAGAAATTATATGTACACCTGACCTTGTACCTTGAATATCTTTTTTAGCACAGACATCTACATCTACATACCGCAAGGTTTAATTGTATCAATTCAAAAAACTACAAGAATTATTGCCCCTGATGGATAATTTTCGACGTTCCTTGCTCGGTCTAATATAGTTTATTAGAAAGCCGTCGGTCAGGTTTTTAACGAATAACTACATACATAATATTATGTCGTTTTATAACAAGTAGGTATCGGTCAGTATGACCTCTATCAGTTATACACCTATTGCTTATGGTCGCTACACTTCCGAGTGTGTCAATGAATGACCTACCTACGCTACGAGATGTGTATTGCTACTAGGTAGAAACTGTTACCGAAAGACTTCGATTAAATAAACATTTGATCGAAGTCGAAAGATATGTAATTAATTGGGAATTCGATTCCTCGTAGGCCTTACCACTTGGCTCTGACGAACAGTCAATGCTCAAAAGCGCATTCACATCATTATACTGCAATAACTTGACTGTGTGCGGATGCTTAGACTGCAGTGGTTGGAATGCACTTTTAAGCTTTCCTTGTTCCCCCTACCTCCTTCTATATCCTAACGGAAAACGAGAGGTTTTATTACGTTATGTTAAAGTTAGAGCCTGTACGCGAAAAAACTTGGAAATAAAACTCAGGTCTACTCTTTTCCAATCGCGATCAGTAATTACCATCATTCCATCAATCATGCGAGTATAATTACAATCCTACAGTTACATATCACTATATACCTATTATAAAACAATAGTCCGAGACGCCCAGGACTGTAATTGGCTGTGCCATGGCAGATAAATGCACGTAAGATTCTGTTGCCTTTCATCAACTTTTCATCGCAAGGCAATGGGTTTCAATTTTTTTCAAAATTACAATATAGCTGCTACTTTTTATTAAATTTATTCGGCCATTTTGGACATAACCCTTTATAAATGTGCCCGGTGACGGCAATAGGCTTGCCCCCTATTACGTGGGACTAAAAATACTGGCAAGTTGTAGGTGTGTAATGCACCTCTCCCTCCCCCTTCGGGGATATAGGCGTGTTATGTGTGTGTGTATAATTTATCAAGCGGGCGAAGCCGCGGGCGTCCGCTAGTACATACCTACATAATATCAAAAAGATAAATACCAATTATAATTTGTTCGTTAAAACAAACAAGAAACACGACGTTTTATGTAGGCACACCGAACACGGGATCTACAAACAGTGATCAGCGATTTAAATGTCATGAATGGTAGAATGAGGTAGGTAGGTATTCTTTTTTTATATCTGCAACGAACCAGGCACATTAAACATTTGATAAGCCACGTTGAATTTTCAGTACTTACTACAAAATGAATGAAAATAATTAAGGATACATATTTAATTTGGACCATTATCGTATTCGAAAATAGTAACTACGAGTATAAAGGCTGAGCACACGTACCACTGGATACGACAACCACAAAAGCAACGGAAACACGTGGTCGGGTACTATTTTGTATATTATACATTTTGTTGTTGAACACAACGATATTATTGGTATCAACATAATCGCAACGTCACATAGCTACCAAAATGCAACCACCGTACAATGCCTACGCAACGACTTCGATATTTGTAGATACTATACAACGCAACTGCAAAAGCTGCAGCGACACTATTAACACGTAACTCATTTATAAATCGACTTCAAAAAGAGAAGGCTGTTCTCAATTGGACTAAGTATGTATGTCCATTTTTTTTATGTTTCGTCATAACATTAAATTGGGTGTACTGATTTCGAAAATCTATATATTTAATACGACAATTTCCCCGTCCGTCTGTCCTTCCGTCGCGTTTTTCAATTTACATAATTTTTTTTTTATATTTTATATAATATAATTTGTTTTTTTTTTTCTATTTTATTAATATATTTTGTTTTTTAAATTTGTTTTTATATTTTAGGCGATACAAAGTTCGCTGGGATAACTAGTTTTTATTAAAATGAAAGCTCCTGTGTGGTCGCATTTCAATTTGGTCCCATTCTGACAATTTGCAGTCGGTTTTCGTCACTGCGATTTTGTGTGGTTGTCGCGTCATTGTCGTACGTGTGCTGGGAGCCTAATAGAGTTATCGATGTAAATAAAACGTGTCGTTCATTGTCAATGTTAAAGGCTAAACGAGTTGACTATACGTAGAACCTTTTGTGTAATCAATCTTGTACATTAAGGACATCCAGTTCAATAAACAACTACCTTAAAATCGACAAAAAGATATGTACTTTAATTCATATTCATGAAGTGCTTAGTTTACTTTGTATGTACATACATATAGACATAAATTACGCCTGAATCCCGAAGGGTTAGGCAGAGGTGCATCGCACACCCACACCTTGCCAATGATTTTGATGATGACGTAACAGGAGGCAAGCCTTTATGGTGGCATGAATTTTCTATATTAAGTACCCTAGAGATATCCCGAATAAAGTGTTTTCACCCCTTGCGGCCGGGGGACAAGTGTGGCGACCCCACAAACTTGAGGTTAACCTTCTATTGACCTCCCACACATGTCCCAAAAATAAAATTGCGTCCTCTAAAAAATTTAACAATACGCAATATTCGGTCCTTAAATTGTAACATTTCAATGGACTATTACATACAGAACTTACACTCCGACGTTAATTAAAGCACATTCTTTTGTTTACAGAGAACATCATTCGAACATTAGGGTTGTCCACTAAAATAAAATATATACCAGCATAATTTGACCAATAATTATGACGTTAATGCCTCAATATCAACTCTATGGTCAATGCCGTGTCACAAACAAGAGACAACCCTTACTGACTTACAACTTCAAGTTGTAGGTGACGTCACGTATTTTTTACGATTGTTAGGCGAGTGACATAGCCCTGGTAATAGGGGGCAAGCTTATTATTGTTACCGGGTACCATATACCTACTTAGGTACAATAGAAAATCAATCAATATTTGAAAGCAGTGAGTTTGCTTAAACTAGTCTTAAAATATTAAGATACTCGTAGAAATTATAAACAAATAACAAAAACTGATGTTATCGGCAGGACCTGAACCCACGGCCTTTCACTTACAGGGGAAATGCTCTGACCAATACCAACATTAAATTTTTGCTTCAAATCATAATTTCTAGATCGCGCTATTACGGTTAGCGTTGATTTGTTGGCTACGTTGTGTAAAGGAAAAACATTTTTTTGTAATTTTCCCCCAACCCTTACCAATTTAAAAAACCAGTAAGGGAATACTAGTGCCAAGTTTCGTAGAGATTGGATACCAAATGGGGCCGCTAGCCCGGAAAAGCATTAAAACGTTATGTGACCCTATTTACCCCAATTTTCCCCCCAACCCAAGAAAGCTCACCATGAATTTATTGTCTTAAATCTTAGATCAAAAAGACCTAGATTACCGATCTATTTTATAGATGGCATTTGTTATAATTACCTATATAGTAATCGAATGCCAAGATTCCGCGTTGTATTTGTACTGAATCCAATATCTATAGTATTTTTGATATAAGTCTTAAATCAAGGAACACTTGTTCCAAGTTTCGTGAAGATCGGATAAAAACTGTGGCCACAGACAGACGAAAGCAAAATTGTCCAATCTCGAAATGTAGACACTTAGATAGCTCTGTCAATAAAAGTAAAAAAAAAACACATGAAAAACAACAATTTTCAACACTTTTCTTAGTCTGTCTGTTTGTTCCGACTCATCTCTGAAATGTGTTCATACAATATGTTGAAATTTTTTGGTCGAGGAATTCTATAACGCGTGTTTGCAGATGTTTTTGTTGATATAATTTTAATCTAGCAACTTATTACTATATTATTCTACTGTATGTATATATATTTTAGACATTCTTACACAACGTGATCTAGCTCAAATTAAGCTAATATGAGCTTGTGCTATGGGATATAGACGACTGATAAACATACTTATATATTTCTAAATACATATATTATTATACATATAAGACACCCAAACTCCGAAACAAATATCTGTGGATCACACAAATATTTGATTGGACCCGGAATCGAACCTGGAGCCTCAGGGACGGCAGTCACATCCTTAAACCACTACGCCACCGAGGCAGTCATATTAATATAAGGCATATTAATGTCCATGTCCAAAAATTATTAAATTAATTATTTAAAAACTAAAAATAAACTTGAATTTAGAACTACGTACATACTTTTTTGTTGTATTATTTTACGGTGTAACTCTATAGAGCTGTGAAATTATTTTCCTGTTTTAATAATGTGTACTTAATATTTTTTTTAATAAAAAAGGTTGTAGTAACAACTTTGTATGCTTCTAAACTGATGGATATCCGACGAAAGCCGAAGCACTATATAATTCCAGAAGGAAATTAAGAAAATAGTAACACTGTGCGTAGTTGTTTGTACATTACGAATATTATGTTAATTATGAAAAATGAATAAAAATACAATACAATACAATACAATACAAATACTCTTTATTGTACACAAAAAAGAAAACATACAATTAGGAGACTTAACTTAAAGATAGTACAAAAGGCGGCCTTATCGCTAAAAGCGATCTCTTCCAGACAACCGAGATGGATGGATAGCGAGTTAAAGAAATTAAAAGGGTAGCGTACAATACGTGAAAGAGAAAAGATAAATAAAGCTTAGTAAATAATAAAATAAAGATAAGAAAGAGTAATATGTTATAGTAATAAAAATACAACAATTATGTAAGTACTTAGGTATATATGTATAATATAATACTTACTCGATTGAAACAGAACAGATGAAATAAAAAAAATAATTAAAATAAAGTTCCAAATAAAAGCATGATTCCACGCAATTGTGAGAAATTTTACAAATTAACGTCACAAAACTTTGTCAATGATCGCGTCAGATGTCACTTTTTCGATACATTTCACGTCACAAGTTATTTGCAAACCCCTCATACGGTTGACGGAAGATCACTGAGGGAATAGTACTAGGAAGGTATTAGATAAGTACAGTAGTACAATACGCGTAATACTAAGCGTACGTGTGATACTAAACTCGTAATCTCCGATGCCTCCTACAGTTTGAACTATAGGCGTGCGGTCGCACAGAATCAGCGCGGTACTGTGGCATTCAGATGTCTGCGACAGCAGTTTTGCACATCCAGGCTCACACCTCCGCCCCACCTTTCATAATAATATCTGCTAATTAACTTATAAGGTTACAAGGTGAACATAATTCTTTATGAGGTTACAAACATCATTTCCGTGGTGTTATAGACGCGACAAATCTTAAGAAATAATGTCGATTTCAAGGTTTCAAATTTGATCTGTGTTTTTAATTTGTAACGTTTAGGAATTGAGAATCGGGGAAGGTACTTGATGAGAACTATGATGATTCCCTGAGATAAGAATGCGCAATAAGGATTTAAGTGTTACATTGGTATGATGTAGGTAAGCGTTAGGGAACAAAATCCGACCGGTCTAACTACAAAACTTCTATATTATTTTTAGTTAGTACTATAATAGTTAGTTTCTCGACTATCGGTAGATGGCGCTCTGGCGTACTATTCCCTATTCTGTGGTTACAGACAGCTAAGACATATTGTATTGTATGTACTCTGATACCTTATTAGAGTAACACCTAGTTACTTATCCAGTCCAGAAAAAAGTTAAGAGCTATGCACCATCAAAAGTTAGCGACAGCGTGAAAACGGTATGTAATAGAGATATTTCACCAATTTTTAGGGTTAACTAGAAAAAATATCGGAACCCTTATAGTTTCGTCATGTCTGTCCCTTCATCCGTCCAAAAAATGGAATTTTGCACTTGGCTGGTTTTTCGTTTTACCTACGTCTAAGGGCGACGTAAGAGTCCTCTCACACGAATCTTTCTAATTAGTCTCTAGTATAAGTATAAGGTTGCGCTTATTCAGCATTTCGATCTTATAAAAGTTCATTGGAAATGGCCATAGTAGTAAGTCACTATGACCGCTTTGGATTCCCAGTCGGGTAAAGCGGTTCTTGACAAGATTTTTTAAACCAAGTGCCTATTTTCCACAAAATTAAAAAAATAACACCTAATATTATTCTTGCAGAATGCGTTCAAAATAGTATCTTTTTATAGATTTTTTTTTTAACTTAAAGTTCACCTGGCCGTGTTGAGTTGACCTCCCCTAAACGGTTTTCATGATTTGTAGCAAATTGGCGAATTCAGATAAGTAAGTTTCCTCGATAATTAGTACGTCACTTTTTTTGCAAGTAGAGACGATTAACTCATTATTATTAATTATGATTAGATAGGTAATTGGTAGATAATTATTATTTCTCGTGTCTTCCTATATTGTTTGGGCTTTCTGTCTATTCCGAGACTGATGGCAATGAAGGTTTAGAATAGATGTGTTTGTTGGTAATACTATCTACTGAAATATGCACACACACGCATACACACATATCACGCCTATATCCCCGAAGGGTTAGGCAGAGGTGCATTACACACCCACAATTTGCCAGTATTTTTAGTCCTACGTAATAGGGGGCAAGCCTATTGCCGTCAACGGGCACATTTATAATGGGTTATGTCCAAAATGGCCGAATGAATTTAATAAAAAGTCGGTAGCAGCTATTTTGTAAATTTGAAAAAAATTTAAGCCTTGTGTTGAAATGTTGATGAAAGGCAACAAAATCTTACGTGGCAGGCGCTGTGGCACAGCCAATTACAGTCCTGAAATATGTTGTGAATTTAATTGACTGTATCGATGCTAGTGTATCAATATAATCCGGGTGTGTGTTATTTTTAACTCCGTGACTTTGCCTTTACGTCCATAGCCGGGCTTCTCAGGTACACCATCACTCGTAAGGATAACACCAGGCCATTCGGAAAGAAAATACAATAAGAGCTTTATTGATAAAAATATGAGCATCACTTTAAGATAAATAGGTAAGTACTATTAATTGTACAAAAATATGTTACAGTGTTACACATGCCTTTTAAATAATGTACAATATGCAGCCTTATAGATAAAGCGCAATCTCTTCCAGGCAACCTTAGGATGGAAAGAATACCGTAAGAAATTATAGGGGTTGTTTACTTAATGTCGTTGCCTACCAATATCGTTTAGTAGATGGGATGGGATGCCAAATGTTATAGGGTCTGAGCAGGGAAATATCACCTATACTAGATCCGAGTCTGTGACGAGCATAGAGCAACGAATTTGGTCCCTGTTCGACCCATGTAGGTCTATGGTAACGAGTGACGAATAACCTTAAGCATGGAATTTCAATAAACTTTGGATGCTAGATTTAGTTTTGCTATTTAATTACGTTTGATAAAAAAAAACATAGTTTCATGATCTTTTAGGTGATCTGTCCAAGGATCATTAACATATGTAGGTATATCCTCACATACAGTACGGGTACAGACCTTCTATTTTCCTAATGTCCTTCGTCTCGTATGCATATGCTTCGGCTTTCGTCGGATATCTATCGGTTTGGAAGTTATTAGAGTTATTATACCGCCCCTTTTTATTATTAATATACATTTGAATAGGGGGAAGCTGATTAAGTCAGTCGCAGGCAAGACAGATATTTATAATTTCACAGCTCTATAGAGTTACACACTGAAATCAAAACAAAACAACAATACTAAATTCTAACACACAACACAGTTCTAAATTCAAGTTAAATTTTAGTTTTTAGTAGATAAATCTAATAATTTATGGACATGGATATTCGGTTGCATTCGAAAAAAACGTTGATTGCCGAGACTGCCCGAGAGATATTAAGAAAGTAGAAGCACCGCACGTATCTTTGAACCCATTTTACGGTATATATATATATATGGTATTATAACTGAATGTGAATAAAAATCGTTCTGTAATAAACAAGCGCACAACAAACAATTTCACGCTACCAACGAAAAATATTACTAAGTAAAACGTGTACATACGCGATTTAATATTTATTAATATTGCGATATAAAGCAATACAGTAAATTTCTTCCTCGTATAGCATAGCTCGAAGAAATGCCTTGCAGAAATATTATGAAAAAAAATTACGCAATAGATTTATTTATTTTATTTATTTATTTATGATTTATGTACAATACACATAGAAAAAAGAACACAAAAACAGTAGTACAAACAAAACAGTGAGCATAGTACAAAGGCAACTGCTTATTCCTAAAGGAATCTCTTACAGAAGGCCTGAACGGAGATGTAGGGGTGAGAGGGTGACGCGTGTGCAGTGCAAGTAAATAAACTTACATAAACTAAGGGGGCATATATACATGTATAAATACATACTGTGCTATAATAAACTTACATAAAGGTATACTACATTATAATATAATAGGTAGCTAAGATTAAGAGGAGACGTAATGAGCTTTAACTTTCTTTTTAAAGAGATGGAGTTCTACAGCTTTGTATGTCAGGGGGCACTCCCCCCTGACTCCACCAGTCCACCAGTTCCACAGTCTGACGGCATGAACGGTAAAGGAAAAGGAGAAGTAATCGGTTTTGTGGGAGGGACAATTTAGTCGGTACTTAAGTTGAGACCTACACTGGGTACCGGGTGCATTCACGTAAGAGAACCGCTCCCGCAGGTAGGAAGGATAAGCGGGATTGAGAGACACTCGGATATTATGTCTCCTTTTCAATATCCTGTATATTGAAAAGGAGACATAATATCCGAGTGTCTCTGCGACGGCGGATTGGGAGCCACTCGAGTTCCTTGCGAAAGTGTGAGACGTGGTCATATTTACGAAGATTGAAAACAAGACGCATACAGAGATTTTGCAAGCGCTCGAGTTTGTCCAACAGCTCCTCAGTAGCATCCAAATAGCAGGCATCTGCGTATTCCAAGATAGGCTGAATTAGGGTCTGAGCGTGAGACTTTGATATCCAGGGGCAAAAGTTTAGATCTTTAAATCCATTGTTAAAATTGAGTGGACTTATATTATAGTCATCATCATAATCTAAAGCTTAAAACACACGGTCCGTCACGACGACGACGGACACGCGACACAAGTACGACGTATGCTACGCGACTTGGGAAACAGCGACACACTGGTCCTACGTCTTACGACGTCTGACGTTTACATTATCTACGCGCTATGACACTTTAAACGTGTGTGACAGCGTCGTACGTGTGGGATAGCATGGGAACACGCGAATCTGGCGCGGTTATGCCTAAGCCAGCGCAGCGTGGTGAATGACCAGTGTGTTCGTTACCATACAAATTGTATAGGCCAGATCCTCAGACTAAAAGAATAACATAATATTATTTTAGTCTGAGGCCAGATCCTGTTCAGATGTAATAGTGCGTGGTGTACGTCGCATGTGAAGGATGAGTTTCCCCGTCCCTTCATAGCCTTAACCAAGTATGAAAATCTACGGTGTAATTTAAAATAATGGTCACAATTATATACGGTACGCTTAATAAAATATAAGTATATAATAAATGATGCATACAATGTAATATTGTTTGCAAAAATCTGCAAAAATATATCTCGTGCGCTATGCTATTACGGTTTTGAGACATTGTTGATATATCCCCTTTACTTTTATTTATGATTTTACAGTGAAATAGTCGTAGATATTCAGGGCCGTCTTTTAACTATTTGTGGCCTTGGGCATAGTAGGATAATGGGGCCCCTAGGATATTGACAGACCACTATTAACCCGATTGCGTCAGTGAGGGTTATGTTTTACACGCGTATCTATTTATGTACCTATGTATGTTTCTTTCTTTTCCCCTCTACAGGCCTATAACGACTGGATAGATTTCGATGAATGAGGTCTCAAATGAAGTGAATAAAAAGTGTATTTGGGCTTTTGGGCGACATATATTATTATATCAATATAAGAACACGTTAAAGAGAAGGGTTAGAGCAGCACTACTGGAAACTTATAATGCTACATAGTTGTCATTTTCATTTTCTATTCAGGTTTGATAGGTTTTACATAAGTAGTAGGTATAATTTATAGATATTAGGTATTAATTGTAAAAATATGTAAAGAGGTGCAAGCTTGCCAACAAACTGCGTCTGCAGTTTGGCGAGATATTATACGTAGGTCACGCTATAAGTTTTGCGTAACTTAAAAAAACAACATTGTAAAACCAAAATATTATGTTTATTGCTTTTCAAAATACTCTCCTTTACATTTTAAACATTTTTTCATGCGATCGAACCATTTTTTAAAACAGGAGGACCACAGATCTGAAGGCATGTTTTCTACATGCTGATTGAACGCTATCACTGCCTCTTCGGAGTTGGTACAAGTGAAACCTCTCATCAAATCTTTGATTTTGGGGAAAATACAGAAATCACAGGGTGCTAGGTCGGGGCTATGCGCAGGATGGGTGACGAGTTGTACTTTTTCGGAAGCTAAAAATGACTTTGTTTTGTTGGCCGTGTGTAAAGAAGCGTTGTCATGATGTAGGAGAACGCGGCTTTTGGGTCGTATTTCGCGGACTTTTTCTAACACCCTGGGTAAACAAGTGGTAGAATACCACTCCGCATTAACACTCTTTTGATCTTCAAGTGGAATTGTACAGATGGGACCCGTACCCGTAGCTGAGAAAAAACACGCGATCATTTTTTTTACCAACGTTTCTCGCCTGCCTCACTTTTGTTGGCTTGTTCTCATTTTCAAACACCCATTCATAAGATTGCTGTTGTTTGTTTTTTTCGGGTTCAAAACAATAAATCCACGTTTCGTCTCCTGTGACAATGTCATAAACAGCATTAGAATGTCCGTGGTCGTACTTCAGTAGCATCTGTGAGCACCATTCGACGCGAGCCCGCTTCTGCTCCGCTGTCAGTCCATGAGGGATCCAACGACAACAAAGTTTCCGAACTTTCAATTCTTCGTGTAACATTTTCTGGATTTGACTCATACCAATCGCCAATAGTCCTTGAATTGTCTCATAGGTAATCCGCGGGTTTTCTTCAATTAACCGCTTAACAGTAGCCACATTATTTTCGTTGACGGCAGTTGAAGGCTGCCCTTCACGAAATTCGTCATGTAAAGAAACACGACCCCTCTCAAATTCAGCAAACCATCGCCCCACGGTGCTCAAACAAGGTGCTTCTCTCCCAAAAGCATTTTGAAGACGAGCGGCACAGTCTTGTGGAGAGAGAGAGAACTTTTAAAATCATAAAAAATCATCACTCTAAAATCTTTTCGACTTAATTCCATTTTCGTTGCATACGTAGAACTTTGATGTGTGATACAAAACAATTGACAAATGATTTCCAGCCAATTGTTTTTTTTTTATTACTAAGAAGGTTGCAACGTTTAAAAAAATATAACATTCGAAATTCAAATAGTTCCGATTAGCTAGAAGTGCAAAACTTTTAGTGCGCCCCTTGTATAAGTTAAAAATGTAATGCCTACTCTGGAAAAAAAAATAAAAAAAAAGCCCTGTCTGATAAATAAGCTCCGACAATACCACGAAGGTAGAGAAGCACCCCGTCTGTCAGGAGACACCGCAGTCATCACCACCGAGTCCTCCAGGTTCCTCAGGTGCATGATCCCATTCACGGTGGAGCGTCCCTGAAGGAAACCGTACCTACAAGTTCTTCGCCAGGTTTGGCCCCACGTTCGTGAGATGCTCGACGAGGCGTTCAGCAATTATCCGCTCAAAGAGTTTACCAACCTCGTCGAGCATCTCGATCGGCCTACAACCAGACGGTGGGTCCACCAGTCGCTACCTTTTCCGGATCAGGACTAGCGAGGCATGTTTCGACCGAAAGAAGAGTAGCTTCACGCATGAAACTAATAGGAATTGGAGTCATGTTTTAACTTCGATTAACATTTGCTGACCTCGCAGGAAGTAGGGGGCCCCTATCGATCGCGGGGCCCTGGGCACGTGCCCATAGTGCTCAATGGGAAAGAGGGGCCTGTAGATATTGTCTAAAAGTCTAATTGTTCGGTTTTTAGATATGCAAACACGGGTTATACTTTATGTAACCAGTAACATTCACGTGTTCTTATTCTAATTTATTTAAGCTCACTTGGCTTAAAATACTGATGTGATAGAGTTTTTCAAAGCGGTTCAATAGTTTCAGAGCCTTTCAATGCAAACAAACAATCAAATATTATATTAGTATATCTCTAGTATATATCTTTATTATATTAGTATACCTAGGTATGTATGATCTTATTCTGATAAACTTTTTATTTATGTAGGTACCTAAACAAATTAATAATGTAAACTCTTCGTTTTTAGTTCTTCTTCTTCTTTTTTAAAAAACGTGGCTCCATCGATATTCATTGATGATTTCCCCAATGTCAAGGTAATGCTTGATTTTTCACGCACAGAAGAATTTCTTCTAGTCTGAGTTCAAGTCCTTCTTTTTTAGTTGAATGGCATCGTTTACCGATGATTCTGTCAATGTCAAAGTAATCTAAATCTAATATTAAGTTTGCGTAAATTATTAATATTTTATTAAAAATATATCTACAGTAGGTACATAATCTACCTAAGTATGTCTTCTCAATTTATGGCAAGCATACATTTTTAATTAGAAGATATAGGTATACTTAATTATCAATAAAATTTTCAGGGTTTTAAATATCTGTTCCCAACACGATAGAATAATAAATAAATCTGCTAGGGCAATTCACACAACGCCGCCGCCCCGTCTAGTCTCAAACTAAGCAGAGCTTGTGATATCACACACACACATATCACACCTATATCTCCGAAGGGGTAGTCAGAGGTGCATTACACACCCACAATTTGGATGTATTTTTAGTCCCACGTAATAGGGGGCAAACCTATTGCCGTCACCGGGCCCATTTATAATGAGTTATGTCCAAAATGGCCGAATGAATTTAATAAAAAGTAGCAGCTATATTGTAATTTTGCAAAAACTTTAAACCCGTTCCCTTGATATGAAATGTTGAAAACAAAATCTTACGTGCCAGCCGCTGTGGCACAGCCAATTAAAGTCCTGAAAGTCTCGAACTTTGTGATATGAGTACTTACTAGATAAACTGATATGAATACTTATATACATTTTTTTGTAAAATATACATAGGAAACATCCAGACTTTGGCACAAACGCATCTGTCATCACACAAAGTTAGTCCCGACCGGGAATCGTACCCGAGACTCCGGCGAAGCGGATGCACTACCGACCACGCCACCGAAGCAGTCAGTCATAGAAGGGAAGACAGATCACAGAAATGAAGGAAAATCACCCTAAAAGTCTTTATCTACGTGTTTTGACGTGATGCCGGACGGAACACATAAACTTGATCCTTTTATACTTTAATTTGTAGAGAACATCCTAAAAAATATTCAACTGGTTGGACCCGTCGTGGCAGCACTAGGGAACCGATAAAAATTATCACAGTTTACACACATCCACAATTTGCTGCAGTGCAGTGTACACGCCCACAATTTGCTGCAGTGCAGTGTACACGCCCACAATTTGCCAGTATTTTAGTCCCACGTAATAGGGGACCGTCAAGTATAATTTTAATGAAATTCAATTTTATTTTTTACATGTAAGAACAAATTAAGCTAAGAAACTATGTAAACTAATATGTAGGTACCTTTTGAATATTTCAATAAATTGCTATTATATATTATTAAGATTAGAACGAGAAACAATATCTTCTTCTTCTTCTCTTTTTTATGGCCTCTGCTTGTAGCAATTTACCAATGTCCAGTCAATTCAATTCAATTCTTTTTTATGGCCTCTGCTTATAGCAATTTGCCAATGTCCAGTCTTCGTAAATCAAGTATATAAATCAACAAATAAAAACGTAAAAAAATGAAAAATGTGAATGTGATGTGAAAATGGCGGATGATCAAAAAAACCCGAGAAACAATATCTGTTTACATTGCAGTATTGGTAAAAGGCATAGAACGCTTCTAAATATCTCTATGCTCCAAATACTTTTTAAACTGACTTTGACGCTTGGCGTTGGCGACCGGGATTTTAGACAAATAACACGTTCGAGTACTCTAGCAACTAATGTTGCTAAAAGCAAGCGACGGTCTTTCGTCCCAGCAACGGTTGTTGCTGAAACCAAATGAGCGGTTATTAATTGTTCCTATAACACAATTTGACTTTAACTTTTATTTTATTTTATTTTATTACCAATGGTATATGATTTTAGTCGTTACCTAACGATTTTCTCCTTAAATAATCTATTAGGTAGATAATAGACATTCAAGTCAAAAGGAAAAACAGCTTAAAATAAAATCTAAGTACTTAAATTTTCGATATTTCAAGGTTACCTACTAATTTATTTATTAAACCTTGTAACTAAAACAACATCTCTGATAAAGATAGTATTAAGTATGTCACCTACTTAATTACGACTTCAATTACTTATAATTCAGGCCAGTATCATTTAGGCCTTGCAACTAAGAAGTCTAAAATCGTTGGGTTATTTTATGGTAGGTTTTTTTGATATCAACATTTCAAATTTTTTTATCAAAATTCCAATACTGCTGCTACTTTTTATTAAAATTACAATATTGCTGCTACTTTTTATTAAATTCATTCGGCCATTTTAGACGTAACCCATTATTATGTGTGCCCAGTGGCTAATACGTGGGACTAAAATTACTGGCAAATTGTGGGTGTATAATGCACCTCTGCCTACCCCTACGGGATAGGCAGAGGTGCATTACACTGTCTGTCTGTCTGTCTTGATATCAAATATCTACTTACTTATTATAAGTTTATATAGATACCTAACTATAGGCACAGTCTATATAAGAATACTAAACTAGTATAGGTAGATATAGGTAATGTTCAATTACATTTGAATGTCACAGGAATAATTTAGACAAACCCTGGGAAATATAGATCGGTACTCAAAGTACCCGGAAAAGACAGCTTAGTGAGCTTATTATCTTTTACTTTGAGTACCTATCCCTATTACGAATGATTAACAAATTGACTGACGAAATGTTGTCATAATAAACGCCTCTACCTACCCTTTGGACAATAGAGAGGTAACTTTATGTATGTATGTGTGACAGACTACACGATATTGATTTAACACAGCGAAAGCGGAGATGATTTATCTCTGTTTGCTTGTTTGAATGCTTCTGTTGATCGTAGATAGTGTGAAGGATGCCGTCAGATTTTCTCTGAACAATCACTGATAGATGTAAACACGTAGTTACTAGCTCTACGTTTCGAAGCAATTTAGAACATTGACAAATATTCAAAAATTCTTATGTATGTTACTTATTTGAACCAGTTTTGTACATTTTGTTACCTATGGTTTTAATCACGGACGCGCTGTAGTTTCTTTTTTGTCTCGACAACCTACTTAATAATGTATGTCCTCTTGGAGCTAGTTTATGTTTGTCAAAATTTCATTATAAACTGCTTGGAAGGTGTGCAAACAGCTCTGAGTTTCCGGGGCAGTCATTTATTATAGACTACATTTTATGTCGGTAACCTGTTACCGTAGGAAAGCCAGTAAAAATGCAGACTCGTATCTATAAATACTTAAATAATGTAGTATTTTTTTTGTTTTCGACGAAATTCGACGAAAGATTCCTTTCCACGCACGTTATGACATCACCCAATTCAGAATCGCACTACAATAAAATGTGACGATATTACAAAAATTCAAATTAATATTTTAAACTGAACTGAATTTCAGTGAAACACATTGGCGAGTACCTACATTTTAAAAACCTTGTTTATGACGAAGCGATAAACGCGTTACTAAACGATGCTAAACAAGCATTCTGGGTTATGTATCGTCTTGCTTGGAAATCGTGCACATACAATTATCAATATTCACTTACTTGCGTTAGTCTGATGTGCCTCTCCTCTTTCTCTGATGCGTGCAGGTGTTCAGCCACTGAAATGGCTATGAACAAATTGATGAAATGAACTTAAACTAAAACAAAGGGTTGTTCGTGCCGAGAACACTCTCGAAGGAGTGTGATCAGGCTAACAGCCGTGTCGCTCCTATATAAGTAGGTACCTACGTAGGCTTTGTTACAAATCAACAGTGACGATTCTATGACAAATACTGCAAAGCCAACTAAATACTATTTGATTAAAGATTTCTCCCAACGTATCGTCATGAGCCTTGGCTTTTCATCATTAGCGAATGTAGATAAGAAACGACAGAGGTAACGTGTATGATGTGAAGGTATACGTAGGTCACACTATAAGTTTTGCGTAACTTAAAAAACAACATGTTAAAACCAAAATATTATGTTTATTGCTTTTCAAAATACTCTCCTTTACATTTTAAACATTTTTTCATGTGGTCGAACCATTTTTTAAAACAGGAGGACCACAGATCTGAAGGCATGTTTTCTACGTGCTGATTGAACGCTATCACTGCCTCTTCGGAGTTGGTAGAAGTCTTTTGACCTTCAAGTGGAATCGTACAGATGGGACCCGTAGCTGAGAAAAAAAACCCTATCATTTTTTTACCAACGTTTCTCGTCTGGGCCTGCCTCAATTTTGTGTTGGCTTGTTCTCATTTTCAAACACCCATTCACAAAATGGCTGTTTTTTTTTCGGGTTCAAACGACAACAAAGTTTCCGAACTTTCAATTCGTCGTGTAAAATTTTCTGGATTTGACTCATACCAATCCCCAATAGTCCTCGAATTATCTCATAGGTAATCCGCGGGTTTTCTTCGATTAACCGCTTAACAGTAGCCACATTATTTTCATTGAAGGCAGTTGAAGACCGCCCTTCACGAAATTCGTCATGTAAAGAAACTCGACCTCGCAAATTCAGCAAACCATCGCCTTACGGTGCTCAAACAAGGTGCTTCTCTCTCAAAAGCATTTTGAAGACGAGCGGCACAGTCTTGCGGAGAGAGAGAACTTTTAAAATCATAAAAAATCACCGCTCTAAAATCTTTTCGACTTAATTCCATTTTCGTTGCATACGTAGAACTTTGATGTGTAATAAAAAACAATTGACAAATGATTTCCCGCCAATTGTTTTTTTTATTACTAAGAAGGTTGCAACGTTTAAAAATTATAACATTCGAAATTCAAATAGTTCCGATTAGCTAGAAGTGCAAAACTTTTAGTGTGCCCCATGTATAAGGTTCAAATCCCGACCCATACTAAGAAGACAGCTATTAAATAGACATCATTGCTTATGCCACGGCATAAGCAATGATGTCTATATATAAGGGGTAGTTTATCTAACCTCTTTTACACACACATGTGTTGTGTGTGTACAACACGTGTGTGTAAAAGAGCTATAAAAAGAGTTTTTACTCTACTTTTCGTGGTCACTCACACAAATGCAAAGCTCCGCTTACGCCTCGCGACCTGTACCTATAGTTATAGTCTCAAGCAAATCTAAACTAAAGCTAGTTTAGATTAGCTTGAGACTATACCTAGTTACTACGTATGGTAACTAGATTCTGATGACAAACACATTTTTAGGGTTATATATATATTATAACTCGAATGTATAACCTAACCCTACCCTAATTAGATACCACATGAGTAGAAAACTGTAATTTCTTTCTCATGTCTATGCTAAAGACTCCGCTGTCCGTCTGTCTGTCTGTTTGTATCCAGGCTGAACTTCATGTTCTGGGATAATCATCAAGTGTGGGTGTGATGCACCTCTGTGCCTTCCCTTTCGATCTGTAAATCACAGGACTTACAATGTTTTTTTCCGAATCCGGAATCGACCCCGGAATTTTATAAGCATGCGTACCTATATACTTAGGTATTAATTACTTAAAGAGGTTTTATTAAGTAAGTATTTACATTAATGTTACTATCATTTTTCGCATCATTGCCGAACTAATTCCTCTAAATCAAACAGTAGGAGTTCGTCTTGGGCGGTATTTTTTTAGTAGTAGGTAATGCAGTAAGTACCTACTTTTGTTAAAAGTATCGACTTAGGGATTTTAAACTTTCCGCTTTTACGTCCAATGCCGGGCCTTTCGGGTACGCCCGCGGAAGGAAGCCACAGGGTGCCGTTGGACTTCATGCGACCTCTGTCAAAGTGAAGTCAGGTATTATCCCGCATCTTTCCGCATCTTCCCGCAAACCCACAGCACGCCACGCAGCTCTCCCAAAAAACCTATGTTTGTTCTTGTATAACAGCTGATAAGAAAGCTGAAAGATTCAATCTAATTCGATCTAGATTACTAGATAGAATTAGATTGAATCTTTTTATTTATTTATTTATTTTATTTTTTCTTAACAGTTTCCTTTAATTATCGGCATCCCGTAAACTACTTGGTGCATGGGATCACAAGTGGTTCTTAGTAAGGGAAATATTTTTAATTAATCAAAATTGCAGAACATAATATAGGTAGAGAGGTGGGTACGGTCAGACCCTGGCAACTACCGCCCCACAGCTGTCACCTTAGTCATCTGTAAGGTGTTTAAACTCGTTATAAACAAGCAGCTCATGCGTTATCTGAAGGATCACGCGCTGATTAATGATGGCAATGAAGCCATATGCTTCAGGGCAAAACTATCGACGGGTGATCTTCTGTTGTACGTAGCACATGTCTGGGGAGAAGCTATGGACATTGATCAAGCCTTTGACAGAGTATGGCACGCGTCACTGCTCTATAAGCTTCCGGCATTTGGGCTGCCGCCTCTATTGTCCTAAATGGGCGTAGTGTTCGGGTCCTCTGCTATGGTCGAGCTTTTCGCTTCATGCTGATGGATGATATCTTTTTCTTCTGCATATCAATGATAATAATTGGGAACATACATTGCTATGCGGATGATAGCACTCTGCATGGGGGCTGCACTGCCCGTCCGCCAACGAAGGGAACCGAGATTGAGGACGAGAGGTAGCAACCCATGGCAGATCTCCACCGAAGGACAATCTAGAAATCCTTGGCATAGACGTTCGTTGAAAACTCAATACTAAAAACTATATAGTGCGATGTATTAGGCTAGCTTCGCGGAAACTAGGAATACTGAATAAGGTAAAACGATTCTTCACACCGCACCAGAGGTGTCTGCTATATATACAATACGCTGATTAGACCCTGCGTTGAGTACTGTTCTCACCTTTGGGACGGTTCGAAGTACTGGTTAGACGCACTCGACGCTATGTAGCGACGGGCTATTCGGATTATAGATTGTCCTGAGGTGACAAGAAGCCTTGAATTACCTTGCGTATTCTACCGCATTTACCACGGCGAGTGTTCTGAAGAACTCTTTGACCTAATCCCACCCTCGATCCCGTACAACACGTGCCGGGCAGAGATGGCACCCGTATACTGTGGATAGAATATTCGCAAGAACTGAGCGTTTCAAGAGATCGTTCCTCTGTAGAACGATCGAGACCTGGAACGCCCTGCCCGTGCAAGTATTTCCTCCTACTTACAACCCAGGGTTCTTCAAGCTGAGCTCACATCACTAGGTCGCCAAGTTGAGGGCCACTCTTAATAGTACAATTGCCAGACGTCGCAACGGCTTTCCATCAGGCGGGCGGCGTCAACTTGGCGACCTGATATAACAAAAAAATCAAATATGCAAGATGATGTTTAAAGTGTAGGTACCTACTAATGATTCTAGGAAATATTTGACACTTTAGTATTTGCGAATCTAATGTACGTTATTGATACTGGGATTTACCCGAAGAAAAAATTGGGTAAACTAACGTCATTTAAAGTAATTGTCATCAGTCATAATCACACACACACGCACATAAATCTCGCTGGCCCAAACACTAATCGTGCTGATCTTGGACTACGCGGACGCTTGCTGCCTGGATGCTACAGAGGAGCTCTTAAAAAAAAAACTTGAGCGGTTGCAAAACTTAGGTATCCGACTTATTTTTAACTTACATAGGTATGATCATGTCTCACAATTTCGCAAGGAACTCAAGTGGCTCCCAATCCGCCTTCGTAGAAATACTCGGTTATTATGTCTCCTCTTCAATGTCCTACACAATCCCTCATATCCTTCCTACCTGCGGAGCGGTTCACACTGATGCGTGCATCAGATGAATCGTGCCGGCCTCACCTCTCCTACCGCCTCAATTGTCCTTCCCACAAATCTGACTTCTTCTCCTACTCTTTCACCGTTCATGCCGTCAGACTGTGGAACGCTCTTCCAACCGATATAAGGAACTGCAGAACTGTGTCTGGCTTCAAGAAGAGAGTTAAGGAACACTATCTCGCTTCTACCTTAATTATTGTACATCTATGTATGTTTATATAACTTTTTATGTATGTATTTGTGTATTTATTTAGTTATAGTTTATGTAAGTTTATTAACCTGCACACACATCAGAACCTGTTTGCATCATGATCTCCTCTCTTAGGCCCACTGGAAGAGATCTCTTTAGAGATAAGTGGCGCCATTGTATACATGTTTAGTTTGTATCCATTTACTGTTTTTTTGTTTACTGTGTGTTACAAAAATAAATAAATAAAATCACACACTTGCTGGTTCCACGTAATAGGTGGCGAACCTATTGCCGCTAATCGCTAACGGAGCAGTATGTTTGCTAAAGCTTCTACGTTGATTGATAGGTGCACCAGTTACATCCCTAAAGACATGGTAAATCTTAGTAGAGTTCCTGTACCTATGCACCTTGTATATAAAGTAAGAGGTACCTACAACAATAATAGGTACAGAGAAACATAAGGCACTCTCAATATTCTCAAAACGTGTAGGTACAACGTGGCAGTAATGCTGCCAGCCATTACCAGACATTTAAAACTTTTTACAAACTTTAAATGTCATATTTATTACCCGACAGCGTCAGCGAGGTTTATTTACAAATTGCATTAGCGTTAGGTACCTATATCTACGTAGTTTAGGCGTCAAAGCGTACCTAATATAGATACTGTCCCATGTGTCCAAGTGCCCAAGTGCTAAGGGTCCCTACCAACATTTCCAGGGTCCAAGTCATACTCATCTGCTGACTAACGGATGAGGGTCAAGTTAATACATACTCTCAGAAACGGCAAATAGGCTCGCAGGCTATTAAGCGCCTCTGTGTACCTACCCGTTCGGGGATAAAGACGTGATGTTTGTTTGTATGTCATCCTTGCTAAATGAACAATGACGTGCACGTTAAAATGCTTGCGAGTAATTTTAATTTCTGAATCATACTATGTTATGCATCAGTCACGAGAAAAACAAAGTAAGGTACCTACCAACTTACACCTTTTCATAATTCGCCAATGTATCGAATCGATTTTTATAACTGTCATTGTTAATTATTTATGGACAAATCGTTTATTTATTAAACACTTAAATAGGTACGTGAGAAAAGAAACAAGAAAGACTTAAACCCAAAATATGTATTTTATTTTTTTTTAATTCCGCGAGAGCGTGGCCGCTCCCATGTTCATTGCTGCGGGTCTCTGGTGACACCCGAAGGTATAGTATTCCAGTGGACGCCCGGCGGAATTTGGCTATCAGCGCCTCTTCGGGGGTAAAATAAAAGTCTAACTAAAACTAAAATATATTTGCGAAACTGTTTTTTTTTTATATTTCCGCGGCCCAAGGCCACGTCCGCACCTACGTCCGTTGCCGGGCGTCTCTGGTAGGTATTTCCAGTGGGGCCCGGTGGACTATGGCCACCTGTGTGGCCTCTTCGGGGTTTCAAGGAGGAAAATCCCGCGTCGTTGGGATATGGTTTTATCCCGTGTTGGTGAGTGAATCTGGTTGCGTGCTGCGGGGCCTCAGGCCGCAGCATGCGACCCTTCTAGCCTACTTCTGTAAGAACGGCGGGTGAGTAACCCGCCGTCGTATATAAGTCTGCGGCGCTCCCGCCGCTGACTTCGGAACACCGCGGGAAGGGTAGATACTCTCCCTCACCCTTTCGGTCGCCTCACCCTCTCGCCTGGTGAAACTGGGTCCCCTAGGCAGAGTGCCCATAACACAGGCAGCATTGCCGCGTTGGATTGCTAAGAAGAGTCTTTGCGCGAGAAAGCTGCCTGCGCGGCGATCACCAGTTTCTCCCTCAAACGCTTGCTGAGTTCCGTAAAGAGCTGATGCACACCGTGGCCCTATAGTCAATTTAAAATCACAGATACCCAAGAATCTTGGAGAGTAAGAAATGCTTTAAATAGATACCTTGTTAGCTTGTTACCTACTTAAATAACTATCGGATTGGTGCGGTTGACGCGGGATGGAATCTTAACCTCCAAAGATGCAGGATTAAGACGATATAGGTGGCCAAAGTCCGCCGGCGCCCTGGAGTTGTCTTTCGAGGGTGTATCCGGAGCGCTCGGAAATAGACGTTGGGATGGTAATAAAAAAAATTGCGGTTATAGGGCCAAGCCGAGTCTATTGCAGCAATACCGGAACTTCATGTTTATCAGAGTTCGTTTCACGAGGACCTTGGCAACTGCTTTATCTTTTTTTTTATTATAATAAAATCGCCAAATTGACGCCGCCCGCCTGATGGTAAGCTGTGGCGACGTCTGGCGATTGAGGGCGACTCTCACAGTACACTGAATACCTACTATAGGAAGTGGCCCGCAACTTGACGACCTAGTGATGTGCCTCTTCAAGCTCCGCTTAAAGAACCCATTAGTAAGTAAACATGTAGGTACTGTACCTACATCTAAAAGAAAGGTATATATTTAATAAGTAGGTAGGTACCTACATAACTACCTATTTATCACTATAAATTCTCTTGTAAATTATAATCAACTCTATGTACCTAATACTGAACGGATTTTTATTCGATTTTCACAAACATAATTTTTAAAAATCTGCCTCGGTGGCACGGTGGTATGTGTATGCGACTGACATACTGAGGTCCCGGGTCCGATTCCCGGGTCGAACCAAATATTTACGGGACCCACAAATGACCACAAATTTGGAACTCTAATCAAAATCTGACGTGTCTAACTACAGAGCTTCGATATTGCCTCCACAACCAATGGGTCGCAGTTGCTCCACAGAAAAAAATATTGAAGTTCAGCCGCATCGCAGATAGACTGGATAGCCGACCCTAACTGGGTTGGGAAAAGGTTGTGTGGATGATAATGACAAAATTACAATACTCGTAGTTATCATCAGAATAGTTTTAAATTATAATTCATAACAGTTATTTACGGGTATGCTTACTAAGCACCTACTTAATTAGTTGTATTGTAGGTAAGACTGACACCTAGTGCGTTGCCTACATTTATCAAGTTTTTACACAGAGAGCTTTCTTTGTGAAAGTCTAATGGACTATTATTGGACTATTATTATGTTATGGATTATTCTAGACTCAAGGATTGAAAGTTCGGGAACATGCAATGACGCAACAGATATTAGATGTAACCACGTGTCTTGCGTGTCGATGGCGACATTAGCCGACAATGTGACATTGCTAAATTAGCCCCCGAGTATCGGTGTTACTCAGTTACTCCTCCGTAGTAGCTGTGAAGCTGCACTCAACACAACAGATTAAGCACTAGTAAATTGACGACGCCGCAATTTATCAATAACGACAGTATAAAGTGTTCCGGTTGGCATGTCGTGAGTCGTGCGACAACAGGGTTTAAGCCATCATCACCGGCCCCGTCCGCTTACTCATATACGCTGATCACGCGATCCCTTAACAAAATGCTCTTATTCCTAGAATTACGGTTTAATAAAGGATAAACAATGGTACATCCGTCGCTATAGTTCTGAAGAATGTCAAATATCACGTGAGAACAGCCGCGGAATTCCATTCCAGCTATACAAATAAAGAGGTGTTTATAATTTAAGCTCTCCTAAGTGTCCGGTTATAATTTGGTCGAACGTTTTGTTTGTTCAAGTGACAAGTAGGTAAGGTAGGTATTTCTGTAGAAAAATGTGCTTCAACGACTTAATTTATATGAATACTTACTAGCTGACTCGACAGACGTTGTCTGGGTGGAGATGATTATTGAATTCGTATTTATAGAAATACAGACATACCTAATCGAGGGGCTCGTGGTGGTAACCAACAATGTTAACACATTGCAAAGGTTAAGTAACATCGAGTCAGGCCGGTCTTAGGATGGGTGACCATTTCTTAAGACATCGAGACTTCTCCGTGCCTCGGAAAGCACGATAAGCTTTCGGTCCCGGTTGTTGTTAGGGGTAGTTGGACCCCTAAATCAAAAATCCGACCGGTCTAACTACAGAACTTCGATATCACCCATGGATTGTGGAGGTCGAATCGCCGTTAGACTGTAAAGCCGACCCCAACCGCGTTGGGAAAAAGGCTCGGTCGATGATGATGATAGGTATACCTAACTGAGTTGTATTCTAGCAGAAGTATGCCAACGTCACAGACACGCGATCTTTCTTTGTGGCCCAGAGGCAGAGGGGAACGGGTGTTTCTTTTCACACAACTTGAAAGGCACCTGAATGACACCTGACAGACCCACACACTATGGATCCAAGTAGAAAGAAGGCAAAAACAAAGAGAATAAGAGAAGTATGTTTGAGATTAAACAACACAAAATCACATTTATTTTCTCTTGCATTGGTAGGTAGGTACTCGTACACAGAAGTGTTTGACATTTTATCAGGCATTTTGTAGGTCCCACATAAGTAGTTATAATATAGAATAGACCGTAATATTCTTTGATTTGTGTTGTGCACGTACGTGTAGACAAAATGCAGACAATGCAGTTAATATTTTAGGACAATTTTACACAGTCAGTGCCATCTAGCCAAATATCAAAGATATATTACTTGCTTGTATCACGGGATCTAGATCACTGATGGTGCTCATCGCACTAAGATAACAGAATTGTCTCTGGTGGGATTCAAACCCACTACTACCGAGTCCACCCAATGAGCAAGGCAGGGTACTTTAGACGATAACCAATGATATCGCAGAAAATGTTGGTCACGTGACCCAAATAACGCACTTTTTATAAGTATCATTGGTTATCAACAACCTCTTCCGAGCGCTATGGTAAGTGGGCAGTAATTCACACCATATCAGTGAGGTCTCAGTTACGATTCTGATACGATTCAGTATTGCAAAATATTCCTTCATACCTTTTCTATAAACACATCCCCACTTATCAGTGTCAGTGTAAGTGACGACTCAGTACGCAACCACTGACACTGACATGTGGGGATGCGTTCAGAGAAAATGTTTGATAGAATATTTCATTCTATTTTGCAGTGACGCTGAACTGTGCCAGTGCCCGGTACTGTGTCGGAACTGAGGTGTCACATGTGTGAATCAACCTTTTTAGTCACTGAGCACTGGACCACACAGGTTATCAGTCACCGGGTATCTACTTTGGGTATATTTGCTAGATCCTCGTTCGTATATCAGCAGGTGCACCAGATGCAATGTCGCATTCAATTGCGTAATTTCAAACTTCTGCATAGAAATAATTAATTTTGTAGGTAGTGTTCAATAGTGCCGACCTACGCTAGGCAACATCGATGGCCGCCTCTTGGAACTAATTGACATGACTTTTAATCGAGTATGAAATTAAACTAGGTGCATTACTCGATAAATATGTAAGTACCAAATCAAATATACAACCTTAAAGTCACACTCAGTGAAGTAAGTTGACCATGACCATGAACCATGATTCAAGTTGTACCTCGTGTTTTGTAAATATTCTAGGAATGTCATATATTAAATAGGTGCGATTTTAGTAGGTACCTACTTAATGCTAATATTTAGAACAAAATAAAGAGAAAATAAAATAGACTAGTTATCCCAGCTAACTTTGTATCGCCTCAAATATTAAAAAAAAAAAAACTTATTAACCTTCCCTAAACTTCTACGAATATTTTAATATTTCATGCAAATGTATGTATTATTAATTATAATTGAAAAACGCGACGGACGGACAGACAAATTGTCGTATTAAATATATAGATAGGTACTTTAACTTAGTGAAGTATTCCATCATGCAGGATGTATACTCGTAGTATACATCCTGCATGATGGATCACTTTTATTGGTGCTCGATACAAGAGAAATATCTGTCTCCGCTGTACCTTTATTTGATTTTTTTAATTTATATTGAAGATCTTTCAATATAAATTAACCACCCGCGCCGCTCCGTCTGCAAGGAAATTTTTCACATTTTCTATCTCCGCGGAAACCTATGAAAAATTGCATACGACCTCTTCTATGCTCTCTATCCGAAAGAGCATAGACAATTAACGCTGGGATTTGATACTGATTGGTAGAAAGATACACGATAGACTCTGTATCTTTCTACCAAATCCCAGCGTTAATTGTCTCCCGGTAACTTGAAAGTGCTTGTGTTTAAAGAGCGGGTTCATGGTCTATACACGAGACACTGACAATGGCAAACTGCTTAAAACCAAGAAAGTCCAGCCAAGTTCGGGCTAGTCGGGATTGTATTTAATAATAATTAATAACATCGGTTTTAGCTGTTGATTTTTTTATGGCGGACTACGTGGGACTAACAAAAGTACTGATAAAATGTGTGTGTGTGCAATGCACACGACTCTGTCAACCCCCTCGGGGGTATACCTAGGGATGCTATAATAGCTCAGCACATAAGGATTGCCTGGCTCGGTGGCGCAGATGTAAGAGTAGGTATGCGATTGCCGTCCCTGAGGTCCCAGGTTAAATTCCGGGTCGAGTCGAATATTTGTGTGATCCACAAATGTCTGTTTCAGAGTTTGGGTGTTTTCTATGTAGGTATAATATGTATGTATTTAGAAAAATATAAGTACCTACCTACGTTTATCAGTCGTCTAGATCCTATAGCACAAGCTTAGGTATATTAGCTTAATTTGGGCTAGAGTCGTGTGAGAATGTCCAAAAATATTTAGTTATAAATAAATATGTTTATAAATATTTACTTAATGAAATTGGAGATTGGGGTTCAAATTTATAATGTAGTACGCCTATTCGAATTATATTATATTATCTGTGGTCGGACGCTTGCGTGGGTCGAATTTAAGGGCCTTAGATTTTTTTGAATTAAATTTATGTACCTACTATCACTGATTGTTCCCAGAGTATTTAACTTAATTTATGTATAAATCTAAATGAAGAACTATTAAAGTCATAAAATTATTATAAATATCCTAAGGCTCTTGAATTTAGTGCAAATATTTACTCGTTATCTTCATATTTACTGCAGAATGAATACTCAAGTAGATACTTACTTATACTATAATAGAATTAACCCTCATTGACGTAAACGTACTTGTAATATTTACATGTAGGTAATCCACAACAAAGTCGAAACTTATTCAGAGTGATAGTATTTTTAGGGTACCGTACCCAGAGGTAAAACGGTAACCCGTCTGTTGATCACCATCAGGCTGTATCTCGTGAACCGCTTTCAGTAGTTAGAAAGTTGAAATTTTCACAGATGATGTACATATTTCTGTTGCTGTAAAAACAACAATCTAAAAAAGGATATTTTAAATATACTAAACGGTTTTTTGCCGTTTTGGTACCGAACCCTTTGTGCTCGAGTCTGACTTGCCTTTCGACTCTGACTTTTGTTACTTAGCCGGTTTTTTTTGTTTAAGTACCTAATCCCCATATCCTACATGATTGGCTGCTGATAAAACAGGCCTGAACATTATTTGACAAGACATCTGTACCTACTGCAAATGCTGTTTGTTTCCCAAACTACCCAATTCGATGCCTTTATTGCCAGAAGGTTTTTAAGTTTATTCAATAGTTGTGTACCTATTCGTTGGGTGTGTGAGTAAGTAGGGCTGATGTTTACCAAATAACACGGTACCTATTACCTGGTACGATAAATAAAACAAAGATGAACTAAGTATAAACAAACGAGAAGCAACTGCAGGAGATAAAATATATAAGTACTTACAGTAAAAGTAGAAACACGTGAATCATTAATGTACAACTATTATTAATATTTAAACATAAGCACGTATTATTAGCAAAGATATTAATAAGTACTAGCAACACTTACAGGAACATTATATACTGCGCGGGCGTAGAAATTGTTTCCGGCGAGAGTCTATTGTCTTGCCAGATGATTGTCGCTACTGTTTTCATACCGCAACTTCGAAAATTCACTTTAACACTTTTGTTACTATCGAAGTGAGATCAACACTTGGTCAATAATTTCCAGAGGGCAACAGGCAAATATTAGTAGGTGCGTTGTGTCGTAGACGAGTGCGCAAGACTGCTGTCATTGACTGAACAATAACAGATTGTACCACTACGTCCTGCTCGTCGACCCTAAATCATTTCACTTTATGAAATAATTTTGTTATTTCAACTACGTAACTCATGCGTAATTATGGGCAATCAATCAATTAGAGTCTAGGACCTATTTCGTTGTGCTGTGTAGGTACTGTGTTATAGTTATCAATTGGGATAAAGACTTCGTCTGTCAGACCTTTTAAAAATTTAGGTAGCCTACTTACTTGAGCAAGATAAAGTCGGAAGACCTCGCTCTACCTGATCCCATTTCCAAATGATGAGCCTCGCAGCGACTCGAAAGTATGTTCAGGGTCATGACGAATTGACAAACCACTATAAATTGTCATGTCATACTTGTCATAGCGGAATGCTTAGGTAGGTATCTACCTACCTTCTGTTGGTGCAGCCCTACATTCGATAGATTGAAACTCCGTTACAAAATACCGAGATGTTCATGATGATGTTCAAATATTTTGTTACCTACCTACTTAAGCTTTAACACACCAATTACCTAGCTTTGTCACATCAATTACCTCACCGAAGAAACTCACCGAAATCCGCCTCAGATGGTATGGATATGGACATCAAAAATAGAAGTGAGGACCATAATAGTACCTACAGATAACAATAAATCTGTCTGAACAGAGGAAAGGTAGAGGCCGCCCGCCTAAAGCAAGTGGTTTGTTTTTTTTTTTTTCAATTTTATTTGCGGCGGACTTTGGCCACCTATGTGGCCTTGTCTGAGGTTGGGTCGGGTTTTATCCCGCATCAGTGAGTGAATCCTTTTAGCCTGCTTCTGTACGAACGAAACTGGAAGTCAATGGTCTTGGGCGTAGATGACTCTGCGGCGCCCTGGCCACCGACTTCGGAACTCAGCGGGAAGGGTACGCTCCCTCTCCCTCTTGGCCGCCTCTTCCGAAGCCTAACCTGCTCTCAGAGGGACACTACGGCCACATCAGGACACACCGGGTGGTCTAAAATACAAACAGATCTTAAGGAAGGCCAGTTGCGTGAAAGGACAAACCAGGATAGATCATCCTGGCGCAGAAGACCCCAAATAATGGGAAAAGGGCAGGACAAAGAAGAAGGTACCTACGTGAGTGCGAGAGCTGTAGTTGATCTTACTATTAAACACAAATAATTATGTTAATTTGGTCACATGACCGAAAATTTCTAGAATATTAGTGCTTGAGTAGGCAGAGCCCGGCAGAGGTGTATTACACACTGACTTTTAGACAGTTTTATTGGTCCCATGACATACCTAGTAGGGGGAAGCCTATTGCCGTTACCAGGTACTTGTATATATTGTGGTACTTACAAAGTTACAATAGAAAATCTATAATAACCATTCTGTAATCTGAATGTAAATTCCAACAGCGAGGACCTATCGCTCAGTTCAGTACATGGAATGTTAGTTCAATTTGTTAATAGGCCAGCGAAACAAATCAAATCAAGCGCTACAAGTACCTACATACCTATAAAACAAATCAAATACATCCGGCTGTTGTTAACAATCGCGGCCATTTCCGCCCTCTCTACTACAAATGTAAACCCCTTTACTTATTATCTCTACCAGCTCTACTCAGTATGTAAAGTTCTCGTGTGAACACTGCTAAATAACTCGAATTTTGCAGTATTTAACAGATTTCAAGTTAGGTATTGATAATTTAGGTGCTGATCTACATCTATATGTCCATTCTGCAATCCAATATGGCTGCCTATCCTACTAATATTATAAACGCGAAAGTTTGTGAGTATGTAAGTATGTAAGTATGTATGTATGGATGGATGGATGTTTGTTACTCTTTCACGTAATAACTACTGAATGGATTTGAATAAAACTTCACAATAATATAGCTTATACATCAGAATAACACATAGGCTACAATTTATAAAGATATTGTGTGAATTGTTGAAAATATGACGCGGCGCGACGGGAACGGGAAAAAATCCAAATTACCACGCGGCGACCACTAGTATAGTACAAAAGGGGTCGTATAAGTAACTACCTAGTACAGGTATATTTTTAAATCTTAACCCTTTTGTGAACAGTTAAGCTTTGTTTGTATCAACGTGCCTGCCTACATACTTACTTACATATTGCCCCAAAGGGGGTAGGCAGAGGCATGTTATACGCCCATTTATCGCCATTAACTTTGTTAGTCTCACGTAATAGGTGGCGAGCCTATTGCCGCTTTAATGTTTTTCGTATGCAAAATGGAAATGCTATTAAAGTGGTTGTTGGGAGGTATTGAAACGGTATGTGTGAGTATGTGATTGATTTTATTATCGAAATGTATTTGTATTTATATCATACAAGTATATCCCCGGCTTGACACAAACAGGTTTAAGGGCGCCTTCACACTAGCGTTTGTCCAGCGTAGGCGTTCGATGAACGTATGCGCAGCGCAGACGCCGCGATGCAGCGACGCGTGCGTCGCGTTGTCGCAACGTTTCCTTTACAATAAATTGAACGCTGCGCTAGCGCGGCGCAGATGTCACACAATTTCGCTTTGGTTTCAGTATTATCATTAACAAAATGGATTTCGACGAGGAAACACTATTGATGGCAATGCTTTTAAAAAGAAAGTTAGTGGAAAAACGAGAAAATAAAAATAACAGGATATGGAAGAATCCATTATGGAGTGTGCGGTCAAGTGAAAGTGACTATTTTGTGCTTTATTCTACACACTTAAAAAATTATTCAAATTGTTTTTATTCTTACTTTCGAATGGTGAAACCCATATTTGATGAATTGTTACAAAAAATAAAAAGTGATATAATATATCAGGATACACATTTGAGGCTTTGTGTACCGGCTTAATTATTTACGTTTTTATTTACCTTACTCATATTAATCTGAATAACTATCAATAAAAATAGAATCAGGTAGAATTGATACAGCTTGAAAACTTCTCCTGTATTTAGGAAACGCACTTGCACACCCACAATAGTCTTCAAAATCATAATTGACAACTTAGTCCATATAGTAACGAATTCAAATTGGAACTATGTGCCACAGAGTTACGGTATATTTTCTATAAATGTTACGATATTTATGATAATTGTATGTTACGAATTTATTGAAAAGTCGCTGCTCTTAAATGTTTGACGAATTATATGGTCCGATATTATAGTTCATACTAGCGTAACGAATATATTGAAAATTAATGCTGCTCCGAAGTATTTGGGTACCTTGACTGCTGCCATATATCTGATGGCGACTGTACATGACTCCGCAGTAACGCGGCGTATACGTCGCGCGCGACGCTACTGCAGCGTACTCATGTGTTCCATCAGAGACGCCGCGACAAAGCGACGCGTTGTCGCAACTCGCAATGTTTACTTTGCAGTTAATTGAACGCTGCGCTAGCGCGGCGCAGACGTCACACAATTTCGTTGTGGTTTCAGTATTATCATTAAAAAAGGTACTCTGAGTCGGGGTGTTAACCATACTGATTTTTGAAAAAAAAAAAAAAAAAAAAAAAAAAAAAAAAAAAAAAAAAAAAAAATGTGTTGTGGGTAGTCAAGTTTTCATTGTTCTCGTATTTAAAAAGCAAATAAAAATATAATTGTTGTTTATCAAACATTTCATGACCATTAAAATACAGTAAAACATACCACCAACCAGTGTGAGTGTTATCCCATCAATCAAACCTATACACAATCGTTCACTTCATCAACATGAACCCCGCCAATGTGAAGGACACTTTGTCGGTCATGACAGCAGCGTTTCATGAGGGCCTGGCCCAATTTGAGTCACGGTTACAGCTGGCCACTGGACTGCCATCTACCTCAGCGGACATAGCTGGTATTACCCAAGATTTCTTGGAATTCAAGACTGCCACGCTACAGGCACTTCACTTACTACAGTCTCAAGTGGAGCGTCTGGCATATCAGGTCGACAACATGGAGATGCGTGGGCGTAGGAGAATCCTTTTGCTGCACGGTGTGACGGAGGAGAGTACAGATAATACAGAAGATACTGCCAAGGTGGTCACTACTATTATATCGGGGCAACTTAAAATCAACAACTTTGACACACCAGACATTAAACGTTGTCATCGATTAGGGCGGCCGTCGAGTGATCATAAGCCTAGACCTATACTTGTTAAGTTCGAAGATGTCACAATAAGAGATAAGATCTGGTTCTCGAAAGTCGCACTGAAGGGCACTGGTGTCACGCTCTCTGAATTCCTCACCAAGGCACGACACGAAATCTTCATGGCTGCGCGTGAGCGATTTGGAGTCGGTGAGTGCTGGAGCCGTGAAGGTTACATTTATGTGATGGACTCCAATGGCAAACGTCAACGCGTGTCATCGCTTCAAGAGCTACAAAACATTAAAAATTCGTCTGAGGTTACCAAGAGTGTTCCCAATACGCGGTCGAAGCGGGTCAAGAAGCCAAGAAGTGATTAGTGTGTTACTTTTACTATTGGTGTTGACACTGCAGTGCCCGATTAAAACTTAGTACATACAAGTTACAACTCAATGGCTCCACACGGTTTGTTTGAGCTATTAGGTACCTACTGGTTAGTCACTTACACACATATTTTACTCTATTGTTTGACTGTCACCCGTTTTCGTTTTGTTTTACTAGTTAAATTATAATTTACATCCTCTATTTTTAATTATATACATTACACAGTAATTAGTTTTTGACATTTGCTTTGAGTGATTTGTATAAAATTTTATTGTATTGCTGTCACTAGTCAAATGTCAGATGTCAAACTGATATAACCCGAATCTAACTTACGTTTCGTTACGCATTGAGATAATTGCCTGTGGTGATGATTAATTATTTTGTTGTTGTTAATTATTGTATGTAAATATGTGTTTATTGTTTTATTTGTTCAAGGCCTGTAGTGTAGCATTATTTGATCTCTGACAGCTCAACTGGTGGGTGGATTGTGCATGGAATTGATACACTTTGTGCGATACATCCGCAAATTATTATTATTTTAGTATCATTATCAAACTTATTTATTATTTTTCTTATATTATATTATATATATATAGATAAACTTTATTCTTAGATAGTTTATGTGAGACACCGAAGTAAGTGACAGTGAAGATTTTTATTCTGCATCTAGCCTTTGTAGTAGTTTTGCTAGCATAGCATCCATTCCATCACTCAGCGATACACTAAAATCTGCGTTTTCTGATGTCCCCAATAACTTCAATGTTGTCCATCTCAATGCTCAGAGTATTCCGGCCCATCACTCTGATATGCTGACCAGCTTTGACTGTAAGAATATCCATGCTATACTTGTATCTGAGTCCTGGTTTAGGCATTTTCACGTATCTTCCTCTTTCTCTCTTCCAGGCTTCCAATTAATAAGAAACGACCGTGGCGGCAGCGGGAAGGGTGGGGGTGTTGCCGTTTATCTTCGGACGCATATTCCTTTCCAGATTTTGGACTCGTCAACTCAGCCACCACCTGCGAACGCTGGCGAGCATCTTTTCTTGGAAGTGGAGCTTCATCATACCAAGTTACTACTTGGTGTCTATTACTGTCCTTCTTCTAGTATTATTTTTTTCGCGTATTTTGAACACCTCCTGGAAAAGTGGTCTCCCTCTTACCGTCAAGTAATCATAATGGGAGATTTTAACGCATGCCTACTAAAAAATGATTCTCGCACCCACTCTTTCCTCCGCACCTTTGAATCCTACAACCTTTCCATACTTCCACTTAACTCCACTCACCATGTTCCTGCCTGCAACCCATCCCTCATTGATCATATCCTAGTGTCATCTTCACAGCTGGCCAGTGGGTATGGCCAGTGTAATGCTGACGCTTTTTCCCATCATGACCTTTTATTCCTTTCCTACAAACTTCGACCTCCCAAGGCACGTGCTAGAATCCTATGGCAGCGCAATTTTGGTGGCATGAATCTTGATCGTCTTCGTGAGGATGCTGACAAAATCGACTGGAGTCTTCTGTTTGCTTCAGACACTGTTGATAAAATGGTAGATATTTTTGCATCTTCTCTGCTGGGCCTCTTTGATGTACGTGTCCGCCCCGTTAAAGTAAAACACCTGCCTGCTCCGTGGATCACAGATGCCATTAGAGAGGTCATGGCGAAGAAAGCCGCAGCAAAATATAAATATAAGTGTAAACCTACTTCTAGCAATTTAGAAAAATACGTCAAAATTAGAAATCACTGCAATAAGGTGTGTAGGAATGCACAACGCCAACATATCCATAGCTCAGTAGAAAACGGAGACTCATCTAAAGTATGGAAGTTTCTGAAAACCATTGGAGTTGGAAAACTTTGACACACCAGACATTAAACGTTGTCATCGATTAGGGCGGCCGTCGAGTGATCATAAGCCTAGACCTATACTTGTTAAGTTCGAAGATGTCACAATAAGAGATAAGATCTGGTTCTCGAAAGTCGCACTGAAGGGCACTGGTGTCACGCTCTCTGAATTCCTCACCAAGGCACGACACGAAATCTTCATGGCTGCGCGTGAGCGATTTGGAGTCGGTGAGTGCTGGAGCCGTGAAGGTTACATTTATGTGATGGACTCCAATGGCAAACGTCAACGCGTGTCATCGCTTCAAGAGCTACAAAACATTAAAAATTCGTCTGAGGTTACCAAGAGTGTTCCCAATACGCGGTCGAAGCGGGTCAAGAAGCCAAGAAGTGATTAGTGTGTTACTTTTACTATTGGTGTTGACACTGCAGTGCCCGATTAAAACTTAGTACATACAAGTTACAACTCAATGGCTCCACACGGTTTGTTTGAGCTATTAGGTACCTACTGGTTAGTCACTTACACACATATTTTACTCTATTGTTTGACTGTCACCCGTTTTCGTTTTGTTTTACTAGTTAAATTATAATTTACATCCTCTATTTTTAATTATATACATTACACAGTAATTAGTTTTTGACATTTGCTTTGAGTGATTTGTATAAAATTTTATTGTATTGCTGTCACTAGTCAAATGTCAGATGTCAAACTGATATAACCCGAATCTAACTTACGTTTCGTTACGCATTGAGATAATTGCCTGTGGTGATGATTAATTATTTTGTTGTTGTTAATTATTGTATGTAAATATGTGTTTATTGTTTTATTTGTTCAAGGCCTGTAGTGTAGCATTATTTGATCTCTGACAGCTCAACTGGTGGGTGGATTGTGCATGGAATTGATACACTTTGTGCGATACATCCGCAAATTATTATTATTTTAGTATCATTATCAAACTTATTTATTATTTTTCTTATATTATATTATATATATATAGATAAACTTTATTCTTAGATAGTTTATGTGAGACACCGAAGTAAGTGACAGTGAAGATTTTTATTCTGCATCTAGCCTTTGTAGTAGTTTTGCTAGCATAGCATCCATTCCATCACTCAGCGATACACTAAAATCTGCGTTTTCTGATGTCCCCAATAACTTCAATGTTGTCCATCTCAATGCTCAGAGTATTCCGGCCCATCACTCTGATATGCTGACCAGCTTTGACTGTAAGAATATCCATGCTATACTTGTATCTGAGTCCTGGTTTAGGCATTTTCACGTATCTTCCTCTTTCTCTCTTCCAGGCTTCCAATTAATAAGAAACGACCGTGGCGGCAGCGGGAAGGGTGGGGGTGTTGCCGTTTATCTTCGGACGCATATTCCTTTCCAGATTTTGGACTCGTCAACTCAGCCACCACCTGCGAACGCTGGCGAGCATCTTTTCTTGGAAGTGGAGCTTCATCATACCAAGTTACTACTTGGTGTCTATTACTGTCCTTCTTCTAGTATTATTTTTTTCGCGTATTTTGAACACCTCCTGGAAAAGTGGTCTCCCTCTTACCGTCAAGTAATCATAATGGGAGATTTTAACGCATGCCTACTAAAAAATGATTCTCGCACCCACTCTTTCCTCCGCACCTTTGAATCCTACAACCTTTCCATACTTCCACTTAACTCCACTCACCATGTTCCTGCCTGCAACCCATCCCTCATTGATCATATCCTAGTGTCATCTTCACAGCTGGCCAGTGGGTATGGCCAGTGTAATGCTGACGCTTTTTCCCATCATGACCTTTTATTCCTTTCCTACAAACTTCGACCTCCCAAGGCACGTGCTAGAATCCTATGGCAGCGCAATTTTGGTGGCATGAATCTTGATCGTCTTCGTGAGGATGCTGACAAAATCGACTGGAGTCTTCTGTTTGCTTCAGACACTGTTGATAAAATGGTAGATATTTTTGCATCTTCTCTGCTGGGCCTCTTTGATGTACGTGTCCGCCCCGTTAAAGTAAAACACCTGCCTGCTCCGTGGATCACAGATGCCATTAGAGAGGTCATGGCGAAGAAAGCCGCAGCAAAATATAAATATAAGTGTAAACCTACTTCTAGCAATTTAGAAAAATACGTCAAAATTAGAAATCACTGCAATAAGGTGTGTAGGAATGCACAACGCCAACATATCCATAGCTCAGTAGAAAACGGAGACTCATCTAAAGTATGGAAGTTTCTGAAAACCATTGGAGTTGGAAAATCTAGGCCAGACAATCCTCCTAAAGCTATTGACCTCGAAGCACTTAACATGCGCTTCTCTTCGTCGTCTAATTTCACAGGGACATCTAAGCAAGACACACTTGACAAACTCGCATCACTTTCAACTCCAGAATTTCCAGCCTTCTTCTTTGATCAATTCACTGATTGTGGTGTTAAGAAGAGCATTATATCCATAACTTCGAATGCAATTGGGAATGACAGCATCAGTCGTAACATGATCCTACCTATCCTCAACCAGATCCTTCCCATCATCACTCACATCCTAAACTTTTCTCTATCTAGTTGTCACTGTCCATCTGCTTGGAAAGAGGCACAAATTATTCCTGTGCCTAAGCATTTCCGTCCTATATCTATCTTACCTTTCCTTTCTAAAGTTCTTGAACGTCTTATCCACACCCAGCTTACCGCCTTCCTTAATAAAAACTCTCTTTTCAATCCTTTTCAGTCTGGTTTCCGTCCTGGGCATAGCACCGTTACAGCCCTAGCGAATGTTACGGATGATATCAGATTCGGTATGGAGGCGGGAAATCTCACGGTGTTGTGTCTGTTAGATTTCAGTAACGCCTTCAATACCGTTGATTCTCAAATCTTGCTGGGTATACTACGCTCTGTTAACATATCTCCAACGGTGATTGACTGGTTTCAAAGTTACCTGTCTGGCCGCCGGCAGCGTACACGTATAGAGGAATCTTTCTCTTCTTGGTGCGATGTTACGGTCGGGGTGCCGCAGGGTGGCGTTCTATCCCCCCTCCTCTTCGCTATTTTTATTAATTCTATATCAAAACATTTAGTTTCATCCTACCACCTTTATGCAGATGATCTTCAGATTTATACACAAACGCCACCGGATCAGCTGCCTACTGCGATTAGTACAATTAATATGGACCTGGAGCGTATCTGTGATTGGAGTATCAGTTATGGACTTCAGGTGAATCCGTTGAAGACTCAGGCTATCATAGTTGGCAGCCCCTGGTTCATATCTCGCCTGGACAGTTCACAGCTGCCCCAAGTTAATTTCAATGGTACCCCTATCAAAATTAGTGACACTGTGAAGAACCTGGGCATATACATTGACAATGCTTTTTCTTGGGATCATCAGCTACAAGAAGTTGGGCGAAAAGTATTTGCATCTGCGGGGTCACTTCGCAGGCTTAGAATGTTGCTACCGATTTCCACCAAAATTGCGCTGGCACAATCTCTAATGCTTCCATTACTTGATTACGCTGACGTCAGCTATCTTGATCTCACCGAGGAGCAACTAGATAAGCTTGAGCGTCTCCAAAATGTTTGTATTAGATTCATATTTGGCTTACGCAAATATGATCATGTATCTGATTTCCGTGAAAAGCTCAAGTGGCTCCCAATTCGTCTTCGACGAAATACTCATATCCTTTCTCTATTATACAGTGTACTGTTCAATCCGTGTACTCCCCAATATCTTAAAGAACGATTTAAATTCCTTCATGACACACATTCGAGGTCTTTGAGGTCATCGGAAAATTTAATACTGGAGATACCTATGCACTCCACGCGTTTCGCTGACAAATCTTTTACTGTCCAAGCAGTCCGCCTCTGGAACGCTCTTCCGTTACATGTAAGGCGTGCACAGACACTTGGAACGTTCAAACTTTTGACTAAAGAATATTATCTTTCGATCTGTAGCTAGAACTGTACTTATTTTATATATTGTATTCATATTATTGTATTTAAGAATTATAGGTAAGTAGGTTACTATGTAATTATTTTATTCATCGGATTTTTCGCAAACCATCCTTTCTCTCATCTTTGTTTTTTTTTTCTCCCCACCTTTGTTTTATCTATTACTAAGTTATTTATATATTGTACACTACCCACATTATATCGTATATATCTCTCTCCATCCAAAGGTTGCCTGGAAGAGATCGCTTATTAGCGATAAGGCCGCCCTTTGTACATTAGTTTTAAGGCATATATGTTATAGTTACTATTTATTGCTTGTGTACGATGTACAATAAAGAGTACTTATCTATCTTATTTTCCAAGGTCATCCTCGACGACCCCCGCACCTCCCCCAATAGGTCGAGAAAAATCGTGATTATTTTACAAGTCCCTGTCCCATACAAAAATCAATCGAAAAATCCTCTTTGGACCCTCTTTGCGACACTAGGTGAAGTCGTGAAAATTTTACAAGTCCCTGCCCCATACAAAAATCAGTCGGAAATTCTGCTATGTCCGGGACCCTCTTTGCGACACCCTAACCCAGGGGCGCGGGTGGCGAGGAGAGGTCGGATTATGCGAACAGGATTGTACATGACACCGCAGTAACGCGGCGCATGCGTCGCGCACGCGCGACGCTATAAGTGCAGCGTACTCATGTATTCCAGCAGAGACGCCGCGACGACGTCGCGTCTGCGCTGCGCATACGTTCATCGAACGCCTACGCTGGACAAACGCTAGTGTGAAGGCAGCCTAAATGGGCGTGAATCTAAACAAGGGACGAGAATAATATACCTATACATTTGTAGTACCTACTTATAATTTCTCGCGATTGGGGAGTTCAATTATAAGATGTGGCTTATGCGCAGGTAGAAACTGGTAGAAGCTTGTAGAAGGGACTAGAACCGCCTTCTCGTATGATGTGACGTCAGAGGTGGTGCTTCGTTAAGTCTGCTTGCCTACTCGCTTCAATATTCTTGTAAAATGAAACAGCATTTCGCTCCAATTTATATTTAATATTAAAACATGAGTTACAACAAATGGCATCTTAAAACATATAAATAGTAAAGCTGCACGTTTATTTTAAAATAAGAAAGAATATATTAATCATAACACTGCCAATTGTATAAATAGTTTGGTTTTATTGATATCTCTCAAGGAAAACTCACGAAATATGTGTTTTTTGGAAATTATTGTTGCAATTTATTGTAAAAAAAAATGTTACAAAACATTACAGTACCTATTATTCAAAAAACTCAATGATATTACATAAAAAGCTAATAAATAATTTCATTAACTAGATAAGTTATAAGTTTTGAAGTTAAGTATCATCAAAATATTAGAATCCATTTGTGTTTTATCGGTTTGAAACCAAAAATAAAGAAAACAACTCCATAAGAATACAATAGAATTGAGTCTCAATTCCTTTTTATGCTGGTTACAGTGTGGATATATTTTTTGTATGGCTGAATTTTTGTGCCATTGCTGTTTCAATGTAAAATGTAACCACAAAAATGTAGTAGTAATCAAAATTTATATTATGAATTCATAATTACACAATGCATTTGCTTTCACGATAAATCTTTATCAAAAATCAAACTATTTACACAATACAAAAAGAATTTTGATGTTAAAAAACATAGAATGAAAAAAAAAGACAAATGAAATAAATTTGTATACCAAATAAATCGAAAAGTCGTTAAAGAAATTCTATTTTGAAAAGTGGTCACAAAAATTCCATTTTGAAATGTCAGAATAAAAAATGTTCAATTTTGAGAAGTCAAAGAAATTCATTTTTGATGTATATTTATGACAAATAAAAATACAATTTGAAGTCAAAAGACAAAAATAAAATACATTTTGATCCCAAAACTATGTGAATAGATGTAGGACTATTTAGATTAAGGGTTTTTTGCAAACTCTAGTATCAACTAACCGCGTTTTATATAAATATTATATATATTCTAAACATAGGCAATGATGGGGAATACTTAATACTACTCTATGGACTATGGAAAACTATTTGTCACTACTTAAGTACATGTTTTGGACTTGGGTGTTTGCGGAGCGCGTGGCTGGTTGCCTTTTAGGTTACCTCTGGCGCTGGGCAAAAATCCAGGCCCAAACGCTCAATTGCAATACCGAACAACGTTACCTTGTCCCGCACCGCGAACTAGTTCAAAGTAACTAGTTCTTATGTGCGGGAAAAATCAAGCATTACCTTGACATTGGCAAAATTATCGAAGAACATCGAGTATATGTTTGAAATGCTTGTGAATTGTCTATTATAATTACTATTATAACGACACTTTTATGTTGTATAAGTAGATTCATTAGCTGTAATTTTATTACCAAGGGAGATGTTTCTAGGTACATGTATTACGAGGAAATGCCTAGCTATTAACATTACGAATTACATTTGGAATTTTCGTAAAAAGTTTAGTACATTCTGATATAACATTTCATTCAATTAATAGTAATTCTAGCTAATAGTTATAATTTTATAATTTTCACAGTAACCAGAAAACTTATAAGTTTTCTGGTTACTGTGAGTTTCTATCTTTTACCGCTAGAGGCGCTGTTGTGGTGTTACACCAGCGCCTCTAGTGATAATATATGGAACTAAACTAATATATGTTCGTTTTCAATTTACTATCAAACTTTTATTACTTGTATACTTCTTATTTACTGCAAGAATCAACATGGAAGTCCATTGATTTATTATTATTACTATAACTTCAGTGTGCATCTGTTTAATAAATATTATTATAAGCAAAACTGGTGCTCCCTCGGCAAAAAGAAATTGTTATTCTTAAGTCTTTTGCTGAACACGGATAACATTATAATTATCTTAGTGCATCTTATGTGTATAATATTAACATTTAACATAATTGTCTATTTTCTCTTACAACAACAATTGATTGATCAAATATATCTTCAGATCATTACATAAGATACTAATTAAGTGGTTTGTACTAGATTTTGGGACCAAATACTTCTATGTTAACTGTTAAATTATTACCAAACGTCTAAATTACTACGAAAAATGCTATAAATAGTGCCTTAATGTTTAAAAAAAAACTTTAATGTTAAGTTCCTAAGAAAAAAAAGCCATAAAACTAACAGTATTTTACAAATAAATTAGAAACAAAAACAACTTTGTTCTCTGTAAATCACAATTTCAAGGCTATCAAAGAGTTATACGCTTTATACGTATGTATTATAAGACAAGCAGAGAATAAAGACAAACTTAAGGTTCGTACAATAAGCAATATATTAATCATCTCGATTTAAAAAAAAAAACAACCAACCACCTTAAATTTTAATATATACAACTTATATTTTAAACCAAACTTGTTAAAAAATGTTAGAGAGATTTTAGTGCATGACCACGAAATCAACACGGTCATAGCACTACAAATGACCAGAAAAAAATAAATCTACCTCCTAATCACCTTCTAATCTAGCTGAAGATAATTAATTAAAAAAATAATAATTAATAGCTAACATTTAAACAACCTCCCAAACAAACATTCTTGTATGTAACCTCTATTAAAACTTTTCAACATTCAACATCAGTTCGCACCACTGGTCGTTAACTATTAATTTGTTTAACCTACGTTAATCCCCGGGGCATACAACATCTTTCGAATGACCCGGGGTTAAATTATTAACATTATAACTATCTTAGCAGCCCTTGGGTCACTACCGTCGCGATTACAAAACTGTTTTCTTACAAAAACATATTTATACACTTCCAAGTTTATATTTAAATAAGTTTAGCTTTAAGACACTGGATAAAATACCGCTGATCGAGTAACTTGAGAGTATTAAAATACGATAAATAATAAAAGATTTTAATTAGTAGTATTATTACTGTGTATATTAAGGTCGGACTACCGAAACATTGTATATAGATACAACCTATGTAATTAATCCAGAGTGTCTAGTACCAGTTCCTTACGTTAATTTGCTCGAAATACGTTTTCGTATTCCCCATACATTTCACACAGTTCCCTGACGTTACCGCTAGGGGCGCTGGTGTGAAATGTGTGGGGAATACGAAAACGTATTTCGAGAAAAACTGGTACTAGACACCCTGGCTGTTAAAATTTAGGTTCGGTTTACAAACATTCAGGGTTCATTTACATTGCAGTATTAGTACCCATATTCAGGGTGCTATAGTTCTAAAACTCATGTCATAGCGCCTGCATTCAGGGTGCGGGCTATCGACCAAGTTAATGTCTTAAGTTCTTACAACGCAAACCGGGCACCTAGTGTCGTTACCGGGCACCTTATGCAATAAGGCTCATTTACAATAATGCGGGGTAACGACTAATGTAATTGACTTAGTCGATAGCCCGCATGCGGACAATCGTGCGCATGCGTTGTAAGGACTTAAGACATTAACTTAGTCGATAGCCCGCATCCTGTAAACTGTAGGTATTTTAGCACCTCATCTTAAGAACCTACGCGGTCTAAATTATTAGTTTGTTAATGCTCCATACACATACATATTACACAAATATCGCGGTTGATAGTGCCATAGTGAAACAAAAATATAGACATACAACATTTCGCTATCGGAAACATAGACAATGTCATGAGACAGATTGTCCGGCGCTAACTGCTTAAGGACCTAAGCGGTCCATAAGACACGCAAGGGAAAGGCGTGATTATTTATCTACGTTTTACTCTATAGTTACCAAAATATCACGGTTTATTCGTAAACCCTTGTGCACTTCCACGCATAGACAATAAATTTTTTGAACTCTGATTGGCGGATTCCTGAATCCACACAAAATCCTTGTCTCTGAGGGGATTGGTTGATTTGAACAAGGGTTTAAATAGTGCAATAATGATATAGACAGACGACGTTTCGCTATCTACAACACAGACAATGTCATGAGACAGATCGTCGGGCCCGACGTGGCGCCAACAAGTACGACGCGTCTAATGTCACGCGAGAGTTGCCTCGTGAGAGCAAACGTCGAGCGATGTTGTTCACACGTTCTTTTTGATCGGCCGTTGTTCTTGATACTGATGTTCGTGATGTACTGCAGCTCTGGGAGATATGGTTAGATATAGGACTAGTGGCTCACTCCGGCTTTACACGGAAACAGTTAACTTCGCGAGCACAGGGGTAATCGGTATGGTTAACATTAAAAACAATATTTGGGTTTCTTGCCTCCATTTCTTGTTAGCGTCAGAAGGGCTGGTTGCCTATAACAAACGGCTCTGAAACTATATTCAGGAATTGCTATCCAATTGCTCATATTTGCTTAACTTCTTCAATAATTGCTACATATAATATATTTGGAGAAATACTAATATTTTTTTGACCAGCCATTCTGACGTCAAGATGGATGGTCGCGACCGTGTTCAGAATGAAGGACGCAAAATTTCTAAAAGTATGTTACTTATATGAATAATTGCTTACTAATTGCTACAATCACGAATTTAAATTTCTGCTTCATACATACATTAGATAAAAAAAATAGCGTTTATTAAAAATTATACGAAGAAGTGCCTAATAAATTTGAAAAGGCAACAATATTTTTTATAACTGCGTCTTGTTCATATTGTGCAGGCGTTCACGTCGTATAATTTTTAATAAACGCTGTATTTTTTTGGTTTAGTGGAACTAGGGTAAAAACTTTGGCTAGCCCGGAACACACAATAATGACAGACTGTAATGAATTAAAATTGTCCAGTATGGTCTTGAAATATAGACGCTTTGCTCACTCGGTCAATATTGGATAGGAAAATCGGTTAAATACGAATATGTAGCCAAAGTGATTCGAATGTGTTTGTCGAGTGATTTATGCAGAATGTTTCGAAATTTTTGTGGCTTTTAGATCAAAAAACGTATCTAAATACAATTTAATAATTATACTACAACTTACTTTGGCTACATCGGCAACTGACACCACAGCAGGCTTCTTTTTAATGTCTTTTGTGACATTTTTATTATTTTTCTCTGTGGTCATGGCGGCGTTACGGGCGGCTCGACCTTTCAAATATTCTGGTGACACTTCGTGAGGCTGTACGACCAAAACAAAATAGATATAAAATATGATATTATCTCTAACATAGGAATCTCTTAACTACAGCCTTCGGACAATTGATTATTTCACGTGCGACAGATTGCGATTTAATAGTTTCAATTCGATAGATTATAATCTACCGAAAAATAATTCGACAGATTATAATTTCAAGGTATTTCCAATTATACGGGGTTTTATTTATGTATAACTTAAATTCTAACGTGTTACCTCCTACGTGGGTTCTTTAAGCGGAGCGTGAAGAGGCACGACATCACTAGTTCTAGTTTCTTCGACGAATTTAACCGACCTAATATACAAAAATACTCACAGCGTATGTCCTGGTGATCTTGTGCCGATTCGGGAATTGGTCGAACGCGTACGGCTTCGTACATATCGGGTACTTGGGGCGGGAGATCTTCGTGAACAGGCGCGCCGTGCGGTCCACGCGCAGCTCGCAGATGTACACGTGCGGCGAGGACGCGCCCGCCGGCCGACCCTGTGAAGTTACATGTACATGACTATTCATTCAAACCATCTATATATAGAAATGGTGAATGTAATTTTTGTCCCCCCTTAGCTCTCGAGAACTGCTTATGCTCCAATGATGGTTGACCCCTCTATGGACAGCCCTCGGTCTGGAGGCAAGCCAAAAAATCGAAAATTTGACCTAGCCCTAAGGGGTCAAAAGTTATAGGCCAAAACCTATGTCGTGGTGCGCCGCGAAGCAGCGCGCAAGACTCCGTACTAGTCTTGTATAATCATCTTACGACTATTTGCCGGGCGTCCTAGGTACCCACGGAATGATAAGCCCCAAGAAGGGCAATGGTAGACGTTGAACATCGGTACGGCCTCTGCAAGGAGTGGGGGATATCAGCTGCCATCACTCACGGGGGGTGCGATCGGGTGCCATCACGCATCTACGGGTGTCGCATAAAGATCACCCGACCATGCCCCTAAAATAGAAGCATGATGGCATCCGATCCCCCTCTAAATTTGCGCGATGGTCTATGGAGTCTCGTCACGCAACTTTATGGGGTGTGTGATCCTGATGCACGGGACCCCGGTGACAATTGCTAAACAACCTAGTGAACTAACTACAAAATATAGAAGGACATAAATACCTTGCAGTAAGTATTGAGATCCATGACCCAGCACTGAGACATGACCAACTCTATTGGAACTGCCTCGTATAGAGGAACTCGCATCACTTCGTTAGGGAAAAACCTGAAAAACACACAAATATTAAATACTTCTATAGTAGTGTAGTTCATGTTGGAAGTCGAATGAACTGAAGGAGAATCATGATGTAAATATTCGCTCCATCCACTTGGTTCTCGTACTTCCATACCCTGGGGGATTTATTTGGACTTTATGTCCATACCAATCTGACGGTGGGATCCATACAAATCCACTAGGGTTATGATGACAATAGACATAAATTGAAATGAAATCGTTCACCGTATAAGGGCTTTTCGTAGTAGTCTCTCTCATATTCTCTTGTACAACTAGACGCACAGTCCAGACACAATATAATACAGACTAAACTAAACAATATTCACTTACTTTCTTGTGGGTTCATGGAAAGTCTCATGCGGTCTTAAATAGTGATGTCCATACACATATCTTTCTTGTGTGTCTTTGTGTTTCCACATTCGTTCCACGCGGAATATATCCAATTCAGAGACGGAAATTTCACCGATCGTTTGATACGTGTGTTTACGTACTTCGTCCTCCTGGAAATAAAATAATTTTATAGGTTATGCCTGCTACTTCGCCTGCGTGTTAGTTTTGAATAAATATACATGTTTGTACAACATGGTATAATTTAAAAAAATAGTTAATGTCAGTCACAAAAGTGCAGAAGTGTCGTATCGAAAGACACTATATCTATTGGGATTTTTTACGTGAACAGCAGTCGGTAGGATAATAGCCGTAATAGCAAACGGTCCCTTTTGTTTGTATAGGATGTACTAGTATAGAATTCTTTAATCTGTGCCTTGAGTTAGTTTTATAGATATAAAACTAGCCTTTTACGAGGTTATATGAGTAGTAATAAATAATATACTAATATTATAAAGTAACAAACTTTTGTTTCATAATACAAATTAGATGTCACAGTACATGTTGACATGTTATTATTATGTTAAATGCTTACAAAATTACGAGGGTGGATTGAAAAGTAGTCGGCCTAACACTGATCCATTTAGTTCTAAAAATCAAATCTTCCCACATTAATTAGTTCAGTTCAGACCTGTTAATTGTGTGAAGTTTGAAACGTGTGCAATAATTAGTTTTAATTTTATAAATTTATTAACAAAGCAATCTGACATCATTTCCGCAAATGGAGCAAATCGAGCAGCGTGCCGTCATTAAGTACCTCCATAAGAAGGGGCTGTCATCTAAAGCCATCCATGATGATATGGTCAGTACATTAGGGGATTGCGCTCTTTCATATTCATCCGTCAAAAAATGGATAGCAGAATTCAAGCGTGATAGAGAGTGTGAAAGAAGAACCCCGCTCTGGAAGGCCTTCGACGTCCACTACTGACGAAAATGTTACAAAAATACTCGACTTAATTATGGGAGACCGCAGATTGAAAATTAGAGAGATAGCCGAGATTATAGGCATCTCTTATGAACGTACTCAAAACATAATAGTCAACGTGTTGGGTTTCGACAAGGTGTCTGCGAGGTGGGTTCCGCGACTGCTTTCAGTTGAGCAAAAAAGGATGCGATTGACTATTGCACGCGACTGTTTGGAGTTATTTGAAGCTGATGAATGTGATTTTTTGAATCGTTTTCTTACTATGGACGAAACATGGGTTCATTACTATACACCGGAAACAAAACAACAATCAAAACAGTGGAAAAGACCTGGTTCACCACCCCCCAAAAAGGCTAAGTCTATTTTGTCGGCAAGTAAGGTGATGGCTTCAGTATTCTGTGACTCGAAGGGTGTGACTATGGTTGATTATCTTGAAAGGGGTCAGACTACTAACTCTGATTATTACTGCACCTTAATACGTCGTTTACGAGAGGAAATAAAAGAAAACGTCCAGGAATGATCAGAAGAAAAGTCCTGTTTCATCAAGATAACGCTCGTGTTCACACGTCTGTCCAATCCATAGATATAGTATGTAGAAAGATACACAAAGTCATTTCAGAGGCGATCCCAAAAACAAAATGCAAATGTGTGGGTGTAATAGTGTTGTGTACACTATGGAATACGCAAAATATCGATAAAAAATTGAGTGTTATTTCATTTCTAAGTAATACAATAGAATCTCACTAATCCGTTATACTTTTCGCGTACCTCGCACTAGCATTAGTTAAAAAAAACCGACCAAGGGTGTGGGTCACGCAAAGAATAGGGTTCCGTAGTCATGTTACTAGCCTATAACTCCTAAACTAACAAAGTTATCTGATCTATTATAGTTTTTTTTTGAAAGTTTAATTACATAGAATCATGATTTTTTAAGATTTTTTGAGCCAGCCGTTTAGCTTTTAGATTTAACTTTGCTTAAGGAAGCTTTGTTTAACGAAAGTATGTCTCGAAAAAGGATTATTAAACCAAAAATTTGTCTTTGCAACTTCTAATATTTTTAAAAGACCTATTTATACACGATGGGGTTGACGGTAGAAAAAACATTCATTTTCATTTTCAAAAATTTTCATTATTTTATTGTAGCCCTTGGTCACCGTTATAAATACACATATTTATGCAAAGTTTCATTTTTCTAGCTTTGACCGCTTAGGAGGAAAGCCGAGAATGAAACAGACGGACGAACGGTCCTGATAAAACTATGTTTCTTTAAGTTAGTATTTTCATGAAACAGTTCAGCTTATATAGCAGATTTCTACGGCACCAACTTTTTCTTCTTCCCAATTCCCAAGTGTTCCAGTTCCATTTTTGATTGACTCATGACTTTTTACACATTAGAGAAAGAATTATAACATGATTTAATGCTAAAATAATAAGTCGTTAAACATTAAGACTAGTTTATTTAAAATAAAATAATATTATATTCTCTACATAATGCAACAGAAAAAAACAAGTTGTTTTACATTAAAAAAATAACAAATGTTAATGTAGTGGGTCAAAAATTCTGAAGACTAATCACTGGGGCATATCAGTTAGTACCTATACATTATTAGTCATGCAATTATGTAAAATGATACTAATGAATGAAAAGCTCGCTGCCGAGGCCATCTGGTGAACACCCCAGGAATTTCCAGTGGCCCCCGGCGGAATGAATGAGACTGATTTAGTTCTTATATATTAAGCTAGTGGACGCCCACAGCTTCGCCCGCGACAAATTATATCCAAAGCATCATGGAAATTGGTGCAGCAATTTTTGACTTTAGCGCGAATAGACAAACGCTGCGGAGAACTTTGTTTTATAATATGTAGTGAAGTAATAATCTGAAATTAAATTATACACAAATTATATACCTTCCTCAGAATCACTATAGAGTTATTCTGAGGATTAGTGAAAACCGCATCAAAATCCGTTGCGTAGTTTTAAAGATCTATGCTTACATAGGGAGGGACGGACAGACTTTGTTTTATATAATACTATGTTATGATTTTATGAAATCCAAATAAAAAATTGTCTAATCTAATCTAAAATAATCATTCCGAAAAACAGGCGGGAACTTATAACGTTATACTTCATTTTGTTATGGTTTATCGATACATCGATAATCGTGACATCATCACCTGATTCACCCTTTCAAGCCCTATAGTAAAAAGACTTTCTTCTATTTTACGTTATTTAAGATTAATTCTTCATTGTGAATAGGAAATATTACTGCACAAAGCAAGGGTAGTCAATGTACTATGATTAGAACTTTTTACTTATTTCATAAACACAAGATATAAACAAATATCTGTTATTTAAGAATTGCTGGAAAATTTTGCATTTACCTGTGAAACGTGTAATTATTTGGATTGTCGGCTTTAGTCACATTACAATTACTTAAACAACAAGACACATTGGTTCTTAAATACACTTTTATTGAAAACAACACAAGGATTCGCTTATATTTTATAAATCAAATTTTCGCCAGTTTACAAGATAGATGATCTTCTTGTTATTTTGAAAACTACTGAAAATTGTTGGCACTGACACACATAGATAAAAGTACGTCATCGCCCATCTTTATTACTCACAGGCAATGTTCGAATGATGATGACTTCTCCGGACTTCTCTTTCCCACGCTCTGTAGGTCTATTAAGGGAGTGAAGCGAGCGCCCTCCCAAGTCTCTGGTCCAATCAATTGCAGATTTTTTTTATTTTTTTATTTTGGATATAGACATACACTCTTTACAAATTGGATATAATTATTACATTTTCCCCTTTATACGGGGGAAATGTAATAATGAGACACTATACTTCGTTTGGGTCTCATTTTTCTTAAAATATTTTTTTTGTCTCTTAAAATACACTAAATAATAGCTAAATATGTGCTTAATAACAGCTGCAAATATGAATTCTTTGTAACTAATTAGTGAATAAGCAGTATAAAATTGAACTTTTAAATTTAGTTATGGCCCTCGCATTTGCCCCATTTGACCCTATTCATTTATTATCAGGCTACGACAGAAAAGTTACAGATCTTATATTAACTTATTCTACGGCCCATAGATACATACCATAAAACTAAAAATACATATAATTATATCTTAAAGTCACAACTGTGGCTTTGAACTGTTACCACATCCACCTTATTCACCTGATCTGGCACCGTCAGACTTTTTTCTGTTCCCTAACCTAAAAAAGCACTTGGGAGGTTAAAGATTTTTGACAAATGACGAGGTCAAAGCAGCAGTAGACGCATATTTTGACTCTAACGAAGAATAAATTTTTTTCAACGGGCTAAATGCTTGGAAGGGAAGATGGCAAAAGTGCATTGAACTTGATGGTGATTATGTTGAAAAATAAAAATATACTTCATTTATTATGTATTTATTTTCTTGGTTAGGCCGATTACTTTTCAATCCACCCTCGTATTAATAAATATACAAAAATAAACACTTAATTCGTCAGAAAAAAAAAGTCACAAATCACTATACATCCTGCATCATTTCTGGTGCAAAGGTGCCCATGATGCTGGCAGCATTGCCCTGCTGAATGGCAATGAACATTAAAAAGCGGAAATTTGATTGTTTGCAGTGAATAGGCTCTGAAACTACTGAACCGATAATTAAATTTCTTTCACTAATATGGATATGAGACACTGGAACGTGGTCCACGTTGGCTCCAGACCTGCGCTTGTTTAACATAAAGTAGGACGACCTACTCCTACTTTGTGTTATAAGCTGTTGGTTTTATTAATTATATTTTATTTTAATTATTATCTTATTTAATTTGATAGCAATGAATTGTAATTTAAATGAATTTTATTAGACTTTTAATTTAATTTGATTTTTATTTTTATTTGATTTAATTTTTATTGGATTTTATTTATTTTAAAATTGATGTATGGAATTTTTATACGGGCTAACATGCCTGCAGTAAACATAATAATATGTAGCTACATTATCCCGGAGTGCTACAGTCTACTTTTTAACCCGGTTATATCTTCCCGTGAGAATTGGGAACAAGAAAACCATATCACGCGGGGGCTCGGTAATCAGTTAGTGAAGATAAATACCTTATTCTGTACATCTTCAGTCTTATCCTTCCCTTTGGCGATACTCTTCAACTTTTTCCTGTCCACACGCTTAGTTTTCGGCGAGTCAGTTTTGTCTGATCCCTTTTGACTGACGTCCGGATGTTTGTCACATATGGGTATATCTCTGAGCACGTATACAGTGTCACCCTGTCGCACTTGGAGATCGCCTCGCATTAGGGATAAGTAGAATTGGTGACCTTCTTCTGTGTATTCGTCTAAGGGTATTTCACGGTCCACCTGTTGAAGGGATATTATAGATTTAATTTCTGTCGATTATGCATAGTATTTTAATTACCGCCCTAATTTTTTCGAAAGCATAACCCCAGAGTGCGGGAGGACTTTTGCCACCTATGCGGCCTTTGTCAAGATGGGTAGTAATAAAGATAAAGATAAATGCCCAATGCCCAAGGTGTAGACAGTGGCGTTCAATGTGGTTGTTGCTTCCAAGAAATAAGCCTATTGCCGTTCCCAGGCACTTTCATTATTATATAACTTTTATAATCCGAGATTTTAATAGTCCGACACGCCCAGGACTTTAATTGGCTGTGCCACAGCGGCTGGCACGTCAGATTTTGTTGCCTTTCATCAACGTTTCATCGCAAGGCAATGGGTTTAATTTATTTTCAAAATTTTTATATAGCTGCTACTTTTTAATAAATTCATTTGGTCATTTTGGACATAACCTATTATAAATGTGCCCGATGACGGCAATAGGCTTGCCCCCTATTACGTGGGACTAAAAATACTGGCAAATTGTGGGTGTGTAATGCACCTCTGCCTACGCCATCGGGGATATAGGCGTGATATGTGTGTGTGTGTGTGTATAACTTTTAAACTTCCGCGATTCATTATCGTCAGGCAATAAGTACTTATATATATCTACGCCGTATTTCGTTTAAATCCCGTGTTAAAGTAAAATACTTTCAATATTCTTGCCATTGTGAGGATGAATTGGGCTCCGGAGATGTTGGAACACATGAAACAAACTCGGATCTTTTTAAACCGACTTCAAAAAAGGACGAGCTTCTGCTTCCCGATTGGTCCCATTTCAATTTGGTCCTATTCCAACCATTATTTGGTCCCATTCCGTCAATTTGAAGTCAGTTTTGTGTGAACGCTTGACGTGATTTTTTTTTAAACAATACTTGATAATACTTACATCATGCGGCGAACAATGATGACAATAGTGCGGAGCCCTGGTGTCGGCGACTCGCATACATCTCGCATGTTGCCACACGCCACAGTTGGTCCCACCGCACTGGACCATTAGTCCCTCTTCCACGTGTAGACCGCATATACACATTATTACTTCCTCTGTAACAACATCATATTCAAAAATATTATTTTAAAATACAAATTAAAGGCAGATGCCGAAATAATGGCCCATAAAGTAGCATTACATGTTCAAATAACCGAACAAGTGCAAGTCGGACTCACGCACGAAGGGTTCCGTACCATACCAGCAATGGAGCAAATGTATGGGAGCCCCTTAAATATTTCTTATATTCTGTTTTTTTAGTATTTGTTGTTATAGCGGCAATAGAAATACATCATCTGTGAAATTGTCAACTTTCTATCACGGTTCATGAGATACAGCGTGGAGACAGATGGACGAACGACAGCGAAATCTCAGTAATAGGGTTCCCGTTTTACCGTTTGGGTACGAAACCCTAAAAATCATAACATTTTTTCTTACTTTCCTGTGCTATTCATAATACGATAAGTCAGGATAATGAGTCGACAAATAACTAACAATGAATAAAACAATTTCATCGAAATAACGAATTGTTCGGGCGTCGTCGGGGACCGTTCGGCTCACCGCGGCGCTTGCGCATACAACTCATTCGATCACGACGCAAGGCACACGCTCGTCTGTTACCTACTTCTCAATATTAACGCCATATTGTACGCGGTCAGGAATTAATATACCAGTTATACAGTCCACTACATTTTATTTACTAGCTGAGTATCGTAGGAACACTAACATTTGCATTTCTTAGTGTTACCATCATTAATAAAATTATAACGTAGAGTACGTCCAATTTAGATATCAGTTTACAAACTAAAAAACATTACTATCACTATAACTACATATTATAAAACAAAGTCACTCGTTTTGTATGTATGCGTATATTTAAACTACGCCACGGATTTTGATGCGGTTTTCGCCAATGGATAGAGTGGTTCTCGAGGAATCTTTTTGTGTACAATTTGTGAAGCGGGCGAAGCCGCCGGCGTCCACTAGTAAACTATAAAGCAATTTAGCAAGAGAAAACTTAGGTGTTAAAAATATTGTCTATACCTGTCTTTGTTTTCTGCAAGAACCCAGGAGGTAGAGGCTCATCAGGTCCAAGGATCTTGGTAAGCAGATCTGCATACTCCAATTTTGTAGTATTGTATACCTGCAAGTATCAAAAGCTTTGATAAGTAGGGTATTAATCTCTTGGTATTCCGTTCCAAATTTTATTTAGATTGTTCCAAACATTTTTAGTGTTGTCAAACAAATGTTTCATTTCTTTTTAATAAGTTACTGGCGAAAAGTGGGCATATTATATGCCTACGCCTTCTGGGAAACAGGATTATAAGTCAAACTAAACTTCAAGTTAACATTATAATATTGGTAACCGACTTTTGAACCTTGACTGTACTTACAACTCGTGCGAATTAACATGGCACCTGGCTCTAACGTATGACGTTTAAAGTAATGAGTGCAAAAAAAACTACTATACTACTTCTTTGTAGGCATGGAATGAAATCACAATAACTGGTTATAAATCACGTGATTTCACCAATCATAGATCACTGCGGTGACTGGACTGGGAACACACGGCGATTGTGATTGTAAACAGTGATTCTTATCGTATCGCAGTTCACACCGTTCTTCGGTGACTGTGAACAGTGATTCGTATCGTATCGCAGTTGACGACACTCACCGCTCTTTGGTGACCGCACTCAGGCACGTCACGGTCGCTCTCGCGCTAGTAATTCACCTCTGCCTAACCCTCCGGGGTTAAAGGCGTGATTGTACGTATGTTGAACTTTTGAGGGCTCCAACTACCCATAACGACTACCATAGATGTTCGTAAGGCAACCGGGACCGACGCGGCTTAACGTGCTCTCCGAGGCACGGAAATATCCAGACCGATGCAAATAGACATATTTCATGCATTTATATTTGCACTGAGCGGGAATCAAACCCGCGCCTCCTGCGTGGCAGTCGCGTGCACTACTGCCACGCCACGCCACGGAGGCTGTCAAAAGTGTGGCAGAGAAAACTTAATAAAAACCAATCTATACTTATAATAAATCTGTAGAAGTAAAAATTGTGTACATTGAAGATATCAAAAAAATAAATGGCAGGGGGTGTTACTAGACCGACACAGAACTCAAAAATGTGATTTAAAAATTTTTTGTCTGTCTGTCTGTCTGTTCAGGCATCACGCAAAAACTACCGGTTCAATTACGATGAAACTTGGTATAATTATTCTTTAATATCCTGGGCACCACACTGGGTACTTTTTATCCCGGAAAAGCATATACAATAAAAAACAAACTAAATTTTGCGGTTCGATACCTAGACCCGATTACTGTACCAACCGCAAATAATAAGTTTGTCGTAGGTTTTTTTTTTTATATTGGGCTCGCCAAATTGACGCCGCCCGCCTGGTGGTAAGTCGTGACGACGTCTATCGATTGTGGGCCACTCTCACAGCACACAATACTATAGAGAGTGGCCCTCAACTTGACTACATACTGATGTGCCTCTTCACGCTCCGCTTAAAGAACCCAGGGTTATATGCGCGGTTATATACGCGGCAGAGAAAAGAACGTTTAAAACGTTCGGTTCTCGCGAACATGCTATCCACTGTGTGGGAGTGGCATCTCTGCCCGGCACGCGTTGTTCGGGATCGGAAGAAAGAGGGTGGGATCAGATTGAAGAGCTCTTCAGAACAGGTTAAGTCACCCGCAGTGGAGTTCGCTAAGGGGCGCTGCACACAGCTAAGATACTATAATATTTTAACTTAAGATACAATATCGCTCGCCATACAATTCAATGGACTATCACACACGACGTAGATGATAAATAATATGTCATATTTTCGTATCTTAAGATGAATTTTTATGGTACTCGTATAATACAGAATATAATAGAAGATATAATAGATAAACGCAATAAATTTCAAAACAATGGTTTTTAGAACTTTTGTCTGTTTGTCTGAATGTTTGAACACGCTAATCTCAGAAACGATTTGATTTTTTGATTTGAATTTGCGGTTTGGTTTTCAATCGCTTCATAAATAAAAAAGTTATGTAGATCTAAAGTAACACGCAGGCGGAGCTGCGGGCAACAGCTAGTAACAAATAAAGTTCCAAACGTAACAATAACAAAAACTCTGCGGATAATCTACCTGAGTTTCTTGCTGGTATCTTCTCAGGAGAACCAACTTACCGAACCAGCGAAAGAATCATTTTCAAATGGTTATTTATGTAATTAATTTAGTATTTTTATAATAGTGCTTGACATAAAATTGTAAAATTTTGACATTAATATGTGCTCTTTATGTGCCTAAACTGAATAAATGAAATTGATTCTTTGATTCTTGATTCTGGACTCAGTAACAAATTACTCAAACGGAACGAAATGTGCAACGGCGAGTGTGACGCTGAATTGACGCTCTGACGCTACCGGTCTAGCCGGACGATAGCGGGGCCCCGCGCGGTGAAGCGGGAGGAGGGTTCTTTTCGAGCCAGGTGCCATGTTAATGCGCACGGCTTGTACGTAGATCAGAAAAAGGCTTCTGTAGTCTAGTGGCTAAGGGTTTAGACTTGCGTTTGGACGACGTGAGTTCGATCACCGGAGACCATACTACTGACGTGATCCCACTCCTAACACAAGCACTTATACTTAGCTGGAGGGGTTGACAGAAATACTAGAAGATCGTATTTAATTTTGCGATTCCTAGTAATCTTATTTTTTAAATAGTTACCTTTTTAAGTTGTGAAGCAGCAGCTCCCATAGTAGATAGACGTCCTTGTTCCCGCATGACGTTACTAAATATTGTTGTGACGTCACTATCGAACTGCGCGATGTTAGTATAAGAGCCAGCGTCAACGTTCGCTTCTACACCAACAAGGTCCAATGTGCCACTGTCCTGAGCCTTGACGCGATCGCCCTTTGTACGTAGAAGTGGGGTACAAACTGGACGGTCTTTGTCATCTGTATATTGAACAAAAAAAACGAGTGTACTTTAGACCACACGACTGGAGTAAAAGTTGTTGAGATAAAGAAAATATATGTGATCACACCTCTCTCTCTTGCCCCTACAGTAATATATTAAACGTAACTCTCTTACTTTCTATCTTCACAAACTTAGGGCACTGTTCCTGTCATGCGTTTTTTCATCAGGGTGCGGATCTCGCCCGCAATGCGTGTCATTGTCAATGTCAAATCAGTTCGCAACTAGCCCCGTCACCATAGCAACCGGCGTGCAGGCGGCCTGCACATTTCATTATTGTACGTTTGACATTGATATCGACACGCATTGCGGCCGAGATACGCACGCTGGTGAATAAACTCTCGACAGGAAAAGTGCTCTTATCTCCCTCTGGACTTCCGTTCGCCTCTCCCAAGCTTAAACTTAAAACTTCTCCGAAAGAAGATTTACTTAAAAAACGCTTCAACATCGAAAACACTATGATAATTTATTTTAGAACAAATATTTACCTTTACAATCCAGAAGCGTACGACAAACAGCCTTCAGTACAACACTCAATCGTTGTTCCCGCGACGCTGTTGGATCGTCTTTCGGACGAGGAGCCCGTGGCGTAGCATCTCGTAGCACCCGTAGCCGAGCGAGCGCACCCGCTTCGTCAATACTACATGACGGTGCTAATGGATCTACTGTGCACACGTTGGTGTTAGCTACGACGTTCGTAGCACTTGTTGTAGCTGATGACGTCACAGCTGGTGATGGTGTCACTGGAGGTGTTGTTGTATGCGGAGGTGATGGAGGAGTTGGTAGCGAGAGGCGATCTTTTGTACGCCGGACCTAGTTAAAAGTTAACAAGTTATTTAACAGTAGTTATGAATGATACTCTTCTACCAAGATCTACTAAACTAATTGACAATCTCAACTGCAAGTGGTAGTGTATCTACCAAACGAACCGACGAAGCCTAGTAGTAAAAAGCTCGCTATCTATTAAGTGGGACCATCAGTTACTAGCGAAAAATGGGCGTATAATATACCTCTGCCAACCCATTCTGGGAAACAAGGCCATAAGTCAAACTAAACTTCCAATTATTGCATTAGAATAATTGACAATCTACTTTTCAAAAGTCAAACTAAACTTCAAACTTACTTAATTATGACATTGGGTATCGACTTTTGTACCTATTTTCGAATCATATTAACCTAACATAATATAAAACAAAGTCAATCATATTATCTTAACATAATATAAAACAAAGTCAATCATATTATCTTAACATAATATAAAACAAAGTCAATCATATTATCTTAACATAATATAAAACAAAGTCAATCATATTATCTTAACATAATATAAAACAAAGTCAATCATATTCCTGCCTCGGTGGCGCAGTGGTATGAGTATACGACTGCCGGCCCTGAGGTCCCAGGTTCGATTCCGGGTCGAATCAAATTATTTGTGTGATCCACAAATGTTTGTTTCGGAGTATGGGTGTTATCTATGTATAATATGTATGTATTTAGAAATATATAAGTATGTTACCAGTTGTCTAGATCCCATAGCACAAGCTTATAGCTTAGTTTGGGCTAGATGACGTTGTGTGAGAATGTCCAAAATATTTATTTATTTATTTATTTATTTATTTATATTCTCTTAAAATAATATAAAACAAAGTCAATCATATTATCTTAACATAATATAAAACAAAGTTGCTTCAGCTATGTGTCCGTCCCTATGTATGCTTAGATCTTTAAAACTATGCTACAGATTTTGATGCGGTTTTCACCAATGGATAGAGTGGTTCTCGAGGAAGGTTTTAGTATACGATTTGTCAAACGGGTGAAGCCGCGGGCGTCCGCTAGTTATGTATAATTATATAAACTCACATTATCCAAGTTCCTCAACAGGAAGCAATGTCTATCTCTCACAAGAGCCTTCTCCTTCACCGTCAACGGTTTCATTTGAGGCTCTTGCCATAGTTTATTAAGATGTTGTTGATACTTCAATATAGTCATATTCTTGATATCGCAAGACGTTATCGCTTGTTGTTCGGATTTTTTATTACATTTCACTGCTTTCCTCGGTCTGCCCACACGGGGTTGGTTTCCAGTTGATCCCTGTGATTGGTTGGACGCATTGGATGGTGTCCGCGCTTGAGTTTTCATTGGTTGTTTAGTTATACGTTGTGATTTGCCACCGATTACTCCACGACAATCTTCGGAATCGCATTTGCATGGCTGTAACAAATACATTAGTTAACAAAAATATATTCGAGTCTAATCGTTTTGACAGAAGATCATTTGATTTGACAGTTTTGTACCCAATCAATATAAATGAAATTAAAAAGTTACTTACCTGACCGACCGCAGGGTTAAAAAGTGAGAAGTTATAATCATAGGTGAGCTCTTCATCGGGATCAATGTCGTGAAGTGCAAATAATGCCATACGGAAAGTACCTGAAAACAGAACATAAAAAATCTTGATATTTTTTATAAGAACAACTAATTTGTATGTTGCAGAAAGTCGCATGAAAAGCCGTTCAGTACAATTGGAATTTAAACGTGGCGTTGCATTATAAGTAAGTTGCGATACCTAGAGTATGTAACGTTGTTCTGTCCGACCCGGCTTTTGAACTTTCGGATTCCATTGATTGCCTTAACTTGTACAGATATTTTAAGACTAAAATTAGGCAAATCAGTCCTTTGACACTGAACTCCTCCTAAATGGATGGATGGTCACGAAATTTTTGTGTGTTCAACAATGATTTTATATACAATGGATTTCGGATCATCGCTCAAAAGTGTCCGAACTAAAAGAGAAACAATCGCGCGCCAGTCTTGATTTTGACAACTGAACGACAACACGTTGCACAATGCCGTACTGTATTGTAAAAACGTGTAAAAACTACGAAAAAAAAAGCAAATTGAAGACGGTGTATCATGTTTTCAGTAAATAAGCTTTTGTTTTATCATTTGCAATTTATTATTTCACTTAAAATACAGTATTTCGTCGATAATAAATTAAAAGACAAAAGTAAATATTGCAATCCAGTCCAATACCGAAGTATCTATCTGTCTCTTTCGAATTCATCCCAAGCTCAGTAAAAAGAAAGAGACCATTTCATTTTCACTGAATAATGTACTAACAAAATGACCATTCAGATTTATTCGGATTACCGATAGCGATGAAACTATTTGGAACAAAGATTATAGTGGAGACGCCTTGGCTCTTTATGATTTTTTTTATTTGGATTCTCGGTAATGAATTCCCACGGGAATCGGGGCCGAGATAACTATATCTCGCGGGCGGAGTCACGGTGATCAGCTAGTAGCCAATAATTTCGTATCCCAAAAATTAACCATAAGATAAAAATAAATTAATGATGCGCAGTTTTAGCAACTAATTCAGTCACTTGAAACACGGCTATCTTGTAGTAGACGTAGCGACATAGCGTTATGAAAATAGTAATGAAAGCGGAAGAACTTTGACACTCGCAAGAAGTTTGGCATTTATAATATTATAATTAGTAAACTAAAAATATTTACATTACAAAATATCGTTTAAAAAATCCTCCGCGTCATTGCCGACTGGGAAGGTTCCCAGAATGCTGGCTGTGTTGCCACGTTGGATGGCGATACTTATTCTTTGGGCCAGAAAATAGCCAGCCTTCTGGTCCTGAGAAGCATTTAGGCGTTTAGCAATGTCTCTATAAAGGCGGCGAGCACTCGGACCCCATGACCCCAGTGTCTCAACCCCAAACGGCTCAAATATGTAATCACCTGCTAGGTTAGCATATTTACGCCGTTTAAAGCCTTCAGCCGATGCAGCAGCAGCGCCGGCACATCCGGATATGCTTGGAAGTGTGAAGGTGCTAAGGTGTCAACGCATGTAGCGTCCCACACCAAAGGCCTTCCCATCTTCCACGGTAGCAACGACATACCGTCCGGTCACTTTACATCGCTTCGTGCTAAACCATTTGGTTCACGTACGGCCGGAAGACCTGCGGTGGAAAGAGCCCTACGAATTATGTCGTTTAGAATAGCGTACCGAGGTATACGACCTGCGCTTCTGCTACAAGAAAGGCCATGGTGTCCCAGATTAGTTAAATTTATTAATTAGTTAAATTCATTAATTCCCTTTTTGTTATTCATACACTACAGTTACTTATTATGAAACTGACTCGAAAAAAAATAATCTTTGTCAGTCGTTAATTAGTTTTTCAGCTTATTTCGTCTAACATAAACAAGTAATTACAATTTATAAGATTATGGAATTTATTATAGTCTTACATTAATTATTACGCGTACGTAGGTACATATCATGGAATCTTTAAAATACTAACAAAATAAACCTACTCCATTGTTTCTATGATGACGTAGTTCAAGTTGAAGCTGCATAAGGTGAATTAGTCAGGCGGACAGATAGAAGCTACGTAATGCGATAAATTAGTGCAAACAAAAGTGAACACTATTCCGTTGAATCAAGGTTTAAATTTTAATATGAAATTTGTTTATATCTAGTTATGCCTATGTGTAATGTATAGATCGACCGGGACATTATTTTCTTGCGATTTGTTCTAGATCCTATGTCCATTGTATTATAAGGTCTTTGGTGTTCAAGTGTATTCTGAGTTCTAGTCAGAGACGCCCAGGACTGTAATTGGCTGTACCATAGCAGCTGGCACGTAAGATTTCGTTGCCTTTCCTTATATAATTACCATTGGACATCCATTTCTGCATTTCACAATTGGGTCGACACGAATGGTTGACGAATCGTCCATCACCGCCCATACGGTGACCATCAATGACAAGCCCACCGTCCAAGTGCAAGCAGTAGTGATGTGTGTCGCGGGCGTAGCGGGTCGCCATACGTTCCTGAAATGTGGAAAACTAGTTACACCTCATTTGCACGAGAGTTTAAAAACGCGCGTTAAAAATAGTATTTATACCATTGCCCCTCGAAAAAGTGAAATTTATTAATCGATAACAGTGAATAAAACGCTCATTTACTCACAAGTGAATAATGACATTTGAATTTGGAACGAGCTTCAATAGACGAATTAAGTATACTACAAAAAAAAAAGAAAGCTGAACGTAACTACTGGCAGGCTGAATGAAGTCATTTCATTATACAGGACAGGTTACCTCCCCCCCCCCCCCTCCCCCCATCCCCATCAGATAATGTAGGTGTTGGAAACCTTTACCTTATTTTCTCGCAGTCAATGGTATAAAGTAGAATAGACTACTCGTGAAAAACAAAAATTTTATCTCGTTCCTTGTATCCCTCGCTCCGCTCAGGATTCTATTTTATTCTAATATCCTTCTCTACTCTCGGGATCCAACTTCGTAACTCGAATTAAATTTTCTTTTTTTTTCACTTGTTGTATAATCTACTATTGTTCCCACGTTAGCATTTTAAGCACTAAGTGTTGAGCGTAAAGTTCGATACCGCGCTCAACGCTCAATGGGCGTTAAAAACGTCGCGTTTTTTTAACTTCCGTGAGAATAGGACCTTATTAAGGTTTACTACCGGTTTGAAAAAATACTTTTAGACTCAATTTCGATGGTATGGTACGAAACTAATGTTAAACTCAAACGACATAATAAGTTTAGAGTACTGATCATTTTTATTATTAATACTAGTAGGCACAGCAAGTCAGATTTTAAAATATAGTTTAATATATTATTCCTAGTAACAACCCCCTTTCGGATCCAAAACGACCATAAATTCCCGTGTTTATTACATGATCTTATTTATCATACCTTAAACTCTTTATCCGAGACGACTTCACCGACGTACTCCAATATAAAATCACCAGAAACTATCTTGTGTTTAGTTCGTACTCCCCAACCCTTGTTCACAGTCATGAACTTCTCCAAACCTGACGCCCATTCGTGACGTTGAATACGTTGGTTCTTGCACCTGTCCCTGCGATAATAGTAAATACGTGATGTGAATAGAAAAACATTAACATTAATTAGTCATTGGTTTAACAGATAAGAGATGCGAACAACGCATTTGAATTGAAGCAGAATTAAAAATATCGTTTTATGATGCTGAAGTCTCAAGGGACGGGCAAACTCATCCTTCACATGCGACGTACACCACGCATTATGACATCTGAACAGGATCTGGCCTATACAACTTGTATGGTAACGAACACATTGGTCATTCACCACGCTGTCTTACGGGTCACTGCGCCAGATTGTCATAGCGCGTAGATAACGTAAACGTCAGACGTCGTAAGACTTAGGACCAGTGTGTCACTGTTTCCCACATCGCGCGGCATAAGTCGTATGTGAAGGACCAATGAGATTCAAGCTTAAGACGATCCCCGGATCGGCACAAATATTAATCTGTTTTTCGTACTAGAGTAAATCTTATACATAGGCAATAGTATAAGACATTGATATTTTTTTGCAAAATAGTAAATAAAGCAATGGTAAGTAAAATGTTTTAAGAAAAAACTTTTTAAAATTTATAATAGCATTAATTTTTCGCAGAATTAAAAAGACAACAAAACGTCGACAATTGTTTCGCCTCTAAACGAGGCATTATCAAGACTGTCTCAGAGAGAACAGCAAAATTCGTGGTTGGAACGTGTTTGCTTATAAGTAAACGTGTGCAAACTTCATTATCGCGATGTAGGATTCTTTACAATAACTAACGTGGGTAGAAAACTCAGATCATGCTAACTAAAACTATAACTAACTAACTAAAAAAATAGTAAATAGGTTATAATAGGATGCTAGATGGCGTTGTATATGTGAGTAGTATGCTTACCCGCTAGGACACAACTGCGGTGAACATTCGGCAAATACCAATCTATTAATGCAGTCCTCGTTGCAACCCGATGATGGAGCACAATTGCAAGCGACACTTTCACATTCATCCGCTGATGGTTTCACGTCATAGTAAACATCTGAAATCATCAATATTTCAATGTATAAAATATAGTGAAGTGGGGTTTTATTATATTATATGATGTGAAGAAGAAATACGCGTGTTTAAGATAGGGCAACATATCCATAATCATATGTAAAGTCACCACTTAGTCCAGATACTTGGTCAGTTACTTGTTCCAAGATATTGATAGTTCTTAGAAACGACCAACACATTGTTCGTTATGTTATTGATCAAATACTCACTTGTACGTATCTTCTTGTAATTCCAGGACGGGACAGGCTGGTTGTAGTGGTGTTGCCACCAAATATCATATGGAAGCGTAAAATGGTGAAGCCTACGGCGAACCCAACGTTCACAGTAAGGAGGTGCCGCAAGGAGTCCAGGCGGAAATTCTGTAGGAGTTACTTGATTCTTTCCTTTGCTATCTTGCTTCGGGCTGTAAATATGAATATAGGTTAATAACAGTAAATATACAGTCATATAATATACAAAATATAATCTTAGAAAAACTTACTCTTCTTTATAATAATCAGAGAACAATCCCGCCACTAAAAATTTCTTACGAAGCCGCGGATTTCTCTTCGATATAATTGGTTTATCTCTGTTGTCCACACTGCTCGCCGGGCTTCCATCACGAGACGAAGCCACTCGTTTCTTACAAATTATACTTTTCGACAGCACGTCAATACTTTTTTCAAAGTCAATCTCTTTTTCGTTGAGCGGCAGGGGATCATTTTCGTCGTGGTCTCGAAGATTGTCAAGTGAGGGCTCTCGTGATTTAGATGATATTTTACGACTGACTACTGTATCTATGGAACTTTCTCGAGAACTTGACATTACTTCCATTTTTTTACTAGCTTGCAGACATCTAGATTTTCTCCTTGTGGCTATACCTTCGGGTTTACTGACTGTTTCAGTGTCTACAATGTCTTTTTTGTGTTCAGTTTTCTTTGTTTTATTTTTAATGTCTTCAGTGGTATTATCGGAACTTCTTGTGAGTCTCCTGTCACTGGGACACAATACAGCAAGACTGGATTTTGGTCGCAAAACCGTTTTTGATTTCTCAACAACTTTCCTCTTTGAATATATTTCTTCCATTTCTTGGCAGGGCGATATAGCTCTTGTCTTTCGTTTCAACCTTTCAAGATTATCTAAGCGACTGCTTGGTCTGCTAGCTTTCAAATTTAATAGACTGAGAGGTATACTATCTTCCGGATCATTACCTAAAGAACTAGCCAAAGATGGTATACTGTCTGTCTCACTAAGCACTTCCCATTTATTAACATGATTTTTTACTTCTTTTTCAGTTTTATTTTTTAGCTGTAATGCAGGAGCTCTCAATATTGATGAATGTGTTGTCTTTTTCTCATTAACTGTATTTTCCGAACCCCTTTTATTGTTATTGTCACTGGGGATATCTTTACCTTGCAACTTTTCAAGAGCTACTACTGTCAAGCGACCCTGTTTGGGGCAATCGTCCTTATTTAATACCACTTTAAGTTCTGCTTTTCTACATGTAGTACGATGTAAAAAGCTACTCATAGCTTCACCATCTTTCGGTACTCTATCGAAAGCAGAGTTATTATCTGTATCAGAAGTAAAGTGACTATCTGATGTTACATTCTGAATATTATCAATCTTCTTTTTCTTCTTTTTAACACTAGGAAAACCAGTTCGATTGATGGCTTTACGTCGTCTGGTTTTCTTTTTCGGCGTCTCATCGGATTTGTTATCAGCAGCTTCGTTAGTAGGCTCATTTACATCAGACTTTTTACTTTGTATGTTAATTTTCTTGGAAGGGTCGTTAATTATTAAGCGTTCAGCTTGGACTTTGGGTATTAACACTCGTGAAGGTAGAACTAATTTACTTTCTCTTAAAATATTGTTGGTTTTCTTCTTTTTTTTATTATCATTTGAGTCCTCGTCATTACTCAAATTTCTTTTCGGTTGCCGCAAATTATGACCACTGGTAGTTTCTTGAAGTTTATCAGATATAACTGCAGCAATGGACTCCCCTCTTTTCGGTCGAATGACAGGGTCAGGGGTTTCAGATATAAGAGCTAAAGGTATTTCTGACTCTGGATCAATTGGGGCGAGTAAAGCATTTGCGGGGGATTTGTTGTCGTTCTTTATCCTTGATTTACTTCTGCCTGAATCTAGTAACACACCTGATACGCATATAGATGATTTAGGGATTTGATCTTCCACATCCACTGAGGATTCAAATATACCCGTAGGTCTATCTATATTAACAACAATTGACTGTTCGATGGGACTGATCGATCCCTTGTTCTTTTTGGTATCAATGAGTTTACACTTCGAGACTGGCGATTTAATAACTGTCGCTCTAGTACTTATTTGTGTATGCTCTTTAGTTTTGGTTTTATCATCAAAGCTTTTACTAGGTGTATCAGAACAATTTTTTTCCTTTTCTAAAATACGAGATTCTATAGATTTGCGAATGTTATTATTTAAAAGAGTATCTAAAACTTTTGTAGCTGCACTCGGATTAATTTTTGATACTAAATTGCTTGTTAATCCTTCAAGCCTATTCTTCTTTCGAGTCATAATTTCAGATTTTTGTGCTGGTGGAATAGAACTTTTATACAGCGATCGAGCTGACATGCTCTTTAAAGGATCTATGGAAGTATTTGTAGATGCATTAGCTGATCCCGAATCAGATTTTTCAGATTCTAAAGTATCGTCCTTAGCACTATTCTGATTGATATCCTTACCATCTCTTGGAGTAGTAGATGTGGAAATTTTATCTTCCGATAACTTTTTCGACAATGACTGTACAACCTGATCTAAACTTGAATGCGTAATTACTTTATTTGCTTCTAGCCTATGCCGTTTCTTAGGAGTTACTATGGGTGCATGGCGCGTAGGTGAAGCTTTTGCGTCAGATCTTGGTGATAACGATTTGTAAGGTTCTTGTTTATTCACGTTAATTTCATCTTTTGACTTGGGCAACGACTTTTCTAAATCATTTACCAATTTATGTACAGCTTTTAGTTTTTCCGATGTCTCGTAGATTTTTTTCGATAGTTCAGATTGTTCGGCTGTTGGTTTTTTAATAGATAAGTCATCATCAAGATGATCAAATTCAGGCAATGTGTTCTTAGTAGAATCATTATGTTCGCACGGAACGGCGATGTAAATATTACTATTTGATTTTGAAACTTTCGACGTACATTCAGTATTCGTAGTAATAATTGGTGATGAAATTTTTAGGCTCTCAATGTTCTTTTTCCCCTTTTCCGTTTTAGATTTCGGTGAATCTTCAGGTGTATTCGATTGCACATCTCCGACACAATCAGTTTCAGTACATAAAATCTTCTCAGGACTAGAGCTATTCTTTAAATTTTCATCAAATTCCGCTGAAACGAGACTTAGACTTAACGCATTACCAGTAGAGGGGTTTATGTGATAATGGCGCTTTTTAAGTGGCAATTTATGTTCATTTGTATCTTTGCCGCCCTTGCTTTGAGATTCTGTTAGTTGCTTTTTATGTCTCCTTTTAGAAGTTGGTGTAGCTGCTTCTTGACTATCTAAAGTCTTACGTTTCTTAGATCCTCTTTTAACAACTTTAGTAGAAACTACTTCTGTAGAAATCTTTTCTGTTTTTGGTGGGTTTTGTGTGATACTGGCAATTATATTTGGTGCTATTTGACATAACTTAATAAAATTTGTTACGAGACTATCCATGTCTTGACTAAACTTTTGATCAACCAACTCCACAGTTTTCGTATAAGTTTCGCGACATTTCGAAACAGATCTAGACCGGTGTCTACGCTTACTTCTATGCCTATGATGCTTACTTTCAGTCTTTACTGTTACACGAGACAATCTTTCTGTAGGTTTCAAGTTTATTTTGGGTGGTGCTAAAACTACTGTCCTCCTGTGCTTTTTAGTATAAAACGATGGTTTTATGCGTGGTTTCTTAAAGTTAAGAAACACATTTCTTGAGAGTGATTTGTTCGGTACATAGCTATTTTTAGCTTTTTCAAATATCGACAGAGGTTTAGGTGATGTTTCCTTGTCTTTTTTCGTTCCTGAGGTAAACAGTGTATTACTGTTCTTTGCTTGCTTCTTATTTTTGGGCGACATAGTCCTTGGGAAATTTTTATGACTATTATCATTTTCCTTCTTTGAGCCCTGTAATTTTGTAGTTGCACAAATTGGTGACAGCCCGAATTTATGAGTAAATGCTGGTTTCAATGCTGGTAATGGAGTGCCGATATAACTGTTAGCTTTACCTGGGGACTTGAGTAATGTATTATTATTCATATTGTGTCCAATTTTAAATATATTGCAAGTCGTTACCGGGCGTTGTGAACCACTAAACACTGGACCGGGAGCAAATGGATCTGATGAGTTTGGTCTAAACACATGCTTCTGATTGTGTTTCGAAAATCCAAAATTATACTTTGAAGATAAAGGATACTTAGTGCAAACGCTTATGTATTTTGGGCTAGCATTATTCTTTCGCAAATAATTGCCACACTCTGATTCACTGGAACTGTGACCTAATGTTAAATTGCTAAAGGTTTTATTTGCCAATGATAATATTTCTTGCTCTGAAACAAAATGCTTCTGGTTTTTGTAGTAAGACCTATCCCTAACTGATCTAGTTTTTTTTAGTTTTCGCATACGCCGACGCATATTTCTGACACTATTATCAGTTTTGTATCCAGACTTGTCACTTTTATAACCTGATTTATGGTCAGTCTTATAACCAGATCGGTAATAATCACTTTTGTAACCAGATCTACCACCATAATCACTTTTATATCCAGATTCAATAAGGCGACTACAACTTTTATATGGTTTAAACTCGTGGTCACTCTTATAACCAGATAGTATATCTTTGTATTTAGGATTTAAATCTATTTGCTTCCATGTTGGATCCAGTGGGTCTTCGACAGCTGCTTCGTTTTCACTTTGATGATCTCGCCAAGTGTTTCCAAACGTCGAAGTTGTTTTCTTAGGTAAATTAGCGATCTTGTTGTTAAGCTCTTTACGTTTGGCATATACTCCTGACAATACAGACCTGTTGGTGGGTACAGAGTCATCACTATCACCGGAGTCATATTGATTTTTATCTTTCAAAGTTTTAGGTGCACTCTTATTTTTGGTTTTACTTAACGGTTTGCGGCCTACTTTTTTTCTAGGCGGGTATAAAACTCTATCAGTTGCATATAGCATCCTATCTAAGGCAGCAATATCCAGCTTATGATCGTTTCTCTTACTCCTTTCAAATCTACTTTGCTCTTGTTTTAATGGTACCGGTGATGGTGCTTCACTTTTTATTTGCTTAACTTCGTTTTCTATTCTCTTTTTCTGATAATCACAATCACTCGAATCAGACCGGTTATTAGCGTGACATCTGCTTTTTGATTTCGACCTCATTCCTCTTTTCTCTCTGGTCGTGTTTTCTTTCTGAACACTGTTTCTATTATGTCTGTTATGTGATTCTACCTCATGTCGTCGTAATGGTGAATGAGTGGGAGAGTTATGATTAGAGAGGATTCCAGAATCAGGAGATACATTCGGAGGTTCATTGTTATTGTGGAAATTAATTACATTGACTACAGAGTTATCCTCCTTGTGAGATTCGTTGCCTTCTTCAGTTTTACGCACTTTTCGAGGTCGCCCTCTTTTTCTTCTAGATTCAACGATAACGTTTTTAACATCTTCTTGAGATTCAATAGAATTTACACTACTTGTATCTAACTTTTGAGAATCAATTAGGTTAAAATTTTCTGTACCAGATATTATTGAAGGTGAATTTTTTAACAGATCGTTAGCATTCCCTAGTTCGGAGCCTCCTGGAGTCATTTCTAGAGTCATAAAATCATTATTATCAACACAATCGTCGAGGCTAGATGGATTGGGTGTCGATATGCTCACAGAGTCAGATACACATCTTATTTCTTCAAGATCATCATTGATTTGTGACAGTTCTTCAGTTTGTTGGGGACTCAAGGGTTCATTTGATGTTAAAAAATTTGGCGCTATAGGTGTTATTTCAGATATATTGTTTATTTGTCCAAGTACACAATCACTGATGGCGCCAACCCCGTCAATGGGATTGTTATTAATATTGCATGATAACGACGTCGCTGCTGTCGTTAAAGGCGCAGTACTACTTAGCAATTGTGTCCGTGCCTCGAATTCCTGTAATAGACTGGAAGCATAGTGCGTAGTATTCGGATGCACAGGATCCGTATTTGAGCATTCATTTTCGGATCCAGATGAGTCAGCTGTAGCCCTCTGTATCGCAGCACTCACTAAATGGGGTGTTAGCTCCATTTCACTACTGGATCCGTCACCTAAAATAGAAAAGAGTTCCTAAAATGTTCTATTATTAAACAAAGTTACTAATCGTGGGCCGAAAAACCCCACTTGATTGGGTGATGATGTCACGGAGATGAGAAGAAGGTGAAATTACTAGATTTATAGTCGTCATGGGAACATTTACACCGTCGTTTCATCCAAGGTTCCATGCGATAGATACTCATATGGAGAAAACTCCAGGGCCCCAGTGGATATATTAATATTTTTTAAGCAATTACACAATGAAGTAGAACCACATATTATAAGACTTTTTTTGGGCACAGTGTACATTGTACCTAAGGTATTGTACAAACTACGAGTAGAACACATTTCCTCCGATTATAAGTACGACTCACCATTGTCAGCAATAGATTTGTCGTCGTTATCCGGCGCCGCGTTATGTACTGTAAAGGTGGAGAAATTGGGTTGTTGCGCCGGCGCGCTCGATGTTTGTTCTGGAAATAGTTCCGCAAGGTCTGCATCGTCGATGACCTGACGAAGATATTTTGGTTATATTACTTTAATACTTAACGTATGCTAAAATATTTAAGTCGTTTGGTATAAAAGTTATACCTGTAACTGACACGCAGCGGCAAGTGCCACGTTAGAGTCATCTGGTGAGGCATTGGCGGAGCCGCCAGCCGCGTCCGCCGTGTCCGAATCCGATGATGAAGATGAGGAGGACGAGGATGAGGATGATGAGGAAGAGCTCGACGATGATGAACTGGAGTCACACGTGGGATTCTCCGTTGCACTTGAAGTGAACTGCGACAAAGCAATTACATTCATTACAAAATTATATCTATGTACGTCATTATTTTAAAACGGGTCATTAGTGATTAGTATCCTAAGCTCCGTTTACGGGGATATTTTTTTCTGCTCTGGGGTTTAATAACTATTCTAGTCAATTAGAGCAGTAGGTAAGTGCCAATAAGTACTGTGTATGTGCGTATTAAATTTCATTCAAGTTCTTCCAGTCATTACGAGTAAACAAACTGGATGTGTGTTTACCTACCTCCTAAACATTTATAATTACTATTAATATTACGACCAATACGGCGAGAGGTAGGTATGATTAGACGCCGAGATTGATTTAACGCAATCCATACCGACAGTGTGACGCAACATTAGCTGAATAAGTTCCTCGCTGACCGCAATACTCACCTTTAGTAGGTACAGGTAAGTACCCATTCAGAATTCATGCACAGCTGCATAAAATCTAATGACATGGATTGAGTTTTATCTATATGTACAGTTATAAATATTAAATTGAAATGTCATGTAGCCATTTTAACCTAGGGAAAGTAGATTGCAATTAGATTACGATACAATACTCTAATATTACACACACACACACACACATATCACGCCTATATCCCTGCAGGGGTAGGCAGAGTTGCATTACACACCCACAATTTGCCAGTATTTTTAGTCCCACGTACTAGGGGGCTAGAATATCGCCTAATGTTACAGTGTTAGATTATCAAGTATGGCTGAAGCAATGAAAGTTGTGTACACTATCAAATGTCATGTAGATGTACATGTATTCCGAGATTTTCTATTCAAACTCCAAATCGAGTACATCACGATTGTGAACGTTACAATGAGTATAAGGGATTTACAACACACCAGTAATCATTACCTGTACTAACATGGCTCAATCGATGTAAAATAACTGGTCCGCGTTCGCACGCTTTGCTACAACTATTGCGAAATGGTTAACAAGTGTCTTTCGAACCAATTTTGCACTTAGATTTATTATATTTTTAACATTAGATAACATTAGAATAGCTCAAACTGCATCAGAATTTTTTTAAGCCACAATTATTGGGCACACCACACATGAGATCGTTAAGATAATTGAAGAAGAATGCAGAAATGTGATATATGTCTATACTTCACCGTGAATAATAAGGCGTGAATGGTACGATGATCGTACGAAACAGCGATTATCGAGTAAAATGTTTACTTCCTATAACGTAAGGTAGTTAAGAATAAACTTAGTTTATTTTGAAATTAAGTTAACGTAATCAATAAGTCGGAAGGGCGACCGACCCTCTGCACTGAAAGGGGTTGAGGAAGTGTCGCGTGGCCGCAAGCCTTATCACGGCTAGCATATCAAATATGGTGGAAACTACCGACCCCAAATCTCTCATGCTTGGTTAAATTCTAATGAATTATATTTTCATTAAAAAATATACTAAGGAAACCAACAGATATACACAGTTTATACATTATTTTTATAGCGTTGTTTACGTTCCAGTGGCCTTTCTTGACCAACTATGCTCTATCTCATCTCTTCACCTACCATGGTATCTGATATGAGACCACCTAAAGTTGAATCATTGCATTTGCATGCAAAGCCTTCTTGTTCTTGATGGTTGACACTCAAACCCTGTGCGTTACTTTGACTTTGTTGATCACATCAAGGGGATGACGATGAGGCCAATTCCGAACTATGGATGTGTAGTTGAGTCCCAAAGAAATCGGTGAGTCCAACTAGCATTCAACTACAATGGAATCTAATAAAAATTAATTGAAAAAAAAAACCTACAGGCGCCCGTATGATGATGATAATGCTAAAAACTTATTCATATTAGACATATAGATCATTGCACTGGACTAAATCTAACAATAGCAGTAAATTGTACATAGACAAATATGAAAGCGCGGACCATTTGAATCGACAATGGAATAACAGTACATATCTGACGTAGTCGACACGAATAACACATTAACGACCTCGTGATCTACGGAGATTTATATCTTACCGCGAACTACAAACAGACGAGATTCTGTGCACATTATTGTTTCACTTCCATATTCACGAACGTCAGTTCGAGTCCGTGTTGTGCCTACACAGAGAGGTGGTACTTGATCCGTTTTCGTTATAGAAAACGGGTAACAACCCCATAAGTTTTATTAATATATATAGTGTCAAGGAATTTTTGAAGTCCAATCAAATGCAAACTCTTGTTCACTAACAAACCATGCCAGGAATACGAGAAATATAACTTCGATTCTTCAATGAAAACAAAATGCTGACAGTAATTGAATTAATAAAATAATCTAGTTTTGGTACCAAGCGAGGTTTTCCAGCACAGGAAGCTGTTCATGAGCGAGAGCAGGAATGAAATTACCGCTGTGATAGGCTATATATTCCATTGAAATGTTACATTTTGTGCAAAAGTCAGAGGACGCTATTTTATTTTTTTAAATATGTTTACACACATTAACATTTCAATGGACTACTAGGATACCTTTTACAAATACATAAATACATATTATTATTACGTATCTTAAATTAGTGAATAGCAATAATTGATTATTGATTTACTGTAAAGTAATGTATTTCGGAGAAATATTTTCTGCGAGCTATATTGTGTAAAGTACTGTAAGTACAAGTAGGTACTTGAGTAGATTTTAAGATAGACGGACAATGAACAGTCGGTAAATAACTTTTTATAACGTACTATAAGCGGCGTACAATCATCTCTATGAGCAAAGCAAATGAGTTCAATACACATAACGGCATCCTGGTAAAAAAACTGGCCACTGTCCATAATTGGCAAGTGTAGTTAAAGTAGTCAAAGTTATTTCATGACGTTATAAATGGCCAATTTGTAACATTATTTTAAATCTTTAAGATACACTAAACAAGAAGCCCCTATTTTATCCACCTAACTCGTCAATACTAATGAAATAAATAGTACCCATTACCCTGATATGATTTACGTATAAAGGATGTAAAATGGGATATTGTTTTTATTCTTCTAACTTTTTAAAATCTCTACAACTCACAGATTCTTCTTGCTATAATGAATGATCTTCTTTTAATATGGACCAACCTGGTGTCAGGGATGATCAGGTAGCACATAAAGACCTTCGATTGAACCTAACGCCTCACAGTTGAACAGGCGAGATATATAATTGTATTACTTACATTATCATCATTCGAAAAGAAGTTAGCGTTTCTAATTTAAACAAAATGTCATAAAAACATGAGTACTGTAAACATTCAAAATGTAGACAAGATTCTAATGAAATATAACGTAGAAAATATTTGCTTTTAGGTGTCGGAAAACATTTCAGTAGAGAGAGTCGTTGACCCCGCACCAAATACTGCCAAATGTCAAGAACAATACACGCGGAGCTATTTCAACCACTCGCTATATTATCAATAACATGAAACTGAAGGCAGAATACAGTTAATATCTGGCTAAAATAATTGTTTTTCGATTTGAACTTTTGGAGTTCCAAGATATTAACAATCGCAGCCCAATAATATAGTGAAATGGTCACATTTCGGCGTGTCGCATTGATAATGAAAGAATTATGAGACAGCGAGGTAATGTTGCGGAACATTGGCCGAGGCCGTGAACTTGACGCTGAGAGACGAGGGGCGCATGTGCCTATACGATGATAATCTTTACCGTTAGAGAGTAAAGAGCTGTTTTGATGTCCTCAAAAACTAAACCGCCCAAGTCAGCCTCATCTGTTCTTCGCGGTGTGTCCTTGCGACTAATGGAGGTGATTTTGGCCATACCGCATACGCGTATTCTAAAATGTCTTGTAAACTTTCAGGTCGTGGTAGTAATCGTGGTTCTCTAAAATCTTTTAGGATTTATGTCTGTATCAATCAGGTATATATACTATGAACTTCTTCTTTTTTTAAAAACGTGGCTCCATCGATGTTCATCGATGATTTATTTCGCCAATGTTGACATATGGTAATGCTTGATAAGTTGATAGTCCTGCACAGAAGAACTAGTTATTCCTAACTAGCTCCAAGTGCAGGACAAGAAACTTGGTTCGGTATTTGAGTGTCTGGGAACCCGATTTTTGCGGAGCGCCAGAGGTAACCTAAGTGGTGACTTGCCACCACGCCACGCCCTCAGAAAAAATAGAACTTCTACTATGAACTTAAAACGACAGATGTTTTAATGTACTTATTATTTTTTCTAACACCAAGCTTGACATTAAAACCTGTATTGAATGTCATTTATGATTATGATTACACAACTTATCATATTTATGATACGTTAATAAACTTAAAGACCAGCTATTTGCCTATATAATACAAGTTATTGTTCGCTAAAGATGTATGGTATAAGTATATAATGTATGATCTTGTACGTAAACGTGTTTATATGATCAACAAGTTTAATCTCCTATGAGTCATCTTTAGCAAATTTATTCAAAAAATATACGTATTATTAATATTAATTATACGTATTTGAATGGTAAAAATGTCAAAACGAAATTGATGACACTGTTACAAATTTACAATGCGGATTTATATTCAATCTCGTCAACAACTTGTATCTATTAGTTTGTTGGTAAACCAGAAAGCCTACGGTACTGTGAGCCTATCCACTAATAGTTTCATAACTTCCAGCATTTCTCGCTTTAAAACATACTGATGCAGTCAAGACGCTATCCTTATCTGTACTGGAAAAAACCAATCAGAACTCTTCTCGACAGTTCAATTTCTCCCTTACAAACAACAGCAAAAAGATCTTAATCCTTCGCAGCTAATCGGAAATTATAGCATTCTTGCAAGGGTAGATTGTGTTGTACGAGGCCGAACGCTCACGTAATTGGTAACGATTATTAAGAGAATTTATATTCGATAAGTTGACAGGTTGTGGTTGAAGTTAAATTCAATTTAAGTTGTGGTTGGATTTAACGCGTGACATGTTTACGTACACGTTTCGATTAAAACGTATATTATCTACATGGATGACTGTTGTTTGCGGTTATAAATTTAATTGTTAAGTATTGCTTTGTTTTTGAGATTAAGAAGTTTCTTGATGATTAGACTTACGTGGATGCAAGGGGAGGCCGCTTATCCAAGAACTCACTACAAGTCGTTCTCAAGAACACCAAGTCGTTGTTATGATGGAGGTGGAACGATTAAAATCTTATATCCCTAATAACGCACGTAGCTGTAGTACCTACATCCCACCATATAACAGCAATATTTTTAACCTTATAGATATATATAAAGTACCCTATTATTTTGTAATCACTTTGATTGTCTTTACTAAAGGATTGTATAGCAATAAGTCGTTAAGACAAACCGTAGTAGACTATAACTAATACAACTGGCTAAAAGTTTCAGTCGATATAACTTTAAACAACCGCATATTCGCTAGTTTTAATTTTTATCGTCATGTTTGCTAGCACCTACGCAATATCTACAATTTAGGGTTGCTATAATAACCATGCTAAAACATAAAAAAGCAGAAGTCTTCGCGTTAAAATAAACATGGCAATGCAACATAAAAGAAAACGTGTCACAGCAGCCCTCCGAAACCCCGCAAATTCTCCAATCCAATACCGCAATATGCAGACCTCAATGCCTGTGCTGTACAAATGACACTGTTATTATAACACTACCCGTTCAGTTCACAGACTGGGACGGTCTTCGCGATTATTTTGCGTCCGTCCCCTGGAGCCAGTGCTGCTTTGCAGGGTAGGCTACGTCGGATACATACATACCGCCAGCAACAGCAGAGGCGTTCTCTGCTGTTGCTGGCGGTAAGTATACTAGTGGTTCTGTGAACCGTAGACTTCGGAAGCGGGTTTGTTTAGAAAATTTCTTCAATTTTCTTTATTACTCTTTTATTTGTCATCCAATCCAAAAAATATCATTCAAATGTTATTCATTGTAAGCAAGGAGTGTGTGTGTAAAGTTTCATGCAAATCGTTTTATCAATACGGCTTCAAACATGATCTGACAGAACCCGTAGATGGGTACAGACGAAAGAAATTCTCCCCCAGTCAATTAATATCCTGTTATTGACTTGAACTTGGAACGTCTACAATAGGGATACTAGATCCAGTAAGAGTACCTTCAAAAGAGGGGATGCACAGCGTGTAAAGCGGCTTGGTTTTGCTTTTAAATTCATAATGGCGAATAACGCAACGAAACCAAACGACACTCGCAGCAACGTAGAAATTTTATGGTTTAAATACACAAGAAGCAAATTTCCAACGGGTTGAATTGTAATAAACCCAACAAGTTGCCTTACATGTAGTTATAATATTAATTGGCAGCCCTGAACGGAGACGACTATCCGGTGGCGGTTGATTGTACTCATCAAGGATTTCTGCACTCAAGGACGATACCGGCTAGACCGATCGTGGCTGTCGAACGCCTCTTATTATTTCTACTCAGACACATCTTGTTTTTGTCTTAACTCATTTATATTCATGATACGTATCGACGGTTATCTCTATAAATTAAAATATTTCCATTTGCTATGATGGTTATCTATACATGTAGCTACATAGTGCGAAATACTTTGATGTTCGTTAGATCGTTAAAACGTTCAAATATCGTACTTGTCATGTTTTTGGTAGGCAGAGATTATAGTTTGTCCAGGTACTATTAACCATTTCGATTTTAACAACACTATTAAGTTTTATGGATCTATAAGTAGATAGATATTACATACGTAATATAATTGGTTGTTAACGAAACAGAATCTGTTTAAATTTACATATTATTTAGAAACACTTGTAGTTAGCTTCGTATTATAAACATACCAGTGAGTAATAGGTAAGTGGAAAAAACATTGAAGTCATTACACTATGACCGAACGACGTATTTTATTACCGGTGGGGGTCTTAAATATTATGTTGGTTATTGGTGAGAAAATAATAGATTTTTATTGTTAGTCTATATTATTATCAGACAATTATTATTCATTAGTTTAAATAATTCTATACCGTTATAGTGACTGAGAATTTTTTAAGATTTGAATCATAGTATATTATTGTAATTTTTATAACATTTTTTCTTTTTCTTTTTCTTAGTAATTTAGAAGTGTCTACTACTCCTTAGAATACTTATAAGGGACTCGACCTAATCATAGTACGTAGTGACATAGCTCATTCATTATAAAAAGCTTCACACCGAATTTAGGCAGATGATGGTTCCAAAGAGTGAAGAGATCCTCCCTCATCACTCTTTTTGGAAGCTGACCGACTAATAGAAAAATGCAAAGCCATTTCCCGCCCTTTTAAACTTAAGAGACTATAGAGTTGCGCTTGTGCACGTGGCGAATAATATAGCTTGAGGCAATTTATTTAGTTTTTTATATCAACAAAAACTATAGACTATGTTCTGATTCTGTATACAGGTTCATTCACCTCATCGTTTCCAAACGTACGAGCCTCATTGTCTGTTACAATTTTTTGTGGCGTATGGCTAGTTCACGGTAATTTAAGCAGTGGTTAATATTATGCGCAAAATATAGTAAATAAATAGGAGTAATAATAGTAACCCTATTTATTTTGAACAACAGATAGTGTCTTATATCAAGATAATACACATGAATGGCTCTTTTATATGGCATGCATGCTTCGCTCCTTTCCAAGCTTCCGGCATATGGTCTACCTCCTCAACTGTGTAGCTGGATGGCCAGCTTTCTAAACGAACGCCGAATGCGGGTCCTCTGCGATGGCCAGGCTTCTCGCTTTTTGCAAGTGAATGCCGGGGTGCCGCAGGGGTCCGTACTGTCACCAACTCTCTTCCTTCTGCATATCAATGATATGCTATCCCTCGGGAATATTCATTGTTATGCAGATGACAGCACATTGCACGGGAGCTACTGGGCTCGTCCGGCGGGCGGCGGTCGGAGATTGAGGAGGATAGACAACAACTCGTGGCTGATCTCGACAGGAACCTCGAATGTATCTCTCAATGAGGTACAGAGAACCTCGTCGAGTTCAATGCCCGCAAAACACAGGCGTGTGTGTTTATAGCAAAGAAATCCCCTTTCATTCCCCTACCCTTTCCTTCCCCTACCCTTTCTTCAGAATGCATTATTACCAATGAAGGACAACCTTGATATCCTTGGCATAGACGTTCGTCGAGAGCTCAATAATAAAAACTACATCGAAAGATGTATACGGCTTGCTTCGCGGAAACTAGGAATACTGAATGAGGTAAAGCGATTCTTTATACCGCACCAGAGGTGTCTGCTGTACAAGACGCAGATGAGACCCTGCGTCGAATACTGCTCTCACCTCTGGGACGGCTCCGCGAAGTATGTGCTGGACGCTCTCGACGCTATGCAGCGACGGGCTATCCGTATTATAGATTGTCCGGAGGTAACGGGAAGCCTTGAGCCGCTAGCTCAGCGCCGAACAACAGCTTCCTTGGCCGCATTCTACCGTATTTACCACGGCGAGTGTTCTGAAGAGCTCTTCAATCTGATCCCACCCTCTTCCTTCCGATCCCGAACAACTGCAGTGTGCCGGGCAGAGGTGTCACTCCCACACAGTGGATAGCATGTTCACGAGAACCGAACGTTTTAAACGTTCGTTTCTCTGCCGAACGATAGTGGCCTGGAACGCCCTGCCTGTGCATGTGTTTCCTCCCACATATAATGCTGGGTTCTTTAAGCGGAGCGTGAAGAGGCACATCAGTAGGTGGTCAAATTGAGGGCCACTCTCTATAGTATTGTGTGCTGTGAGAGTGGCCCACAATCGCTAGACGTCGTCACGACTTACCACCAGGCGGGCGGCGTCAATTTGGCGAATATAACAACAAAAATATATATATATAATATTAAGTGTAGGTGCAATATTAAATATAATTATATGGGTTGCACACGAAGGAAACACCACGTTTGAGTGAGCTTTATTGGAAGCTTCGAAAAAAGCAAAGCTGTGATAATAGAAGACGAAAGATATTGGACGAAAGAAAGACAGGGTTAAGAAGCGATGCAATAAAAATATTGTGTATTAGAAAATAAAGTGAAAACTTATCGTTTAGATCACTTTTTATGTGAAATTTCAAGAATAAAATATCAGAATATTCACAAAGCTTCTTATAAAATAATAAACCAAATCATATTTGAAAAAAAAAAACGCAGCCTCTTGTTTTCGCGGCCGTTCGGACCGCACTGGAATCTCCCTAATCGCCCTAGCTCAAGATTCCAGTACGGTCCGAACGGCCGAGAGGGTGAGGGAGAGTACCCTCCCCGATGAGTTACGAAGTTTGCGGGGAGGGCGTCGCACACTTATCTACGCACAAGACCATCGACCTCCATGATAGGGGCCTGAGGAAGACGGGATAGCCACCCTTACAGAAGTAGGCTAGAAGGGTCGCGTGCTGCCGGACCTTCAGCCCCGCAGCACGCATTATTCATTAAAATTGTATCAAGAAAATATTTAGACAAATGTCACGAAATCAATGTACTTGTATTACAAAGTAACTACAAAAATAGAATGTCGAAAATTTATGTCTAAAGAACTACTAAATGTCAAAAAACTTACCTACCTAAATGTCAAAAAATCAAAAAAGTCAAAAAATTTACCTATCTAAATGTCAAAGCTATACAATCATTCACCGAACCTTTTCCCAACTCAGTTGGGGTCGGCTTTCCAATCTAACTACGATTCGGCTGAACTTCGATATTTTCCGTGAAGCGACTGCCATCTGACCTTCACAACCCATGGGCGATATCGAAGTTCTGTAATTAGACCGGTCGGATTTTTGATTTAGGGCTCCAATTTTTATTTTTATTTTTTTTTATTAATTCCGCGGCCCAGCGCCGCGGCCGCTCTAACGTCCGTTGCCGGGCGTCTCTGGTTACTATCCAACTACCCCTAACGACTGCCATAGATGTTAGTATGACAACCGGGACCGACGGCTTAACGTGCTCTCCGAGGCACGGAGGTCATAAAGCTATACAATGTCTATCAAAATCCCAAGTTATATTATAATGTCAAGTGCAGCAATTATCATTCAGGCACTCCTCGACTGAGTAATAAGTCTTGTTGAGCAGGTATGCCAAGAGTTGTTGTTTGAATATATGAATATTCTCTACATTTCTTAGGTCTTTGGTAATTTATAAAAATGAATCCCTATTTCCCTTGGTCACGCCATCACGCGTGAACGGCTGGACCGATCAGGAGAAGGATCTTATGGAAGAAAAAAAAGTTATGTGGAACATTACAAAAATGAATGCGGTACGAAGTTCGCCGGGACAGCTTGTTTATTATAAACTTTTGCGGCCATTGCAAATACGCTTTTATGAATGAGCGCTGTTTCACATTTTCTTACATGTAGTTTATCTTTTCGACACCGACTGCTGATTTGCTCAAATTTTGACATGTTTGTCTTCACAAAGACAGATATTTCGTAAATATATAAACAGGGCATGGTAAGAATCCTCAACTCTTTGAAATGCGGTTTGCAGCTATCGATGGGTTGCAAATTACAGATAGCCCTAATACATCGCTTTTGGCACCTGAAAACTAGCTCTCTACCCGTTCCATATCCCCAAAATATGATGCCATATTGTAAAGCCGATGCCACCAGCCCTTGATATGCAGTAAGGACCGTAGATTGACTGGATACCCTTCTTAGCTTATACATGGGGCACACTAAAAGTTTTGCATTTCTAGCTAATCGGAACTATTTGAATTTCGAATGTTATATTTTTTAAACGTTGCAACCTTCTTAGTAATAAAAAAAAACAATTGGCGAGAAAACATTTGTCAATTGTTTTTATCACACATCAAAGTCCTACGTATGCAACGAAAATGGAATTAAGTCCGAAAAGATTTTAGAACGATGATTTTTTATGATTTTAAAAGTTCTCTCTCTCCGCAAGACTGTTCCGCTCGTCTTCAAAATGCTTTTGGGAGAGAAGCACCTTGTTTGAGCACCGTGAGGCGATGGTTTGCTGAATTTGAGAGAGTTCGAGTTTCTTTACATGAAGAATTTCGTGAAGGGCGGCCTTCAACTGCCGTCAACGAAAATAATGTGGCTACTGTTTAATTGAAGAAAACCCGCGGATTACCTATGAGACAATTCGAGGACTATTGGGGATTGGCATGAGTCAAATCCAAAAAAAAATACACGAAGAATTGAAAGTTCGGAAACTTTGTTGTCGTTGGATCCCTCATGAACTGACAGCGGAGCAGAAGCGGGGCACGCGTTGAATGGTGCTCACAGATGCTACTGAAGTACGACCAAGGACATTCTAATGCTGTTTATGACATTGTCACAGGCGACGAAACGTGGATTTATTGTTTTAAACCCAAAAAAAAACAGCAATCTCGTGAATGGGTGTTTGAAAATGAGAACAAGCCAACAAAAGTGAGGCAGGCGAGAAACGTTGGTAAAAAATGATCGCGTTTTTTTTCTCAGCTAAGGGTCCCATCTGTACAATTCCACTTGAAGATCAAAAGAGTGTTAATGCCGAGTGTTTGTTTACCCAAGGTGTTAGAAAAAGTTTGCGAAAGACGACCCAAAAGCCGCGTTCTCCTACATCATGACAACGCTTCTTCACACACGGCCAACAAAACAAAGTCATTTTTAGCTTCCGAAAAAGTACAACTCGTCACCCATCCTGCGGATAGCCCCGACCTAGCACCCTGTGGTTTCTGTATTTTCCCCAAAATCAAAGATTTTATGAGAGGTTTCACTTTTACCAACTCCGAAGAGGCAGTGATAGCGTTCAATCAGCACGTAGAAAGCATGCCGTCAGATCTGTGGTCCTCCTGTTTTAAAAAATGGTTCGATCGCATGAAAAAATGTTTAAAATGTAAAGGAGAGTATTTTGAAAAGCAATAAACATAATATTTTGGTTTTAACATGTTGTTATTTTAAGTTAAGCAAAACTTATAGTGTGACCTACGTATAAAGCATTAAAGTGTTGGTTTATCTTACTACATACTTTATCAATTTGCGTATTCCATTTTAACGTACTTTCTATGTTAATACCTAAAAATTTTGTGTCATGTGTTTCATGTACATACTACGATGCCATTATAATTAATATTTAAAGCCATGAAATTCATAATAGAAGTTTTACTTAAATTTATAACTAAATTATTACTTTGCAACCAATTTATTATTGAAATGATGTTTAAGTTGATATCATCCTCAAGTGTGTACAAATTGTTACTATCGAAAATTTAAGTACTGTCGTCCGCAAACATTACCATTGGAAAAGTGGCTGCCATCGGAAAGTCATTGATGTAGATAATGAAAATTTAAACATTATGCTACTCTTGATGAGTAACCAAGAGTAAAGTTCAATATGAATTGCAATGGCGCAATACATTCAACAAGGAACCCGCGTAAATGTATGTAAGTACCTATGTTTTGTAAAGATAAATTTAATTCCCTCACACGATCCTTAAAAAGCTGGTTAGTTATAGTTGAAAAGTGACGGCCGAGAAGGATATAATTTCGCAAAACAACTTTTTATAGCGTAGTTTTTATGTAGACTAATCTCAATTAGAAGAAAATAAGAATAAAATTTGTGTAAATATTTACCACATAATCATATAGACGTGATTTGAGTCTGCCTATTTGTATGCTAAAGGCCCTAGTTGTATATAGTTTTGATTGATGTGATTACTTGCTAAACTTCACTACAATAAACTTCGATCACAATGCTTCAAAATTTATATGAGTGTAGTCTCTATCTAGGATTTTATTTCTGGTTGAACATCGTTTTAATATGTCGCTCCAATAACGTTTGTAATAAAATTTTAGTGTGAGTCAGAATGACGGGTATACTGTTGCAAAAATAAATAAATTATACATGAAAGGAATGTACTTGCAATGTACTTAAATGTACCTTTAATTAAAATGAATGTACTTCCGTGAAACACGAATTAATATAAAAATAAAGTGAGCCGCGGTCCTGACGCTCAGAATGGCGGGTGCATCTGATAATGAACGAAACAGGCATCTTCTGGTTTACAAGAGGAATGTACCTTCAGATGCACCCGCCATTCTGAGCGTCAGGACCGCGGCTCACTTTATTTTTAATAATAATTCGCTTTTCACGGAGGTACATTCATTTTAATTAAAGGTACATTTAAGTACATTGCAGGTACATTCCTTTTATGTATAATTTATTTATTTTTGCAACAGTATACCCGTCATTCTGACTCACACTAAAATTTTATTACAAACGTTATTGGAGCGACATATTAAAACGATGTTCAACCAGAAATAAAATCCTAGATAGAGACTACACTCATATAAATTTTGAAGCATTGTGATCGAAGTTTATTGTAGTGAAGTTTAGCAAGTAATCACATCAATCAAAACTATATACAACTAGGGCCTTTAGCATACAAATAGGCAGACTCAAATCACGTCTATATGATTATGTGGTAAATATTTATTCACATATACGTTTAATGCCCGTTTTAAACGGTTTTCTTCAGTAATTTCCACACAAGTTTATGTAAATTTTATCACCACATTCGCCAGAACTTCCTAAATGCCTGTCTAAATGAATGACGCCACAGTCAAATGAAGCTACATTATAAAATGTATTTGTTGATAGCGCAGCTTGTGTGTTTGATTCGACGATGAATTTTACATGTTTCTTTTGCAAAAGCCTAAAAGGGTTTACAAAGAGTTTTTCTTTTCTCTACTTCTCTTAACCCGAAATCATCTAATGGTTTCTCGTATATTATTTTTATTTAAACTTACACCTAATCAAAAATCTGTATCAGAGTTTCCTTTCTCCGCATATTATCTCTGGACTTTTCACAAACTCAGTATTAGACGAGCGAACTTACTCATTCGACAAAGAACCTTCTAGAAACTACATGAATAATTAAAACGTATAGTAGGTATAATGGTAAAACTAAACGTACATGCTGGCGTCGTATCGGAACACGTGATTTTGTAAAGATAAGTTTAAAACCAAAAAGTGTAATATAATTTTATTACAAACCACATGTGCTGTTTAGCGTGAAGGTCGCTTACACGACTCACTGGATCTCAGACAGAACGCGACGAATATGACATCATTTCAGATGTCTGGATTTAGTTATCATCATCCGATAGCTAGACCCAGTTGAAGATTTTATTACTCATGCTATCACCGTCTAAATCTGACGAAGCCGCTTCAGCTAAAGCATACTAGTAAACATGATACCTTATTTGGAACCAGCTACCTGATTTGGAAATTGTCATCCTCGAAGTCTCGAAGAGTGAACGTCTTATATAATTCTAGGCAGTTCCCTTTGAACACTTACTGCAAGTAAATGCATTTATAATGCAAGCAATGCACCTATTTATTTTAAATCTTCTTGCTTGCTAGGTTGTGTAAAGTTTACTTATATTAGGTAAGCATAATACATTATAATATTTCTCATCGGACTTTTGACATTACTATTAATTTGTCACTGTTTAGGTCCATGAAACGCTACGAACAGACAATAAAGTTGTATCGTAATATGATGTTTATTCAAGGAAACCTACACTATTTGTTTGTAAGTTTATATGAAATTCAGATCTTGCACTAATATTTAGTTGCTAAAGGTATATTTTATTTAAGTAATGTGTTCTCACGGGTATTGAAAACGGTAAACAAGAAAATTTATCAACCATCAAAACTTGCATCACGAAAATAAAATATCGAAGTGTGAACAAAAAATTACAAAGCGTTTAAAAAGCCGCATGTGTAATAAAGTCATAAATAAAACTAACAATATTTTTGCAGTATCTTTGATACAACGGAACGGACGTTGGTGAGCAATGATGTCACTGATCCGCTTTGTCACATTGTAAACACTAATGCTAAGACACCAAAAAAAACAAGATTCTCTTTGTGGGTTTAGCGAAGATTTTATTAACTCAGGTACCCGATACCCCCTTGGATTTGAAGACAAGAAAATTGTATTCTAAACGCTTATTCATAATGTTAAGTATGCTAAAATCGAAGTGGCGATAGAAGCACATAGAAGCGTTCCGGTTCATATAGACTAAATCCCATTACGTCATTTTTATACATTATGTCTGAATCTCAGTTTGACTTAGTCCCAAAATGCCTGAAAAACAAAATTACTGAAATCCAAAATAACAATTTTTTTATATGTACGAATTGCAAAATGACTGGTACAATCGAGTAATCTATACTATAAATTAATAAGCTAGAAAGATCTCTAAGGAGATCCTTAAAGATAAAAATCATTCTGGCCACTTCATAGAGTCGTGTCAGATAATAAATAAATTAAATTGTTTGACATCAGTTTATTGTCAATTTTATTACATACTTGATTCACAGATTAATAGTTATACTATTCAAAATTGATTAAAAAGACAACGAATTTGCACCCTCAAACCAACACTGATTCGCTTTATTTATACATTAAAAAAAGAGTCGCGTAAAGAATGCGCTGTTTTCTGGAGCAAGTCGTAGATGCTGCGATATAATTTTTGATCGAAACTATAAAAAACAACTGCACGAGCTTTACCAGGGCAACGTCAGCCCCATTTCATTTTTAGAAAATTATTATTATGATTTTAATAAGAAGGCACAACTAAAAATAAAATATTTTACTAAGTTTAGATAAGTACAGAAAATAAGATAATTTGGTTATATAAGATATTATATTACTGTCTTTGTTATTATTAGTAAGTACCCAATAAAATTTTAATAACTCATTTTCCCTTAATTTTCTTTCAAATGTCTAATTGACTGTTCCTCGATTTCCAGTCATTTTATGATTCCGAATTAAGAAAATCAGTCATTTTGTTTTTCAGGCATTTTGGGACTAAGTCAAGCTGAGATTTAGACATATGTAGGAAAATGACGTAATGGGATTTAGTTTATATGAACCGGGCATAGAAGCTTTGGGTTATTAATAAAAATATTTTTCAGATCACTAAATCACGGCTCTACAGGTCTCAGTTCTTCAAAACTTTAAATAAAGAGAAAGGATTAAAGGATTTCCTCAAAACAATACGTTAGTCAAGGCCGTTCCAGATGGATGGTTTTCATATAGCGTGGTATGGCTTTGTGCAAGAGACAATGCGCAGTACAACCCCAAATTAGGTAAACATGTTCTGATTACAATCTTGACCACTACGTACGGAAAGTAGAAGGCAACCGTGCAATAATAATAAGAGTAAAACATAAATACATATAGTTGTGTGTCAAATGTCAACTAAATACGTGAAGACTGGCAACATCTGTTTATACTCTGACGTGTTAAATTAATTAATATTAATAAATTACACTTGTTTGCACACTTATTTTTGTTAGTTTCACTCTTCATGTAATTTGGGTTCAAGCTTATTGCATGCCGCTCATAAAAGGGTATTTAAATTGCCTTTAATATTAATAGGACTAATAATTTTACCATTCAAATTAAAACTGTAAACTGACCAGAGCGATGTTAAATTCTAGTTAATGCAAAACATAATGTTCCTATTTAACTGTGAACCACCACTCAATAACGGAAAACTGTGATAAGGTCTACGAGGAAATTGTAATTGCATTTAAGTTTATTGCACTATTTATAGGATAGACCTTATAGCATTTCTAAATCGTGGGACCATATTAAAATGGATTTAAGGTACAAACTACCAGAATGGTTATAGGTTTTTTTGTGCTTGCTTACGGCGGGCGGTAGGTTTGTATCTCATTACGTGGAAACAACAAAACTACTGGCAAAATATGGGTCTGTACCTAATACATATCTCCATTACCCCCGGGGATGTAAGCTAGATAATGATGTAGGTACCATATAAAAAATGGGGCACTAAATCTAGATTTATAGTAGTTTAGACTTAGATCCATTTTTATTAGATACTGCAAATACGGATGCATAATTCGATTCTGTTCTTATACACTGTAGTTGCTGATGACAATATCTGATACCGCGGTTTCGTTATCCGGTGGCCAGATCCAATCTACTTCTCTGTCGACGTCTCATTTGAATAACAACCAACCAGCATTTTATTACTTAAGGAAACAACTGACATCCTTTCGGGAAAAAGGTATTCCATCACAAAAATCATCATTATTAATGCAGCGAGAATTAAATAACATAGTGTAATAAATATGAATATGCATACAATGCATACAATACTTGGATATTAGCATAACAATTTAATATCAGTTAAACCGTGATTCTCGGTTAAACAAAAACTGTATATTTATGTCAGTTGTGATACTGGCATTATTAATGTAGCATTTACGTTGGAATTCTCTAGAAACTCTCCTGGGTTCCCGCAAGGTTCAGATCGTGACTGCTCGTCGCGTCGGCGCAATTTGCTTACCCATACAGTGCCAGTGTGCACTGGTCTAATCATGTGTAAAATATTGCCGTACCTCGTCACAACTACACGGAATCAGACCGTACATCGAGACTCAGTGAAGTGCAAGATTAATTGACCGCGATAGCCGGATCACGATTAAGATCGAAGACATCGATAGCTTCTAAATCGGCCCATATTGTATTGGAAAAGGAGTGGAAGTATCAGCAAGCCATTACTTTAAGTGAGAGAGACCATCTATTTCAAAGCTATTTACAGGACATTGTTAACAGATTTGAGCTTTTGCGTTCGGATTCAGGCTTCCAATTGGTTTAAGGAATATTGGGAATATTACTGTTTAAGAAATCCTTTGAAATTATAAGAAAAAACACGGGAATATAAAATTTGGGGATGATTATATGTCGACATTAAGACTGTAAGAGTGTAGACCAGTGTTCAATGTTACCTGAATTTATCACCTTGAACGTACCAATAATAGTATAATAAATACAAATAACCGACAGCTATGAAACAATGGTGATTGCATAAAACGGTTGGAAATGTGCGTAATTTAAACAATTCCCATATAAGTGTTGAAAATCGGCAAGATCAAGTTCAACGCGTGACCTAAGTCGGAGAGTAACAAGGCGGGTGTTTGTATGAGGTGCGAGCGAGGGCTCAGGGGTCCATTAAAACAATGGTAGCGCGCAAGAAGCGTGCGATCATAAAGTTACACCTACAAAGCCGTAAGAATACACGACCTGCCTCAACTTGGTGCCGCGCCGACTGCGATCATCGTCTTTTACTGCCTTTCACTCTTGGTTGCTTTAATCTTGTTGTATATAAATCGAAAAAAATGTCTCTGGCTCAGAATATGTTACCCTAAATAGGGGAAAGCCCTGTATCACCACTCCAATGAAATCCGATTTGTATCTAGTTTCGAATAACTGTAAATATTTGTTACTAGAATTATGTTAGAATGGTAACTTGTCAAATTGGAATGACACAGATGAACAGTTGAATTCCCTTGTACACCTTGTCTCACTCGAAATCTCAACATCCCTAGTGACATTAGTGAGACGTCAGCCATATCCTTATGTGCATCTCGTTGAATATTTTCACCAACATAACACAGATCCAAAAAGGTAATTGCTAGCATCTCGTGTTTATTAGTAGTGTGACTTATCATAATGAACGACGTCAAACAAAATGAAACTTACAAAAAAAACACATATCATGATGATCATAGAATGCAGTGCCAATTTCTCTTTAGTCTTTAGTAAAATATTTACTTTTTAGTTTGAAAATAGTTTCAATACCTAAGAAATAGTTGGCAAGGAGCCCAATAGGTAGGTACCCAATCTGACGGTCAGTTCGACGCAGTGTTTCACATCAACATTACAAGCCAATGACAGTAAAAAAAAACAGTTGAACTAATTAAAAAGTTTTCGGTTAGCGGCATCAGGCTTGCCTCCTTTTATAAATTATGGCTCTACCTACACCTTAGGGCAAATCGGCGGTGTTAAGTGTGCAGAAATTTTAATATATCAGTGACGACAACTAATATCATAGGCAACTGTAGTTCTCACAGGCATGATGGAAGTATTTATATTGCTTTTTCATTAAGCAATAAAGATCCATGGAAAATTGCAACCGATATTTTAATATGCAATGAACACAGCTGATCCTAACGCTATTATTAAACGTTTATTAGTAAACGGGATTGGCAGTGTCGAAAACTTATAACAAATTAGAGCTATGTCTATGACATTCGCATTACTGGTCATCATAGTCCGTAGGCTACTGAAACATAGGACACAATTACAACGGAATTACTTCTTCAACTCCGAATAAACACCACAGTTTACACAGACCGTTGCTTTTATAACGTCTACATTCCACCAGTCACTTAGTTGGACCCACGTAATAAAGAGGCGAGACTATTGCTGTTTCCGGGCAGTTTAGGTTCCACAGACAGACACGATTTCAACTGAGCTTAATTAATTAGGATTTTCAGAAAACTGGTCCTGATAAAGTCCGTAGTTTACAACTGGGGCGCAGATAAGAGATACTGGCATTCCCGTAAACCTAAAAATGATTGCGTAAGGAGTTACTCTCACATTTTCAAAACCCAAGACCAAAATTTTTAGCTTTCAGATTTAAGCTGATAATAATTATAATAGTTACTTAGACAAACTATTGCAAAGAGTCGATAGGTAGCTTATCTGAGTTTAAATGTACCATGATCTTCACAACACCGCTGTAAAATTATACACTACTGAAAACTATTATACAAATACAAAGTCGAGAATATGCTAGTTCCTTACAAATACTTACAATACATCAATGATGTAGAAGTTTACCTACTTGACTTTCTTTTGATCAGACTTTAACCCTACGCGTAAACAGTCTTGAGTTGAATACATAAGGACATCAATATCCTAAAGTGGCCGAGACAAAACTTAACAAGTATTGGATAAACCAATATAATTCATCAATTAAAAGATCTTTATCATGTAACGTACACAAGATACAAACCAATGCCTGATCCTTTAAAATAAGTAACCTTACGTTGATTTTAAAAACCGGTAGCTGTACTGGCGAAACCTGTATTTTTTTAAGTAATTAAGCGTAGAATCGTAACACACGTAACGAATATTAGGTTGGTACATGATGTAATGTGTTGTAAACTTGTTACGAGTACTTTCGTTAAACTTCTCTCATTCATTAACAAACTATTCTTCTTCCTCATCTCCAAGATCATCCGGATCCTGTGAGTTGTAATGAGGTTTTGTTTATGCTACAAGATATTTATTTGAGTCTTATTAAAGCTCTCGTTATTGTTATTACCCAGTAAATTTCGGGATAGATATTTACCAAGTGCCTACCTACTTAATGTACTTTTATCGAGTATCCGATATTTAGTGGCGCCCGGCGGACTTTGACCACCTATGTGGCCACTGCGGGGTTGGGTCGGGATGAGAATCCCGCGTCGTTGGGGTAGGGTTTTATCCCGCCTAGCCTGCTTCTCTTCTGTAAGGATCGGCGGGTGGCCATCCCGCCGTCCTCAGGCCCCGATCATGGAGGTCGATGGTCTTGGGCGTAGATGAGTCTGCGGCGCCCACGCCGCTCACTACGGAACTCGGCGGGGAGGGTACGCTCCCTCTCCCTCTCGGCTGCCTTCGCGAGCATGACTTGCTCGCAGAAGGACATGGCCGCGTTCCACCTACTCCCGCTGGAGACCAAAGCTTGAAGCATGGTCTCCAGCGAGAGGATTCAAGACCTATGATAAATATCCCGTATTCAATAAAAGTTACAGTGTAAGTTATTATGTCAGTTCAAAATCATAATTTTATTTAACAGCAAATAAAACTCAGAATGTCGGACATAATAATTATAACGTCGTTGTGTAGGAAGAGGAACCCCAAAATAAATTGAAATATAAGTTATTCTTATATTATCTTAGATATACAGCTCTCGGAACAGTGAGTAAAAAGGGTGCAGAACAATGTTTGGGGGCATTCCCACGCATAAGAGCCGACACACGCGGATACGGGCGGTTCCGATCACCGCCCTTACTAATTGGACAGAGGATCCGCTGCCAAGGGCACTAGAGCGACCTACTGGCATTAAAATTATCGTAACTATCTTTACATCTAAGTAATCTTCACATGCATTTATAGGAAAAGTTATTAATACGTATGTAAATGGATCTAAATTTAAATAGGACTGTTGAGTTTTAGGTGTTAACTAAAAGAAATTGTATTTATGGTAAGTACTGATGTGATGAGTAGATAACAAAAGAATTTTGATAGGAGGCCTAGAGCAGGCGGCATATGGTAAAAATACACCTAACCTATTGCAACATACTGTACTTGCTCATTGATTCAATATAAAATCTCAAGAGCTCCACTAAGACTTAGTTTAAAAATCTTCTTGAAATTTTCTTTTGTATCTGTTTGTTTGAATAAATTCAATAAATGTAATTAAAGAAACCCATCTCAAGTTCTCCTGATCATAAGTAACGATACAGTGGCAATCAGTAAAACGGTGCGTGGGCGACGATTATCCAATATTATCGGGTCTTACTCTGGCTATGTTTGTGCTCTGCACACAATAAACGACACATCTGCTATTTTATTATGGTAAATCTAATATTTATTTCTCAGTAATCAGTATCCTAGAATAAGGCTTTAACTCAAAGCAGGCGATGCTCTAGTCAAGGCTCTAGGAGGAATAGGAAATATCTAATCCGAGAGATTTTACTACAATCTTAAATTGTAAACATTATTTCAAAGAGTAATCTTAATCATGTTTAATATCCAATCTTAACTGTAATTCTTCCTAAAACTGCATACACGTGAGACCTACACCTTCATTAACACAATAGGTAAAAGACGTAAAAGGTTAACATGTATATTTAAAGATGCGGTAAACGTATCTCACAGCCAATAAATGTTAACCACAAATAAAAGCCCTTTAACTATAACGCTGTCTATTAGTTATCCTCAACAAAAACCACAGAACACAAAATAAAATAAAGACTCCGAAGTAAACAGTGGTCAATTACGGTGGTAGCGCCCGGCTCTATAGCGAGCTCAGAAACAATCGAAGCGGTGCGATGGGCAAGATACCGACCCATAATAACTCTAATGGCGAGATAAGACGCCACTGCAGACGATACAGGCCGTACCGCATTCGCAAATGTATTCTTAAGCATAGGTACATAATATTCTGATAAACCCACAAGTAAAATAGATATTTACTTAAAAGTGGTGCACAATAACTTCAGTACAGGTCGGATTGAATCGCGCTCAACCAAAGGTCGGCGATATGTGTTGCTTCTCGAATCACACATACATTATAACCAGATCTGGTTCTCCAACGGTTTTACACCCACTTTTCATCAGTATTTTTTTTGGTCCTACGTAAGTGACTTCTGCTGCTGGACAGTTTTGCCAAAGCTTTTCAGCTTTTCAGGGACTAAAAACAAATTTGTGTAGAATTACTTGTGCCTATGATAGGGAGTAGTCGGGTGTGATTTCTTACAACAGCGTTATATCGCGGTTCTACAGCCAGCGAGACCAGTTTACGCGGACAACCATGTAAACGATTTATTTCCAAGTCTCGTTTTGCATTATACGCAATCGGAAGTCAGGGTTGAATCAAGTTTTATTTAAGGATGAGGACATAATTTCAATGCCGAAATACCTACTTTTATTTTATGGTAATGCACAAACTTATCCTTAAACTCACTAATATAATTTCATTTTAAGATATTAACTGTTGTATGTATAAAGTGAAAGAGCGTGGGAAAGAACGTATGTTAAGTAAAAGTAAATGCGACTTTAACGAAGCTATACGTGTAAGGTACAGTTGAATTGCTTTTTGTAACATTATGATCGTTATTTATTATAGACAGCCCTGTTTAAATGTGCAGTTGTCGCGGACGCTTTATTAAACGACGATGCTATGCTAAGACGGCCGTCGGACCGGCTTATCCCGATTCCCAGTGCACCCTTCGCTCTGTTGTTAATAGGCAATGGTTTTATATTTACTTAGATATTTATATATGTAACGTGAAAATACCATGTAGGATACGTCTATTGATCAAACGAATGGTACGATAAGCGTATAGTTATGCTAGCATAATCACGGGTAATTGATTTCTGTGCCGAGTGTGTAGTGTTTATTTCATATTTGCAATTCATTGTTTAGCTTGGACATAATTAAGAAAATTATATATGGAAATGTTTTATTTTTCAATGCTTAAGAATTATAGCCATTTGTCCACGAAGGTCATACTAGGTATTACACGCGCGAAATTATTATAACAAAACGGAATTTGTAAGCATTATTGGTTTAAGATAAAACTGAAACATGGACTTAATTTACTAGACAAGTATGATCGAATGAACGTGTGTACACTTCGACAATACAAATAATTAGTTATCATGGTGTTTTTTATGTCTTTGCTATATACAAAAGAATCACTTGATTGCTTCGTTGGCGTGGTCGGTAGTGCATCGGCTTTCGACCCCGGAGTCTAGGGTTCGATTCCCGGTCGGGACAAACTTTGTGTGAAGACAGAAACGTTTGTGCCGAAGTCTGGGGGTTTCCTATGTATAATATGTATGTATTTACAAAAAAAAAATATTTATGTATTAATATCAGTTTATCTAGAACTCATATTACAAGCTCTGCTTAGTTTGAGACTAGATGGCGTTGTGTGAATTGTCCTAACATATTTATATTTATTTATTTATTAAATAAACAATACACAATCAAAATAAAAGGACGATATTAATAAAATATCTGAGATAGTCGACTAAAATACTGCAGATGATATTCTTATAAATAATTGATTGGCACTTGAAGACAGGCTGGACTGATTGAACGCGTTTATTATTAACACAACAGGCACAGGCCCCTACGAGGGTCGGCGAATTATTTATAAAGAGGACGATTGAATGTGACCATGTATTAATACGGCGACTGCATATAATCGATGTGATCGACGCGAGCGCATAAACGCAAAACACTAATAAGTAAAAGATGAAGATTGACTTGAAATAATTTGCTACACATAGCAGTAAAATCGAATAAGTTCTATTTATTAGCTTCTTAGGTTAATAAATTTAGATTTGACGTTTGGGAATAATTGATCTTTTCGCCAGTCACCTTGTTGGCTCTCACGTAATATACGAAGGCCGTTTCTGGGGACTTTGGATAATTTGCCAGCATAAGTAAACGTCAACAATCACGTACAAGCCATTAATTACCACGTACCTTTCGAAACGGATGAATTTTCTTCTGTGAAAAGCTGAAGAATTCAAACGCAACTATAAGAAGCTCCCACAAAAAAGTAATCAAAATACTATGCAATATCGTACAATAAATCATAACATTCATGTATTAAATAGCTATATAATCCAAAAGCGCTGATACGCATTAATGACACTCATTATCCCTTCGATCGAAAGTGGGAATACAAGATGTTTATCTACATACATATATGGAATAGACAGGCATCGGACCGGTTTCAATAGCAATTCCTGCAAATCAATGCGTTTTATAATGAGATGAAGAATAGCAGGCGACTGTAGATCGTTAACTGGCGACATCTCCGCTTCGATTACGAGTCACCCAAACTCTCATCACATGCCATTGCGCACTTTTTGCGGATATCACCAAAAGCCAGTGGTTGCAATGATGCGACAAAGGCGTCCAACCGGTTTGTGTTACTAACAGCTCCCAACATTGCATCGCATCGTATAATAACGCGTCTGCTAACTTAACACTCGTCAAATACCACAAGATGCAGCATAATTTCATCATTCGACGATCAAATTTTAATATTGTTTATATTTTTATACTCAACGAATTATTTTGCCGTTTTTATTACAGTTTTAATAAGCTACATAATATGCATGTAGTCCTATAAAGATATAAATTTAATTGAATAAAGGAATAGCTATTGGAAATACAACTTAAAGATAAATGTAAGTAATTAAACATTGATGCTCCAGTCAGAATGAATATTTTTATTGAATTGAAAAGTTTACATCACAATGCGCAATTTATTTCACCACGAGTCGTATTCTATGCAATAATCTATAAAGAATCCACCAATATCTGTAAGATCTGTATGAAGCTAAAGAAGCCTCAGTGTTGGCTATAGTTTACGAACCTGCCTTATCCCAATAGGCTTGTGTCCACTAAGAATAAATCGGATTGATGTATGTTTCTTTTGACTATTTTCAATGAATAGATAACAAAAAGTACTATAAATTGGTACACAGAATAAAGATTACTATTATTTTTGGAAAATAAGTTTGGAAAAATTAGGCATTCAGTCACGTGACTTCAAACACCAATCAGAAAATATGACGTCACAGCTTGCACTCTGACCACAGAGTAAGTACGAGGGTGGATTGAAAAGTAGTCGGCCTAACACTGATCCATTTAGTTCTAAAAATCAAATCTAGCCACATTATTTAGTTCAGATCAGACCTGTTAATTGTGTGAAGTTTGAAACGTGTGCGATAATTAGTTTTAATTTTATAAATTTATTAACAAAGCAATCTGACATCATTTCCGCAAATGGAGCAAATCGAGCAGCGTGCCGTCATTAAGTACCTCCATAAGAAGGGGCTGTCATCAAAAGCCATCCAAGATTATATGGTCAGTACATTACGGGATTGCGCTCTTTCATATTCATCCGTCAAAAAATGGATAGCAGAATTCAATAGTGGTAGAGAGAGTGTGAAAGACGAACCCCGCTCTGGAAGGCCTTCGACGTCCACTACTGACGAAAATGTTAAAAAAATACTGGACTTAATTATGGGAGACCGCAGATTGAAAATTAGAGAGATAGCCGAGATTATAGGCATCTCTTATGAACGTACTCAAAACATAATAGTCAACGTGTTGGGTTTTCACAAGGTGTCTGCCAGGATGGGTTCCGCGACTGCTTTCAGTTGAGCAAAAAAGGATGCGATTGACTATTGCACGCGACTGTTTGGAGTTATTTGAAGCTGATGAATGTGATTTTTTGAATCGTTTTGTTACTATGGACGAAACATGGGTTCATTACTGTACACCGGAAACAAAACAACAATCAAAACAGTGGACAAGAGCTGGTTCACCACCCCCCAAAAAGGCTAGGTCGATTTTTTCGGCAAGTATGGTGATGGCTTCAGTATTCTGGGACTCGAAGGGTGTGATTATGGTTAATTATCTTGAAAGGGGTCAGACTATAAACTCTGATTATTACTGCACCTTACTACGTCGTTTACGAGAGGAAATAAAAGAAAAACGTCCAGGAATGATCACAAGAAAAGTCCTGTTTCATCAAGATAACGCTCATGTTTACACGTCTGTCCAATCAATGGCAGAAATTCACATCTGTGGCTTACAACTGTTATCGCATCCACCTTATTCACCTGATCTGGTACCGTCAGACTTTTTTCTATTCCCTAACCTAAAAAAGTACTTGGGAGGTCAAAGATTTTTGACAAATGACGAGGTGAAAGCAGCAGTAGACGCATATTTTGACTCTAAGGAAGAATAATTTTTATTCAACGGGCTAAATGCTTGGAAGGGAAGATGGCAAAAGTGCATTGAACTTGATGGTGATTAAGTTGAAAAATAAAAATATATTTCATTTATTATGTATTTATTTTCTTGGTTAGGCCGATTACTTTTCAATCCACCCTCGTATGTATGAACTCTGACTGCTTGTGTCAAGTTGTGTCTGTGATATTGTGTAATTTAATTGTTCGTACGTTTTCTTACAAATACAACAGATTTCCTCAGTAAAAATTCCTCAAACGAAATATCAATATAAATCGACATGGAGACAGGATTTACCAAGACAAATAGCAGTAATATGCCGAAAATCGACACATGTATAAACAATTTGTTCGGAGTTCGGACATTCAGGCACTACACAGTACTTGTAATAGTGTTGTAATAAAACGGATTCATTTTTAATCCAAAGAGAATATAATCACTACGTTTTAATCAAGGAAAACCGAGGAACAATAACACTGTCAAACACATTTTGATTTGTTTCGCAACCTGTGACGTCACCCAAGGCGCCATGACAGATTGGAGCGTTGTCGTTACAAATTTAAATACATTTTTTAAATCGAAAAATAAACGATGTAAATGATTGTTTAGTGTAGATTCAAAACTACAGAATTAATCAATTTTTGAAATTTGGGACACAAGCCTATTATTTGGAGTCTTCGTAACATCTATTCCTCATCCACGGATCCCTGTCAAACATCATCTCTTCAGTCACTCTTTCCTTCTCATATCCTCTTTTACTCATTCGATCCATCAACATTTATACTTTGCACCTGTCTAACCACATTACTTACCTCTCTTCTCATAACATGTCCAAACCATGACAGTCGCTCGCTTCTTAATTTTTCTTTCTCTAGTGCCAATTTCGAACTTCCTCCGTGATTAAATTAAATGTTTACCAACCATACAGGCTTTCATTTGTCTGTCAACCTGCAAATACTCCGAGACCTCTTTAAGCCCTTTAAAAACTCCAATATTAAAAAGTTATTATCTATTTATAATGTAAAATAGATAATACCAAGGAATCATGGCGTACATTGCATTGAATGTGTAAGTACTCTGCGTAATGGGATCATTAAAATGGATCGTTATAATAAAGGCGAGATCACTCACAATGACAACTGCAACTACATAGAACAAAAGAATATATATGTTGAATAATGAGGGATATAGCGTGAATGCCGACACAACCTACAATATTTTAATAGGTATTATTGACGGCATAGAGATATCAGTGATCTACAAAAATGTAGAGCAAAATTAGGGTAACGCTGTTGTTTCACCAGTGTGCTAGCAATTTAGAATGGGATTCGGAAAGAATAGTTGTTGTGTTGTAAGCCGTGGAAAACCGTATGCCAACTTCACCTGAAAGTGGTGCACCTGCCTATCAACTGACGAAGCTCTGATAAGCATAAAAGTTCCAAATAAGCAGCAATAAGCTCGCCACCTATTACGTGGGATCAACAAAATTTCTGGCGATTAGTATCTAATTAACTTTTCTCTGCCTACCCCTTCGCGGAAACAGGAGTGATTTTATGTATTTATGTAGGGTGTTTGGTATCCTATAAAAAGTATTCCATACGAGCAGAATTGCAGGCATCAGTTAAGTACTCTACTCCAAAAGTATCAATATTCATCATCCACCGAGCCTTTTCCCAACTCAGTTGGTGTCGGCTTTTCTTTTCCGTAGAGCGACTGCCAGCTGACCTTCACAACCCATGGGCGATATCGAAGTATTGTACTTAGACAAGTCGGATTATGTTTAAGGGCTCCAAATACCCGTAACGACTGCCATAGATGTTCTTGTGACAACCGCGTCCGACGGCATAACGTTCTCTCTAAGGCACGGAGGGGTCTGTATCTTAAGAAATGGTCACCCTAAGACCGGCCTGGCTAAATGTTGCAACAGTATCAATATTATAGATTTTACTGACAGACACAACACAGACACAAGTTAAATAATGATGAGAAAAATCATTTACTAAGTCGTAGGTGTATGATAGCATTCCGTTTAAAACCAGGTAAGCGAGCCGGTCCCGCTCGGTCAATCACAATTTCACGGTCATATAGACTGTGTATAATTTGTCTATATGTGCCACTTTATACGTTCTATTGTATAAATAGAATTCAACAGTAGGTACCTTAATTTTGACGCTCACATATGTATAATTAATTACATAAGCTTTGCAGCTATGATTATACCTTAAAATTCGCCATTTATTTAGTATTGTTGGTCTGTAAGACACAATAAAACTAAGAGATATTTTTTGGCATTAAGTCCCCTAATGTAAGAAAGTACAGTTTTCGTATATGAATAGCGAAAAATATAAAATAAAACGTGTCTTTGCTGGTTAACAGCTCCGAGGAGATTTTAAAATTGGAAAATATTTTAATAGAGGAAGTTATTTCCATTTTTAAGCAAATAGAGTATTTTAATACAATACAAATATTATTTATTGTAAATCAAGTAAATATTACAATATGTAGGTAAACAAGTAGGTGTACAAAGGATTGTGTACAAAGGGCGGCCTTATCGCGTAGAGCGATTTCTTCCAGGTAACCTTAAGTTTTGTTAGTTTTCCAATCCCAAAGAGTTCTGCATGAACAACTTTAGTTCGCATTTGTGCTTCAATTTAAGCAGAGAAGAAAGAAAATTTAAGTGGAGAATGGGCCAATAACTTTATGTCATTTAAATATTTGAATTACAAAACAGATCTTCAGCCACTTTAAAGTAAATATTACGCTTTTTTTTTTTTTTTTTAATTCCGCGGCCCAAGGCCGCGGCCGCTCTAACCTCCGTTGCCGGGCATCTCTGGTTACTAGCAGAGGGTATGTCCAGTGGCGCCCGGCGGACTTTGAACACCCCTGTGGTCTCTGCTGGTGTTGGGTCGGGACGAGAATCCCGCGTCATTGGGGTAGGGTTTTATCCCGCGTCAGTGAGTGAATCTGGTTGCGTGCTATGGAGCAAAAGGCCCCGCAGCACGCAACCCTTCTAGCCTGCTTCTGTAAGGACGGCGGGTGGCGATCCCGCCGTCCTCAGGCCCCGATCATGGAGGTCGATAGTCTTGGGCGTAGTCGCGTAGTCTGGGGCGGCCTGGCCGCCGACTACGGAACTCGGCGGGGAGGGTACGCTCCCTCTCCCTCCCGGCCGCCTCCTTCGCGAGCATGACTTGCTCGCAGAAGGACACGGCCGCGTTCCACCTACTCCCACTGGAGACCATGGCTTGAAGCATGGTCTCCAGCGAGAGGGTATCCACGCCCAGACCCACTACGAGGTCCCGGCGCTGACTCGCCCACGCTGAGCACTCCACCAACGTGTGGAGTGCGGTGTCGTCGTCGGAAACCTCGCAGTGTTGACACCGGGGTGTGACCTCACGATGCATGCGAAACAGATAGCTACCGAAGCATCCATGCCCGGCAACGATCTGCGTCGCATGGTACGTGAGGTCACCATGCTGCCTCTGCAGCCAATCGTCCATGATCGGTCTCACCGCCGCAATGGTGGTGGTACCCCATTTGGGTTGCTCAAGTCGCACCCTCCATGACTCCATGAGATCCTGTCGGAGTTGGGACCGCCGGTCATCGATTTCTCGAGACGCAGGCCTGTGGTCCCGCTCCAGCGCCTCCTTGCGCCATTGGAACAATGACGCAAGGGCTCTCGCTTCCAGGTCCCATGGAGGGATCCCGGCTAGGAGACATGCAGCCTCTCCGGAGATCGTGCGGTACCCCCGTATGGTTCTGACGGCCAAGGTTCGAAGTGGTCTGTTTAACAGAGTCACGTTCCCCCTGACCGCCAACCTATCCGCCCACACGGGAGCCCCGTATAGGGCCATACTCCGCACGATCCCCAGGTACAGTCTCCTGCAGGAGGCGTTGGGTCCCTTTAGGTTGGGCATCAGTCGCGAAAGCGCGACCGATGCCTGCGTCACCTTGGGGACCAAACTTCGGAAATGTGGTCCGAAGTTCCATCGGCTATCAAGTACGATCCCTAGGTACTTCATCGAGGGCTTGATGCCGATGCTAACGCCTCCCTAAATATTACGCTAGTTATTTATCAATTGCAACATTTAACTAGGTCTTGTGCTGTGAATGTAATGCTAACATGTGAATTACAAGAGGTGTTAATAAGTATTGTGAGTCACACGTGTGTTCTGTTATTATCGATATGCTTGAATGATTATAGATATACCTACCACTGTTCGACCTGTGTACTAAATGGCAACTTTATCCCGGTTGATATACCAACTGCCTACATATTTGCGACATACAGGGTGTTAATCAAAACCCTGTATGTCGCAAATATGACATCTGCTGACAGGATCCCATGTTTATGGTTAAGTTTAGGATTTAAAGTATCACCTGGCAGTCATGTTGATCGTGGTACGAGCTAACAAGCTGGCTGACATACTCCCAGACCTCGCCGGGCGCAGTCCAGGCGGTCGGCGGGTTCGCCGTGTGACGCATCATGCCCTCATTTCAGTTTGTATCCAAATTTTTACGGCACTAATTTGGCACTACACTCACAAACACAGAAGCACTATTTAGTGTTGGTAGTTCTCGCCGCTTACGTCGACTGGCGTTGACGAGCTATTTATATTGTTTTATCCTCAATCACGAGCAACTAGGTCGCGATCTACATCACATACGCTAAAGCAGATTTACGTTGGCACGATCCTAAGCACACCTTGTTGTAAACAAACACCGTTAATAACTTTCTTGATTGTTCATGGACTTGGTAGATTAATCATTATTTAGCGTAAGTAATATAGCAATTTTATTAGCCACATTGAAGGATATTATGCTCTATAAGTTATAAAGGCATGAATGTAATAGACATTAAAAAGTAATTATAATGTTTTGTAAAATTCACGAACATGGCACGAGTATGTCTAACAGCATGAAAAATAAGTAGGTGAGTGATAATGATAAGTGATAACATGATTGAAAATGGATTATAAATATTACAATAATAATATTAATTCACGGTCTAAAAATAATAGATGTGACGATATGATTAGTGCATCGATGCGCGCAATCACGGAACGAATCCATCGGCGACGAGCGAACGCGAGTGATAACAGACGACCTTGAGTTGTGCTCGATGTTTGATAGGGGAAATTCGGCAACTGGCCCCGCGTCGTCGCCGTCGCGCCAACACCGCACCGCGACGCTCTCACACCCGCTTATCGCATGCTGTTTGTTTTGCATGAAATTAGAGACGCCCCACATTATGATGGTGATGACATGCTCAGGAATTAATGAACTGTATCTAAGTGATAACGATCTAAGAATATCTATTACATCCTTGACCAATGATTTCAGTTATGATATGATCGCGTCAATTAATGCGAAATAAGATCTACTTTATCTCAGGACAACCAAGAACACAATATTTTTTAATTCCTTACATCACAGCTTTGAATAAATTTTATCAACCACATTTGGTTAATATGTCTTATATTTATCACTTGTTCACTTATGTTTGGATTCACACGATCAATTAATCAAAAAGGAAACCTCGCGTAAGTATATGCACTGATGACAGTAACATGCACCGTGTACGCTAACACAACACGCGTACAAAGTTCTACAGAGGCGCGCGCGCGTCTCGTTGCGAGCTAGCTAATGACCGGCATGACGCGTATTCGCGGCCCCCACTCTGCCACTGTAAGCGCTATCAAACCAGTTTACGTGAAAAATTTTAATTCCTTAGCGCGTGTGACGACCAGTCGCGCTTTCCTCGCACGTCGAGGCCTCCCCCGGTCGCAAAGAAAAAGCGCAGCGCCCCCGGGAGCAAGCCGGAAGTGCACCGCTGCCGACACGCAAGCTAAGCGCACCCACCGGCTTAATTAAAAGCTGCATGCCGTACACCTACCCTCACTACGACACTGCCCCACGCTAACCACCTACAACAACTGTTACTTATTACACATATCAGATTCATTTATTTTAGACCGGTGCTATGTCACGAGTTCGCGACATAGCACAACTTAAGGTTTATATTGTAGAACTGTACTTAAGTACCGACTTAAGATTTTTTTTACGACGCCGTTATTCACGTTATTAACACAATGTGATCACAAAATTAGATGTAATGGGCTAGTGGTGTCTTTGTCAGTTGGTAGAACGTTCCTCCTGAAAAGGGATAAGTCGCTGGGTTCGAGTCCAGCCCAAGATATAGTTTTTGTGATTCATATTGTAAAATTAAATATTTCTTCAGAATATTTTAGGTGATAAATCTAAACCTAAAAGAGTCTTGGAGTCTATGATGCAATCCATTATTTTGTCAATAGTCAGAAATAACTTGGGCAGGGGACGATAATGATTTAGTGCACTTGACGATCAACGGACGAGGCTCTGGCGAACGTAAGTCACCGGTTAGAGGCAATAGGCTCACCTATTACGTGGGTTCAACCACGTTACTAGCGAAAACGGGGGGCGTACAATATACCTCTGCCTGCCTGGTCGGGGAAAGAGGCATGATTGTATGTATGTAAGATATTAGATCGAAAGACAACGAAAACCGATCGACTCTAACATTTTCGAACTCGTTTATATCTTTTGTATTGAACGCCAAATATTGGGGATTATTAAAGGTTCCTTATTTCTGTTGGTGAAGAAAACGTCGAGAACCGAGTTCAAATAGGATTCATACTTCGTTGGTGTTACTATTTAATTGTTTTTATTTAAACCGTACACGCAATTTACATTTTTTTTTTATTTCTTTTAACCTTTGGTTTTGGGGCGGGTTAAACACAACGGAAATCGTAACGCTGTCGTGACTTTGAGAAATAATAATATTACCTGCCTGAAAAGTATAAGTACATAGTTTGTACAATTACAAATACGTCCAAATATATTCAGATGGTACAAATATATACTCACAGACTAGAAGCTACCGACAAGCTAACGATGAGCATAATATGTTTATTTCAGCAATCCGGTTGTGCGACATAAATATTGTCAATTAATGATGAATTAATGATGTTGTTGTTGAAAATTCCAAAAATGTGGTAACTTGGTCACGTGACCGAAAAGTTCAGTGATCGAGTGAAATGGACGCTGCCATGTCTTGAGGGTGCCTTTCGACCAGAGATGTGCTATGCTATGTTGCCATGGATGCGTTTGACATCCACTTGTTGTAGTAGTAGATTCTAGAGTGAACTATTAACTGGTGAAATTAGGCACGAAATTCCCAGACAGATTGAACCAGTAAGAGTAACATAGACAACATTAATATAAGTTTCATATTTAATACTTTAAAGTGTAGTCAAGACTGGCGTAACCGTAAATCATGATATTATTATGGTTTCGAAACTGCATTGGAATCTACATGATTATTGAGTAGAAACAGCGGTGAAGGGAAACATTATTTCAACTTACTTTCGCAATAAAACCTATTAGGAGTAAGAATTATTTATATAATACACGTAAAGTGCGTTAGGTTTGAAACGAGAATCGTAAAGATTGTTAATCAATCACTCGTAAACCGTTGAACAGATTTCGATGAAAATTAGCTCATAGGCTACCTATGTCCTGAATTGACAAGATTTTTTTTATTCCGGTATTGTGCCCATGGTAATTGTGAATGGAATGAGAAAACTATTTCACGGAATCCTAACACACTGAAAATTTGTTCATCTTATGTAATAATGCAAGTACGTGTATGCAGACATTTTTATTCATTCGCCAGTCGGTATGAATAGAAATGTTTCAGGAGGCTTTACTCGTCTAATGTCCTAACTCGTAAATATGAATCATAGGATGCAATTCAGTTAATGACTAATAGAAGTCTATTGCCGATAACGTTGCCGTGGTACGTGGTCCAAATACGATCCATGGAACTGTTGAAAAGCGGGTATGAAATATGCATGCACTGAACGTAAACAGCGGGCTAATACCTTTATCAAAAAAAACCCAATGGGAATTCTTCCATTGCATATTTCATTGCATAAATGTATCCCCCATCTTAAGAGATGCCGAATCCGAAATGTTATTCCTTTGTTTATTTGTGCGGGCATCTCAGTAAAACCGCTGATGGATGATTTTCATGAAACTTAAAGATGAGATGATGAGAGAGAGATGATTTGTGTCTCGACCTTCTAAAAAAATCTCCCATAACCAATTATGAAAATGAAAAAAAAATTCCAAGGGGCACTAAAATGAGACATCCAAAACAGGCAGGTAGAGCTACGGCTGTACGCTAGTTATAAATTCTAGTAACTATTATGATGACGTGTTTCATTCTTATGCTAATCACAGACTGATGTACATCAAATCCAAAAGTCACAAAAACTGAAACTGCACAAATACTCGTGAAAGCAAAGACAACAAACGCAGCTCCTTACCCTAAACAGGTTTCATATTGTTACCCTTTCATAGAAAACTCCACACGCCCAAGGGGAAATTCTGGGTTGCTTGAAATTACGTCAAACGTCTACCCCCTTCAGGAGCATGTGATATTAATTTATGTAAATTTACAACCAATGTAATTAGACCTGATTGACATTGAACTGCCACAGTAATAAGAACTAGGAACATTCTTAGTCATTACATCATTGAAGATCGGCATATCTTCAATTAAAGGATGACTAAGTGAAAATAAAACCGGCCAAGGGCGTGTCGGGCCACGCATAGAATACGGTATAACTCCTGAACAAACAAAGTTGTCTAATCCGTTATAGTTTTCCTTGAAAGTTCATAACATGGACTACCATTATAAATATTTTCAGATTTTTCGAGCCAGCTGTTTAGATTTTAGAGGGGGACGGACGCTCTGTTTTACCAAAAAAAATGAGCTATAAAGTCGAACATCTTGAAAACAAATACTTATATAAAAAAACGGTATTCACAACCTCTCAATGTTTTTAAAATACCTATCTAATGATTCCCCACCCTCCGGGGTAGACGCAAAAAAAATCTCGTTACGTGTAGGGGAAGTACCCCAAAAAAAATATTAGTCATAATTTTCTTTTAGCACTTTGTCAACGTAGTAAATTCACATATCCATGCAAAGTTTCATGTTTTAACACTCACCGTTTAGGAGGAAAGCTGAGGACAGACGGACGGACAGACATGACGAAACTATAAGGATTCCAAAACTTGAACTAAGGAACGGAACCCTAAAAATAAGGTAGTAATGAATATACGAGCTCGAACATAATATACATTCATCATAGTGATCTTACAGCTTTTTATTCCACTATTGATGTACTAATAACAAAGCTGATGCAGTTTATAATAAGATCATATATGAGACACATCTGCGTGGACGCTTGCATTGATACAATTAAAACATTTAGGGGAATATTACGTACCGCTTTGTTGCTCCGCGTACTTATATCATTATACATTTATGTGGTAAACAACCATGAATAAGTATAAAGAAAGAACTGGATCAGATTAAAGTGCTATGAAGGGTTCTTTTTAATTCACACATAAGGCCCCCTAAATAAACTTCCAAGGTGAATAATATTAAACTTGTTCTTTCCGCAAGGGGAGTAAAAAATATGGTAAACAGTTATGAGTAACGCTGTTACATTAAAACCTGTATTGCTGATGTCTGGCTTGTAACTTTATCCTATTATGTTATTGGTAACATATTTCAAGATTGGATAAGCTTTAGTAAGATTCGTCATTACAGGTTATTTTTTTGATTCCTTAACAGCATGGCAAGACGCAGAAAATTTCGGTCATATTACACAATTAAGTATCAAACTTTTTGAAATGTTCTACTATATCTTTGGTTGAATATGTCGATTTAAGTCGCCGCTGACTGTTCTAGGCCGGAATACCTTCATCGAATGGCCCGGGACTTCGAGCAATGAGGCAGACAAGGAAAACATAGTGCAGTTTACCCCGTAGTAATCGGGGTGGGGTGGCCGAAATACCTTCATGGAATGGCCCGGGACTTCGAGCAATGAGGCAGACAAGGAATACATTGTGCATTTTACCCCGTAGGACTACAGGTGGGGTGAAGGCCAAGAGGATTCGACACATTAAAAACAATAAAAGTTTTCTGCATGTACGTTTCGTCCAGTTTTATATAAAAATTGGATGTTGGTAAATTAACCAGACGAAATTAAGGATACGAACCAACAATATTCAGATCAACCAAATTATTATTCACCCTCTAGTGTTTACCTTTATAGTAGACAACAGAAGTGGAGCAAACAAACTTACAAAGTATGTGTTGATAAAATATGCGGGTTTATGGCGCAGCAAAAAAGAGTTGTATCATTTTGTGAAGGATGACACCTGTTCTGCACGGGCTATTCTGCATAGCTAACGAGAACAAGATGGGATTAGATACAGTAAGAGGGGTCTTGGGTGCTAAGGGGTCCTATCGACATCTCCAGGACCCAAGTAATCCTCACCTGCACGTGGTCTACCTGCTGACAGATGGACGGGGTTCGCGGTGTCCGGTAACGGGAATAGTCTCCCCCCACATTACGTGGGACCAACACTGACTGGCGAAATGTGAGCGTAATGAACGCCTCTGTCTACCTCTTCAGGGATAAGGTCGTGATTATGTGTAGTTAATAAAGTAGACTAATAAAATACTGGTAACACCCGAAGGTACGAAGTGAGCCACTATTGAACAAGGAGGTCGCCCACTGACGGAACAGGACGATCACTGGAGACAGGAGGCTAGCAATGATCTGTTTCGACGGTGGGCCATTGGATGTAATTTTCCCTCCGCGAGCCAGGTGCTTATGGGAGCCATTCCTGCCGTGTTCCGCCAGCGGGTGTAGCCCGTACTTGGAGCACCATCGTATCACCTCACCCAACTTCTCACGGGTCATCTGAAGAAGTGGTGGGGGGATCTTAACGGAGCCCCAGCAGTGTTAACATTGCGCATACGACGCCGTAGGAACGGTTGAGCATACGCTTGTCGTGTGCACCGCCAGGGATGCGCAGAGATTGGCGCTCATACTGTCGGTAATTATATTCCGCTGCCGGCCATAGTCCTAACCATTGCCAGCAGTGGCCAAAGGAGCAAGAGTCCTGCGTGAGCGGGAGCATGCAGGTCTTACGCTCCGCAGGGCACTAGTGTGTCGGGGGACCCACCGCTCACACGAAAGGCCCTGGATGAGTCCGACGCCCCTTATGTGATTTGGGGGTGTCGGCGTCGCTTCTATCTCAATTAGGGAGGTCACCCTTCCCCTAATTTGCGGTACAGTGTATAATACGGCACAGAGCATCTAGAACTGGAAACTAGTCAAGAAGCTTGGTCAGCCTGCCTATCCCAATGGGAAAGTATGTATGTGTATGTATGTGTATGTATGTATGTGTAAGTATGTATGTGTATGTATGTATGTGTATGTATGCATGTGTGTGTATATTTCAAGTCCCTATAACAACAGTTTCTAAATTGGAAACCGACACAGAAACTAAAAAAAAGCCTACACAATGTCTGGAGCCAATGATATAGTAGATTGTGTAACTTGGTCAGGTGGCTGAGATTTTTGGTAAGTAATATAATTTATTGAATACTAGCAGACGCCCGCGGCTTTGCTCGTTTGACAAATTTTATACCCAAAAACCTTCCTCGAGAACCACTATACATACGTGAAAACCGCATCAAAATCCGTTGCGTAGTTTTAAAGATACATACGGACAGAAGCGACTTTGTTTTATAATATGTAGTGATGATAAAAAACATGGAAATTGTAGTATAGAGATCAATATTAATTTAGTGTATCTAACTAAATAAATATTGAACTCTATACTACAATTTCCATGTTTTTGTTGGAGCAAAACCTCATAACCACAATGTGAATGCAACCTCTCAGTCACACACACCTTCAAACTGTCATTAACTCAGAAAAAAACACAATAGTATTAATGAACCAATTATGTAATTTTTTTGGCAAAAACTTTATTGTTTTTTTTGTGGACAAATGTATATGAATGGTGGATGTCAAACACATCCATAACAACATAGCATAGCACATCTCTTGTCCCTAACTGGAAGGCACCCTAATGCTCCTTAATTGTATCTAATAAAAGTGCGAATAATTTGCATCTGATACAATTTTTAGTTCTTTTTATAAATCAAGGTGTTGGTAATTTGTGGTTAAATTAACTTCATGTTAAATGATTCCATAAAGACAATTGAACTAAATTGGTAACTAAAGTGGTAACCAATGGTTGGTTACACCACCAATTTAGTTCTATTGTCTTTGAACTGAGATGACGGAGAAAGCTTCCTCCTCTTTAAGTAATACTTTTTTTTAATTCCGCGGCCTAAGGGCGCTGCCGCTCTCACGTCCGTTGCCGGGCGTCTCTGGCTCGCACGCAGAAGGTATTTGCAGTGGCGCCCGGCAATTATGTAATATTAACTACATATTGGTATTGAAAAGTCTGAAAGTATGAGGCAGACAGTGTCGGCGGCTTTTGCCCGGTGTTTGGGCCGCCGGCATATGTAACCCGAAGTTAGCACTACCACTTGAAAGCAAGGAACGAATACCTTGCAAACCACGCAGCACACATCTCTGGTGGCTTTACAGGTGGCACTAGTGTGCAGAAGAATGTACGAAAGTTAACATCAAAATGCCTATCATCAAAATTAGTATTTTTCTCTTATTAATCTATAATTATTATCATTTGGTTCAAAGGAATGCACAGATGCATGCAGCACTTACCTTCATACAGGATCTTCCTCGCCCCCTCTTTGTGGTTGTATCATGCGTCAACTCCTCACTTTTAGTCTTTTTGACATTGTTTGACTTTGATGCACTTTGTTTATCCTTAATATTAACTTTCCCTACATTGTCCTTAACATCACAGTGTTTTTTTCCTTCATCGACATCACTCTTGCTAGCTTGTTTAGTTTTAGGTGGTGTCTTAGCTGCATATTTTGATGGTAAGTTTTTTGACACAGTTTTAAGGGGTATGTCATCATCACTGGAGGAGTCTGATGAGCATTTGCTACAGGATTCTGAACTGGAAGTACTATCAGACAGCTGAGATTTCTTTTTTAAAGTTGATCTGTCTTTAGTTGGAGTTTTGTTTGGTGACTGTTTTGTTTTTTGAGTAGGTTTAGCCGTCCTTTTTGGTGATGCTGTCCTAAGTGGAATGGCAGCGATTTTAAGTTTTAGTCCAGTATCACAGGAGGTGACAGAAAAATGTGCCTTGCGATTAGTACTTTGGTTCAATTCTGAGCACTCCCATTCACTTTTCGATGACGTACTGGAAGTGCTATTCTGTAATCACATAAATATACATCAAATTAATTATGATAATAACTATTACAGGTGAGGTGTATATAGGAAGAAAATTTTATAAATTCAAAAATTAATGAAACAAAAGTATTAGATTATGTAATATGGTATACCTATACATAATCTAATGTATTTGAAAGTACAGTACCTATATAGATAAATATTAAATAATATAAGAATCAACTGGTGTCAACATACCTCAGAATCACTGTTAGAATCAGAATCACCACTTGAGTCTTGAGTTTTAGGCAACTCTGTGCCCATTTCTGAAATAATAGAAATTTCACAGGTTAGATAGTAGTTATTACTTATTAAAAACTTCTATAAAAAGAGACTTCTTAGACTCTTCTAGAATCTCTAAAACTACTTGATCAAGATCAATTACCTGGTTATGTGCTGTAATTATTCGTTATAGTTGTTTTGCAATGTTTATTTATTCAATACTTTGGATGAGAACACAATATATATTTAAAAATTGATTAGTGAGCCTAGAAGTTGTTTAAATCTTATAGGAACGATTACAGTATTCTGATTCTCATTCTAAAATCACTAAATTAGATGAGAAAATAATGACAATGAGTACAATAATATACTTACTTCATTCAAGGTTGGTCAAGATGTTTCCAAATCTAACAGTTCGATTGTCTTCATTTCAGAGGCAGAATTTTCCACAGCATTAAAGCAATCTGAAATTCGATAAAGAAAGCTTATTCCAAACCATTTCTTTTGCTTATTGGTTAAAAATTTATGCCATTTCCATCAAGAAATGACAGATCTGACGACACCTCGTAAGACCAGTTTATTTACATTGAACATAAATTATGGTACGATAAATCGTAAGTAGTTAACATTTACCTCAAAAAGTATTGAAAACAAGTACTTTTCAGTAGGATAAATCTAATAAGAAGAAATAACGGTCTTTTAGGACATTGGCGCCAAATAAGTGCATACGTTTACATTCTCGTATTGCAATAAACATACAAAAAAGATTCCTGGTGACTTAACTACTTTATTTACAAACAAACACAATAACATTTAAAGCTTACTAACCACATTTAACTATTCCTTTTACAAGGTTAAACTACCAAATAACTTCACACTAACATATCACTTTAGCCACCATGTTTACAAATCATTCGTTTCGTTTCGTATTATAAAAATTGTTACATAGGTACCTACGTAAATCGAGAGAAAGTCCGTGAATTCTACATCTTATTCATTTACTCCTATGAAAGGTACCAATGAAAGAATGAGACTTCGTATCATAGATAGTAGTTATATTTATTATTCAAAGCGGCGCAAAATGGCGTCTTTTAATAAAAAAATAGTTTTTTTCTATAAATCATTGAACCTTCGATCGAGCCACAGTACTATTTGGCGCAATAATATATTTATTATCATTATACCTAATAAGATTTTTCAGATTGTGTGTTGGTATCGTATAATACATTTACCATTTACCACATTTGTAAATATTTTTAAGACTGCCATCTCTTGATGGCGATGCAAAACTATTAAATGCTATGTAAAAACCGGCCTTCGTCACTCCATGTACTTGTGCGCTATAATTACCTACCGCCCGGCCGAGCGGTCTCGGGCCGTTTGCGGACCAAATTCAAAGAGAATACAATACTACGTAAGACCAGTGTCTCCATATATAAATTTAGTATTACCGTGTTGCAAGAGTAAAAATACGGTGTTTACCGATAAAATTACGGTAGATAAGTTGTGACGATACCGTGCAAATTACCGTGTATTTTTTTAAAGTAAAACTAAATTATGATGAAAATAAACTCCAAATTATGGTACTTATGTTTTATTAATTTGATAAGTACCAAAAAAAAACATGACCAACTACTAAACAATATTTAATCGGAATCTGACTCCTATCATAACAATATCTTTTTCATAAATTGATTTATTAAATTTAGATAGTATTTCATTAGTAGGTCTGAAATCAACACAATTTTTGACGTTTCTTTTTATTGCTTGCTGTGTGAAAATATTTCCTTTTATGGTTTCAGTTAGAATTTTGTTCCTTTTTTTGGTTTTATGTCATTTACTTGGCCAAAAATGCTCTCCATCTCTTCCAATTTACCAATTATATTGCACTAACAATACCAACATTTATTTACAATAAGAATTACAATATACAAAATATACATAATTATAGACTAAAAATATTTACATTACAAAATATCGTTTAAAAAATCCTCCGCGTCATTGCCGACTGGGAAGGTTCCCAGTGCTGGCTGTGTTGGATGGCGATACTTATTCTTTGGGCCAGAAAATAGCCAGCCTTCTGGTCCTGAGAAGCATCAATTAGGCGTTTAGCAATATCTCTATAAAGGCGGCGAGCACTCGGACCCCATGACCCCAGTGTCTCAACCCCAAACGGCTCAAATATGTAATCACCTGCTAGGTATAAACTATACCTACTATGTTAAAACAAATCTATGAAACTTCAATACGCGTCCGTACTTAGAGGTAATCAACTAACTAACAAATTCAAATTCAAGGTTGGGGGAATCCCCATCATCGAAGAGCAGTGTTGTCATTAGAAAAGTAAAGCTGAGATTCGGTTTAGGTAGTATTTTATACCCACACTACGTAATTTATTATAGTAATACGGTGACATATGACACGGTAATACCATTATTACCTTGACGGTAGACTGCGACCAGATTACGGTGCATCTACGGTAATTACCGTGTACATGGAGACACTGCGTAAGACCAAATTCAGTGCGGTTTAAGCAAGCGAAGCGCACGCGCGTTTTCAATTTTAATAGTTCCATTCGTTCGTACGCGTACCTACGATGCCGTCTGGTGCCTTATGTGCTGTAGATGGGTGCAAATAAAGTAAAAGTAGGGATAAACACATAACACCTAAAATATGAAATAAAGGCCGGGTAGTACTCTTTTTTAAATTTTAAATGAAATAATTTTGATTCTCCCTGCCCTTGTTTTCCAAAACAATATCTCATAAACTTTTTATTAGATTCAGGATTTTTTCCACACAAAAATTTAATAACCGAGAATTTAGAAAGGGTAAGAAATTTATAAAAAAATAAATAAAACACATGTAACTTTTAAATATTTATTTTTATTTTACCTACACACTGACGTCTACAATTATGTTTTATCTAGATTTAGGTATTGCACAGCCAGCAGCAATTTATAAAAACAATATTTTATAAACGTTACAATTTTAAACTGCCACATATAAGTCAGAACATATTCACAGTTCTCAATAACATGGACATAAAAAGTTATGTTAATTTAATTTTATCGAAGAGGTAGCCCTGCGCTTTCTGTGGGATTGCGCGGTGCGAAGCAATCACAACTGTACGCTTGAGCATTTAGGCACTTTTTAGCATGCAGTGGTTGCTGACGCGACGGAGTAGGGTAAGTATCTGTTACGTACTTACGTAGTAACTATTTAGTAATCTGTGGTAAAACTATGTCGTCTGTTTGGAACTCTGGGAAAGGTTTAAAAACATTGTCTTGTATCAATATTGTATTCAAGATTCTTGTCTTGCACTATTATCGCGAGGACATACATCTTATCAATTTACCAATCCTTTAAGAGAGGTGCACCGACCGCAACTGCCGATGCCGCCCGGTGCCTATCAATGGCTGTGGCAAACGTTCCAAAAGATCCCGAAACAAAGTAATAATGGTGATTATAATGTTTTCCGCTGTCATGTTTGTCATGCTTTCATTCGTTGCTTTGGCTTGAGGTCTTGAAACCAAGCCATCAAATCTATAAAATAAAACATATGTTTCTTTTGCGTCAATGTCATACTGTCATTATTGTCATGTCATACTCTCACCTGTCTGTCAGTGTCAAATGTGGATCAGTTCAGTTGTCATTGTCTCGTCTCTCGTCTATCAGTACCTACCTATTTATTTTATTGTACCTAGTATTGTAGTCTTGTCTGTTTGATTAGATATAGAAATAGAAACAACAATTTTTGTTTCTATTTCAAAAAAATTTCAAATGTTGTAAACTTATAAGTTAGTCTTTGTATATTTGTTTTATTGTAAGGCTCAGCTACAGTATTTTTAATTCAAAAGTAGATTCACTGCACGAATAGAAAATAAAGCTAACATGCACAATTTAGAAAAACGTATTTTCAGGCTATGATACATTAAAATAAGTCCATTAGAATATAATAAGAAGAACAATGAGATGAGAAACAGTGTGTTAGATATGTTTCTACAAATACCTATTTAAGTAATCAAGCTTTCTAAAACTAGGTACAAAAGTTTTAAATAATGGATGAACTAGAAGTATGGAAAGATTTATCTAACATACCAGCCGATCCTCCTGACATGCGTGTGAGATGTGCAGACTGCAAGTAAATATACATTATATCTTTAGCTAATCTATTTGCAAGTTTACCATAATAAAAAGCGATTCACCTTCAGATCTACCTGAACAGATGCAAATTCGCAACATGTGTGTGTAATTTGACCTAAAGGTAAGATCGCAACAGTTGTCCGAAGTGTATTGTATATGTCCAATCCTTTCAGGCCAAACCACTGCAGTTTTATCTAATCACCTCTAATTGTATGTTGGGTTCAAAGAGAGAGGAAAGAATCCAAATTTGTGTGTAGACTGGTCACTTACTTACATAGTCACACCCCTTTCCCATTGAGTTGGTAAAGACTATGGAATTCCAAGTAAATATTTTAACCACCAGGAAGCCCTATATCATGACCTGACAAGTGCTATAATTTACTTACCTCTGTATTAACAGTGCATTATTTTTTTGTTTATGGGTATTTTATATTAGAGTTATTACCACTCACACAAATATTTGACTCGACCAGGTAATCAAAACCGAGACTCCCCGAGTCAAAAGCCAATGCACTACCGACCACTCCACCGTAGCAGTCCAGTGTTAATTGACATGAGTGGTTCTCATAATGAACCCATTATTATTTCTAGGAGACCTGCTAATGTTTGTTGGTGTTCAGCATTACCTCCAGATCGATTAAAACCTCGTAGTAGAGTGGTTTTACTACAGCATCCAGCAGAAGAAAAAAGGTGCTTACGTACTGCGCCTATGCTGCAACTAGGTTTAGCACAAGACAAATGTCTAATATACAAGGGCAAAAAGTTTCCGCAGCCTAAACATGAAGGTTTAGAAGATATACTCAGTCATCCAAATACTATATTATTGTATCCAAGTAAAGCCTCAGAAGATATTCGAGATATGGAGAATTATGACTGTAGTTACAACCTTGTTTTAATAGATGGCACATGGCCACAAGCTAAAGCAATTTATGCTTCAAGTCCAACACTACACAAACTTAAACAAGTTAAACTTTTAACAAGTACCACAAGCAGCTATGTAATAAGGACACAACCAACAGAAGGATGCTTAAGTACACTAGAAACTGCTGCCGAAGCTTTATCACAGTTAGAAAAGGATTCGATATATACAGAACAGTTGATACAGCCGCTACATACATTATGTAAATATCAATTAGAGAATGGAGCAGTCACTCATCAATCTAAAGAATATTTGATAAAAACCAAAATGTACCCAAAGTTAATTGGGAAAAGACTGTCAAGACTATTGAGGTCCACAAATGAAGACTCTCAAGATTAGATTTAATGTTCTTTGTTATATTTAACATAGTAACAATTATTTGAATTATTTAAATACCTAGTTTTAGTCTTTTACACCATTCGCTTATTATATAATTATACATATAAGCTAAGCACAGCTAATATATTTCTAGTTCGAAGGACCATGATGTACACATTGTGGTTACGGTACGGAGAAAATAATGGATGAGAGTAAGAGTAACTCAAAGAATCAAGAGGAATCAATTTGGTTTATTCAGTTTAGGCACAGAAAGAGCACATATGAATATCAAAATTTTACAATTTATTGTCAAGTAGGTAATATTATAAAAACACTAAATTAAGTACATAAATAACCATTTGAAAATGATTCTTTCGCTGGTTCGGTAAGTTGGTTCCCCTGAGAAGATACCAGCAAGATACTCAGGTAGATTATCCATTTTCTTTTTTAATATTGTTTTGTTTATGTACATTGTTACAATTTATATTGTATTATACGAGTGGCCAACAACAAAAGATTAGGGTGACCATGGATTTTTATCATTAAGATATTCGTCTAATAGCCTTTTTCATCAAACATTTTTTAACTACTATTTTAATCTTATTAAGAGGCATGTCAACCAAATCCTGAGGAATTTTATTAAATATTTTTATACATTTGCCTATAAACGAATTACCAACTTTATGAAGTCTATTTTTCCTTTGTTACCCGTGTTACTACCAATCTTACTACTAGCAGTAACACCATTAATTGAATTACCCTACTTACTACTAAAGTTGAAAGTTATTAGACAGTAATAAAAAATTGCCAGTGTTACAACCTTTTACTTTTAATTGGAAAAACAAAAAGAAACAAATGAACATCGCGAAACATAAACAAAAGAAAATCAGGAAAACAAAGAAAATCGGGAAAACAACAGAAAATCAGGAAAACTAAAGAAAATCGGGAAACAAAAGAAAATCGGGACGCAAAAGAAATTAAACAAAAGAATTGCCAGTACCAAATGAATGAAAAATTGCCAGTGTCACAAGCTTTTATTATTATTCAATTACGAAAATAAACAAAATATTCTTACGTTTGGTCTTGTGGACGTTAAAAAAGGTATATAGAAGAAGAGATAGATATTAAGAAGAATGAAGAACCAACATGAAACCTTTTTTGTCAAAATAGAAATTCGCTATATTTTGTTTGTTTTGTAAAAAGCTTTGGTTTTCCCGATTTTCTTTTGTTGCACTGGCAATTTTTCATTCATTTGGTACTGGCAATTCTTTTGTTCAATTTCTTTTGTTTTCCCGATTTTCTTTTGTTTTTCCGATTTTCTTTTGTTTATGTATCGCGATGTTCATTTGTTTCTTTTTGTTTTTCTAATTAAAAGTAAAAGGTTGGCATTAAAAGTAAAACACTGGCAATTTTTTATTACTGTTCTAACAACTTTCAACTTTAGTAGTAATTACCGGTGTTACTACTAGTAGTAAGATTGGTAGTAACACGGGCAACAAAGGCTATTTTTTGTCATTGCCAGTTTATTTTTATTTCTTGTATTAAAATTATGGTTATCGGTTTTTTTTTAAAGAGATCTATGTCATACGAGTATAAGATGTTGTCGTAAACATATTGAGAATCAACTGTTAAAATATTAATTTCTTTAAATAGTTCTTTCAACGAGTCACGGGGTCTGAGTCTATAGATTACTCGTATAGCTCGTTTCTGTAATATGAATATTGTCTCAATATCGGCAGCTGATGCTCATCTACAAGGTATAAAGGTGGGCACTGACGAAACCATTTGGTTTTCGCAACCTCAACCGAATGGTAATGCATCCAAACATGGTACTATTGACGGTGCAACCGTTTGGAACACATGACCACAGATAATACACATTGTGCATAGCTTCACCATAGAGTAAAAAGGATAGTTCTTCGAAATTTCGGGTTATGCTCCGCTGTACCCCTGGTTAATACCACCGGTGGTAGAACGGGTAAAATTGGTATGCTCCATGTTTCCCCTCAGTGGTACAGTGCAGAAAATATGTATGACCCGTCATTCCCCTCCTGAGTTCTTCTCTTATGGTGTATATACATACGGATCCATCATAGGTCGTGGTACTCGTGGTCCACCTGCTTAGTTCACCTGGGTGGACTACGGGCAATTTTTCTTGCCGGTGGTCCACCTAAATGTTGTATGTGAACGGTTTCTGAACAAAACTTGTTCGAACACATTTTGAATAAACCAAACTGAGCGAGATAAGTGTTGGCGATTGCTCTTTTGTAGTTCTGTACCCCTAGTACTTTTGTTGTTTGTGTATCTTATAATAGAGAATTAAGGGACCCAAGCGGCTCTGGTAAGATATATCCATACTGCCCTAATAAGCGCATGATACATTTTTTTTGTCCCGATGAAAAATAAAGAAATGTGTCAACAGGTGCACCGAGTACTGAAAATGGAGAACCATGGAGCGTACCAATTTTACCCGTTCTACCACCGGTGGTATAAACCAGTGGTACTGCGGAGCAAAACCCGAAATTCTTTCATTTTAAACTCTGAATGAAATACAATTCGTGCTATATCCCGCAGGGGTAGGCAGTGGTGCATTACACACCCACAATTTGCCAGAATTTTTAGTCCTACGTAATAGGGGGCAAGTCTATTGCCGTCACCGGGCACACATAATAATGGATTATGTCCAAAATGGTCTGGAATAACAAAGTTATCTGTGCATCTCAAAATATATCTCAACTACATAGCATATTTATCTGTGGATCTCAATCTATTTGGAAATCCAAAATGTTTCGAAAACCATCAAAAATGGGATATTGGCCTGTCAATTTTGACAAATGATGGTTGCGAAAACCAAATGGTTTCATCTTTAATGAGGACCTTTATTGTACCAATTCAAAAAAAACTTCAGGAATTATTTTCCCCTTAGAGCATTCAACCAAATTTTCCCTGATGGATAAATTTCGACGTTTATTTCTCGGTCTATTGTAGGGATTTTTTACTCCGCACCAGAGGTGTCTGCTGTACAAAACGCAGATTAGACCCTGCGTTGAATACTGCTCTCACCTCTGGGACGGCTCCGCGAAGTATTTGCTGGACGCACTCGACGCTATGCAGCGACGCGCTGTTCGCATTATAGACTGTCCGGAGGTAACGGGAAGCCTTGAGCCGCTAGCCCAGCGCCGAACAATTGCTTCCTTGGCCGCGTTCTACCGTATTTACCACGGCGAGTGTTCTGAAGAGCTCTTCAACCTGATCCCACCCTCTCCCTTCCGATCCCGAACAACGCGTGCCGGCCAGAGATGTCACCCTCATACCGTGGAAACCGTCTTCGCGAGAACCGAGCGTTTTAAACGATCGTTTCTCTGCCGAACGATGGTGGCTTGGAACGCCCTGCCTGCGCACGTGTTTCCTCCAACATATAACCCTGGGCTCTTTAAGCGAAGCGTGAAGAGGCACATTACTGGGTCGTCAAGTTGAGGGCCACTCTCTATAGTATTCCTGTGTACTGTGAGAGTCGCCCTCAATTGCCAGACGTCGCCTCAGCTTACCATCAGGCGGGAGGTGTCAATTTGTCGACCTAAATATAAAAAAAAAAAAAAAAAAAAGGGAAAACAAAATTCATTCATTCATTTATTGCTGAACACATGTACATACCTAAACGATTACAAGGTTACCCTAAATGATACAGGTATTTACATCCGCTGTGCTCTGCCTTACTTCACCGAGCATGCAATAATATAACTCAGACAAAGCGGTATGGTCAAAAAACTATAGCCTGCCCTAAAAGAGAGCGAATGAAAAAAAAAACACCCAGGGCCGCGGGCGGGGCGGGTGGGGTGCAGTGCAGGGTGTCCAAATTTCAATTTGACACTGCTGACGTTTTCCATTCTTTCTCTCTTTTTCGTTGATTCTGTCAAACAAATCGGAAACATGGCAGAGGTTTGTAAAAATATTTAGATATAAAATCCACTTTAACTATCGTAATCGTTTACTGTATATAACCTGATGCTATAGTGCTATTATTGAGTGTTGTCCAAGAATTATATGTCGAAGTTATTTTCGTGAAGTGACAAACAATGTTTACGTTTTGCAGGTTGATGAAACTCTCAAGAAAAAACGTACCTTCAGGAAGTTTACCTTCCGTGGAGTGGATCTTGATCAATTGCTTGATATGCCCAAGTAAGTTTTGTTATCTACTCAAACAATTTTGTTAATTTTACGATCGGTTGCAGTGTTTTATGTTCTTAACCTATCTGACATTAAAATGAAAACTAGTACTCGGGGTAACGAACTTCGTACTAGTAAACAAGTGCATTCGGCTTAAGTAAACACTCCACTCGATATATTATACTGTTATAGTCTAGACCCTCGTTAGAAACTATTTTTTTTAGGTATGGTTACACTATAACATAACCTTAACAATTTCAGTGAGCAACTCATGGAACTGATGCACGCTCGTGCTCGGCGGCGATTTGCTCGTGGGTTGAAACGTAAGCCCATGGCTCTGGTTAAGAAACTGCGCCGAGCAAAGAAAGAGGCCCCTCCAAACGAGAAACCCGAAATTGTGAAGACACACTTGAGAAATATGATCATAGTCCCTGAAATGGTTGGATCAATAGTTGGAATTTACAATGGAAAGACATTCAATCAGGTTAGTTATAGCTTTATTTTATTGTCAACACAAACAAAAGTTAGAATCTCAAAAAAACAAAACAATAGTAGAATGAGTTAGTAAACTTAATATTAGTAAAAAAACAAGCTTCTGACCTGTGCAACAAATTACTGCGGAGTGCCCGAGTCAGGTGAAAAGTCACATCCGCTGACCTGTCTGGACTCCCCAACAGTTTAAGCTGAACAAGAGGTTTACTTTTTTTTTGAGTTAAGTTTATCTTTATCTTTAACAAAACATTGATTTAGCTTGTACTAGTAGGAGCTTGTACTTTAGTTTGCCTGCTAGACAAATTATATACACAAAAACCTTTCTCGAGAACCATTGATGAAACCCGCATTAAAATCTGTTGCATAGTTTTAAAGATCTTTTATACTATGTTATGAAATGTAACTGCCTCGAACCGTGGCCGGTGGAGATTTAGCTCGACAAAGTGAGGCCGAATCCTTATCCAAGGCAATCGCCCAAATGTAAAATGTTGCAATGTGACAATAAAATTTTCTTTTTTTTTCTTCTGTTACAATACAATTTTAGTGCTTGATGACTGTTTTATTAAACCAATGGCAAAATATAAACAGTACATTATTATGTCCTTGCAATATTGTAATATATACTGCTGCTCATCATAACTCATGTGGAATAGATTAATTTGTTCCCAATTTCTGCTCAATATAAAGATTACCAGTATCTAATGTGTGAATCTACTACTTGATCTAGTAGTTCGAATAGCCATGTACCCACCTAACGAATGCGACCGAGCGGCAGCCTCAAGAGCCAATGGTTCGGCTGGTGTGGACGTGACTCGGGCCAATGTTGGCTCTGCGGTGCACCGCTCGACCACGAGCCAAAAGTTCTCATTAAACTTGCCGCGCTCAAAGGTGTCTCGGTGAGCGTTGTTCATTTGGACGGTAGAATTTTCTTCACGAGGCAATCTTTAGTTTTGAATCTTATGTTTTTCAGTAAAGGGTTCCATACACTAACAGATCGAACCTGCAAGCTGCCTGTGGATATCTGCCTGTCAGGCCTTAAATGTGTAGCCAACTTCAACCTTATCAATCAGCCTGACAGGCCGGTATCGGTAGGCCTGCAGATGAATGACTGAAAAACTGGCTCTACCAGTTAATTCAACTGCTGCCTGATTTAAAATCATCACGGACAGGACTATTGTTGCCAATAGGCCCGATATCGTGTTGGTGGATCGGACCCAGCGTCGGGCAGTGCTCGTCGATATCGCCGTCCCGCATGACGAGAATCTCGTGAAGGCAGAGAAGGACAAACTTAGTAAGTACCTTGATCTGTCCTGCGAGATAACCGCCATGTGGGACGTTAGACACGACGATCATTGTGGTGGTCGTTTCGGCAAACGGATTAATAGCGAATAGTCTCGATCAACATCTTGAGACTCTCGTTAGATTGTTGGATCAAGAGTCAGATTCAGAAGGCTGTTATCCTCGACACGTGCTGTATTGTTAGGAGGTTTCTCAGTCTGTAGCCTCCAACGCCGGTAGTTTGGGTCCTACTCCGCTACTGGTGGGTCACTATATTTTATATTTTTAAATGTATTTGTTTTTTTTATAAATGTATTTAAAAATGTATAAAATAAGAATATAAGTGAATAAATGAAATATTAATAATAGGCATAAGCCCGTGTTTTGTTTACATACACCAGCGATTGTGCTGAGATTAAGTTGAAATTAACCCATAATAATAATAAAATTTTTAGTGTAATGTTTTTCTTTAAGAATCTCCATATGATAACAAACAAAGAATTAGGGAAATCAGATCTGGGCGTTCTAGCATGATAAAATAACCAAGGAAATTATAAAACATTTAATAGATGTTGATAAAAGTTATGAACTCTTTCTATTCTATTGAGTTAATGAAGTTGATCTTGAACAAATAAATGTAAATAAAGCACCCCAACTTCAGAACAAATTGAACTAAATCTTACATAGCATAAAACAAAGTCGCTGTAGTATGTATGGTTAAATCTTTAAAACTACGCAAATGATCTTGATGCGGTTTTTATAATAGATAGTGACTCAAGAGAAAGGTTTTAGTATATAATTTGTCAACCGGGCTTAGCCGCCGTCGGCTAATTATGAATATATAAAAACTAATTCATGTTATTTGCAGGTTGAAATCAAGCCAGAAATGATTGGACACTACCTTGGGGAGTTCTCAGTGACATACAAGCCTGTGAAGCACGGTAGGCCCGGTATTGGTGCCACACACAGCTCCAGGTTCATCCCACTCAAGTAGAGTGGCCTGACCACCAACTAGGCTTAAGTCTATTAAAAAATGTACACACATTTACAATAAAGTACTTGTGTTACCAGTTTTTTTGTATCATTTTGAATATGTTTTTCTCTGGTTCTGTTCTACATTATTATATCGGCGCCAAGCACACGTACGACAATGACGCGACAGCCACACAACATCGCAACGACAAAAAGGTGTCACTTGTGTTGTCGCTACATTTTGTAGGCAGTAAAAATATCAACGGCATGTTGTGATTTAACGACAAAATGTGCGATGTGCAATGCATGTTCCATAATAATAACAATCATAGGCGTATGGTGAATTAAACTATGCGTTTTCATACAAAATAGTGCCTGACCACGTGTTTGCGTTGATTTGTGGGTTGTGTGTGCCGTACCTACGTGTGCCACACCTACGTGTGCCGCATCTACGTGTGCCGCACCTCTGCGTGCCGTACCTACGTGTCCTTGGAGCCCAAGTTCATTCACACAATGGATGCAGCCGAAACTTGTACCTGTACAGCCGGATAACCTGGAATGGACAACTAACAACCCTATGAACATGGCAACGTCGCCTATGGTCGACAGATTTTGTTATACCAGTGATTTGCAGAAAATGGCGGTCACGTGATCTACTAAGCGATATCATTGACTGAAGTCGAAACTGGCTGTGCCTAACCCTGCAGCAAAGGATAAAGGAGTGTTCATGGCTTACACTCACCGCCAACTGAGGAACGTACCTACCTAAATTTACTCCCGACTCCGACAACTTCCATACAAGGGCTTTATTTATTTATTTATGACTGCCAGACTTACGTCACGTTATAAAGGCTCAGGCTAATTTGCTCAGACTACGTCCCCACCAAGGTAAGAACGGTCAGTAAGTATCAAGTGTCGGTTGTGGTTACTTCCGGACATATATCAGGTAGCAAAAGATGGGTAAAATAGCACCTTACTTACGTACTTTTTTATGTCTTAGAGCTTGAGCAGGGCTATGTCACTCGCCTAACAATCGCAAAAAATACGTGACGTCAGCTACAACTTGAAGTTGTAAGTCAGTAAGGGTTGTTTCTTGTTTGTGACACGGCATTGACCATAGATATTGAGGCATTAACGTCATAATTACTGGTCAAATTATGCTGGTATATATTTCACTTTACTGGACAACCCTGACGTTCGAATGATGTTCTCTGTAAACAAAAGAATGTGCTTTAATTGAGTGCAAGTTCTGTAAGTAAGTACTATTCCCTATTCTGTGGCTTGAGTTTCCAGAGCATGTGCTCAACACAGGTAAGAACGATCAGTGAGTATGGAGTGTCGGTTGTGGTGAATTCCAGAGATACCAGGTAGCCCCCTAATTCCGAAAGAAAATAGCTACCTATTTAATTATTTCCGGGTTTGCTTAATTTTTCAGTTTATAATGTGCGTGGGATATAGGTAGGTACATTATGATAAGATTCTACTTGCAACAAAAAGCTAGAACTGTCCGCCGCCTTGTTGAGTTTTGCCGCCATCACTTCTAGTTTGTGGTTGACAAAATGCCATGCCAAACGTATGAGATTAGATAAAGTAGTGTATGAATGAAACTGCACATAATTAGGTATAAGAACACTCGTAGGGTAAAGGATTAGTGTGCGTGACGATTGGGTGTCCTAATCGTGAATCGAAAAACTAATGTTATCTAGATTTAGTAGAAGTTGTAAAAAAATTGTAGAACCGATTTAAAAATTTGTAAAATAATAATTAAAAAAAATATGGCAATTTAAATGAGGTCTCCCAATCCTTACTCAAGGGTACCTATTTCTTGGTGAATCGATGCAAGTAGAAGCTAAATTTTATACTCATATTTTAGTAAAAATATAGATAAACACTTCCCAAAATATTCATCAAGATTAACAAACATTCAAAACTTTTATAAATGTTTTACATATATCCCTCAATCCTTACTGTATAGATTGAGGGACATGGTGTTTTGAAAAAGTGGCTATGTTTTAAATTTATTTTTGCATGAAGATTAAGTAAAAGTTGTCTAATAATTTGTAAAAAACAAAACCGACTGAAATACATCACGGTTTAAAAATTATAACTCTAGAAACTATGTCCCTCAATACTTATGCCTCCAAAAAACACTTGATCATAGCTCACTAGGCACAGTAAGTATATAATTAACTACGAATATATATTTTAGTAGTAATTTTCTACTAAAAGTTTATGCGGTTATTTGATTAGAAGATTCGTTATTCATCAAAATGTTAACCTATCAATATTCCTAATATTACATACGTATAGGGTGACCATTAGTTACTTAAATTTTACAAAGAATTTTAGCTTTTGTACATTATAATAACAAAACAAGTAGGGACCGATACTTAACACTTTTTTTTTAATCTGCGGCCTGAGGCCGCGGCCGCACCTACGTCAATTGCCGAGCGCCTCCGGTAGATACTGAATGAATTCCCAGCGGCGGACCTTGGCCACCTGTGTGGCCACTGCGTGGTGGTCGGGTGTTACCCCGCATCTTTAGTGTCGGGTTTTATCCCGCGTCGGTGAGTGAAGGCGTGCATGGGGTGAAATGAAATGAAATGAAATGATTTATTTATTTCTATAGGCTCTTACAAACGTCAGTAAGTACTTAAAATAAAAAATGTCATTGCTTTTATATTTATATGTAATGCCAGATTCGCAAAGCAATAAGTAGAACCGAGAGAAAGAACCTGGCAATAAAACTCTCGGTCATTCTTGGTGTCCATGCGTGACGCACGTATTCCGGAGGCGGCTGGTAGGGTGAGGGAGCGTACCCTCCCCGCTGAGTTCCAAAGTCTGCGGGGAGGGCGCCGCAGACGTGACTACGCCCAGGACCATCGACCTCCATGATCGGGGCCTGAGGACGATGGATTAGCAACCCACCGTCCTTACAGAAGCAGGCTAGAAGGGCTTCGTGATGTGGGGTTTCACCCCATGCACGCCTTCACTGACCGACGCGGGATAAAACCCGACCCTAAAGATGCGGGGTAACACCCGAACACCTCGCAGTGGCCATACAAGTGGCCAAGGTCCGCCGGGCGCCACTAGGAATTCTTTCAGTATCTACCGGAGGCGCTCGGCAATTGACGTAGGTGCGGCCGCGGCCTCAGGCCGCGGATTTATAAAAAAGCTCACTAGATTTACTAATCAATATTTTATATAAAATGTTAAATATCGGTACTTGTTTTGTGATTATAATGTACGAAAGCTAAAATTCTTCGTATAATTTAAGTAATTAATGGTCACCCTATACGTATGTAATATTAGGAATATTGATAAGTCAATATTTTGATGGATAACGAATCTTCTAATCAAATAACTGCATAAACGTTTAGTAGAAAATTACTACTAAAATATATATTCGTAGTGTAGAACGGGGTAGTGGAGCGGGGTACACAAAGAAGTACTCGTAGGATGGGATTCAGGAAATATAATTAACAAAAAAATAGCCTCTGACATCCGGCTTTCCTACGAGCGCCCTCAAGTAGATATATAGCACCCAGCAGGGGTGAATGGCCGTATACCGTCCTTGAGTCAGTCCTAAGAGGTCACATGGATACTCAAGCAGTGGTTGAGGTATCCAGCACACGCTCCTAGTCCCTACTCGTAGCAAGGAATTCACAACAATATCAATAATATAAAATGTAAAATAAATAATGTAGGAGAGGTCATTAAACCTTCGAGAATCTTGACACCGACTTCTAAATTTACCCGTAGCGCCATCTAGTTACGTCTTCGGTACTAACTCAGTAGTACGAACTAGAATGGCGAGTGACGCAATCTGTTAATCTTCGGTGGTAGTCTCGTTACAACACTCCCCCTATCTCCATGCAGTCGTCCCGACAAATAGGAGATGTAAGGTTACTATTATGTTCTTGGTCTGGAGACGGTTCCGTCTTCCAACATTACGTCAGTGCTGACGCGTGATACACTTCGAAGAGAATCAGCGTGGTGGGAAAAGTGTGCCATCCACTCCATTCAGCTTATATTCTTCCTCGAAATCCTAGACTAGCTCTTCTATTATAGCAGGTATCCTTAATTTTCGTCCAAAGTTAGACTTTTCCATAAGGATCTGCTTCTTGAATCTTAGTGAGTCTTCCCTTGTAGTAACACACGTAGCAGCAGATGACGTCACGGACTTCGTAGTCGCCGATGACGATGACTTCACGAACTTCGTAGCTACCGATGACGTCACGAATCCCGCAGCGCTGTTGATGTCACCAACAAGAGAGGCCCACCCGTTGGGCTGCCAGTGTAGAATGTTGTCTTTTCTCTGGTACCATAACCGCCTCACAGAGGGCACCACTGTAGAACGGGGTGGTGGAGCGGGGTACACAAAGAAAGTACTCGGAGCGTAGTTTAAAGGTAATATAATAATAAAAAATATAGCCTCTGACATCCGGCTTTCCTACGAGCGCCCTCAAGTAGGTATATAGCACCCAGCAGGGGTGGATGGCCGTATACCGTCCTTGAGTCAGTCCTAAGAGGTCACATGGATACTCAAGCAGTGGTTGAGGTATCCAGCACACGCTCCTAGTCCCTACTCGTAGCAAGGAATTCACAACAATAACAATAATATGTAGGAGAGGTCATTGACCCCTCGAGAATCTTGACACCGACTTCTAAATTTACCCGTAGCGCCATCTAGTTACGTCTTCGGTACTAACTCAGTAGTACGAACTAGAATGGCGAGTGACGCAATCTGTTAATCTTCGGTGGTAGTCTCGTTACAGTAGTTAATTATACACGAATATTTTTTAATTACCAGAAAAAATTCAGGGAAGTGATAGGTATTCGATACTAAACCCATCCATGCTATAAAAAAAGAATAAAGTAGTTATGTAATTTTTTTCCCGAAAACCACTTAATATTTGTTCACTACGTAAAATAATTTACTAATTAGATTTTCTTTCATTCATTCTACAATCGGCGGCGCGTGCACCCCCGCAATCGGGATATTTCGTTCGAGTGTTACAACAATGTTGCAAAGTTCATTGATATGATAGTGTAACGCCATCTCGTAGCGAGTAATAAGACTACCAAACTCAGCGCCATCTAGTAGCAAATCGCAGTACTACTACGTAACGTCTTTCGGGAATGTTCTGTCAAGGTACTTCTATGTAACGTGTTATCTAGAAGCATCTCGAAGGTGTGGAATGTTCGCGATAATTCTTCCGTGAAGATTCTAGAGTAATCTAGAGTAATGACCGTACTATAAAGGCGGAGCACTTCGGTGGCGGGGGATCAGTATTTCCAGAGCGATAATACGAGTTATACCTGCGAGTTCAAGTGCGATTTAAAGTGTTCAGTGAAGCTTATAGTGAAGTGTAAATTAGTGTTGTAATAAATAAAGTGTTTTGTGGTAGTTTGATCGGCATTTTTAATTCCGTAGAACCCCGGCTCGTAACAATAGGTACCTATTTACTATCAAACATTGTGCGTAAAATAAAATGGTGGTGTCCATGCGTGACGCACGTATTTTGAGATTTTTAAAACGTTAATAACTTTGTTTTTTTGTATGGTTGGGTATTTGTATTATTCCATATATATTGAAATACATACGTTCCAGATGAGCCCCTGAGATTTTTATGGTAGTCAAAAAATATTCGTGTATACTTACAGTACCTAGTGAGCTACGATCAAGTGTTTTTTGGAGGCATAAGTATTGAGGGACATAGTTTCTAGAGTTATAGTTTCTAAACCGTGATGTATTTCAGTCGTTTTTGTTTTTTACAAATTATTAGACAACTTTTACTTAATCTTCATGCAAAAATAAATTTAAAACAAATAGCCACTTTTTCAAAACACCATGACTCTCAATCTATACAGTAAGGATTGAGGGATATATTTAAAACATTTATAAAAGTTTTGGATGTTTGTTAATCTTGATGAATATTTTTGGGAAGTGTTTATCTATATTTTTACAAAAATATGAGTATAAAATTTAGCTCTACTTGCATCGATTCCCCAAGAAATAGGTACCCTTGAGTAAGGATTGGGAGACCTCATTTAAATTGCCATATTTTTTTTAAATATTATTTTACAAATTTTTAAATCGGTTCTACAATTTTTTTACAACTTCTACTAAATCTAGATAACATTAGTTTTTCGATTTACGATTAGGACACCCAATCGTCACGCACACAAAGGATTATAATGATATAAAGAAACTTCCCAAGCCACGTCTACTCGTGTTCTAATATCCTTCTTTATGCAAGTGTCATAAACTACTAAAATTAAAGTTACTAGGTAAGACTTATTATAAGTGACACTACATGATTATTATTTAGGTACATACCATTGTGACATTGTTATTTAATAGGTAGGTACCTACTCATGACGTAGCACTAGGCACGGGGTTTCTTTAGTGAGTTAGATGCGCCTATTGTTCGTCGTGAAAATAAATTTGCAACCATGTGTTGATATGAGTAGGTATAATTAAACACCAATCAACAATACGGGCTTCTTTCAATGTGTGACCAATGGTAAGTAGTTGGGCCTAATAGAAATGCATTATTCATTAACAGGTCATCACTCGTCAAGTCATCATGCTTGTACTTACGGACAGCGAAAATCTAGCTGAAACTGGAAAGAGCTACTGTCGGCCGCAACTGATTCACCGTAATGACAACGTATTGGGTATTTGTCTTAGTTTTAGCTATGAGTAGTGTGAGTTATATAGGATCGCGACCTAAATTACAATCTACTTCCTATCTTACTAGGTATTCTTATGGTTTCTTCGTTCACAATCACACTTAGGCCGGAGTAACAGAAATAATACCTATTGTTCCCGTTAACCCCTACAGTCTCTAGTTAAACAAAGTAAAAGTGCTGACGTCAGAAGTGGGCCAACGTCAGTAGTGCGATGACCGGGGATCGAACTTATGCGTCTTCGAAACGCAAGTCCAACACTAGGCTACGCAGGCTCTAAAACTTTGATAAATCGTGTATATATGTAATACATACCGTAACATACCAATGGGTATGCTTTAATTTAAAGTATCCCAGAAGCTAAATATAGTCCTTTGTTGAAACGGCCTTTCCCTCTTAGCTACTACACGACTGTAGGTATTGTAGTTTCTTCTTGACGTAAGTATACCTATGACCTTCGAAAAGGCTGCAAAATATGGTCAATCAATCAAAAATGTGTCGATACTTTAAATGGCTAGTCATTTTATGCAAGTGTCAATATATTTTATGCTACTTGGTATGTGCTATCGCACCAAATAAGTAGTGTGGTCCAAACAATTGACAGAACTACGTAAATGTTTTGTTTGAGTAATTTGTTCATATCACGCTCACGGTAACTACTGAGTACCCATGAAGGGGCTATAAATGGACTTACCAATGAGTAAATCATACATTGTAGGTACCTATGTAGCAACGTCACTCGCCCAAGCTTAGGTATTTACAATCATCATCTACCTATATTCCTTTATAGGAATATAGGTAGATGATGATTGTATGAGGTATTATTACCTACAACTGATTACCTACCTCCGTCCTATAAGAGTAGATAGGATATTTTTATGAGCTGTTTTGAATTTAAGGACTTTTATGAGACCAATAATATTTACATACCTTATAGTCAATAGTGCTTAAGTACTGGGTACGGACTACGCCATACAAACCTGGAAAAATACCGAAATCTTGTGTGATTCCCAAATTGCAATTATTTGTACTTTTTTTAAGTATTTACTTATGATTAATGATTGATTGATTTATGATGATAAAGTAAATGACTGTTAATGTTAACTAGATACTTGCTTAGGTAGGTATTAAAGTAGGTAGGTAATGTAGGGGAGTAATTGAAGTTCAGATTTAGAGATTATAAAGGGACTCGGGACTACCATCGAAGATCAATAAATTGCGTCATTCACCCACCATACTACTGCGTTAGTCTTAGCACCGACGGCGAAACTAGATGGCGCCACCAGTGAGTTTAAATATCGCCGTTAAGCTTCCCGGAGGGGCAATGACCTCGGCACATCGTAATACCGATATCGGGTATTATTGTATATAATGCGAGTAGGGACTAAGATAAGTGTGTTGGATGGAAATCTCAACCTCTGCTTGGGTATCCATCATTATCCACGTGTGCTATTCTATCTAGGCGCACTAGCTTGCCGTATATGTATGATTATTCACTCCATCACTTCACCCCTGCTGCGGGTCCCGTATGCGTATTATAGTCACTACGCCTATACTACAGATTTAAGCCTAAACTTATAATACTCTGTGGCAGTCTATGGTTATTTGCAATTTTTTTAAATATATTTTCTGTAAATCATATTTACGAGTAAGTACTTACTTCTTTGCGACCCAGCTTCGACACCCCGTTTTACAGTGGCGCCTTCTGTCAATGAGGTGGTCCTGTACCAACCACCACCAAATTACACTACATGCGTTATGTACCTTCCGGCCTACCAGTGATATTTTTTGTTTAGTATAATGCTAAAACTTTAATAGTGTATTTTGAACAGGTCAAAATGTCTCGGAAAAATAGTTAAAAAAATCTTATCTCTAGGAAAATGGTTATTGACTGTCCTCTATAAAGGACAAAGTGAGGTAATTTCTACCTATAGGATTTATTGATTTATAATTATAAGTATTTGAATTTTCCTGAATTAATTAAAATTACTAGTTATCACGGCGAACTTTGTAAAATGTTAATATTATAAATATTAATTTTTTTTTTTTTATATTTCATGCAAATGTATGTAAATTGAAAAACGCGATGGACGGACAGACAGACAGATAGACAAATTGTTGTATTAAATATATAGATTTCCTTTGCTTCTACTATTCTTTAGTTTAGATTTAGAAATTATAAATTACAAAAACTAATGTCATCGGCAGGAGTCGAACCTGCGGCCTTTACCTAAAAGGGGGAATGCCCGTTGTTAGGTTGTTTTGATCTAAATATTATATAATTTATGTACGACACAGAAATATATTGTAATTAGACATACATAATTACATCACACTTATATACCTGAAGGGGTAGGCAGAGGTGCAACACACCCACACTTTGACAGTAATTTTGTCAGTCCCACGTAATAGGGGAAAGCTTATTACCTATCACAAGGCAGTATAGAATATTCAAAACCACTCTTAGTTCAAACCAAAATTTCCACAGCCAGGACACATGTTACATAAGACTAAGTAGTATAATAACCCAACCCCAACGACGCGGGGTTTTCTTTCCGACCAAACCCCCGAAGAGGCCACACCGGTGGCCAAAGTCCGCCGGTCGCCACTGGAAATGCCTTCAGTGTCACCAGAGACTCCCGCAGCAATGGACATGGGAGAGGCCACGGTCTCACGGTTAATAAAAAAAGAAAAAAGATTAAGTACGAGTAGTATCTCTGCAGCCAGCAATTGTAATTAGAATAGGATTAGAATCTAAAAACAATCAGGATTATTTATATCATAATTTTTATTTATATAAATAAAAATTTATCGCTGTTCGTTTGTCTCGCTAAAACTCAGGAATGGCTAAAATATTCGTATCAAATCAGGGAAGGTTTCAAGGTTAGGTTGAGGCGATACGAAGTTCACCGGACCACTACCTAGTCTATACTTCTATAATACTATTATAAAGAGGAAAGATTTGTATGTATGTAATGAATATCCTCAAAAACTACTGTGCCGATTTCAAAAACTCTTTCACCATTGGAAAGCTACATTCACCCTGAGTAACATAGGCTACTTTTTATCCCGGTAATGTGTTCCCACGGGAACCGGGAACGAGTAAACTAAATCACGCGGGCGGAGCTGCGGCGATCAGCTAGATAGAAATAAAAATAACACAAAAATGTTGACGTTCTCAAACAAAACAACATAATAAAACATTAAGGTATACAAATAAAACGATTGTATCAAACTGCATTCTACAGCTTATAAGAACTCTATTTCTCATATCATAACATTGCATGTACCATGGAATGGAATCCATGCCTCAAAATATCATTATTATGGTACACAATTTTGTAAAAGTAAAGGTAACAATCGAAGGACAAGGGATGCCTGAGAATCAATATACGATTCAAATGAAGGACTGCAAATGTGCCTAAACCATTTGTTTGGCTCACTATTTTCATATATATGGTGTCCTCTCGCTGGAAACCATGCTCCAAGCCATGGTGGAACGCTGCCGTGTCCTTCTGCGAGCAAGTCATGCTCGCGAAGGAGGCGGCCGAGAGGGAGAGGGAGCGTACCCTCCCCACCGAGTTCCATAGTCAGCGGCGAGGGCGCCGCAGACTCATCTACGCCCAAGACCATCGACCTCCATGATCGGGGCCTGAGGACGGCGGAATCGCCACCCGCCGTTCTTACAGAAGCAGGCTAGAAGGGTTGCGTGCTGCGGGGCCTTTGCCCCATAGCACGCAACCAGATTCACTCACTGACGCGGCATAAAACCCAACCCCAACGACGCGGGATCCTCAGCCCGACCAAACCGCCGCAGAAACCACAGTGGTGGTCAAAGTGCGCCGGGCGCCACTGGAAATACCTGTTTGTAACCAGAGACGCCCGGCAACGGACGTTAGAGTGGCCGCGACCGTAGGCCGCGGAATAAAATAAAAAAAAACTACGCCTTGTTGTTATTCGGTTTATTTGGACAATATTAGTACAGCAACAATTTTTATTACCTATCGGAATTTAGGATTTTTTTTATATAAGGTTTGCCAATTTGACGCAATTTGACGTACAGAGAAATACTATAGAAAGTGGCCCTCAACTTGACGACTCACACTTGAGGCTCATCACTAGGACGTGTCTCTTCACGCTTCGCTTAAAGAACCCAGGGCTATATGTGGTAAAATCCATAGAGTAAAGTAATATACCTACCTAGGTAGAATCCTTGGTAAAATACTTGGTAAAATCATTCGGAATATATATGTTTTGGCATTGAGGTCCTATTATAGTATCTATCTATATATGTGGAAAAAGTAATGAGTAAGTATGATGAGGCACAAGGTGAGTGTTAAATATGTAGGTATATTTATTTAGGTGTAAACCGTGAGTGTGGATTATGATTTATGAATGTTAAAATGTAGAACTGACGAATGCATTGCTTTGCCACGTTGCTACAGACTAGACGCCAGAGCGGATTTCATAATCAAACCTCATCTTTTCCTTAAAAAATTCACACCAAATATAATGACAAGACAATGCCTAATAATTATGTGTAGTAGTTATAAAAAACGTTAAAAAATCTCGTATCATGCTGTTCTCGAACGGTTCTAAATTTTTTTGTACTTCTTCTTTTTTTAAAAACGTGGCTCCATCGATGTTCATCGATGATTTCGCCAACGTCAAAGTAATGCTTGATTTTTCCCGCACAGAAGAACTAGTTACTCTGAACTAGTTCGCGGTCCGGGACAAGGAAACGTTGTTCGGTATTGCAATTGAGCGTTCGGGTTTTTGCCCAGCGCCAGAGGTAACCTAAAAGGCAACCTACCACGCGCTCCGCGAAAACCCAAGTCCTTTTGTACTTTATTTACAATAAGAATTACAATATACAAAATAAACATAATTATAGACTAAAAATATTTACATTACAAAATATCGTTTAAAAAATCCTCCGCGTCATTGCTGACTGGGAAGGTTCCCAGAATGCTGGCTGTGTTGCCACGTTGGATAGCGATACTTATTCTTTGGGCCAGAAAATAGCCAGCCTTCTGGTCCTGAGAAGCATCGATTAGGCGTTTAGCAATGTCTCTATATTTTGTACTTATCTTCAGTTGAAAAATATTGTTTTTCTATGATATGTTATGGTAGATTGATTAGTAGCACAGAATAGTTGTAGTTACGTAGTAGTAACAAACCTTTGCATGTTTTAATCATGGAAATTTCTACTTATTTAATTGCCATAATGTTAATGAATATTACTATTTGTCACGTAAAATCCTTATGCTTGCCGAACCTAATATAATAATTGGCGCTGTTCATTACAGAAAATTAAAAAGGTATAGAGGTCCCACCAACCTTATCTGCTAGTGGTGCACCTGCCCTGCCGACGAGCGAATACGATACGAGAGCCGACGAGCATAGTGTGGGCACCTTCCAAATAATGTATCTGCCTACATCTTTGGGAAAATAGTCTTGATTTTGTGTATCAATGTGTGTCTGTTATCGTACCATGGTATAAATCAAGTCGTGTCCGTTCCTATATGTATGCTTAGATCTTTAAAACTACGCAACGGATTTTGATGCGGTTTTCACCAATGAATAGAGTGGTTCTCGAGGAAGGTTTTGTGCATATAATTTGTCAAGCGGGTGAAGCCTTATACAACAGTTAGGTACGGTATATTATGGTATTAGTAGCCTGTATCATCCATCATGCAGGAAAACCCGGTTTTAATAACTGCAATAAATCTTATCTCTTAACCGTAGATTCATTGTAAGTACTTAATATATTTATAATAGTTACCTAGATTTACTTACACTTAAATGATCATGAAAAAGAAACACATTTAATTTTTATTATTATTAGTACTAGCTGTTGCCCGCAGCTCTGACTGCGTGTTATAGCTTTCTTGATCACCAGTTACTGATTTATTATGTATAGCTGTTGAGCGATATTGTATCTTAAGATAAAATATTATAGTATTTTGGCCGTGTGCAGCGCCCCGTAGTGAACTCCACTGCGGGTGACGTAACCTACGACAAACTTATTATTTGCGGTTGGTACAATAATCGGGTCTAGGGATCGAACCGCAAAATTAAGTTTGTTTTTTATTGTATATACTTTTCCGGGATAAGAAGTACCCAGTGTGGTGCCCAGGATATTAAGAATAATTATACCAAGTTTCATCGTAATCGAACCGGTAGTTTTTGCGTGATGCCTGAACAAACAGACAGATAGACAGGCAAAACATTTTTTAATAAAATATGTGACGTCAGCGACAAATTGAAGTTGTAACTATTGTTTGTGACACGGCATTGACCATAGAGTTGATATTGAGGATTTTTATCGGAAATATTAATTCATATTTGTTACAAGACTTTGCATACAATGTTTGCTTTTTTAAATATATTTATTGTAGGTACATAATTATGTGTACATGTAAAATCAATTTTCAATGAAAACTATATTGTACAAAATATATCTCAAAATATATATAAACTATCATGGTCATTAACATTACGATTAGAATGTTCGGGATATGAGTTCTTCCGCGATCATGGCGCTTGCAACAGCGCCGAAATATCGGAGATTCGATAAAATAATGTTACATGGTAAATATCCCGAACATTCTAATCGTAATGTCTCAAAATATTTCTCCGCATCATCGGTGACTTGCAATGTTCCTGGAAAGGTGGCAGCATTTGAAGATTCACTTAATTAATTAGGGTGCTTACGTCACGCTAATCAATGATCCTTAATTACTGAATAATTAAAGAAACTGAATATGATCCTGTGAGACTGAAGCAAATAGTTGCTTGAACTGGTGACTATCTCGTACTAACTGGACGAACAATTGGTGCAATTAATATCTGAGTGGTTGTGAGTAAGGGCGGTACAGGCGTACGTTTATATAGAGTCGAGGCTCAGGCTTCGTTGCCTTTGGTTGGCTGAGTGGGCTGAGCTGCGTTTTGCGTACCGCACTCGCCTCTCCGCCAAATTTTCCGCGTCGAAAATCAACTACGGATTTTTTTAATTGTTTAGTTATATGTTAAATTGTAAAAGTGTGATAGAAATATCGTAAAAAATAATGCTGGTTTGTACAGTGTGAAATATTGTGATTATTTTGAAATTGTGATTGGAAAAGGACATTTTCTACGGTGAAAATACTTTGAGGTAAGAATAAAACTGTTATTATTTTTTGCACTTTCCAATTTACCTAATGTAGACATACATTATAGATAGACTTATTGGAATAAATCAACGAGTATCTGTTTTTGTAATTCCGATTTTATACGAGTAATACGGACATTCGGTCAAATATTTTTGCAAACAGTATAAAATAAATTGATAATAGCCTATTACTAGAAACACGTTAGACCACTAAGCAAAGCATGTAATTGATAGTACCTACTTAGTTAATCTACTGTTAAAATTTCCAAGTACCTGTTACTTGGAAATTACGATTTATGGCAAAAAGCATTAAAAATCAGTTAACACGTAAAACCCACATCAGAGTTAAAAATCTTTGAAAACAGAAAAATGGACAGACAACAGTTTTTAAAGTGAATTTAAGACATCATTGTCAGAAAAAACGTCAGTTCGGTTCCGTAATATTAAATTAATACGAAAAAAATCTGTTTAAAAACAAATCTACAATAATTGGCTGATAGTATTTTTTTAATTGGAGACCAATTCGCGCGCGAGAAGACCGTGTGGACCTCCCTTACCCAGTCCGAAGGGATGCATAGGTACCCGCCAGACCCAAAGATATCCCTTTCTTTGGACCACTTATCGAAGTAGTCGCAGTGGCAATCTGTAAGCATATCATAACCGGACTTGGGTGAGGCATCGGCAAAGTCCATCACAGCGCCCAGGGGATATTCTTCCTGCAATAGGCTAGCCGCGTATTAAGTGGAACTCGCGAAATTACTGGCAAATTGTGCCATAATGCACCTCTACCTACACCTTACGGGAAATATGGGCGTGATGTAGGCTTGTCTATCTGTCAATTGTGAATATAAGTGACTGATTTGACTGATAAGATTATGTTAATAATTATTATTTATTACAATCATTCAAGGTGCTATACAGTTACGCACTGTGTAGTAAATAATAGAAAAACTAAGTATACTTAACTACAACGTGATTTGAATTTACGAGCTGACTCCTCCGGTTTCACCTGCTTTGCCAATTCTCACGGCAGCACATTACTAGGATAATGTAGCTAGCTAGTAACACATTAAGTAGTGAAAGAATTTTCAAAATCGATTCAGATGTTACGTCAGAGCCTATTCAAAAAAATAATGGCGCAAGGAGGCGCTGGAGCGGGACCACAGGCCTGCGTCTCGAGAAATCGATGACCGGCGGTCCCAACTCCGCCAGGATCTCATGGAGTCATGGAGGGTGCGACTTGAGTAACCCAAGTGGGGTACCACCATCATCGCGGCGGTGAGACCGATCATGGACGATTGGCTGCAGAGGCAGCATGGTGACCTCACGTATCGTGCGACGCAGATCGTTACCGGGCACGGATGCTTCGGTAGCTATCTGTTTTGCATCCGTCGTGAGGTCACACCCCGGTGTCAACACTGCGAGGTTTCCGACGACGACACCGCACTCCACACGTTGGTGGAGTGCTCAGCGTGGGCGAGTCAGCACCGGGGCCTCGTAGTGGGTCTGGGCGTGGATACCCTCTCGTTGGAAGCCATGGTCTCCAGCGGGAGTAGGTGGAACACGGCCGTTCAAGTTCAAGTTCTGCGAGCAAGTCGTGCTCGCGAAGGAGGCGGCCGAGAGGGAGAGGGAGCGTACCCTCCCCGCCGAGTTCCGTAGTCAGCGGCGAGGGCGCCGCAGACTCATCTACGCCCAAGACCATCGACCTCCATGATCGGGGCCTGAGGACGGCGGGATCGCCACCCGTCGTCCTTACAGAAGCAGGCTAGAAGGGTTGCGTGCTGCGGGGCCTATGCCTCATAGCACGCAACCAGATTCACTCACTGACGCGGGATAAAACCCTACACCAACGACGCGGGATTCTCATCCCGACCCAACCCCCGCAGAGACCACGGAGGTGGTCAAAGTCCGCCGGGCGCCACTGGAAATACGTTCTGCTTGTAACCAGATGTAACCAGAGACGCTCGGCAACGGACGCCCTAGGCCGCGGAACTAAAAAAAAAAAAAAAAAGAGCCTATTCAAATGCAAACAAACAAACTGTAAAATCTTTATTTATTATATAATTCAATACAATAAACTTTATTGAACACCAATACAAATAAACATGGCAAAACATAGTACGAGTCAGATAGTACCTGTCAGAGTGACCGTGAGTTTTATTGCCAGGTTCTTTCTCTCGGTTCTACCTATTGCTTTGCAAATCTGGCAGTACCTGTAAATATAGAAGCAATAATAATTTTTATTTTAAGTACTAACTGACGTTTGTATAAGCCATTTAATGACCTATACAAATAAATAAATCATTTCATTTCAAATATTGGATAGAAACAGGCGTTAAAATCCATGTCAAAACAATGGTAAGTAAAAATTTTTTTAAGAAAAAACTTTTTAGCATTAATTAATAGCATTAATTTCATTTCACCTATATTTCTTATAATTTTAGATTTTTCTTATAGTTAGGACGCGTAGAGTGCTTGACTCGCTATTAGATCTGACAAGTTTATACAGTAAGTACAATCAATACGTACTCGTTTGGCCTTAGCCTTACATGAAATGTTTTTGGTGGGATGTTTATTGCACGATAAAAGGAGCATTTCTCTTGAACTCTGTGGCTGGGTGAACGAACAGTGCAAGTGACTTTAGGTATTCTACGAGTACATGATAGATGACGAACCTATCGCCGTTTCTGTTTTTGTACACTTTTGTAACCTATTACGAGAGCCTTGTCTAATGCGGGTGGGTGAGGATCACTTTGGTGGGCCTCCGAGCTCCTGACTCCTAAGCACTATGTTTATTTCACGATCGTGACGTATGATCGAAAGGTATAATTCTAGTTCTTCTTGTTGAATTGAAGCGTGACGTAGTCCACTGTGAAATACGAGTAGGAAAACCTCATTACTCATGTTGTGCGACTTGACTAGGTAGGTATAGTTCCCTATGTAGGTACGTGGGAAACTACAATACCTACATAGGGAATAATAACTAGAATTAGAACGTCACCTTTGGATATCGCAGGCACAGATTAAGTATCTATACTTATAATAAATCTGTAGAAGTGAAAATTCTGTACATTGAAAATATCAAAAAAATTAATGGCAGGGGGTGTTACTAGACCGACAACGAACCCAAAAATGTGATTAAAAAAAATGTTTGTTCAGGCATCACGCAAAAACTACCGGTTCGATTACTATGAAACTGGGTATAATTATTCTTTAATATCCTGGGCACCAAACTGGGTACTTTTTATCCCGGAAAAGTATATAAAATAAAAAACAAACTTAATTTTGGGGTTCGATCTCTAGACCCGATTACTGTACCAACCGCAAATAATAAGTTTGTCGTAGGTTTTTTTTATATTGGGTTCGCCAAATTGAACCCGCCCGCCTGGTGGTAAGTCGTGACGACGTATAGCGATTGTAGGCCACTCTCACAGCGCACAATACTATAGAGAGTCAAGTAGCCCTCAACTTGACGACCTACTGATGTGCCTCTTCACGCTCCGCTTAAAGAACCCAGGGTTATATGTGGGAGGAAACACGTGCACAGGCAGGGCGTTCCAGGCCACTATCGTTCGGCAGTGAAACGAACGTTTAAAACGTTCGGTTCGCGTTTCGGTACACGTTCGGGATCGGAAGGAATAGGGTGGGATCAGATTGAAGAGCTCTTCAGAACAGGTTACGTCACCCGCAGTTGAGTTCACTAAGGGGCGCTGCACACAGCTAAGATACTATAATATTTTAACTTAAGATACAATATCGCTCGCCATACAATTATTTGGCGGTGAATTGTATGGCGGTGGTCGTGTGTAATAACACACGACGTAGATAATAAATAATATTTTATATTTTCGTATCTTAAGATGAATTTTTATGGTATAATAGAGAATATAATAGAAGATATTATTATAATAGAGACTGGTGTAGGGGGCTTTATGAACGCAATAAAACCCAAAACAATGGTTTTTAGAACTTTTGTCTGTTTGTCTGATTGTTGGAACACGCTAATCTCAGAAACGATTTGATTTTTTGATTTGAATTTGCGGTTTGGTTTTCAATCGCTTCATAAATAAAAAAGTTAAGTAGATCTAACGTAACACGCAGGCGGAGCTGCGGGCAACAGCTAGTCAGAAATAAAAAGTATCCGATTTTATCTGCCCAAACAATACTATTGCCTATAGAGCAACGAATTTGGTACCTGCGGTTTCGGTTATCGCCCACTGTAGTTTAAACTTACTGGACATAAAAATAAACCTTTTCTATGACACGCCGCTGATTCTCCTGATCCTGGACCACATGCCTCTAGCCAGCGCCTGTCGTACAACGTCTCTTAGACTCGTACCGTCGCTGAACGTCTGGGTACTCTATGCTATGCTTTCATGGCAATTTAAAAATACCGGCCCTATTCTATGCGTGTCGGGCCACGCATAGAATAGGGTTCAGTTGTCACCCATGACAACCTCAATAACTCCGGAACTAACAGAGCTATCTAATCCGTATAGTTTTCCTTCAAAGTTAATTATATGGACTACCACACTACCACCATGATTTTTTTTAGGTTCTTCACGCCTTTTAGCCGTTTTCGCAAAAACATGCTCTTCAAAGCTAAATATCTCGCAAATGGATACATATTAGCAACCTCTCGATGTTTTTAAAAGACCTATCTAATGATACCCCACACTCTGGGGAAAAAAAACGAACTCTGGTTACGTGTAGGGGAAGTACCCCCAATTTCATACCTCACCGAGATGCCATGGCGACGTGGCCAGCGACGTCGCCAACTAGTTCTTACTGAGATGTATGACGGCTAACTCACTTGGCGACCGACTGGCGACGTTGCCTAGTAGCCAGCGTAGCCAGAGTCGACCGCTCCGCATGCGGCGACTGGCGACCTGGCTACCTGGCGACGTTTTATAGATTTTCTTAATATAGTATCATGTTTAGTTAAATCATTCCGACATGAACTCAATAATTCATCAAATGATGTTAGTGACATCCTCAGATAATTGAAAATTTTTTTCAGGGTATTTTCTTAAATCTTCATAGAGTTTGAGAAAAACACCGCTTTGGCTTCGGTTTGATAAAAACGGATATACCCAATTTTTTTTCTTTTTTCGTTTAATCTTTTTGCGACGCTTGGCGACGCTGGTAATAATATAATAACAGTGCAGTAATTTCCACGTCCATTCCTGACTGTGTCGAGACAGAACTTAATGCATTGGCGACGCGATTTGGCGACTCAGTCTGGCGACGCAGAGACGCCAGACGTAGCCATGGCAACGTCGCTGGGCACGTCGCCATGGCATCTCGGTGAGGTATGGTATGGCCCTAGGGTTCCGAAACTTAAACTACTAAAAAAATATTGAATTGTAGGCAATGTATGTACATCTATCTACTAAACGTTTATTATTAAGTACTTTTACTAGATATTACTGAAAATTTAAAATTCGTTCAGTAGATTTTGGGCGAAATCGCCAACAAACAGGCTTATTTGTACCTTATATTATGATGTATTGAAAAATCTGTTTCTAGATAATAATTAAACGATAGTAACTGATATGTACTTTAGATGTACTAGAGACAACCGATAGCCAAGCTTCCAGTATCATTTACCCCGCAAAGTAAGTAGGTAGTTATTCATATGACTGACTATACTGACTATACCTACTGACTGCTTCGGTGGCGTGGTCGATAGTGTATCCGCTTTCGACGCCGGAGTCTCGGGTTCGATTCCCGGTCAGGACATATTTTGTGTGATGACACATACATTTGTACCGAAGTCTGGATGTTTCCTATGTATAATGTGTATGTATTTACAAAAAAAATGTATATAAGTATTTATATCAGTTTATCTATCACAAGCTCTGCTTAGTTTGAGACTAGATGGCGTTGCGTTGTGTGAATTGTCCTAACATATTTATTATTTATTTATATACATATACATAGTACACTTAAACATAGTACTTATACATAGATGTTGATAAAATCAACGTATATTTGATGTTATCCATATCCATACATCCATACAGATACAATTTAAGTGTCTTTGTGTAATTTCAAATTTACAGCTTTTTACTAAATGCATATGAAAATATAAATTTTAAAATGTTTGTCTGTCTGTCTGGCCGTCTGTCTGTCTGTTTGTTCCCGATGATCTCTGCAACGGCTGATTTTAACGGATAGCTGATGTTATAAGGTATAATATAGGCTACTTTTTATACCGGAAATGTGTTCCCGGGGGAATTGGGAACAATAAATACTCAAAAACTACTGTCCCGATTTAAAAAATTCTTTCATCATTGGAAAGCTACATTCACCCGGAGTACCATAGGCTACTTTTTATCCGGATAATGTGTTCCCACAGAAACCGGGAACGAGTAAACTAAATCACGCGGGCGGAGCTGCGTCGATCAGCTAGTATTTTATATAGCTACTTGTGTAGGTACCTACTTAATGTGTTTCCATTGAGTTTGCCCACGGCTTCACGTAAACAATAATAGTCCGAGACGCCCGGACTGTAATTGGCTGCGCCTTAGCGGCTGGCACGTAAGATTTTGTTGCCTTTCATCAACATTTCACCGCAAGGCAAAGGGTTTAAATTTTTTCAAAATTGTACTATAGCTGCTACCTTTTATTAAATTAATTCGGCCATTTTTGACATTACCCATTATAAATGTGCCCGGCGACGGCAATAGGCTTGCCCCCAATTACGTGGGACTTAAAATACTGCCGTGGGACTAAAAATTTGTGTGTGTATGTTCACGTAAACATTATAGGTATGAGAGGTCTGATAGGGACCCTTTATTATACCTACTGTACAAAATGTGTATGTGTGGAACTAACTTATTAATAAATTTTGTTATAATTGTTCAATTAATAAAACGTCGAATAGTAGATATATTATTATAATTTATCTAATTATTAATTAATTAAGGGTTTCGTACCCAAAGGGTGAAACGAGAACCCTATTACTGAGACTTCGCTATCCGTCCGTCCGTCTGTCTTGAGATTATTTCTGTTGCCTCTAACAACAAATACTAGAAAACAGAATATAATAATTATTTAACGGCATACCATCCACTGGAAATTCCTTGCGTGTTCACCAGAGACATTCGGCAATGGTTGTTTTAGTACGGAAAGGTGCGGGAGTCCAACTCGCTCATGGCCGGTTTTTTTTAGTACGTAGGTATGGGATCTGTACTAAGTAGGCACCTAAGTGTCCTTGAAGCTGGTATCACTATCTACTTATACTTCTTTAACTATGGTTCTATTATGCTTTTCAGAAGAACTTTCCAGACTATGAGGTTGTAAGGGGCCCTGTATACTGTACCTGTATGTAGGTAAAGGTCCCCTTACAACTTACGATAGATTTCATTCGGGATCGTTCTATTACTTGATTAACCGGCGATGTACGGCCACGGCCACACCCCGTGACGTCATCACACCGTTGCTCAATTAACTTATAATAAGTAGCTTTCGCACTTATCAAGATCACATAGGATAAAAACGGAAAGTTTTAAAACAATATAATATTTATTCGCATTTACTTGTAATATTTACAGAAATATGTGATAAAATTTCTAAGTAGGTAGTTGTTAAAGGCAGGACAGAGAACACATTATTAAAAAATAAACTGATGTTAAAAAAGGTAGGCATAGGTACCTAGGTGAGTGAGTTACAAAGAGGTAAGATTGTGGGGGTTGGTAGTCTCTGAATTCTGAATCTACTGAAACGATTCTGAAAAATCGTACCTACTTACTAGTATTATAGGAGTAGGTAGGCATTATCCCAGAGGGCGATAGGGTACTTTTTATCCCACGGGTGTTCTCACACCAGTGGGAACAACAGGAAATATGAATCTCTACGGTGCTTAAGTGGTTACTGTGACTTTTAGAGGCTAGGTATTCCTACCTAACGAGAAGTATTGCTAGCAGGAGAGCACTAGTTTCTGCCGAAATTTACGTCCTATCTAAGCACGTAAGTTTCCTCCAGCATATAACCCTGGGTTCTTTAGGCGGCCGTGAAGAGGCACATCACTAGCCCGCCAAGATGAGAGCCACTCTCTATAGTATTGTGTACTGTGAGAGTCGCCCTCAATCGCCAGTCGTCGCCACTTACCATGGCGGGCTGCGTCAATTTGGCGGACCTAACATAAAGAGTTCCGTACCAAAACGGCAAAAATATCACGATTGTTGTATGGGAGCCCCTTTGAATGTTTATTATATTCTGTTTTCTTAGTATTTGTTGTTATAGAGTTGCCTTCACTCGTACCTGATCAGAAATACATCATCTATAAAAATTATAACTTTCTTACTATCACGGTTCAGGAGATACAGCCCAAGACAAACGGACGAACGGACGGTCGGACATTTCTTTTGTAATCTGTAATAGACTTTGTAAACTACGAGTATATATTATATCATCATCAGGCTTGGCCCCCTATTAAAAAAAGTACTGATAAATGGTGGGTGCCTAATGCACCTCTGCCTAACCGGGGATATAAGCGTGTTGTATGTATGTCATGTCTGTCAGTCATCATGAGCCTTTTCCCAACCCATTTAGTTGCGATGACTGCGATACGGTTTACCTTTGATGTTCTCCGTACTTTTAAACTTTGCATCATAATTCATTTTTTAAACGTTCACAAACTCTGTTAACAGCTTAGAAACTGTTTACTATGGCTGTAACGGCAAGTAATGAATACTAAAAATACTAAGTATGTTACTTAGTTGTTCAGTAAGAATACGTTTTTGCAATAAAAAAATACTGCCCATTCCATTTTATTTTTCTATAATTTACTGTAGGCTATCTATCTACGAGTATACGCAGGCAATAAGTAATTATAATATTTTGCAAAAGTTTTCTCTTGTTAATCCTGTGAGCCTAGTCCAGGATCTGGAGACGAGATTGCTTTAACCATGTAATAAAAAGTAAAAACTTTACGTTTAGCTAAATGTATCATAAATATGATAATAACATCATGATGATGAGTGTTGTGTAAAAAATGGTTTTACGACGAATTTAATTACCATCGATTCACGACATGTTTGATGGCATATGTCTTTTGCCCGTTCTACAGTTAGCTTGACTGACCGCAGTATGTAGGTGTACACAACTACGGTAAGCAACTTACAAAATTCCACCCTTAATGTATTCAAAGAAATTTGTTTTCGCCAGCTCTTGGGGTAATAGTAAAGTCAGAAAATAAAGTTATATCATTACGTTAGCAGGACCGGTTAGGTGAAAAGATGAGATTGAAAAAAATATATTATTATAATAGAGACTGGTGTAGGGGGCTTTATGAACGCAATAAAACCCAAAACAATGGTTTTTAGAACTTTTGTCTGTTTGTCTGATTGTTGGAACACGCTAATCTCAGAAACGATTTGATTTTTTGATTTGAATTTGCGGTTTGGTTTTCAATCGCTTCATAAATAAAAAAGTTAAGTAGATCTAACGTAACACGCAGGCGGAGCTGCGGGCAACAGCTAGTCAGAAATAAAAAGTATCCGATTTTATCTGCCCAAACAATACTATTGCCTATAGAGCAACGAATTTGGTACCTGCGGTTTCGGTTATCGCCCACTGTAGTTTAAACTTACTGGACATAAAAATAAACCTTTTCTATGACACGCCGCTGATTCTCCTGATCCTGGACCACATGCCTCTAGCCAGCGCCTGTCGTACAACGTCTCTTAGACTCGTACCGTCGCTGAACGTCTGGGTACTCTATGCTATGCTTTCATGGCAATTTAAAAATACCGGCCCTATTCTATGCGTGTCGGGCCACGCATAGAATAGGGTTCAGTTGTCACCCATGACAACCTCAATAACTCCGGAACTAACAGAGCTATCTAATCCGTATAGTTTTCCTTCAAAGTTAATTATATGGACTACCACACTACCACCATGATTTTTTTTAGGTTCTTCACGCCTTTTAGCCGTTTTCGCAAAAACATGCTCTTCAAAGCTAAATATCTCGCAAATGGATACATATTAGCAACCTCTCGATGTTTTTAAAAGACCTATCTAATGATACCCCACACTCTGGGGAAAAAAAACGAACTCTGGTTACGTGTAGGGGAAGTACCCCCAATTTCATACCTCACCGAGATGCCATGGCGACGTGGCCAGCGACGTCGCCAACTAGTTCTTACTGAGATGTATGACGGCTAACTCACTTGGCGACCGACTGGCGACGTTGCCTAGTAGCCAGCGTAGCCAGAGTCGACCGCTCCGCATGCGGCGACTGGCGACGCTGGCTACCTGGCGACGTTTTATAGATTTTCTTAATATAGTATCATGTTTAGTTAAATCATTCCGACATGAACTCAATAATTCATCAAATGATGTTAGTGACATCCTCAGATAATTGAAAATTTTTTTCAGGGTATTTTCTTAAATCTTCATAGAGTTTGAGAAAAACACCGCTTTGGCTTCGGTTTGATAAAAACGGATATACCCAATTTTTTTTCTTTTTTCGTTTAATCTTTTTGCGACGCTTGGCGACGCTGGTAATAATATAATAACAGTGCAGTAATTTCCACGTCCATTCCTGACTGTGTCGAGACAGAACTTAATGCATTGGCGACGCGATTTGGCGACTCAGTCTGGCGACGCAGAGACGCCAGACGTAGCCATGGCAACGTCGCTGGGCACGTCGCCATGGCATCTCGGTGAGGTATGGTATGGCCCTAGGGTTCCGAAACTTAAACTACTAAAAAAATATTGAATTGTAGGCAATGTATGTACATCTATCTACTAAACGTTTATTATTAAGTACTTTTACTAGATATTACTGAAAATTTAAAATTCGTTCAGTAGATTTTGGGCGAAATCGCCAACAAACAGGCTTATTTGTACCTTATATTATGATGTATTGAAAAATCTGTTTCTAGATAATAATTAAACGATAGTAACTGATATGTACTTTAGATGTACTAGAGACAACCGATAGCCAAGCTTCCAGTATCATTTACCCCGCAAAGTAAGTAGGTAGTTATTCATATGACTGACTATACTGACTATACCTACTGACTGCTTCGGTGGCGTGGTCGATAGTGTATCCGCTTTCGACGCCGGAGTCTCGGGTTCGATTCCCGGTCAGGACATATTTTGTGTGATGACACATACATTTGTACCGAAGTCTGGATGTTTCCTATGTATAATATGTATGTATTTACAAAAAAAATGTATATAAGTATTTATATCAGTTTATCTATCACAAGCTCTGCTTAGTTTGAGACTAGATGGCGTTGCGTTGTGTGAATTGTCCTAACATATTTATTATTTATTTATATACATATACATAGTACACTTAAACATAGTACTTATACATAGATGTTGATAAAATCAACGTATATTTGATGTTATCCATATCCATACATCCATACAGATACAATTTAAGTGTCTTTGTGTAATTTCAAATTTACAGCTTTTTACTAAATGCATATGAAAATATAAATTTTAAAATGTTTGTCTGTCTGTCTGGCCGTCTGTCTGTCTGTTTGTTCCCGATGATCTCTGCAACGGCTGATTTTAACGGATAGCTGATGTTATAAGGTATAATATAGGCTACTTTTTATACCGGAAATGTGTTCCCGGGGGAATTGGGAACAATAAATACTCAAAAACTACTGTCCCGATTTAAAAAATTCTTTCATCATTGGAAAGCTACATTCACCCGGAGTACCATAGGCTACTTTTTATCCGGATAATGTGTTCCCACAGAAACCGGGAACGAGTAAACTAAATCACGCGGGCGGAGCTGCGTCGATCAGCTAGTATTTTATATAGCTACTTGTGTAGGTACCTACTTAATGTGTTTCCATTGAGTTTGCCCACGGCTTCACGTAAACAATAATAGTCCGAGACGCCCGGACTGTAATTGGCTGCGCCTTAGCGGCTGGCACGTAAGATTTTGTTGCCTTTCATCAACATTTCACCGCAAGGCAAAGGGTTTAAATTTTTTCAAAATTGTACTATAGCTGCTACCTTTTATTAAATTAATTCGGCCATTTTTGACATTACCCATTATAAATGTGCCCGGCGACGGCAATAGGCTTGCCCCCAATTACGTGGGACTTAAAATACTGCCGTGGGACTAAAAATTTGTGTGTGTATGTTCACGTAAACATTATAGGTATGAGAGGTCTGATAGGGACCCTTTATTATACCTACTGTACAAAATGTGTATGTGTGGAACTAACTTATTAATAAATTTTGTTATAATTGTTCAATTAATAAAACGTCGAATAGTAGATATATTATTATAATTTATCTAATTATTAATTAATTAAGGGTTTCGTACCCAAAGGGTGAAACGAGAACCCTATTACTGAGACTTCGCTATCCGTCCGTCCGTCTGTCTTGAGATTATTTCTGTTGCCTCTAACAACAAATACTAGAAAACAGAATATAATAATTATTTAACGGCATACCATCCACTGGAAATTCCTTGCGTGTTCACCAGAGACATTCGGCAATGGTTGTTTTAGTACGGAAAGGTGCGGGAGTCCAACTCGCTCATGGCCGGTTTTTTTTAGTACGTAGGTATGGGATCTGTACTAAGTAGGCACCTAAGTGTCCTTGAAGCTGGTATCACTATCTACTTATACTTCTTTAACTATGGTTCTATTATGCTTTTCAGAAGAACTTTCCAGACTATGAGGTTGTAAGGGGCCCTGTATACTGTACCTGTATGTAGGTAAAGGTCCCCTTACAACTTACGATAGATTTCATTCGGGATCGTTCTATTACTTGATTAACCGGCGATGTACGGCCACGGCCACACCCCGTGACGTCATCACACCGTTGCTCAATTAACTTATAATAAGTAGCTTTCGCACTTATCAAGATCACATAGGATAAAAACGGAAAGTTTTAAAACAATATAATATTTATTCGCATTTACTTGTAATATTTACAGAAATATGTGATAAAATTTCTAAGTAGGTAGTTGTTAAAGGCAGGACAGAGAACACATTATTAAAAAATAAACTGATGTTAAAAAAGGTAGGCATAGGTACCTAGGTGAGTGAGTTACAAAGAGGTAAGATTGTGGGGGTTGGTAGTCTCTGAATTCTGAATCTACTGAAACGATTCTGAAAAATCGTACCTACTTACTAGTATTATAGGAGTAGGTAGGCATTATCCCAGAGGGCGATAGGGTACTTTTTATCCCACGGGTGTTCTCACACCAGTGGGAACAACAGGAAATATGAATCTCTACGGTGCTTAAGTGGTTACTGTGACTTTTAGAGGCTAGGTATTCCTACCTAACGAGAAGTATTGCTAGCAGGAGAGCACTAGTTTCTGCCGAAATTTACGTCCTATCTAAGCACGTAAGTTTCCTCCAGCATATAACCCTGGGTTCTTTAGGCGGCCGTGAAGAGGCACATCACTAGCCCGCCAAGATGAGAGCCACTCTCTATAGTATTGTGTACTGTGAGAGTCGCCCTCAATCGCCAGTCGTCGCCACTTACCATGGCGGGCTGCGTCAATTTGGCGGACCTAACATAAAGAGTTCCGTACCAAAACGGCAAAAATATCACGATTGTTGTATGGGAGCCCCTTTGAATGTTTATTATATTCTGTTTTCTTAGTATTTGTTGTTATAGAGTTGCCTTCACTCGTACCTGATCAGAAATACATCATCTATAAAAATTATAACTTTCTTACTATCACGGTTCAGGAGATACAGCCCAAGACAAACGGACGAACGGACGGTCGGACATTTCTTTTGTAATCTGTAATAGACTTTGTAAACTACGAGTATATATTATATCATCATCAGGCTTGGCCCCCTATTAAAAAAAGTACTGATAAATGGTGGGTGCCTAATGCACCTCTGCCTAACCGGGGATATAAGCGTGTTGTATGTATGTCATGTCTGTCAGTCATCATGAGCCTTTTCCCAACCCATTTAGTTGCGATGACTGCGATACGGTTTACCTTTGATGTTCTCCGTACTTTTAAACTTTGCATCATAATTCATTTTTTAAACGTTCACAAACTCTGTTAACAGCTTAGAAACTGTTTACTATGGCTGTAACGGCAAGTAATGAATACTAAAAATACTAAGTATGTTACTTAGTTGTTCAGTAAGAATACGTTTTTGCAATAAAAAAATACTGCCCATTCCATTTTATTTTTCTATAATTTACTGTAGGCTATCTATCTACGAGTATACGCAGGCAATAAGTAATTATAATATTTTGCAAAAGTTTTCTCTTGTTAATCCTGTGAGCCTAGTCCAGGATCTGGAGACGAGATTGCTTTAACCATGTAATAAAAAGTAAAAACTTTACGTTTAGCTAAATGTATCATAAATATGATAATAACATCATGATGATGAGTGTTGTGTAAAAAATGGTTTTACGACGAATTTAATTACCATCGATTCACGACATGTTTGATGGCATATGTCTTTTGCCCGTTCTACAGTTAGCTTGACTGACCGCAGTATGTAGGTGTACACAACTACGGTAAGCAACTTACAAAATTCCACCCTTAATGTATTCAAAGAAATTTGTTTTCGCCAGCTCTTGGGGTAATAGTAAAGTCAGAAAATAAAGTTATATCATTACGTTAGCAGGACCGGTTAGGTGAAAAGATGAGATTGAAAAAAATATATTATTATAATAGAGACTGGTGTAGGGGGCTTTATGAACGCAATAAAACCCAAAACAATGGTTTTTAGAACTTTTGTCTGTTTGTCTGATTGTTGGAACACGCTAATCTCAGAAACGATTTGATTTTTTGATTTGAATTTGCGGTTTGGTTTTCAATCGCTTCATAAATAAAAAAGTTAAGTAGATCTAACGTAACACGCAGGCGGAGCTGCGGGCAACAGCTAGTCAGAAATAAAAAGTATCCGATTTTATCTGCCCAAACAATACTATTGCCTATAGAGCAACGAATTTGGTACCTGCGGTTTCGGTTATCGCCCACTGTAGTTTAAACTTACTGGACATAAAAATAAACCTTTTCTATGACACGCCGCTGATTCTCCTGATCCTGGACCACATGCCTCTAGCCAGCGCCTGTCGTACAACGTCTCTTAGACTCGTACCGTCGCTGAACGTCTGGGTACTCTATGCTATGCTTTCATGGCAATTTAAAAATACCGGCCCTATTCTATGCGTGTCGGGCCACGCATAGAATAGGGTTCAGTTGTCACCCATGACAACCTCAATAACTCCGGAACTAACAGAGCTATCTAATCCGTATAGTTTTCCTTCAAAGTTAATTATATGGACTACCACACTACCACCATGATTTTTTTTAGGTTCTTCACGCCTTTTAGCCGTTTTCGCAAAAACATGCTCTTCAAAGCTAAATATCTCGCAAATGGATACATATTAGCAACCTCTCGATGTTTTTAAAAGACCTATCTAATGATACCCCACACTCTGGGGAAAAAAAACGAACTCTGGTTACGTGTAGGGGAAGTACCCCCAATTTCATACCTCACCGAGATGCCATGGCGACGTGGCCAGCGACGTCGCCAACTAGTTCTTACTGAGATGTATGACGGCTAACTCACTTGGCGACCGACTGGCGACGTTGCCTAGTAGCCAGCGTAGCCAGAGTCGACCGCTCCGCATGCGGCGACTGGCGACGCTGGCTACCTGGCGACGTTTTATAGATTTTCTTAATATAGTATCATGTTTAGTTAAATCATTCCGACATGAACTCAATAATTCATCAAATGATGTTAGTGACATCCTCAGATAATTGAAAATTTTTTTCAGGGTATTTTCTTAAATCTTCATAGAGTTTGAGAAAAACACCGCTTTGGCTTCGGTTTGATAAAAACGGATATACCCAATTTTTTTTCTTTTTTCGTTTAATCTTTTTGCGACGCTTGGCGACGCTGGTAATAATATAATAACAGTGCAGTAATTTCCACGTCCATTCCTGACTGTGTCGAGACAGAACTTAATGCATTGGCGACGCGATTTGGCGACTCAGTCTGGCGACGCAGAGACGCCAGACGTAGCCATGGCAACGTCGCTGGGCACGTCGCCATGGCATCTCGGTGAGGTATGGTATGGCCCTAGGGTTCCGAAACTTAAACTACTAAAAAAATATTGAATTGTAGGCAATGTATGTACATCTATCTACTAAACGTTTATTATTAAGTACTTTTACTAGATATTACTGAAAATTTAAAATTCGTTCAGTAGATTTTGGGCGAAATCGCCAACAAACAGGCTTATTTGTACCTTATATTATGATGTATTGAAAAATCTGTTTCTAGATAATAATTAAACGATAGTAACTGATATGTACTTTAGATGTACTAGAGACAACCGATAGCCAAGCTTCCAGTATCATTTACCCCGCAAAGTAAGTAGGTAGTTATTCATATGACTGACTATACTGACTATACCTACTGACTGCTTCGGTGGCGTGGTCGATAGTGTATCCGCTTTCGACGCCGGAGTCTCGGGTTCGATTCCCGGTCAGGACATATTTTGTGTGATGACACATACATTTGTACCGAAGTCTGGATGTTTCCTATGTATAATATGTATGTATTTACAAAAAAAATGTATATAAGTATTTATATCAGTTTATCTATCACAAGCTCTGCTTAGTTTGAGACTAGATGGCGTTGCGTTGTGTGAATTGTCCTAACATATTTATTATTTATTTATATACATATACATAGTACACTTAAACATAGTACTTATACATAGATGTTGATAAAATCAACGTATATTTGATGTTATCCATATCCATACATCCATACAGATACAATTTAAGTGTCTTTGTGTAATTTCAAATTTACAGCTTTTTACTAAATGCATATGAAAATATAAATTTTAAAATGTTTGTCTGTCTGTCTGGCCGTCTGTCTGTCTGTTTGTTCCCGATGATCTCTGCAACGGCTGATTTTAACGGATAGCTGATGTTATAAGGTATAATATAGGCTACTTTTTATACCGGAAATGTGTTCCCGGGGGAATTGGGAACAATAAATACTCAAAAACTACTGTCCCGATTTAAAAAATTCTTTCATCATTGGAAAGCTACATTCACCCGGAGTACCATAGGCTACTTTTTATCCGGATAATGTGTTCCCACAGAAACCGGGAACGAGTAAACTAAATCACGCGGGCGGAGCTGCGTCGATCAGCTAGTATTTTATATAGCTACTTGTGTAGGTACCTACTTAATGTGTTTCCATTGAGTTTGCCCACGGCTTCACGTAAACAATAATAGTCCGAGACGCCCGGACTGTAATTGGCTGCGCCTTAGCGGCTGGCACGTAAGATTTTGTTGCCTTTCATCAACATTTCACCGCAAGGCAAAGGGTTTAAATTTTTTCAAAATTGTACTATAGCTGCTACCTTTTATTAAATTAATTCGGCCATTTTTGACATTACCCATTATAAATGTGCCCGGCGACGGCAATAGGCTTGCCCCCAATTACGTGGGACTTAAAATACTGCCGTGGGACTAAAAATTTGTGTGTGTATGTTCACGTAAACATTATAGGTATGAGAGGTCTGATAGGGACCCTTTATTATACCTACTGTACAAAATGTGTATGTGTGGAACTAACTTATTAATAAATTTTGTTATAATTGTTCAATTAATAAAACGTCGAATAGTAGATATATTATTATAATTTATCTAATTATTAATTAATTAAGGGTTTCGTACCCAAAGGGTGAAACGAGAACCCTATTACTGAGACTTCGCTATCCGTCCGTCCGTCTGTCTTGAGATTATTTCTGTTGCCTCTAACAACAAATACTAGAAAACAGAATATAATAATTATTTAACGGCATACCATCCACTGGAAATTCCTTGCGTGTTCACCAGAGACATTCGGCAATGGTTGTTTTAGTACGGAAAGGTGCGGGAGTCCAACTCGCTCATGGCCGGTTTTTTTTAGTACGTAGGTATGGGATCTGTACTAAGTAGGCACCTAAGTGTCCTTGAAGCTGGTATCACTATCTACTTATACTTCTTTAACTATGGTTCTATTATGCTTTTCAGAAGAACTTTCCAGACTATGAGGTTGTAAGGGGCCCTGTATACTGTACCTGTATGTAGGTAAAGGTCCCCTTACAACTTACGATAGATTTCATTCGGGATCGTTCTATTACTTGATTAACCGGCGATGTACGGCCACGGCCACACCCCGTGACGTCATCACACCGTTGCTCAATTAACTTATAATAAGTAGCTTTCGCACTTATCAAGATCACATAGGATAAAAACGGAAAGTTTTAAAACAATATAATATTTATTCGCATTTACTTGTAATATTTACAGAAATATGTGATAAAATTTCTAAGTAGGTAGTTGTTAAAGGCAGGACAGAGAACACATTATTAAAAAATAAACTGATGTTAAAAAAGGTAGGCATAGGTACCTAGGTGAGTGAGTTACAAAGAGGTAAGATTGTGGGGGTTGGTAGTCTCTGAATTCTGAATCTACTGAAACGATTCTGAAAAATCGTACCTACTTACTAGTATTATAGGAGTAGGTAGGCATTATCCCAGAGGGCGATAGGGTACTTTTTATCCCACGGGTGTTCTCACACCAGTGGGAACAACAGGAAATATGAATCTCTACGGTGCTTAAGTGGTTACTGTGACTTTTAGAGGCTAGGTATTCCTACCTAACGAGAAGTATTGCTAGCAGGAGAGCACTAGTTTCTGCCGAAATTTACGTCCTATCTAAGCACGTAAGTTTCCTCCAGCATATAACCCTGGGTTCTTTAGGCGGCCGTGAAGAGGCACATCACTAGCCCGCCAAGATGAGAGCCACTCTCTATAGTATTGTGTACTGTGAGAGTCGCCCTCAATCGCCAGTCGTCGCCACTTACCATGGCGGGCTGCGTCAATTTGGCGGACCTAACATAAAGAGTTCCGTACCAAAACGGCAAAAATATCACGATTGTTGTATGGGAGCCCCTTTGAATGTTTATTATATTCTGTTTTCTTAGTATTTGTTGTTATAGAGTTGCCTTCACTCGTACCTGATCAGAAATACATCATCTATAAAAATTATAACTTTCTTACTATCACGGTTCAGGAGATACAGCCCAAGACAAACGGACGAACGGACGGTCGGACATTTCTTTTGTAATCTGTAATAGACTTTGTAAACTACGAGTATATATTATATCATCATCAGGCTTGGCCCCCTATTAAAAAAAGTACTGATAAATGGTGGGTGCCTAATGCACCTCTGCCTAACCGGGGATATAAGCGTGTTGTATGTATGTCATGTCTGTCAGTCATCATGAGCCTTTTCCCAACCCATTTAGTTGCGATGACTGCGATACGGTTTACCTTTGATGTTCTCCGTACTTTTAAACTTTGCATCATAATTCATTTTTTAAACGTTCACAAACTCTGTTAACAGCTTAGAAACTGTTTACTATGGCTGTAACGGCAAGTAATGAATACTAAAAATACTAAGTATGTTACTTAGTTGTTCAGTAAGAATACGTTTTTGCAATAAAAAAATACTGCCCATTCCATTTTATTTTTCTATAATTTACTGTAGGCTATCTATCTACGAGTATACGCAGGCAATAAGTAATTATAATATTTTGCAAAAGTTTTCTCTTGTTAATCCTGTGAGCCTAGTCCAGGATCTGGAGACGAGATTGCTTTAACCATGTAATAAAAAGTAAAAACTTTACGTTTAGCTAAATGTATCATAAATATGATAATAACATCATGATGATGAGTGTTGTGTAAAAAATGGTTTTACGACGAATTTAATTACCATCGATTCACGACATGTTTGATGGCATATGTCTTTTGCCCGTTCTACAGTTAGCTTGACTGACCGCAGTAGGTGTACACAACTACGGTAAGCAACTTACAAAATTCCACCCTTAATGTATTCAAAGAAATTTGTTTTCGCCAGCTCTTGTGGTAATAGTAAAGTCAGAAAATAAAGTTATATCATTACGTTAGCAGGACAGGTTAGGTGAAAAGATGAGATTGAAAAAAATATATTATAGCGCTTAATATACAATGACTTTACTTAGTGTTAAAATCTTTTATATTAATTATACTCTTTGTTTGAGTAAAACAAAAAATAATGAAATAAAGCCCGAAGTGTGGTCACACCTAAGTACCTAACCCGTAAACTTCAATGCCCGTACATGTAGGTATAGTAAGGGAGTTTATGGACTAAAACCATAGTGACAATGCCATTTAAAATTTCCATAAAACGAGCAACGTTTCATATAATTTGAAAAAAAAACCGGCCATCACGTGAGTGTCGGCCACGCATAGAATAGGGTTTCGTAGTCTAGCCTCTATAAATCCTGCCCTAACAAAGTTATCTAATCTGTTATTGTTACAATCATTAATATTGTCAGATTTTGAGGCAGCCGTTAAGTTCTCAGAGGTGGAAGACACTATGTTTTACCAAAAATCGGTTGTCTGTAAAGTCGGTTTACTGACGATACTTGAACGTGACAACCAGATGTCGAACGCTGCCGAACGCGGAGGCCTATTGCGCCTCTTTGCCGCTCGTTCCGCGCTCTCGCTTGCACTTCAAGCCTTAAATGGAACGCCTCAGTTTTTCGTGCGTGCACTCGGCTCCATCGAATTATAAGACGTTGTCACGTCAAAAAAAGAGGTATAAAGTTGAATATCTCACAAACGGATGCTTAAATCAAAAATCGTCTTAGCAACCTCTAAATTTTTTTAAAAGACCTAATGATACCTATACTACGAGGTAGATACAACGAAAAAAAAACAACCTCAGGTTAACACTTTGTTAATGTAGTATATACACATATCCATGCAAAGTGAATATGCAATTTTGCTTAAGTAACTGGCATTAATATATTTTATGTGATAGGTATTATAATTTGAATTAGATAGTGCTAGTAAGTACATTAATTTTAGTGTCTAGGTAATTCTATGTATGTACGAGTATCTACGATATTGTAATCTGCATGCCTGTATTACGTAGAACATGGTCCGCGCTTTTATATGCTATGACATCTTGGAGACTTAAACTACGGAACCCTTAAAACTAAATTATTTTTAATTTGAGGTTTACATTCTGTCGGATTAAATGAATAAATTAAATTAAAATTTAAATAATTAAATTAACCTTCTTAATCCTTAAATCACTTGATGACGTAATAATGTACCGAATTATTTGTAAGTGGAACATGAAGTGAGAAGACCTTAAGTACCTACTTATGGTAAGTACCTATAAAATACCTGTTTGCGATTTCTTACATATTTTGTTTATGTAAATCGGTCAATTGGTTATCAACTGAGTCATTTTGCCAGGTAAGGTACTTACCCTGGTACGTGTATTTATTACTCACTGCCTTCAAAAATTTTGTAGAATTATTGCGGATTCCTGGTACTCCGGTCGCTACTGATGAATTTTATGAGTTTAACCAGTAGGCTAGAAAAACCTTTCCAGTCAGCAATAACACTGAGGATTTAAATTTTCACGAATTTCTGTAAATAGTGCTATTGTAAATTGCTATCTACCTAATTTTCTGTTAGTGTTAATTAATATAACGTGATAAATAAAAAAAACATCTATTCTTGTTGCCTATTGAAAAACGCATCTCGTAGCGTCTCAAATGCAGGGTAGGCACTTATTTATCTCCTGAGTGTCATAGCATAGGGACATATACAAAACGTGAATAAAAATATTCTGCCCTGGCTTCTTGACGCAAAAATGTAGGTTATATGGGAACTCTTGCAGTTTCGTCATGTCCGTCAAACCGTCCTTGACTTTATTTCAAAACGGTTAGTGCTAGAGATAGATGAATCTTTGCATGGACATGTATGTACAGGTCGCAAGCCGTAAGCGGAGCTTTGCATTTGTGTGAGTGCAGTGTACGAGAGCGTATATGTTACCCTTTTCACACACACATGTGTTGTACACAGCTACAAAAAGAGTTTTTACTCTACTTTTCGTGGTCACTCACACAAATGCAAAGCTCCGCTTATCCCTCGCGACCTGTATCTATGTATGTGTATTTATTTACCACGTCGACAAAAAGCTAAAATATAATTATGATCTTTTGGCCCCTATACTATTGGCTGCCTCTAAATCTGAAAAATATCATGATGGTAGTCCATATACTTAATGAACTTAATTTGAAGGAAAACTAAAACGGTTCAGATAACTCTGTTAGTTCAGGAATTATAGAGGTCATTATAGGTGACTACGGAACCCAATTCCATGCGTGGCCTGACAAGTACTTGGCCGGTTTAAAACCTTTTCAAACATTCTGTCCTGACCTTAGCATAGTTTTAGGAGTACTTGACTCACATTTATATTATTATATCAGCTTAAACAAACAATAAAACAGATTGAAGCTCATACGTTTTGTGAACACGCGCGACTATAAACGTAATTAAACCCATTGTGTATCTTCTACTAAAGGCTTTCACGGTCAGTTTTGACCGGTCCGCACCGGTATTTACCGGTTTGCAGAGGAATACAAATAGAATTATCGAGTATCGAGTCCGTCGTGTGACGTACGTTTGTCGTATTATTAGCTCAATCTTCAACTCCTTGTTACTACTATTGGATGTAACAATGTTTATAGAAAACTTTTTAGTATTTCCCTTTATTAAAAGTGAAAAAAAAACGGACCATAAATTAGATAGATTTATTAAAAAAGTAGAGAGCTCGACAGGGCGGTTTACTGAGGACAGTAAGCGCATGAAGACGCACATGATATGGCTGGACATAAAGTTGTTAATACTTATGTCTAAAAGTCTTGAGTAGGCGCCTAGATGCACAATGTGGCTGGCGAAGTTAAGGAACGAAGAAACAGGTTCCTCGAACACAAAGACCTCCTCTGGCTATATAGTCAAGATAATCACGTTCAATAACAAAAACAAATAACTACTGACGTGATCTCACACCTAGACTTCAAGCACTTTTAGCTTAGCTGGAGGGGTTGACGGGAGTTCTAGTTCTACTTAACTGGTATTTTGCGCAAATATTTTTACAATATCAAATTCCCTTCGACAAAAGTTGCGCCTTGCAACAAAGAACACTTGTGCCAAATTTCGGCATATATATGAAATACAAATATGAAATATGCGGTCTGTAGACCGGAACTGACACACATACCAACAACGCCAAATCGGCCAGTCCTCGAGTTAAAACTGAGACGCTTCGCTCGCTCGGTCAATTAGGTATTATTTAAAAAACTAATTACTTACCTATCTTTTGAGCATGGGCGCCACTCACGGCACAGATTTAAGAATACTAATACTAGAGTGGTCTCATCAAGATCTTCGAGGCTCGTGAAGAGAACTCGTAGTGTGCATCAAGTGCATCGCTTAAAAGTGATGATGCCTTAGGCTCCAGAGTTATTGGTGTCTAGGTCTGATCACTTATCAGTTATCATCACATATTATCAATCAGTCCTATCACCTAGCAAACTAAATTCCAATAAGTAATTAAATTTTAAGAGAAATTTCTTTGTTTTTTGCAGTTATTCGGTGCCAAAAACTATGTGGTTGAGTACTACGAAGAAGATTCGTCTACCTGAAAAAGACGTTTATAGAGGAAGTTTCCGGTAGTCCACAGATAAAATAGAAAATATGGCAGAAACCAGGTAAGCAAGCATAAGCACTGATTTTAAATAGTACCTATAATACTTACGTAGAAAATAGTAGACTTTGAAGATATCAAGATATTTCTTAAATGTCTATTATTTTCTAAGCTTGTGTTAAAACGCTTATAAATAATAAAGCTAGCCAATGATATGGATGGAATGATGCGTAAGTATTGTTTATTGAATTATTATCAGTTCGCGTCCATTTATGGGACATGCTAATTATTTTGTAAGTTGTGATATCACTGATCTCAGGCCAGCATCAAAGTAGGTAGGTAAGTACTTTACTTTTTTTGTTGATCTAACGTTGTGATTAGGTTTTTATAAGTAATATTTAAATAAGGAATCAGGAAACGATGTTCATTATCCAATTGTAAAAAAAAATTGGGCAGTTGGTAATTAGCTATGTACATATAGGTAATTAAAATAAACTGATGTAACGGCAGCGGCAACTGAATAGCTTGTACCTTACTAAGCTGGTCGCTCATTAGTTAGTAAATACTGTAGGCAGGTACTTAAACTTATGCGATTAGTTAAAAGAAATTATCCATGAAACAATTTTCCGAAACGATTAATTGAAGACACTGCACTCCACACGTTGGTGGAGTGCTCAGCGTGGGCGAATCAGCGCCGGGACCTCGTAGTGGGTCTGGGCGTGGATACCCTCTCTCTGGAAACCATGCTTCAAGCCATGGTCTCCAGTGCGAGCAGGCAGAACACGGCCGGCTGCGTCAGTCTAACTGCAGAACGGTTGAACTTAATATTTTGAGCCTCGGAGAGCACCGACGGACCGTATTTATTCATACGAAATTTCGAACATCTATGGCAGTCGTTACGGGTAATTGGCAAACAAAATCTAACCAGTCTAACAATAGAACTTCGATATTGCCCATGTCGATTCACGGAAGTTCAGCCGCATCGCAGTTAGACTGGAAAGCTGATCCCAACTAGGTTGGAAAAAGGCTTAGTGGACGATGAATAAACGAACTGTAAAGAGGCCTTTATAGGCAAGCGGCAAACCCCCTGAAAAACTAAAATGACTGACCAATCACTGAAAATTTGAATGCGCCTATACAAGTTTGTACTTTTTGTAAACCTTGGACCAAAAGGAGTCAATTGGTAAGAAAACAAAATTTGTGTGGGGGGCTATTAATTGTTATAAACAAACTCGCCGAGATAAAAAAAATGAATTTGACCATTTTTGCGCTTTAAAATTGTTGTAACTTCTTTAAAACGCATTTTTTCGAAAAAACCACAAGATTAAAAGTGTCTTATTTTGCCCGTTTTACCCTTAGAAATCATTATCCAATATAAAAACCAACTTTTTATCAGTTTTGAAATTAATTTTGTTCATAACAATTAATAGCCCACCCGCACATGTTTTGTTTTCTTACCAATTGACTCCTTTTGGTCCAAGGTTTACAAAAAGTACCAACTTGTATAGGCGCAATCACATTTTCAGTGATTGGTCGGTCATTTTCATTTCTACGCACTTTATCGGGGTTTGCCGCTTGCCTATTATGTTTCTTCAGGCTGATCGTAATCTTTTTGTGAAAACCACAAAAAAATAGTTCAGTAGCTAATTTCAGGTTTCAAGATATAAGAACATTATTTTTTTTAGGTTCACAATTTCGTCTGCTGACGGGGAATCTAAGAAGAATGGTATTCACATGGGAGCAAATATCATTACTCGTCCGCTACGGTCATCAGTGGAGACAGTCGAGAGAGGTGGAGCAGCACCAAATGCCCAATCAGACACTTGGCTTCATGACGCTGGCTGGAGACGAAAGCGATCGCTCGCGCAACTAACAAGAGAAGCCCTTCCTAGATTAGAGCATTATAGAAATTCTAAAAGAGCTTTGAAAAGGCCGAGTCTTGGTGAATTGCATGGGGACCACTTAATTACCGAGGAGGTAATGTATATCTACTTATAGAAATACGACACCATAGTATACTTACATACAATTATCATCTGTGTACAGGCAACGTATAGGTAGCTAAAAAAGTCACTAACGATACTTTGATTACGGGAAATCTCATCTCAATGAGGACACACATTATAAATACACACCTACAAAATATTACAATGCATAATAATATATGATAATCATACATAATACATACACTTACATTGTGTGATGTAGGTATGTAATTTCATTCATGTCATTTAGAACCTAAGTATGTCCTTTCCTGGTTTTATTCTTGCTTTCCTCCATTCAATTTGTCCTTCTAGCTATACCTACGCATAAAGTATTATAAATAATGAAATTATATCTAAGTATTATAGAAAAAATTTCTAATTCACAATTCCCGGGTTATCCCTTCCCTGTCTAACATCAGCTTTATTTATTTTATATAAAAAAGAGTTTCTCCTGTGCATGTAGTGAAAAGCTGTTAATTTGAAATTACAAACAGACTCTTTACAAATTTAATTCATTTGTATACATAGATGTAGTACAGATTCCACTAGCGGGCGTCTTTCGCCCGCAATGCGTTTCATGTCGCGCTGGCCACTAGCATGCCGGTTGCTACGGTAACAAGGCTAGTCGGGACTGATTTGACGTTGACATTGACACGCATTGCGGGAGAAATCAGCATGTTGGTGAAAAACGCATGACAGGAAAAGTGCCCTTATGTTGTAAATGTTTGTATAGTAATGTAAGTGCAGTGGAGTGATCGTATATGTGACCTCTTTTAGACATACATGTGTTGGACACACAGCTACAAAAAGAGCTACAAAAAGAGCTACAAAAAGAGCTACAAAAAGAGCTACAAAAAGAGCTACAAAAAGAAGATTATTACTCTACTTTTCGTGGTCACTCACATAAATGCAAAGCTCCGCTTATCCCTCGCGAACTGTACTCGTATATGCAAACCTACCTACATACAATTAGTTAGGTAGGTGCCTATATTAATGTAGATCTAAATAGTAGTTTGTTTAGTGCAATCAAGTACTAATAAACTTTACGAATTTCCTGTAATTATTGCAAATCTGAGATTGGAGCACACTTTTTTCCTTATTTAGGTACTTACCTTACATTGATCATGTTCGTTACATTTATCGGGTTCCTATACACCTGATGTACTTAATGTGTTAAGTTTAAGAATACGAACAAACAGACATGTTTCGGGTTCGTAGTAAAAGTCTCGGAACCAGTTTCGTCATGTTCTTCCGTCCGTCCTTCGGCTTTCCTCCCAACGGTTTGTTTTAGAAATATGAAATTTTGCTTGGATATGTAATATGTATATTTACTATCCCGACAACGTGCTAAAATAAAATTCAGAAATATATGTCTTTATGAGGTACTCGCGTCTATTTCATCGTGTGTGTCATGAGATAAGTATCTTAAAAACATAAACATTGAGCGGTTGCTTGGATGATTCTTTGACGGCTGGCGTGAAGAACCTGAAAAAAATCATGATGGAGGTAATTAGCTTTGTTGGAAAACTATAACGCATGGTATAACTCTGTTAGTTCAGGAGTTATAGAGGCTTGTAGTCAAGGGTATACTTGTATAATGTTATCGCATAGGTATTAAGTATTTCTATAATATTTTCCACGCTGCTAACAATAGCAAACATGCATTTATGATGGTCATAACTGCATTAGACAGCTGATGTCCATCACTGCTTGCAAACACAGAGGACGTCACTCACGTGGGACAATACCTGTTAACCATTAAAACCATCTGAAACTAAACAACGAAGATAAACACATGTATGACTGGCGCGTAAATAATCTGTGTCATAGTAAATTTGTAGGAAATAAGTGATTTTAAACATGTGACTTGTGAACTGCAGTAGTAGGTACCTCATAACCCGTGTTTGTGTTGGAGAATCAGGGCTACAATCTAATCCTTAATTACAATCGTAGGTAATAAATAAATAAATATTTTAGACATTCTCACACAACGTTATCAAGCCCAAATTAAGCTAATATAAGCTTGTGCTATGGGATCTAGACGACTGATAAACATACTAATATATTTCTAAATAGATACATATTATACATAGAAAACACCCAAACTCCGAAACAAACATTTGAGGCTCACACAAATATTTGATTCGACCCGGGGATCGAACCCGAGACTCCGGAGTCGAAAGCCGTTGCACTACCGCCACCGAAGCAGTCAGTCAAGATTCACGTAGCATTATGGTACTCTTACACATGCTTATTATATAATGAGCATGCTCATTTCGAGTTTGCTCAAAAATTGACCGTCGTGCGATTTTTGGGCATGCTACCTGCAGCGTGGGTGGAAAAGGGGGTGCTTTTGGCGCGTGTGAACAGGTTTGCTTATTAAGCATGCTAGTTAGGCATGCTACTCAGAGGTGGTATATCGTTGAGTTTTCTACATATTTTATCATTTTCTCTACATTAAAACACTTATAAATAAGAATTAATTTGACTGTTTGAAATTCAAAATTAACAAATTATAGGTGTGCACACTACAAAAAAAAATTAACTTTCAAAACTTTTTTTGTCGGTCTGTCTGTTTGTTCTGGCTTAACTCATTACAGAGGTAATGAATGACAAAGACAGGCTTTATCGGTATTTTTCTAAATCCTAACGTAATTTTAGGCTAATATTTTTTATTCCCCTGGGAATTGGAAATCCGATAACTTCCACACGGGCGTCCTACTTTATCTTAATGAAAATAATCTTCCCATGGGAATTGGGAACCACATAACTATTCGCGCGGGTGAAACCGCAGGCGTTCGCTAGTTTTGTTTGAACTGACAGAGAGCACGCTACAAAATGGCATGTGTAATTGTAGTGTTTGCTTCGAGCATGCATATTCAGGAGCATACTTGAAAATAGCATGCTTATTGCTAGCAAATGTAAACAGTTCATAAGCATGCTTTTTTAGCATGCTATTAAGCATACTTTTTTAGAATGCTATACTAGAGCATGTGTAACAGTACCAGTTTGCCAGCGGAAAAGACAAATCGACGATTAACCACCAAGACCTCCTAACTGACTTTTTCATTCTAAAAAATTCTAAAATATAGTATCCCACACAATACTAAAATCTCGTATTTACGCTTTGCATTATTGCGAGTGTTTTTATGTCATGGCAATACCTACGAAATACTCGCGTGCAAAATTTGGCGGCAATTGCTGCTAACTTCAGTGTGCGCCTCGCGACTTGTACGAACTCTTCGCGTGTTTCGCTCGCTTTTTCCAAAGTAAGTTTTATTGTTTTTTTCTTATTTTGTACCAATATTTTTGGATGTTGTTTGTGTATGTGATATATTAGCATAAATTGTAATGTTGCTTGTGTGATATTGTCAGTTTATTACGAAGAAATCCTGTGTAAATAAAAAATATGTAGATAGAAGTTATTAGTTGTAATGAAAACTTCGCAAGCTCTCGATAAACTCACTCAATGTAATAGCAGTTAGGAGTATTATACTTTAATATTTACCAATACATTATAGAAGTAGTCTCAGATTTAGTGTTATTTTATTTTCAGAATGACTTACCACCGGTCAAGACACTTGGTCAATCTTTATTTGGACTCGGAAAAATAAGATTCAGACACAAAACAAAATGAAAACCAAGCGGTTCAACATCCCATCATACCTTCACCCACTGCGCCTCTAATTCCTGTGCAAATAGAGTATATAGACCAATTCAATATTACTTCTGAATCACTGCCGATTCTTAACATAGAAAATCCAGATATCGACAATATTCCCTTAGCCAACTCTTCACAAATACAAGCAAACTTTGAAGAAATTTTAGAATTCACTGTAGTAAATAGTTCAGGAAGTTTAATACCATGTACTAATACGCCATTAGAAATTGATTCCTCACTCATTCAACCTACAGATTTAGGATTTGATAGTGACTCTTCACAGTTAATATTAGAGCAAAGTGCCGATGCTGCTGATGACATGGCAGATAGGGAAGACAACGAATATTCAGCGCCAGATTCCGACAGTTCATCTTCTGATAGTTCTCTGAGCGAGGTAGAGAATACAGTACAAGAGCTCCAAAGTCACTCAGAAGTATTCTATGGTGATATGTCTGAAGGCAGAAGAAGGAGAAAGAAGGCTGATCCTGAACATTGGAAAAAGAACCTTAACAAAAGGCTTCGAATGGAGGGTAAGGCTTATTTAGGCTATAATGCTCCAAGAGGTGAAAAGGTTCAGCAAAATAAAAACAGACCTGAAAGATCAATGGGACCTCCTTGTACGTCTGATTTCTGTAAAAACTCTGCAGTACGTCGGTGTGATGAATTTACTGAAGACGCATGAACATTTTTGAAGCTTTTTGGAAATCTATGGATTGGTCACAACGTAAAATTTACGTCGGCAACAATGTTACTGTTGTTAGTAGAAACCGAATAACTACAGCAGGTCCATCACGACGTGGAGGCACGTTAAAATATTACTTGCCACTTACAATAGAAGTTAATAACACAACAGAAAGAATTCCAGTGTGCAGGAAAATGTTTGTAAACACTCTTTGTCTCGGAACATTTACAGTCCAATCGTGGGCAAAGAAGAGTCGATCTGGAATGCTTCCCTCTCGACAGAATGAGTGTAGATCCAGGAATATTACACCACGTGAAGGTCGGATCGCACAAGAAATAATATTAAACGATTTTTTTGATTCTATCCCTAAACTACCGTCACATTATAATAGAAAAGACACTAGTAAATTTTTTTTAGAGCCAATTTTTCGCAATAAGTGCCATTTATACCAGGTTTATAAGCAGTTCTGCAACGAAAAAAATTCTACACCATTTTCTATAAAAAAGTTTGATATCATTTTTGCAAATAAAAACATTGCCATACACAAATTACAGAAAGACATGTGTGACACCTGTTTGACCTATCAGAACGGAAATTTAAGTGAAGATGAGGTATCAGCAGCATATTTCGAGGAAAAATACTGATAGGCAAGAAAAAGAAAAGGACAAGAAGGACGCATTAGAAGGTTTATGTATAGTTTTAAATGTTGACCTGCAAGCTGTAAAGGTGTGTCCGTTTTTGACTGTTAGTGCAATATATTATAAAACCAAATTGGCTCTGCATAATTACTCAGTGTATAATGTGGCAACCCACAATGCTTCATGCTATTGGTTTGCAGAAACTGAAGCCGATTTATCTTCTTCTACGTTTGCGACTATGCTTATAGATTATTTAGAAAAACATTGTCTGTCTGAAAATATCCCCATTATAATATTTTCCGATGGCTGTGCGGCGCAAAATCGCAACAATGTGCTAGCCAATGCTTTACTTAACTTTGCTATACGCCATAACGTTTGTGTGTACCAAAAGTTCTTAGAAGTAGGACATACGACATGGAAGGGGATTCGGTACATAGTTGCATAGAAAGGAAGCTTAAAAATAGGATTATTAATTTACCAAGCGATTATGTTACAGTAACAAAAGAAGCGAGAATTAAACCCTTTCCGTACGAGACATGCTTGTTAAACTATAATTTTTTTCTTAACTATGCTGATCCTAAATTGTGTCGATACTCTTCAATTAGACCAGGTAAAAAAGCAGGTGATCCAAAGGTTACCGACATAAAAGCTATTGCTTACCAACAAGATGGATTGATCAGAGTTAAACTGGATTATAACTCTGAATGGGTAGAACTTCCTCAGAGACCCAAAAGACTCCCTGTCATAGAACAGTATGAACCATTAAACTCCCAACAATTACCGATTCCCGAATCAAAATTTAAACATCTCCAAGAATTAAAATCTTTATTGCCGTCAGATTGTCAGGCATTCTACGATTCTTTGCCTCACATTTAATAATATTTTATAAATATAAAATAGTAGTAGATTTAAAGTATGTAGTACAAAACTAAAATCTCAATTATAGACTGATAGGGTAAGATCTGTAAGATCTCAATTAATGACTTATAGGTGGTAAGATCTGTAAGATCTCATTTAATGACTGATTATATTATTGATACCCAAGTACTTTAACTATGTAAGACTGAAAGATTGTGTTTTTTATATTAAAGTAATTTACTTCTAAAGCCAATATCTTTTATTTCTTGTCTTTTTGAAAAATCCACATTGATTTTGCGACCAATTCCTCCTAAATAAAATAACAAGTCCTCCTATCTACAATTTCAGTCTTTAAAAAAAGTGTAAATTTCTCCTATCTTACCTAGTAATTTGTTGGAACGCAGTGAATACAAAAATGTATCTTAATATCGTAAATAATAATATTTTGAACCAACTGTATTTTTGGTTCACGCGTATTTACATATTGAGTTAGGAGGTCTTGACGGTTAGTCGTCGAAATACGTAGATACATTTTTCACTTTGGCAGCTTCATAAGGTAAATAAAATTAATAAATATTTTTGGACATTGTCATAACGTCATCTAGCCCAAACTAAGCTATATGCTTGTGCTATGGGATCTAGACAACGGGTAAACATACTTATGTATTATTAAAATATACATAATGTACATAGTACATATAAAATAATATAAAAGGTATAATAACCTCATTTTCATCGTCGTCTCATTATTTAAGAAATCTTCCAGCCGTGACAGAGATTCGCTGTAACAAACAGACAGACAAAATTAAAATAAATTAGGGTACTTATTTATACTTTCATAATTATGAATTTAGTAAAAACCGAGCAAGTGCGTGTCGGGTTCCGTAGTTACCCATTATAGGCTCTATAACTCCTAAACTAACAAAGTTATCTAGTCTGTTACTTTTTTTTTTCCTTCAAAGTTCATCATATGGATTTTTTTAGATTTTTCGATTTTAGAGAGAGGGGGGGGGAGGGTGGGGGGGGGGGGGGGGGGGGGGAGAGAGGGGGGGGGGGAGAGGGCGGGGGTGGACTCGATCTGTTTTAACTAAATAAAAAAAAATTTGTAACTTCCCAATGTTTTAAAAATATCTATTTAGTGATACCCCACTTTACTTACCCCAGAAAAAATATTTTTCATAAATTTATTTTAGCACTTTGTCGGAATAGTAAATACACATATCCGTGCAAAATTTCATCTTTCTAGCAGTAACCGTTTGTGAGGAACCGTTTGTCCTCTACTTAGTCCGTTCGTCCTCCAGTTAGTGCTAGAAAGATGTGTATTTTCAACGTTAGGGTTCCGACACTTTTACTACGGAACCCTAAAAAGCTTATACTAAAATATCAAGTAAGTTCTTACCTACTTGTTCATAAAGTCCCTAACTTGTACCCTTAATTTTAGTTATTGTTATTGAATATTTAAACCATTTTCCTAGGACGAAAAAGAACAACACGCCGCGAGAGAAACCAAGTCACCTACTCCGGCTCATAACGGCATCAAATTAGGATGGATTCAGGTAACTTTGAGTTTTATCTACATGATGATACTAAGAGATAACCTGCACATAACTCCAGGTGGGCCCCGGAAGTTCTGAATATACATAGGTAAGTGTTTGTGTATATGGCTATGAATTGCTCATGAATTATTATTTATTAGATTATTTAGAATGTAAGTAATAAATACCTCGTCAAATGAAAGAAAATTAAATGCGACCATTTCATGATTCGGCTAAACATGAATAACAAAATCGTGAAACGTTGAAAATTTTATGATTTGGTTAAATCAGACATGAACTACGATCATGAAATGCAACCATTTTCATGATCTGACACAATGGGCGTTTTCACATTGCACGATAACGTCACACGATATCGTGACGATATCGTAAGTAGCATCACTAACTTTAAGGTAAGATTGTAAATTATATAGTAGTAAATTATATTGCACGATATAGTGCAATGTGAAAATGCCCAATCGTGAAATGTTGAAGATTATTACATGATCTGGTCAAATTAAGTAGAGCACATGTGGGACCATTTCACGAAATGTAGATAATAAGTGTTTCACGAAGTGAGATACCTAGGCATATTATAAGGTCTTTGCTAGGCACAGAATAGGGAATGGTATATGTAAGTACCTACTACATAGCCTAGGTAATACATTTCGCTAACATTAGACATTGTGACAGTACACGCGCAGTCGTAATCTTCTGTTCTTATAAATTAAGTAGGTAGGTACGACTGTACCTACGAGAATGTTAAGTGGGTAGGTATAATCAATGTTTGTATTAATACTTTGTAAATAAGATACCTATCTAACGAGGTAGTTAGTCGTTACGCAGTTTAAAAAAATACTTACAACACTATTTTTATCGTAAGTGTCTGACACAATCGTAAGTTTAAATAAATAAATATGTTAGGACAATTCACACAACGCCATCTAGTCTCAAACTAAGCATAGCTTGTGATATGAGTACTAGATAAACTGTTATAAATACTTATATACATTTTTTTTACAAATGTGTCTGTCTTCACACAAAGTTTGTCCCGACCGGGAATCGAACCCGGCGTCGAAAGCGAATGCACTACCGACCACGCCACCGAAGCAGACAATGTTTTTTTTGTAGTTTAATGGGTACCTACCTAACCATAGACATTGTCACACGAAAACATGACACATTATAAACCTACTCTACAATAAACGTTCTTAAATTACGAAAATGCAGATTTTTTTAGCGGAGAGCATTATAAAAATTGTAGTGACCGATCGAATTTGATGATAATGACCATCTGTCCACCTCTTATACTTAACGATGTCATTGACTCGGACAGTAACCTGTTTTAAATACAAAACGATGATTGATGTTGAATATTATCACTGAAATGTTATGTTAAACGCCGTATTCGGGAAAAAAATAAAATATAAAGGTATCTCCAGTACCTGTTCACGAACTTAAGCTGCAATAAACTGATCTCTGACAATCGGTCATGACGGACATTGAACGCTAAAGTATAGTATTTAAGTACTATTCCCTATTCTGTGGCTAAAGGACCTGTTTGTGAAGAAGATTATTATATACTGAGAAATCTTACGCGTTTTCTAATAACATTAACTTCTGCTCCGCTCACGACGTCATTCACAAGTTATCTAGTTATCCCTAATAGGTTTTAGGACTAGAAAGTACTCGTTTTATTTCAATGTTTAGTATGTACCAATTCTATCGAGGAAAAAGGTTTAGTATGTTGGAAAGAGATGGATAGCGTGGGTATATTATTGTAGCCATATTTTTACACAACAAAAAAAATATCCGCGTCATTGCTGACTGGGAAGGTTCCCAGAGTGCTGGTTGCGTTGCCACTGTACAATGTCAATGTCAAATCAATGTACGGCAGAAATGATCCCCCAAATAGCCAAGCGGTCAAGTCTTTGGAGGCCTGATAGCAATCACTTGCATCATCATTGCATGCCTAATATGGTGAAATATGGCGAATCTATACCTATGTACTGACTTATAACATCCTGTGAATGAATAAATAAATAAATTGGAAACTTATAGCACAGATTAGGGAGATAGTGCGCCCTATACCTACTCATACGTTTCTACTCTTTCCCAGGGTGTATTGATACCATGTCTTCTAAACATCTGGGGTGTGATGCTGTTCCTGAGGTTGTCGTGGGTGGTGTCTCATGCTGGGATCGGCATGTCTCTCGTCATCATCTTGATATCGGCAGCAGTTTGCGTGATTACTACGTTATCTATGAGCGCTATATGCACCAATGGAGAAGTCAAAGGAGGTATGTATAAATATATCTTATTTCATACAAATATTATAATGGTGAAAGTTTATGAAAAAGACCTACTTATATTTTGTAATGTTCAAACGGTTTGACTAATTTAGATAAAACTAGCAACCCTTAGCGCAAACTGCGCAAGTAATATTTTTTTTTTACTTTTTGTCAAATTTCTAATCTTATCGCACCACTTGAGACCACGACCTTTCCAACGGTGTGCCACACTTGACTGTGCGACTCTTAGTTTAGGAGGAGAAGCGGCTTCACTGGCGTATTATATATATAGATTTGGTTTGTAGAGCTGACATTCTGTATTAACGCCATGTCACTCAAAGCGAATATAAGCACTACGTTTAATGTCACTGTCGAACTACTCACTGGTGCACCTAGGACAAATAGAGTGGTGGCGCGTGGTGGGTTATACACATAAATATTCCAGACTAGCTGTTGCCCGCGGGAGCTGCGAGCCTGCGTGTTATAGCTTTCTTGATCACCAGTTACTGATTTGTTATGTATAGCTGTTGAGTGATATTGTATTTTAAGATAAAATATTATAGTATCTTAGTCGTGTGCAGCGCCCCTCCACTGTGGGTGACGTAACCTACGACAAACTTATTATATGCGGTTGGTACAGTAATCGGGTCAAGGAATCGAACCGCAAAGTTAAGTTTGTTTTTTATTCTATATATGCTTTTCCGAGATAAAAAGTATCCAGCGTGGTGCCCAGGATATTAAAGAATAATTATACCAAGTTTCATCGTAATCGAACTGGTAGTTTTTGCGTGATACCTGAACAAACAGACAGACAAGCAAAAATTTTTTTAGTCACATTTTTGGGTTCGGTTTCGGCCTAGTAACACCCCCTGCCATTTATTTTTTTGATATTTTCAATGTATAGAATTTTATCATACATATAGTATACGTATAGATTTTGTCATACAATATTAATTTTGTATTTGCAATATTGTTCCGGCATTATCAAAGGTGTTCCACTATTCACGTTACACTACATATCGCCCCGGGGTTATTCTTACGCGGGCGTACCCGTGATGCCCGATATTTATTGACCAAGCGAGCGAAGCGTCTCAGTTTTAACTCGGGGACTGGCCGATTTGACGTTGTTGGTATGTGTGTCAGTTCCGGTATACAATCCGGTATACTGGGTGCAAAGGGGCTCTACCAACATCTATAGGGCCCCAGCGACCTCACCTGCTAGTGGCGCACCTGCTGATAAACGGACGAGGCTCGTTAATTTACGGTACCTATGGAGTGGCTTCGGCCCCTACGTGGTACAACAGTGTTGGTCCGGGGGGGTACCACCGTGCAGCTGTGCTAAAGCCCCCCAAGTAACCCAGCCCAGGCTGGGTTGCGTTAGGGGTTCAGCAGCTGCACCGCCGGCCCCGGGGCGATGTATGGTGCAGCAGGCATGGGACCAGTGGGGGCGAAACGGAGTCTAGTGTGGGTGGTGTGGGTCGATTCGCCGGCCAGGGAGACCCTTAGCAACGGCGTTGCCGCGGCCGCCCGCAACACAGTCATGGGGCCCGCCTGGGGCCAACCACCCCAGGAGGCTGCCCCACATGTTGCGCATAATCCTGATGTGGGATCGCCGCTCCGGGTGGTAACCGGTGTGGGGTAGCGGCGGCCTTGCATCAGGGGGGTTTGGGAGCCCTTCCGTCCGGCGAGTCGGCTCCGACCTAACCACACGGTTCTAGACAAAGCTAGCCCCTGCGCTTTGTCACTTACTGCTGCACCAGATGTCGCCCTGTCTTCACGCTTCTTCTTCAAAATCTACAATGGCAGTGCAACAAAAAAGAAATAAACGTTACACAGCGGCCCTAGGAAACCCCACAACTTCACATTTCGAGGTGGAGTTCACTAACGTCCGTGGACTCCATGCGAACCTCGATACCGTCCACCACCACCTTGAGACGGCACGGCCCGCTGTGATTTTCCTCACGGAGACACAAATACGCCGCCCTGACGACACGTCTTACCTGTGTTACCCCGGCTATGTCATCGAGGAACAATTTCGAGACAAAGCCGGGGTGTGCGTGTTCGTTAGGGCGGATGTTTGCTGCCGCCGGTTGCGCTGCCTAGAGAACCCCTCCAATTCCGTCCTTTGGCTGCACGTAGACCATGGCTCTATGAGCCAGATCTACGTGTGCGTCTACCGATCCCACACAGGGGATTCTGAGACAACAAAGCTCTTCCAGTACCTCAGCGAGACGGCTGATGAAGCGCAGGTGCGGTTCCCGAACGCTGACCTAGTATTTCTGGGGGACTTCAATGGCCATCACATTGAATGGCTGGGGTCCCTCAAGACTGATCATGCGGGTAGAGCCGCCCATGCGTTCGCTCTCTCCCACGGTCTGACCCAGATGGTATGCGGGATCACCCGGATACCAGACAGGTCAGATCACGCGCCCGCTCTGCTGGATCTACTGCTGACGAGTCGCCCAGCCCAGTACAGTGTTTCGGTAGGAGCCCCACTGGGTAGTTCCGACCACTGTGTTGTTCACGCTGGCATGAAGGTGTCACCTCCTGCACGTCCTGTACAAACGTCACGACGACTATGGCACTACTCGTCAGCGGATTGGGACGGTCTACGCGATTATTATGCGTCCGTCCCCTGGAGCCAGCGCTGCTTTGTAGGAAAGGCTCCTTCGGATAGTGCTTCTGCTATTGCTGGCGAGATCAGTTTAGGGATGGATTATTACATCCCTTTCACTGATGTCGCCAGTATCCGCAGAGCCCGTCCCTGGTTCGGGCGAGATTGTGCCAAAGCTGTTCGACAAAAACAGTCGGCATATCGCGCCTGGATCAGGGCCCGGGCTGTGCGCGACCCAAACGTGGGCCACCTCAAAGCAGCGTACAACCGGGCCACAAAGTCGAGTAAGAGGGCCTTTAAGAGAGCGGATGCCCAGCGCGTCGCACGGCTTGGTCAGGAGCTCACTTCCCATCCCACGGGCAGCCGTGGATTCTGGCAACTGGCCAAAGCCGTGCAATGTAACTTTTGTCAGCCCTCGCTGCCACCGCTGCGTTACCCAGATGGAACACTGGCTCACAAAGCCCAAGAGAAAGCGGATATGCTCGCAGACCTCTTTGCGGCTAATTCCCGGGTCGACGACCGTGGCCTGCAGCCCCCCGCCATCGCCAACTGTGGCCATACAATGCCTGATATTGTTATCAGGCAATGTGATGTACGGGCAGTGCTGCGGTCACTCGACACGCGGAAAGCCAGTGGCCCTGATGGCATTCCGGCGGTGGTGCTACGAAAATGTGCAGCTGAGTTGTCTCCAGTATTAACGCGTCTGTACCGCCTGTCATACTCTTCAGGGCTCGTGCCGGAGGTCTGGAAGGAGGCGAACGTACAACCGATCCCCAAGAAAGGGGATCGGTCCGATCCAGGCAACTATCGACCCATAGCTGTCACCTCAGTCATTTGCAAGGTGCTTGAGCTCCTTATAAATAAGCAGCTCATGCAATTTCTAGAGGATCACTCGTTAATCAATGATCGACAATACGGCTTCAGGCCAAAGCGATCAACGGGTGATCTTCTGGCATTCGTAACGCATGTCTGGGGTGGGGCTATGGAAAGGCACGGCGAGTCCTTGGCTATTAGCCTGGACATCGCCAAAGCCTTCGATAGGGTCTGGCATGCTTCGCTCCTTTCCAAGCTTCCGGCATATGGTCTACCTCCTCAACTGTGCAGCTGGATTGCCAGCTTTTTAAACGAGCGCCGAGTGCGGGTCCTCTGCGATGGCCAGGCTTCTCGCTTCTTGCAAGTGAATGCCGGGGTACCGCAGGGGTCCGTACTATCACCAACTCTCTTTCTTCTGCATATCAATGATATGCTATCCCTCGGGAACATTTATTGCTATGCAGATGACAGCACACTGCACGGGAGTTACTCGGTTCGTCCGACGGCGGGGCGATCTGAGATTGAGGAGGAGAGACGACGACTCGTGGCTGATCTCGACCGTAACCTCGACAATATCTCTCAATGGGGTACCGAGAACCTGGTCGAGTTCAATGCCCGCAAAACACAGGCGTGTGCATTTACTGCGAAGAAATCCCCTTTCCTTCCCCTACCCTCTCTTCAGAATGCATTATTACCAATGAAGGACAACCTTGATATCCTTGGCATGGACGTTCGTCGAGAGCTCAATAATAAAAACTACATCGAAAGATGTATAGGGCTAGCTTCGCGGAAACTAGGAATACTGAATAAGGTAAAGAGATTCTTTACACCGGACCAGAGGTGTCTGCTGTACAAGACGCAGATTAGACCCTGCGTCGAATACTGCTCTCACCTCTGGGACGGCTCCGCGAAGTATCTGCTGGACGCTCTCGACGCTATGCAGCGACGGGCTATCCGTATTATAGGTTGTCCGGAGGTAACGGGAAGCCTTGAGCCGCTAGCTCAGCGCCGAACAATAGCTTCCTTGCGGGCTTCCTTGCGGGCGAGTGTTCTGAAGAGCTCTTCAATCTGATCCCACCCTCTTCCTTCCGATCCCGAACGACTCGTGCCGGGCAGAGATGCCACCCCCACACAGTGGATAGCATGTTCGCGAGAACCGAACGTTTTAAACGTTCGTTTCTCTGCCGAACGATAGTGGCCTGGAACGCCCTGCCTGTGCACGTGTTTCCTCCCACATATAATCCTGGGTTCTTTAAGCGGAGCGTGAAGAGGCACATCAGTAGGTCGTCAAGTTGAGGGCCACTCTCAATAGTAATGTGTGCTGTGAGAGTGGCCCACAATCGCTAGACGTCGTCACGACTTACCACCAGGCGGGCGGCGTCAATTTGGCGAACCAAATATAAAAAAAAAAAAAAAAAAAAAAAGGCCGCATTTTTCTGCCGATTTTCATGAAATTTGGCAAAAGTGTTCTTTGTTGCAAGGCGCAACTTTTGTCGAAGGGATTTTTCGATTGGGGGGAAAATGGGGGCGAATGGGGGGAAAATGCGAAAATAACGCGAGGTCTACTGTTCACAGAACCACTAGTCAATAAATTTTATTCTATTGTTTCCTTTATTTCCAATATTTCCCCATTTTACAAAAACTATCTCTGATATTATATTTTCTCTGACAAACAATACAGTGTCCGGAAGTCGGCAATAGGCTCGCCTCCGTAGGTATTAGGACCAAGCAAATAATTGGCGGAGTGTAAACATGTCTCTGCCTACCCCTTCAAGGACGCAGGCATGATTGTATGTGTATACTCTAGTGACTAGTGCAATGTTTAGTTGAAACAAGATTATATAAGTTATATGATATATATAAGTTATTTGCTCATTTTATAGATGGTATCTGCCATCCGGTCGTCTCGATAATTTATAGTTAGGTACCTACTTAGTTGCGAAGGTTTCATTTCAACAAAATAACAACATGTTTATTTAATGTTATATATTTATTTTATATTAATTTTCATGGTTTAATGGTAACCGATAATGTTAACACATTGCAAAGGTTAATCAACATCGAGTCGGTCATAAGACGTTGAGACCCCTCCGTGCCTGTGAGCACGTTGGCCGTCGCCGTCGGTCCCGGTTGTCATACAAACATCTATGGCAGTAGTTAGCGGTAGTTGGAGCCCTAAATTAAAAATCCGACCGGTCTACTTGGGAACTACAGAACTTCGATATCGCCAATTCAATTCAATGGATTAAATGATTTTTCGATTGGGGGGAAAATGGGGGCGAATGGGGGGAAAATGCGAAAATAACGCGAGGTCTACTGTTCACAGAACCACTAGTCAATAAATTTTATTCTATTGTTTCCTTTATTTCCAATATTTCCCCATTTTACAAAAACTATCTCTGATATTATATTTTCTCTGACAAACAATACAGTGTCCGGAAGTCGGCAATAGGCTCGCCTCCGTAGGTATTAGGACCAAGCAAATAATTGGCGGAGTGTAAACATGTCTCTGCCTACCCCTTCAAGGACGCAGGCATGATTGTATGTGTATACTCTAGTGACTAGTGCAATGTTTAGTTGAAACAAGATTATATAAGTTATATGATATATATAAGTTATTTGCTCATTTTATAGATGGTATCTGCCATCCGGTCGTCTCGATAATTTATAGTTAGGTACCTACTTAGTTGCGAAGGTTTCATTTCAACAAAATAACAACATGTTTATTTAATGTTATATATTTATTTTATATTAATTTTCATGGTTTAATGGTAACCGATAATGTTAACACATTGCAAAGGTTAATCAACATCGAGTCGGTCATAAGACGTTGAGACCCCTCCGTGCCTGTGAGCACGTTGGCCGTCGCCGTCGGTCCCGGTTGTCATACAAACATCTATGGCAGTAGTTAGCGGTAGTTGGAGCCCTAAATTAAAAATCCGACCGGTCTACTTGGGAACTACAGAACTTCGATATCGCCCATGGGTTGTGGAGGTCAGATGGCAGTCGCTTCACTGAAAATATCGAAGTTCAGCCGAATCGCTGAAAATCGACTGGAAAGCCGACCCCAACTGCGTTGGGAAAAGGCTCGGTGGATATGTGTCTGTACATTTAATTTTTATATCGACTACCCCTTGGAGAGTATTTAAGTATGAAATAGTATGAATGCAGACAACTCTTTATTCAGACAGTATGTTTTCGTAAGAATCAAGTACGAGAACACATACCTAATATGAGCGTTTTCACATTGCACGATAACGTGACAATATCGTGACGATATCGTCACGATAATTTACATTCTTACCGTAAATTATCGTGACGATATTGTGGACTGTGCAAACGCCATATGCCGTTGGATATTCAAGAACCGTTGGCATCTAGTCTCAACCTAAGCAGATATTGTGATATAAAAGAAAGCTACAGGTTGGCAAAATAAGTTAGCGTTCCAATAGGGGCGCCACATTACATTGAAAAACGTCAAAAACAAGACTTCAGTCAATTTCAGAACAATAACTACATACTAATAAATTAGTTCCAGTTTTTGCCACACGCCAAGCTAAACTTGGCAAGCTGTTGATAAAGCATTGTTCACAATAAGCTGATATCCGCGCATAGACAATAGATTTGTCTATTACTTTATTGGCAGATGTTTGACCAATCGGACTCTCATTGGTGGAGTTGTAAATCCGCCTAGAATTCGCAAGTCTACTGGCTTTACGTGGACATCAGCCTAGTCACTAGTGTGAGCAATGAGCAGGCCCTTAAAAAGCTCCTAGTTTCCTTGTCGTGGTTAAATCCACCGTAACAACTGCTTTATTAGTTAATAATTAGGTACGGAATTTTTGCGTCATATGACTTGACTCAATGTCTTAAGTTCCCTAGATGGGGCAGAGGGCGTCCACAGTACATCGCCATCCCGTTCGATCTTGAGCTTCGCGCTTTATTTCGCTCCAAGTCTTCCCTAATGCACTCACTTGTGCAGCAATAGTCCGCCGCCAGGTCTGTTTCGGGCGACCACGTTTGCGCTTTATTCTTGAAGCACTTAAGATTATTTATGTCGAAGAAATAAAATCTTATTGACTGCCTTCCTTTCATTACATTAACATGAATTAGTAATGCTGGGATATACCGGCCTATACCAGTTTCCAATTGGCAGCTATTGATATTGTATGTTGTCGCTATGAGACGTTTTCTTGTTTTTACCAACATGAAGTCGTCTATGCCCGGTTTTTTTTTAACTGAATATTTCTTTTGCTTTTGTCAAATTTTTCTTCGTCTTATTAGTTCGACCTTTTGGCTATTGGTATTAGTATAGTAGTAACATATTCACAGGACAATGAAAAATTTTAAACTAGCCAACATATATTTTTTTAACTTGCTGCCTTTAATATCCATTACGTTTGTTAAAAAAGTGTGAGAGTGTAATGCAGCTCTGCCTAGCCCTTTGGGGATATAGTCGTGATGTATGTACTTTGTATTTGATCTCTACAGATTATTGTCGACTGTCAATATTATTAGACACCATGGGTACATTACATAGGTAGGTAGGTACCCTATTGATTGTTAATATTTTTTTTTCTTATATTATGAATGAAACCTGAGACATCATAATATAAATTTTCGTAGGTACCGCATTCGCCATTTCGAGGAAACGTTCCTCCGTACAACAGTACCTACCTACTTTACAGAAACAACTCCATATTGGTTTAATAACCTTATGATGTAACGAGACGTGTTTAAAATGTTTTTGTTTTAAACTTTTCGTACTTGGCTTTAATCTCGTCGGTTTCCGATCGACTACAGAGTTCAACCTACAAATTTCTTACGACTGAAAAGACATAGAGTTATTTATGAAGTGTTACTTAGGTACTTACTCGTAGATAGAGGTAGGTCTCTATCTACTAATGGAAGTGCCTATCACTTCGTAAAGCAAATTCAGTGTAGCTGGATTTTGTCAATTAAAACGGCCTAGTACGAGCTGAACTAGCACACAAAGGGATCCTTACCATTATTTTTTAAATATCGTCATCAAAAAACGACTAAAAGTCACGTTTGTTGCATGGAAGCCCAACTGAAATATTTTTATCGGCCAAAGAAATCAGTGAAATTTTCAACAGTTTCATGAGATACTGCCCTAGTACACAGACAGACGTATGGAGTTTTAGTAATAGCGTTCCGTTTTTACCCCTTTCAAACTCAAACTCAAAAATATTTATTAATATTGGTTATAATATAACACTAATTAACGTCAGCACAGGTCAGCACATAAGAATTTACATTTAAAGTCAGATTCGTAAAGCAATGGGTGGAGCCAAAGAGAAAAGAACCTGGCAATAAAAACTCCAGGCCACTCTTTTCCAATCATCAGTAACTACATAGTATAAAACACGTACACAACGTATCCAGCAAGATGCTACAACTAATACACCACACGTTTCCTAAAAAAGAGGAGGACTTTGAGAACGGTTTCCTAAAAAATTAATACCTAAATATTTCTCTACTCAAATTAAGTTGTGTCTGTGACGTACCTATACCTATTCACTTTCCGTAAATATTAATTAATTTGCATTGCGCTGAGGAGCACTTCACTGTTGTTTATTTTAGTATTTATAATTTCTTTTTTTTTAATGTTTATTTGCCATAATATGTTGTCTATTTTTTTTACTATTACATACTTTATAATTTCTTTGTTCAAATTAAAAAGTTATCTTTCTTGTTGTCACAGGTGGTATTTACTACATAATTTCAAGATCCCTGGGCCCTGAATTCGGCGCATCAGTCGGCATCATATTTGCGTTCGCGAACGCTGTAGCCGCCAGTATGAACACCATCGGCTTCTGCGACTCCCTGAACGATCTGCTGAAGAACCATGGGTTGAAGATTGTGGACAATGCCATGACTGACGTGAGGATAGTTGGGACTATCGCGTTACTGGTCATGTGTGTTATCTGTGCTGTTGGCATGGATTGGGAGAGTAAAGCACAGGTAGGTTTCAATTTATTTTTAACCTATATACTTTATGTTTTCGATTGTCGTCACTTGGTGGAACTTTTAGTAATACATTTTTTAAATAAACACTCTTGTATCTCTCAATTCTCTCAGAATTGTGGACAGACAAGTGAGAACCATATTGCGACCATCCGCAACATTTTTCTATCCTATGATAAGTAAACTAAATAAGTACAAACTGATGTTTACTGCACAACTTCAATATTCAAAGTAAATAATAAAAATAGGTTGCGTCGGCAAAATGTATTTAAAAAAAAAATTAAACCACGGGTGAGAGGATGTTTGTTAGTGCAAATCAATGTTGTCATTTTTCTCCAAAACCCGAATCCAAAAACCGAACTCCAAAAACCGAAATCCGATACCTATGGGTTCGGGTTTGATTGGTGCATGTTCTTAGATAGGTGTTACGGTGACAACTCACTTTTATCCTTTTCATATATTTACATTTTAACCATCGTGGGTTATTTCAAACTTTTTAATTTTGTTACTTGTTAAATAGTTATAACAATCGCATGTCAAATCCTACCTCTCTCGTTAACACCTCCAGCTGATTTTAACGTGCTTCTGTTAGGAGGATCAGTTTTATTTAAAACGCTTTTATTAGTTTCACTTGTATGTTTGCACACCTGTCAAAGACCGATGACAATGCAATAATTCGATTAAAAAATAAATAAATAATAATAAACTAAAATATTAAAAATAAATAATAGTTTAAAAAAACTAAAAAAACACGCTTTTATAGAGAATCCAACTAAAAAGTAGAAAATAAATTTTAATAAGTTTGAATTAAGAATAGTGTAAATAAGAAATAAATGTGTATTATTGTAAAAAAAGCGTGAGGTGCATAGTGTCAATAGTTATAAATATTTTATTGACAGATATGAGTAGAAGAATTATCATTTTGATAATATCTTAAAATGCACCTCACGTTTTTTTTACAATAATATACATTTATTTCTTATTTACACTATTCTTAATTCAAACTTATTAAAAGTTTATTTCCTACTTTTTAGTTGGATTCTCTATAAAAGCGTGATTTTTAATTTTTTTAAACTATTTTTCTTTCTAACCGCTATTATGAGACGAGTTATGTCTTATCTAAACTATTGTAAACTTAAGACAAACGGGTCTTTTACGCGATTATTGAGATATGTACATACCTCTTTATTACCCGACGTTTCGACCCTGTTACAAGAGCCGTGGTCACGGGTGGACTCGAGATAAACTTAAGACCCGTTTGTCTTATGTTTATAATGTTTACATAACGTGAAAGTTTAAAAAAAGTATTTATCTAAACTATACTCTTATATGATATAATTTATGCTTTCGATTGTCGGCACTTGGTGCAACTTATAGTAATTCTGCTAGTACCTAAGCTGCGTCGGTGGCGTGGTCGGTAGTGCATCGGCTTTCGACTCTGGAGTCTCGGGTTCGATTCCCGAGTCGAATCAAATGTTTGTTTCGGAGTTTGGGTGTTTTCTGTGTATTGAAAAATGTAAGCGTGAAGATGGGTTTCTCTTACATAATGTTAGCGAAATGTGTTCTAAAAGTAAATTAAATATTAGTAAAATGAGTTACAAAAGTGAATAAACACCTCTGATGATGCCATAAGGCGAAACCGGTCAGGGTTTACCAAAAATAAAAATATTTGTGGAATAGTGTACAAGTAAGTTTTTTCAAAAATGTAACTTCAACACAAATGTACACTTCCATTTTCAAAGAGTTACTGACGTGATATATTTAGATATTTACCGAATTGAATTCAATATTTTATGATTTCATACAAAAGTAAGCAACATGACATCATGTTACTGTATTTACAGACACTTAACACACATAATTGCCGTACCTAATCTCTATTGTAAAAGCTTATATATCTAGGAAGGTTATAGCAAATTATATTTAAAACACGCAGGTATAATTTTATCCTCAATTACATATGGGGCGCGAATTTTACTTTTTGTTGGATTTACAAACTTTTGCGTTTTGTACACAATATAAACTTAAGACAAACGGGTCTTTTACACGATTATTGAGATATATACGTACCTCTTTATTACCTGATGTTTCGACCCGACGTTCCACCCGTGACCACAGCTCTTGTAAGCTGTGGTCACGGGTGGCACGTCGGGAATCGTGTAAAAGACCCGTTTGTCTTAAGTTTATAATAATATATACACTACATAGGTAACTAGGTATTTACCTATAGTTAAATTGTGAGGCGGAATCTCATAGTATTATTGAGCGAAGCGAGCGGAGCTCCTTAATCAGGTGACTCAAATACAACTCGATGTGAAATTGTTTCTCAACTACCCAACCGATTTTCATGATTTTTTCACTTAAAAATCAAGCATTCTCAGGAGCAGGTTTTGTTCGAGACTGAATTTTGATTTGGGACCCTCAAAAAAAGTTATTGACCAAAAATATGACTATAGTCGCTTCGCTCAATTGCATGCTGCAGCGCAGTACCACGGCAGCGACCATCTTCTAAAGAATACCCTCAATAATTATCAAGCAAAGCCAAAGCAAAGCAAACAAAATCTGTCAAGTACTTATCTACTAAAGATCTACATTTGGATGTGTCATTGTGATTTGATGAGTATCGCATGAATTGAGAGTCATCAGACGTCATCACGTCCTTACCCACGAAGGGGTAGACAGAACCAATGCCCTGGAGTATCCTTACTATGAGGGCTCACCCGGGATGATTGGGCGGCCGTGGCCGTATTAGGTCGCGGTTATCGTAGAATAGCTGATCGCCGCGGCTCCGCCCGCTTGATATAGTTTTCTCGTTCCCGGTGGGTTCCGTAGGTTACCGGGATAAAAAGTAGCCTATGTTACTCAGGGATAATGTACCTACATATCAGTGAAAGAATTTTCCAAATCGGATCAGTAGTTACGGAGCCTATTCTCTTCAAACAAACTATCAAACCTTTTCTCTTAATATTAGTAAAGAAAAATAGTCTAGTAGATAGAGGCTTTATTTCGTCTATATTTAACCAGTCACTTTGATCCCACGTATCTAACCAGCTACTTATTGCCAGAGTCTCGTCATTCTTTCAGCTGTTGCTTCCGGAGATTTTGATACGACACCTTTACACCTTATAACCAATTAGATTTAACAGAACTAGTGCCTGCGAATCTACTGAAAATCTGTACTTGTAATATCAATGTATACTCTTCAATCGTCGAATAAAAATGTCGGGCAAAACAACGTGTTTGTTTGAAATGTAGGTCAACTGGCGCGGTCTCTATTTGCACACAAGTTGCTAGCCCGTCTTTGGTTACTTGTATATTTATGTTTGTTTAAAGTACCTATATTGTATTTATCCTTCTTAGTTACGTTACGTTACTTGTTATTCCCTAGAGAAGATAAACAGAAGTTATAGGTTATACGCTTTCGGATGGAAAAGAAGTGTTGTTAGGGCGGCCTTACCGTCTAAGGCAATTTGTCCCAGCACAGTACCTTAGAAACTTTTTCGTCCTACAAGGATCTAACCATGTAGCCTATAGATCCTTGTAGGACGAAAACGTAGTTGTACAGTTGTAGGCGAATCTCTTATGCATATACAACCTGACCTTAATAGACAAATAGGTACAGTTATTATTATAATATACTAGTGGTCGCCCGCGACTTCGTCCGCGTGGTAATTTGGAATTTTTCCCGTTCCCGTCACGCCGCGTCATATTTTGAACAATTCACGCAATATCTTTATAAATTGTAGCCTATGTGTTATTCTGATGTATAAGCTATATTATTGTAAAGTTTCATTAAAATCCATTCAGTAGTTTTTACGTGAAAGAGTAAGTAACAAACATCCATCCATCCATACATACATACATACTTACATACATACCTCCATACTCACAAACTTTCGCGTTTATAATATTAGTCGGATTTCCCATTTTAAATTGATTAATTTTGTTATGGGTAAATTACCTGAAATAAATGATGATTTATTTATTTATTTTACAATATTTTATAGGTAATAGACAGAGACGATGAAAACAGCTTCAAAAGTTAAGTTCAGAGAACCTATTCTTATCAAGCAGGACAATAAGCAAAAAGAATGATCTAATTCTAAATGGCATGTGTCGTTTTCGGGATATGAGTGTGCGGACGGACAGATAGTCAGTAGAACAAAAACTACAAACACACTATGCAATATGTACCTACTAATTCCTGCATCAAGGTTGACTGATAATCGCTATTTGACCAATACTTGTGTTCAAACTATAAATTATCCGCGGTAACCAAATTTACATTAGAGAGCCGCAGTTTACTCTGGCCGTGCCAACAAAAAGGCATAAAATACCTCATAAAACATTAGAATTTAATAGGCAAGCGGCAAACCCCGAAAAAGTGCTTAGAAATGAAAATGACTGACCAATCAGTGAAAATGTGATTTCCCCAATACACATTTGTACTTTTTGTAAACCTTGGACAAAAAGGCGTCGATTGGTAAGAAAACAAAATTTGTGCGGTTGGGCTATTAATTGTTATAAACAAATTAATTTGTTAACTAATAAAAAGTTGGTTTTTATATTGGAAAATGATTTCTAAGGGTAAAACGGGCAAAATAGAACACTTTTTACTTGTATAAAGCGCGAGCAATTTGACAGGATTCAAACGGGCAATCAATAAGGAACTCCAAACTCCAAAAAAAAAAAATTTTTTTTTAATTGGAAATCATTGAATAATTATCTAAGAACTTTTTTGCTTTGGCCGGCATCTGATTTCTCACTGCCTCCGGATTGTGGAACGCTAAAAAAACGCTATGTGTATACATAGATTTTAATATGTGAAAAACGTATATTTTCTCATTTTGAAAAATAGTCAGTTGAAGCTTAAGATCTGATAAGTATTCTGCCGCAGGACTTTTTTGAATTCGGTCAAAAATCGGCAAAATGGTTGTAACTTCTTTAAAACGCATTTTTTTTTTAAAAATACAAAGTAAAAAGTGTTCGATTTTGCCCGTTTTACCCTTAGAAATCATTTTCCAATATAAAAACCAACTTTTTATCTGTTAACAAATTAATTTGTTTAAAACAATTAATAGCCCAACCGCACAAATTTTGTTTTCTTACCAATCGACGCCTTTTGGTCCAAGGTTTACAAAAAGTACAAATTTGTATTGGGGAAATCACATTTTCACTGGTTGGTCAGTAATTTTAGTTTTTCAGGGGGTTTGACGCTTGCCTATAATGTACTTATTTGTAAACATTTTCAGGTATACTTCAATTATGTTATGTTATTAATGATATTATTTAAGTTAAGCCGTCGGTCCCGGTTGTCATACTAACATCTATGGCAGTCGTTAGGGGTAGTTGGAGCCCTAAATCAAAAATCCGACCGGTCTAACTGCAGAACTTCGATATCGCCCATGGGTTGTGAAGGTCAGATGGCAGTCGCTTCACGGAAAATATCGAAGTTCAGCCGAATCGCAGTTAGACTGTAAATCCGACCCCAACTAAGTTGGGAAAAGGCTCGGTGAATAATAATTAATGATATTATTGGTGTCATTCCGACAGAAATAGATCACTATAAAGTGTCTTTGAGCTGTTCGTCTTCAGTGACCATTACCTTCATATGGTCTTCCGTAGAATGTTAATTTATTTAGCCACATAGCTAGTTTCTTTAGGTTTCCGTATCCAAAAGGTATAACGGGAACCCTATTACTGAGATTTCGCTGTCCGGCCGTCCGTCTGTCTTGGGCTGTATCTATTTCTACTAAAAAACAGAATAAGATACTAAAGAACAGAAGAACAAACGTGATTTTTTTGCCGTTTTGGTACGAAACCCTTTTTGCGCGAGCCCGACTTTTCCTTGATGGTTTTTGTAGATTCGTGGCGTTTGTCGTTAAATTTGGACGTCAAAGCAATGAGTAGGTCCTATGGACCGGAACCTAAGTCCTATGCTCAACACAGTTTTACTTTCGAGCCACGCATAAGACAGGGTTCCGTAGTTACCTATAAAAACCTCTCCTCCTGAACCAACAGAGTTATACCATCCGTTATAGCTTTCCTTCAAAGTTCAGTACATGAACTACCATCATGATTTTTTTCAGGTTCTTCACGCCAGCCGTTTAGATTTTAGAGTGAGGGGGACGCCCTGTTTTCGCGAAAATATGCTCTTCAAAGCTAAATATCTCACAAACGGATATTTATATCAAAAAATCATCTTAGCAACCTCTCCATGATTTAAAAAAAAACTATCTAATGATACCCCACACGATGGAGTAGACGCGACAAAAAAATATCATCCCCACTTTACGTTTAACCAATAGAAAAAATTTTTTTTGAAAATTTTACTTTAGCACTTTGTCAACGTAGTAAATATAAATGCAAAGTTTCATGTTTCTAGCATTGGCCGTTTGGGAGGAAAAGGACGGACATTACGAAACCTAAAGATACCAGCGTGTTTCGGAGTGGTAACACGTAACACGGTTGTATTTGCAACAGTGTAGATAAACTGTAAATGTTCTACGAAAATACGATGTGTGTGCAATTTTCAGTGTAATTGGAAGTTGTTACAGTTCATGAGAACCAGTAACTGATTCATTGAATAAATCGATCCGACGACCCACACCTCATTCCAAAGTCCAGATCAAAAATAGCCTCAGTTCTATTTGAGCTCCAGTTTACAAACGATTGCCTTTATCGAATATCTACCACGTAACACACTTTACACTGCATACTTCAATATCAACCTAAATTACACCTATATTATAAATTAAATCAATATTTTAAGACATTACCTACACATAAATCCCCGTAGTCTCACTTACAGAGTTTGTGCAATGAAAACTAAATAACTGATAGATACAACACACACACACACTCACATATCAAGCCTATATCCCTGAAGGGTTAGGCAGAGGTGCATTACACACCCACAATTTGCCAGTATTTTTAGTCCCACGTAATAGGGGGCACGCCTATTGCCGTCACCGGGCGCTCTAGAAAGTGGGTTAACCAAAATGGCCGAATTAATTTAATAAAATAAGCTGCTATATTATAATTTTGGAAACTAAATTTGAAACCCGTTGCCTTACGATGAAATGTTGATGAAAGGCAACAAAATCTAACGTGCCAGCCGCTGTGGCACAGCCAATTAAAGTCCTGTGCGTCTCGGACTCATTCTCATACCCTTCGGGGATAAAGATGTGATTTTGTGTTGTATAATAATACTAGTGGACACCCGCGGCTTCGCCCGCTTGACAAATTATATACTAAAACCTTTCTCGTGAACCACTATATTCATTAGTGATCATCATTCACCGAGCCTTTTCCCAACTTAGTTAGGGTCGGCTTTCCAGTCTAACTGGGATTCGGCTTAACTTCGATATTTTCCGTGAAGCGACTGCCATCTGACCTCCACAACCCATGGGCGATATCAAATTTCTGTAGTTAGACCGGTCGGATTTTTGATTTAGGTCTCCAACCACCCCTAACGACTGCCATAGATGTTAGTATGACAACCGGTACCGACGGCTTAACGCCTGACGGAGGGGTCTCAATATCTTAAGAAATGGTCACCCATCCTAAGACCGGCCTGAGTCGATGTTGCTTAACCTTTGCAATGTTTTAACATTGTCGGTTACCACTAGACCACGAGCCCCTCATTAGTGATAACCGCATCAAAATCCGTGCGTAGTCTTAAAGATCTAAGCATACATACGGAACGGAAACGACTTTGTTTTATATTCGTTCCATGTTATGATGATACGTACCTAACACGTAATCTCCATTTGAAATATTGTAAACATGTATTTTGTTTATGTTTACAATATGTTTAAAATATTTACATTTCTCGCTTTGTAGATGAAAAAGATTGTTTACTTTATATATATCTACATATGCATATAAAAGTAGGGGTCAAGGGGGTAAGACGCATAGTTTTCAAGATATCGCGAAAAAAGTGTTTTCACCCCTAGATGGCGGCTGGGGGACAAGGGTGGCAACCCCACAAACTTGAGGTTAAGCTTCTACTGACCCCCCATACATGTCCCAAAAATAAAATTGCGTCCTCTAAAAAATGCAAAGCTCATGTAATTCAATGAACTAAGTGCTTTCATGATATAACACTCATATACAAGTACGCGGATAGAGTCCAATATTTGTGTGATCGGGCGTTTTCTCATTGCACGATATCCTAACGATATCGTCACGGTAATTTACATTCTTACCTTAAAGTTACTGCTGCTTACGATATCGTCACGATATCGTGCGTCGTTATCGTGGGGTACACTACATAAATACGAATAACTTTATTCCGTCAGTCATAAATACGAATTTCAAAATACCGATTTTCATAATTCTGACTGGTTCAAAATTCCGAATATACTCGTAACAACTCCGATTGATCATTATTCCTATTTTTATAATTCCTACATTTTAATATTCCTAACGTTTATAATTACTTACTACTCTCAAAATACCGAGCTTCAATAGATCGAATAACAAAAAGTCCGACTTAATGATATTTCGAAACATCAACAATACGAATTCTGATTATTATGTTTCGAATAAAAATATTTTGTTTCCCTGGTCACATGTCAAAGTATGTTTCCCAAATTTTTTATATAATACAGATCAATTATGGCGCTTCGCCGGCCGCTGCCGCGGCACGCTCGCTCGGCTCTTGCTCTATTGTGGACACAGTTCTAATCTAACCTAACCCACTTCTACCCATTCCAGATACCCAGACCAGACTGCGTGAAGTTGGTTCTGCAGCGATTTCTTTCTGTCACTAAATTCTGTAGAACAAACATGTTGACTTTTAGACTTTTATTCGAAGTATTAAAAATCGGAATGTTGTGTTTCGGATCGAGAACCCTTCGAGCATTTGACTCTTCGTATGAAAATCGGAAAACTAACAAATCGCATTAATGACTTTCGGTAAAATAAGTTTCGTGATTTTTAATAATAGACATTACAATTCTTAAGTAGGTATTATAAAATTCGAACTTTTGAAAATCGGAACATCGAAATTCGGAATAAAGTTTTTCGGAGTATTTGGGTGCTCCCGTTATCGTGAGTAACACTTACTATTTGTTCACAGAACTTTTTGATTGCAATCATCGTGGGCGCAATAATAAATTTCGTGGTCGGCGCCTTAATGGGACCAAGGAGTCATGAAGCATTAGCACAAAGCTTCACTGGGTTTAGCAGTAAGTACCTCATCATCCACCGAGCCTTTTCCCAACGCAGTTGGGGTCGGCTTTCCAGTCTAACTGCGATTCGGCTGAACTTCGATATTTTCCGTGAAGCGACTGGCATCTGACCTCCACAACCCATGGGCGATATCGAAGTTCTGTTAGTTAGACCTGTTGGATTTTTGATTTAGGGCTCCAACTACCCCTCACGACTGCCATAGATGTTTGTATGACAACCGAGACCGACGGCTTGACATGCTCGTCGAGACACGGAGTGGTCTCAATGTCTTAAGAAATGGTCACCCATCCTAAAACCGGCCTGACTAGATGTTGTTTAACCTTTGCAATGTGTTAACATTGTCGGTTACCACTAGACCACGAGCCCCACGAGTAGTAAGTACCTATACACTTATATTTACGAGCAAATGTGATCTGTAGAAAGTGTCTATGGACTTGCGTAGTATGTTTTCTGGTTGTACTTCAGCGCTTCGGTGATTGTTGGCCAGGGGGAGGGTGTGCTTAAGGCATTGCCTATGTCAAACGACACAGCTAAAGGGGATCAAATACAAAATATCATCTGTATTATTTGGGGCTCTATCAACATCTCCACCCAAGTCATCTTCACCTTTACGCGGTGCATCTGCTGATGGACAGTGGATGGGTTCTGCAAAGAATTCTTAAAGTGCACAGAATCGGCAATACGCTAGCCCCCTATGACGTGGAACCTACCTCTGTCTACCTCTTCGGAGATTAAGACGCGCGATTTTGTATGTGATTATTTCAAAGTCATAAAGAAATCCGTGCGTAGAGGTGTGCTTTTCCCGACACTTATGTACGGCAGTGAATGTTGGGTGTGGCAGAAGAAGCATGAAAGTAAAATAAATGCAGTGGAAATGAAAAATTTGAGAAGTATGGCTGGGGTAACATTAGTGGATAAAGTGAGGAACAGCGTGATACGAGAAAGTTGCGGTGAGTCAGAAGATGTAGTGACTAAGATAGAAAAAGGGATGCATCTTTTCTACGTAGAAAGGATGGATGAAAGAAGATTGACATAACAAATAAACAAGGCAGGTGTGAACGGACAGGCCGGTAAGGGTCGACCTAGCCGAACGTAATACAGTAATAAATCGGAGATGTATAGACAAAAGGCCAGGTCAACAGTACCCATAACCGGAGAGCGTGCCTGAAAATATTAAAGAAAGTGGAAGAAGCGAAAGAAGTATGCCAGGATCGTAGTAAGCGGAATTCCATATCGTCTCTGTCTACCTCAATGAGAAAGACGCGTGACTGTATGTATGTATGTTAAAATATTCATCGAGTCATCACAATAATGACAAAGTTGTTGAAGATGTTAACAGAAGGTTTTGGTTTCAGCTGAAACCTTCAGATCCAACTTTAAGACAGATTATCGCTTCAGCGAGGGAGTAGATCAAGACTTCTTTAGCGTATTTGCTATATTCTTTCCTTCTGTGACTGGAATTCAAGCGGGTGCTAACATTTCTGGGGATCTCAAGGTAAGAAATAACTTTTAATAATACGCATGTTTAGTGTGAAGTGAGCTATGGAGCTTCGAACCCAAGTTAACCTCACTTGTAAGTGGGTAGGTGCTGTCACGAGCATAAATATGTTACTATGAACACATCTGTCTGTACGAAGGCACCACTAACATCTGCACGTTGAAATCTGTTCTGAAAAAGTTAATATAGGGTAAGATTCAATGCTGTATTTGTTAGCTTAGTTGACGAATTCCTCTTCACCTAAATACGTTAAACGATAAAAATAGATAAAAATTTCGATGTCTGAATATTGGACAAGTCGTTCGTCCCTGAAAAGAAACTGACGCTGCACGGGTTCCAATCCAGATTCTTATATTTTTGTCTACTGAAGACGTAAAAAACAGAAGCAAAGCAGCATTTTCACTGAAAGGTACCTTAAATAACAGTGGTTCAAGTCTAACCTTATATATATATATTTTTAATTGTGTTATTGTATTACACAGTGACGAATTTCTTCGTAGGTAATTGGATACTATGTAGTTCAATGTTACAACATATATCTAGCGTTTGACGACAAAATGCTCTAATTAATTGAAGGGAGTGGCGGTATCCTTGAACCGCTCTAGTTTTCTTTCCTACGTCACTATAAACCCACACAGCAAGTAGGTACATGTTCTAGCTAGCTATTTAATTTACCAAGAAATGTAGAGCTTACACGAGTATTCTACTTGCCGCGAATTCAGAGACCCTATATACGAGTATATATGTATATAGGGTATATACCCTATATATCAATACCTATACCGCCGGGCGCCACTACCTTCCGCGAGTCAGAGAGAGTGAGAGCGGCCGCAGCATTAAAAAAAAAACAATACCTACGTTACGTTTGTCCGTCTGTCACCTGGTTGTATCTCAAGAAAGTTGAAACTTTCACATGATGTATTTCTGTTGCCGCAATAACAACAAATAGTAAGAAACAGAATATAATAAAAAATTAATGTAAACAACAAAGCTCTTCAACCTGATCCCACCCTCTCCCTTCCGATTCCGAATAACGCGTGCCGGGCAGAGATGTCACTCTCATACCGTGGAAACCGTCTTCGCGAGAACCGAACGTTTTAAACGTTCGTTTCTCTGCCGAACGATAGTGGCTTGGAACGCCCTGCCTGCGCACGTGTTTCCTCCAACATATAACCCTGGGTTCTTTAAGCGAAGCGTGAAGAGGCACATCACTGGGGCGTCAAGTTGAGGACCACTCTCCATAGTATTCCTGTGTACTGTGAGAGTCGCCCACTATCGCCAGACGTCGCCACAGCTTACCATCAGGCGGGTGGCGTCAATTTGTCGACCTAAATATAAAAAAAATACGTGTTTTTTTTTAAATCTAAGGAGTTTTATACATCTAGTTAGGTGTAAATATAGATAGCTTTATTAAGTTAGTCATTTAGGTGTAAAGTAAAGGGGTCGCACCAAGATCTTAGGGTCGAGCCAACCTCATCTGCTTCCTATTAAGTAGTACCTACCTACCAACATAGTTTCTGGTCGAGGAAAGTTGAACCAAACTGAGATTGGAATAGGCACAGTGAAGACTCGCGTACGGTACCTACATATAGGTATTTCACTTACCTACTGTAAAAAATAATAATTAACAATCATAGGTTTCCGATACCGACCTTCAAGTAAACAAATGCGTAGCAAAGGCGCGGTCATTTTGCTGAAAATATTCCATCCAACACTTTTTTATAAGTAATTGTGGGCAAATACTTTTCCCAAGTGAATAATAATAATTATTAATGATACCATTATCACAAATTTAATCCATTATCATGCTACGACGGCAATATACATTCTTCGAACACGCTTCGATTAAGTAACTCCTAGTATTTTTCCTATTAACTTTTTAATTTGCTATAAAGCCCACCTCCTAAGTACTTTTCCGACTGTTAAGTTTTTCCGTAAGTAGGTGTATTGATTAAAGATCAAAAGCTCATTATTTAACATCGTGCATTGTTCAACATTATTACACACACACATATCACGCCTGTATCCCCGGCAGAGGTGTATTACACACCCACGATTTGCCAGTATTTTTAGTCCCACGTAATAGGGGGCAAGCCTATTACCGTCACCACGACACATTGATAATGGGTTATGTCCAAAATGGCCGAATTATAATTAATAAAAAGTAGCAGCTATATTGTAATTTTGAAAAACTAATTTGAAACCCGTTGCCTTGCGATTAAATGTTAATGAAAGGCAACAAAATCTTACGTGCCAGCCGCTAGGGCACAGCCAATTAAAGTCCTGGGCGTCTCGGACAACATTATTGGCTTGGCTATTTAAACTAAATGGCTTTTTTATAATTCGCATATCAGCCGGGATCGGAACCAGCCGCGGCCGGCATTTTCATCCTAAACTATTTTTCTTTTCATTCTTTCCCCTTGCTAATCCGTCGATTTTTTTAATGTTGGCAGTAGCCTAGGCTCTTTTCACTAGAATTCCCTTACCTTCTGCAAGCAAAGTTAAACGTGCTTGTGTCATGGAGGGTGATGGTTAAAGCACGAAATTGTCTAAAGCACGGTTACTGAACGTTTTATTGTACGCTTGATTGTAAGAACATAAACATTTATTTTATTTCCACATATTTCGCGTACAGCAAATGAAATGAGCACAACAGGGTGTCAATTTTTTTAACCCCTGAATGTTTTCGGTATACAGTTACATGGTTACTCGGAATGGTTGCCGACTGTTAATTCATTAAAATCAATTGAAGTTGTATTTATTCTGACTCATTTATGTTATTATTTTTACGAGCTAAATATGCAATAAAATCAATATTATGGTAGATACGTGACGAAATTATAAAGCGACAACATAAAATAATATCCAATTAACATCTTAACAGCTTATAACATCAGCTATCTGCCAGTGGAAGTCCCATTAAAATCACGCCAGCCATTTCAGAGATTAACGGGAACAAACACAGATATTTCTACGGATAAGAGTTAATATTAAAAAAAAAATTAACTAGGCAGTAAAACGCTGTTAATTTGTTATTTCATACAGAAACTTAAATTTTATTTATTTGTAGGTATAGAAATAGGTAGATTACCCACTTCCTAAAAATCTTCCTATAATAGATAGCATGCGTATATCCATTAGGTATGTGTTGCGTAGGTACAAGGTGTCTGGGAGTGTCTAATTGTACAGTTGCTGTGCTCTTTCTCTACACGAGGCCTGTACGTTCAACCAACTAAGGACCTATGTGATCAAGATAGTCAGAGAAACACGTTCTCACCCCTGAAAGCGTACACGTAGTAGCGAGTTGTAGACGAATATTTTGCAAGGGGCGATCTTGTTGCCAATGCCGGGAACTTTGGGTCCGCCGTCTACCGTTAAGTATGCAGATGACCTGTTCTCTGGATATTTTGATAAATCCTCTTAGCATTTGAGGCAGTCAGAGATGCAATAATATGAAAAATATCTTTCTTTAAGCACTAAACACCATCCACTGAGCCTTTTCCCATATCATGTTAGAACCGGCTTTGCAGTCTAACTGAGATACGAATGAACTTTGATATTTTCCGTGAAGCGACTGTCATCTGCCCTACACAATCCATTCCAATCCAAAGTTCTGTAGTTAGACCAGTCGGATTTTCAGGGCTCCAACTGGGTAGTTGGAGCCGAGCTGAGTTACGGGTGTAACGACTACCGTAAATGTTCGTAAGGCACTAATATAGTTTCTTATTCCAGGATCCAGCATCAGCCATCCCAAAAGGAACTCTGCTATCGCTCCTAATATCCATGTTGAGTTATGCTATCATGGTTTTATTCTCCGGCGCTGGTGCCCTCAGAGACGCATCTGGTAAAGTCTCGGACTTGGTTATCGAAAACGGGACTGTAATTGACTACAGTGGACTATCAAGCTGTGTACCGAACAATACTTGTGCATATGGTCTTCATAATAGTTATTCGGTAAGTACCACAGTATGCATACTTTAATGTTTGGAAACATCTCCCTGAAGGCCCTACTTCTTCAGAGACATTATTCCTCGCTGGTGACGTATCACTGCGCTACGTCCCATCTGTGGCACACTACGCGGGTGGTCTCAAATGCTCTGAAATGATACGGCGATCGTATTTCAAATCACGATTAAGTACATAAATATTTGTTTCTCGATAAACAATGATATCGCAGAAAATGTCAACCACGTGACCCAATTACTTCATTTATTTTAAAATTCCTGGTATATTATTGGTTATCTATAAACTCTTCCGAGCGCTATGGTAAGGTGGCAGTGGTTTGCGACGTTCGAAGTTACTATCAGGTCATCGGCAGGTCAGGTACCAAACAGTCAATTAAACGACAGCCTCACAAGTACAAGTCACTAGCAAATGGTTTTCTTCATGTAACTTAGAATATTTATCTAATTTATTAAATTGTGGTAATGGCCGCTAGGAAACACGACTCTACATAGACTTTCGACTAAATACTCCAGCCTATTGGATCGGCTGAGTTTGGAGTTGTGGAGTTAATCTTGCGTCTCGACCACTGACGTGTACCTAAACAACAAGCAATTTAGGTTAAATAGCAACGGAGTTAACGGAACTTATAGAGTTGGCGATTCATGGATCTAAAGTTTAAATATCTTCTAGGTGATGCAACTGATGGCAGCGTGGGGTCCATTCATATACGGTGGTTGTTGGGCGGCCACACTCTCCACAGCCTTAACGAATCTGCTCTCAGTTCCACGACTGATCCAGGCATTGGGCACTGATAGGATCTACCCTGGACTCATATTCTTCTCCAAGCCGTACGGCAAACACGGCGAGCCTTATAGAGGATATGTGCTCACATTTCTTGTGTCACTACTATTCTTACTTATTGGTCAGTATCTATCTATTTAACAATATTATAAAGCTGAATAGTTTATTTGGTTGAAATCCTCAATCATCATTAATAAGTGCGGTTTTATTAGGCCACTTTAGCATCTCTATTTAAACTCAACAGATGAACTGACGTACTGCATTGAGGGACCTAAATATGATAATGTCCTTTTTACAGCTGACCTGAACACGATAGCACCTCTGATATCTAACTTCTACTTAGCCTCGTATGCTTTGATCAACTTCTGTACATTCCACGCTGCGCTGATGCGACCACTGGGGTGGCGGCCTACATTCCGGGTAAGAGTCTACAACTACAAACAAAGTATTTTTTAAGAATCTGAGACGCACCTTTTCTGAAATTATATGTCCAGATGTGTATACATACATCTATATATGTTTCTCACTTCTAAAGCGATCTACATTAAACTCTTTCCTCTCTTCTTATAATACGAGTATGTTCATACCATGACAGTCGCTCTCTTCTCAACTTTTCATTCACTGGTGCAACTTTTAGTATGTTCTTGTAGGGTTCTTAAGTTTACATTAATATTATCCAGTACTACAACATTTGGCTGTCGCTCTTCGGTTTCCTGAGCTGCGTGGCGATCATGCTGCTCATCAGTTGGCTGATGTCACTTATCACTTTGGCCATATTCTTCATACTCTATTTCATTGTACGCTACAGAGATCCTGGTAAGTTTGTAAATAAATTTTTATTAATACCATGACCGTGACCAAGACCATGCTTTGATATTTCAGTTGACTTATTATTCAGTTTTTTCTTGGGTTTTGTGGTTGTTGGGATATGATTTAAATTAGTTAGCCAACGAATTAATGTAGTTGACGTAGTTCAAATTACATTCCTATGAAGTACTGTCAAATTAGCTTGCCTAATTTAATATTTTTATAAACGCGTATGTAATTAATTTACATTGTACTGGTCTGACGTTTCGAATGAGTTGCATTTGTACGTAGTCACGACCTGACTAACGCGTTTAAGTCCCGTAATCTTACAGCAAAGCAAAACCCTACAGCAAAGCGATACGGGCCTGATATTGCATTCAAAATTTACTACCTAGAAAACCTTAATAAATTCTTGCTACGTAGGTATGTGTTTTTAAGAACATAATATGCTGTAATTTCAAACTTCGCCGTGATATCATTGCGAGAGAAAGATCAGAAATAACCAATGTTGACTTGAATCTAAATCTGTATGAAGTCCGAGATCGATTGCATCATATTCTCCTAACCCCTGTTCATAGTACGCATGTGATTCATATCGCAAACGTTTGTATATAATAACAGTTTCCTAAAGTTATTATAAAGTCGAATATTTCGGATACTCTGACACGCGTCTCCTTCGTGAATCGTTTCAAGATAGTTTATGAATATTATGATTGTATTTGTATTAGGCACTACTTGCTGGAAATTTACATTATTTATTTATTACATTTCTAAGATATATACAGTTATAACCTTGATTTCAATATTGATCTCTCAACGGCTATCAAATTATTCGCAAAATGTGAAACTAATAGGAATAGGTAGGTGTACTAGAATCTGTAGATATTTCGGATTATGCAAATTATCACATTATTGTAACTTTTGTCACTTGTTACCTGTCAAAACCAGTACGGTACCTACATATTAAGAGGCATTTACTTATCGTTTTTAATGGAGATGATTCTTTAATTGTGTGTATCACTGGTCGCACTAAGAACATTATTTTTGTGATAAAACTAGGTAGGTATGCAATGCATGCTGCTGTTGCAAAAAAACTGAGAGAAGTGTTAAATTTTATGTACTTATTTATTTATTTATTTTATTGAGCGTAGCTCCTTATCAGGTGACTCCAACTCGATGTGAAATTGTTTCTCGACAACTACCCAACCGATTTTCATGACTTTTTCACTCAAAAATCAAGCATTCTCCGGAGCAGGTTTTGTTCGAGACCGAATTTTGATTTAGGACCCTCAAAAAAGTTATTGACCAAAAATATGTCAACAGCCGATTTTCATGATTTTTTCACTCAAAAATCAAGCATTCTCTGGAGCAGGTTTTGTTAGAGACCGAATTTTTGATTTAGGACCCTCAAAAATAGTTATTGACCAAAATTATGTTAACTTTTTTTTTTTTTGAGGGTCCTTTTAATTATTTTTTTTTAACTCCGCGAGACCGCGGCCCCTCTCATGTCCATTGCTGCGGGCGTCTCTGGTGACACTAAGATATTTCCAGTGGCGCCCGGCGGACTTTGGCCACGCATGTGGCCTCTTCGGGGGTTTGGTCGGAATGAAAATCCCGCGTCGTAGGGGTTGGGTTTTATCCCACGTCGGTGAGTGAATCTGATTGCGTGCTGTGGGGCAAGGGCCCCGGAGCACACAACCCTTCTAGCCTGCTTTTGTAAGGACGGCGGGTAGCTATCCCGCCGTCTTCGGGCCCCGATCATGGAGGTCGATGGTCCTGGGCGTAGCTGAGCCCGCGGCGCCCTGGCCGCTGACTGCGGAACTCAGCGGGGAGGGTATGCTCCCTCTCCCTCTCGGCCGCCTCCTTCGCGAGCATGACTTGCTCGCAGAAGGACACGGCTGGGTTCACCTACTCGCGCTTGAGACCATGGCTTGGAGCATGGTGGTTTTCAGCGCGAGGATATCCACGCCCAGACCCACTACGAGGTCCCGGCGCTGACTCGCCCACGCTGTGCACTTCACCAACGTGTGGAGTGCGGTGTCGTAGTCGGAAACCTTGCAGTGTTGACACTGGGGTGTGACCTCACGATGGATCTTCTCGAGTCGCAGGCCTGTGGTCCCTCTCCAACGCCTCCTTGTGCCATTGAAACAATGACGCAAGGGCTCTCACTTCCAGGTCCCATGGAGGGGTCCCGGCTAAGAGACATGCAGCCACTCCGGAGATCGTGCGGTACCCCCGTATGGGTTTGACGGCCAAGGTTCGCAGTGGTCTGTTTAACAGAGTCGCGTTCACCCTGACCGCCAATCTATCCGCCCATACGGGAGCCCCGTATAAGGCCATACTCCGCACGATCCCCAGGTACAGTCTCCTGCAGGAGTTTTTGAAGGTCTTAAATCAAAATTCGGTCTCGAATAAAACCAGCTCCTTATAGATTGATAAATGCCTTAATAGAAATAGCCGCTTCGCTCAATTGCATACTGCAGCGCAGTACCACGGCAGCGACCGCAGCTCCTAGTTTTTATTGTGTTATATTTTCATTTTTTTTGTTCTAAACCACCCTTACGCCACACATTATCACTGTGGTAAGTTTGAAGGAGATCGGTTCAAGCGTTTAGGAGGAGTAGGCGGACAAACAAAATACATGAGTCGCCTAATATTGAGCTTCGCTCACTTCGCTCAATAAGCAAAGTTCGACAACCAGGGGCTCTTAGATTAGTAGTAGTAGGCTCTTACGTTAACTTCTGTATGATCATTGTCATCTCAAATTCTGTATCTTACAATAGGTATATTATGTGATAATTTCTCCAGATGTAAACTGGGGTAGCAGCACTCAAGCTCAAACCTACAAGACCGCGCTATCAAGCGCTTACAGTCTGGCTCGCACTGGAGAACACGTGAAGAACTATTGGCCACAAATGTTGGTCCTGGCCGGCAGACCGCAGACCAGGCCGGCACTCGTAGATCTGGGCGGTCTCATCACCAAGTCTGGTGCGCTTATGATTATTGGAGACATTTCAGCTGTAAGTAATCCTGTATGTAACGTGACCTTTGTCTTACACATAAACCCACTCAACAGACTAATTGTGGTCCCAGAGATTCGTCATCCACGGAACCTTTTGCCAATCCAGTTGAGGTAGGTCCAGTCTATCGTTGCAATTTTTGCAAAGACCTTTTATGCCCTTTTTAAAGAAACCCGGAGTTTGAGGGTAGGTATGCGACAGGAAGTGTACCTATTCATAAGCTCACAGTAGGTACATAAGCTTTCTGGATCCCTAAGAACCTGAGCGTAACAGTAATATTATGATTGTATTGCAGGAAAAAGTACCATACAAAGAGCGGTCCGCCCGCGCTCGTGCTGACGACGAATGGCTTCGCAATCGTAAGGTCCGAGCGTTCTGTTCCCGCGTGCACGGATTCCCGCTGGAGGAGGGCGCGCGGGCGCTGATGCAGGCCGCGGGGGTGGGCCGCTTGGCGCCCAACGTGCTGCTCATGGGCTACAAGCGTGACTGGGCTGAAGTGCCCGCTCAAGAACTTGTGGCCTACTTCAATATACTGCAGTGAGTATCAGGCATTTGTCATTTTGGTCACAAAGTAACACTTACATGAACGTCGATTCTTCATGCTGGATTGCAAAGGTAATGGTTAGAGCATGTGATAACTCTTTTCAAGCAGGCCTTTTGGCATCTCCAGAAACATTCAGCTGTTGCACCACGTACCTACTAATGAGGAAGACGGGGCTTTGGATATTTTGGCTCTTATCTTAGCACCACCTGCAGTTTCCACATTGTTCTGGACTACTAGTCTACGAATATCACACGTTCAGTCTAGGGTTTACCGCCATCGATGCGGTGTAACCAATTCCATCCCAAGTTAACCTTAACCGCACTTTTATTGATACAACGGCTCAGGACTAGGCCTTACTAGTCATTCCAATAAATAGACATACAATACTGTACAATACATATCCTTCTTGTTTTAGCACTGCCTTCGACAGTCGCCTAGCAGTTGCAATAATTCGTGTCAAAGGCGGACTAGACTACGGTATCCACAATGCAGATATAGCGCCCGTTGGTACCCTAACAGCGACATCTAGTGGCAGCGCCGACGAACTGAGAGTCAGGAGAGATCCACTTATCATGCACGCTGACTCTGACCTTGATATTAGCAGAACACCTGGTAGCAAGAATAATCTCAGTAAGTTGTAAATATGTTCTATTAAGTTTTCTTTTAGAGAACGCAGATACACTCCTTAATTTTATTTAAATAGGCACCAAAAGCACACTTTAAAAAAAAAACACAGGGTACAGCTTTCCAGGGTTGCGTTCCAATGAGGGCGCCACATTACATACAATTATATTAGTTCCAATTTTTGACACGCGCCCCAGAGCAGTAGTTCGAATTGTTGTAAGTTTTCAAAAGTAAAAAACATCACCCTTTCTTGGCAGTCAGATAAAAACATATCTATAAGATAGTTCATTATAAATACATTTTCCAGATGTATTATCAGCGTCACAGTCGTTTACAATATCAGAAACAAAAGAGAAAAAGAAGAAAGACAAACACTCCTACGACATGCATCGCCACATTGTATACAACAGCTCCACGGGACTCGAGTTATCTAATAAGGATCAAATCACACAAATGAGCATGTTTCAGAAGAAACAGGTTAGTAAAAAAAATAACACATTGAAATTTAATACTCTTAGATGAACTTAGTATATAACACGTCACTGGTAATACTATACTTTATCCCAAATAGATTGAAATAAAAAGTCATTGACACCGAGAAACGAACCTGTCAAACTAACTGTCACTGGCGGGCGGCATGGTCGCGCTCTGTATTGCTTGTGGAGGTGTCAATAACCTTTATTTCAATCTATTTGGGATTTACTATAGTTAGGACTTCTAAAATATTTATAAATGATCGCATGTGTTTTCCAGGAAGCGGGTACTTTAGATGTATGGTGGTTGTACGATGACGGCGGTCTCACAATCTTGCTGCCGTACATCATCTCACAGCGCTCTGATTGGTTGAAATGCAAGCTGAGAATATTCGCGCTCGCCAACCGACGTCATGAGATGGAGCTTGAAGAGAGAAAGTAAGAAACTTGTCCCTTACCATAGCCGAAGAGTTTGTTGATGACCAATCATGTCACAGAAAATTTCAAAAAAGTTGTTTATTGGGCACGTGTGTTGGTCACGTGACCGTTAGCGGCAATAAGGTCGCCGCCTATTAGGAATAGTTCGATTCACGTAAGAAGAACGCTGGGGAGTGTGAGGGAGGGGTGTGTTCGCTCTAACTCGCTGTTAGAGATCGATAAATTGCCTACTGCGCAGCTTCAAGTTCAGCGTTCTTTTTATCTGAAGCGACCTGTAGGAATACACAAATAAGACATAAGTACATACATACAATGTGCTTCTGTACCATGTACCACCGAACAGATAATACTAGGTAGGTACAGTAAGCCGGTATAGTCACTAATCACCGGTATCAGTAAAGTTACGTAGGTGTTTCTAATAATTAATATTGTATTTTATCGTTTCTTTGTAGTATGGCGAATTTGCTGTCCAAGTTCAGGATAGACTACTCGTCGCTGACCATGGTACAAGGTATCACGGAGACTCCACAGCCTGAAACTACGAAGCTCTTTGAAGACATTACCAAAAAGTTTACTGAAGAAAATGCTGACAAAGGTACCTACAGTGGTTTTCTTCAGCGAGCTCGTTAGGAAATCATTTCCTGAGATTGTAAAAAATAGATTTGCTTAGAATATTCACTTTGTTCTATTCTACTACTAGGTATGCAATACATTCTGCTGTTGCAATAATTGAGCTGAGTTTGTCGATCCGGGTCGAACTCCTAAACGACTGGACCGATCTTTATGAATTCAGATATATGCACTCACGGTGATGGTCACTATGACTGTGCCAAATTTCAAAAAGATCGGTCCAGTCGTTTAGGAGGAGTTCGATCACGAACGAAATAGACGAGTCGTCTAAGAAAGAGCTTCGTAAACTCCACTCAATTATACTTTTTTGGATAGCTTATGAACTGTGACAGGTTTGCTAATAACTTGTACGGTTAGCTTAATATTTTTTTTTTACGACTTTTGAATTAGATTTATAATTTTTTTGAAAATAATTTAAAATATTTACCTTACTATCTTAGATAGATAGATAAATTGATGAAATTATATCCCATTAGACAGTTTTGTTGTAGTTGATCACAAACACCAAAAACGGAGTCATTTTTGAATAAAAACCGTTTTTCTTTGATATCTCCAAAACCGTCAACCATATATTGAAGAGGTTTCCCTCCACTACACCCTCCTGCACGGAATGTATCGAATTACCAGTAACCCTGTATAGAGACTTAACTTGGCAGTTCCTACCGAAAAATTATGCGTTAAATTGTAAGCAGTGTCATCACTAGCACAATCTTTCGACATTTACAATCACACTTGACAGATTATAATTATAATCTAACGGAATTAAAAATTTTACGGTGACATTTATATGTTAAATAGATGGGTACATAAGTGACACAGAGTTACTGACGTTGTCAGAGAAAACCAAACGTCAGTTGCGACTGCGCGAGTTGCTGCTCGCCAACTCCAGAGACGCGAAGCTGGTCGTCATGTCACTGCCTATGCCCAGGAAGGTCAGTTCTAACATTTTGTATTTCATTTTTGACACGAGCATGTAAATAAAGTTATAGTTTTCAACCGCTTGAAAATTCATCACATTATGTGTGTTTAAAGGTAGTCAGAAACGTCATCCGCTGGTCACACGAATACCTAGTGTTATGTACTCTGTGTACCTATGTAAAAAATCTGTAATTTCCTCCATAGAATCACGTCTTTATCTCGAAGGGTGACAATTATTAAGTACCTACCTATGCCCACATTTCGCCTATCACTTTGTCTGCGGTCTGCCCCACATAGGACTCGTAATAGTGGGCGAGCCTATTACCGTTTCCGGGCACTATGGGCAGGTAATGCGGTTGCAGAGCAGAAAGAAATTCGGTCATCGACTCGTCCTATATCAGTCACGTATACGACGACAGTGTATACGACGTCCGCGTTGCTCTATGTCGGTCACGCACATTTGTTTTTCCGTCAATTTCCGCCTCGATATGACGCCGCCTGTGTAAGCGAGACGGAAAAATTGTTGTGCGCGAGTGACAAAGATTGGTAGTGACGGGTCAATGAACGAATTTCTTTCAGCTCCGCGACCACACTTTACCTGTTTGACAAGACCTCGTCTGTCTGTCGACAGTTGCATCACGTGCAAGTTGAGACTTTGTTTAATAGGTACTTGAGATTAAAATGTTATAATATTGTTGTAGGGCTCCGTGTCGGCTCCGCTGTACATGGCGTGGCTAGAGATGTTGTCACGTGACCTGCCGCCGATGCTCTTCGTAAGAGGCAACCACACGCCTGTCCTTACATTCTACTCGTAGACTTATGATGGTAAATAGTCGGCCATCTTGCTAAACTCACTCCAAAGTGGAAGCTCTCTATAGGAGTTAGGTAATAGTCACGAGTTGTATATTCCCGAATACTTATATCCCCCAGGGAGTATGCAGAGGTCCATTACAGAATCTACATTCTGTTACCACGTAGTTTTGTTGTCGCACCGGACACCTACAATAAAAAATCCATTATGTAATCCAAACCTAAATTCCAGGGAATTCTTACATATAAAATTCTCGTGTCAGTATTAGTTACCATACTCCTCCGAAACGGCTTGGGGGATTTTTATGAAATGTTAGGTATATATGCATATTCAGTAGGTCTGAGAATATACTACTATCTAAGTAATGGTAAGTATGATGTTCAAACTTTTTCAAATAATAGGATTATTTTCGCTAAAATAGAAGACATTAAAACGTCGACATATGTTTCACCTCTACACCAGGCATTCTCAAGACTGTCTCAGAGAGAACAGCTGTACTCTCTGAGACAGACAGTAATGCTATTATTTGAAAAAGTTTTAACATCATACTTACCATTGCTTTGTCATGGACTTTCGCCAGGTAACGCCTGATTCTATACAATATACTACTATCTATTTTTCATACCCCTAAGTGATAAGGGTTGTCCATCCGTAACTTTTTTGGACAATTTTTTATTTTTAATATTGTGACATTACAAATACGTACAACCCTAAATTTTTACCCTTCTATCACCAACCCCTATTTTTAATATTCCATATTACCCTTGTCACGACAGTTCTTATGAAAAAAAATGCGTCACGAAGTTTGCCGGGACAGCTAGTAAATAGATAAATAATTATGTGATGTGAGTGTAATGTTTTAGAATACATTGATTTAGTAGACATAGATATCAGTTTAGCAAAATAGCGCCCAACAGAAGAATACGGCCACCAGAATCGCGCTATTGGAGTTTTCAAACTATATTATAGACTAGTTGTTGCCCGCAGCTCCGCCTGCGTGTTATAGCTTTCTTGATCACAGTTACTGATTTATTATGTATAAGCTGTTGAGCGATATTGTATCTTAAGATAAAATATTATAGTATCTTAGCAGTGTGCAGCGCCCCTTAGTGAACTCCACTGTGGGTGACCGCGGGTGACGTAACCTACGACAAACTTATTATTTGCGGTTGGTACAGTAATCTGGTCTAGGGATCGAAACGCAAAATTAAGTTTGTTTTTTATTGTATATACTTTTCCGGAATAAAAAGTATCCAGGGTGGTGCCCAGGATATTAAAGAATAATTATACCAAGTTTCATCGTAATCGATACGGTAGTTTTTGCGTGATGCCTGAACAAACAGACAGACAAAAAATTTTTTAATCACATTTTTGTGTTCGGTGTCGGTCTAGTAACACCCCCTGCCATTATTTTTTTTGATATTTTCAATGTACAGAATTTTCACTTCTACAGATTTATTATAAGTATAGATATGTAGGTACCACGTAATTGGGTGTGGTAAAACGAAAAAGATAGGTATGTAGCTTATTTACCTATTTGTTTTAATTTATAAAAAAAAATGATTTATTTTTTAAATGAAGTATAAAAATGTGATGGCTTTTAAAATTTAATTTAGGTATGTGATTTAAATGTAACAAGAGTGCTTGGTAAAATAAGTATTTAATAGGATAATATATAAAAAAAACAGTTCTGTAAAGTTTCGTACGAATCGTTGCCGAATCGAACTAAACCGGAACGGTTTTGTCTTATTTATGGGGGGCCTTATTTCAATATTCTATTTAATGTTAATATTAATATGTGATTGTTAGTTTACTACTACCTCGGTGGCACAATGGTACTATGTACGGACTGCCACACTCGAGGTCTCGGGTTCGATTCCCGGGTCTGGTGGATAATGTATAATTCTCTTTAGAATTTTACCCAGATAATTATCCCAGAGTCTGGAACTTGTGCCCGGTTAATGGCAATAGGCTCGCCCCCTATTACATGGGTGGGACCTAACATAGCTGGCGAGATGTGGGTGTGTTTGCACACCTCTGCCTACCCCTTCGGGGAAAAAGGCGTGATGCTATGTTTATGTTATGTATGATTGTTAGTTTAAGTACTTACTTACATAATAGTTAGCCGAAGATACCGTGCAACAATATTACAATAATGCTTGTTAAGAACTAGATAACATATAGTTAGATTCTTCACCTTCTTTTTTTAAAAACGTGGCTCCATCGATGTTCTTCGATGATTTCGCCAATGCTTGATTTTTCCCGCACAGAAGAACTAGTTACTCTGAACTAGTTCGCGGTGCGGGACAAGGAAACGATGTTCGGTATTGCAATTGAGCGTTTGGGCCTCGATTTTTGCCCAGCCCCAGAGGTAACCTAAAAGGCAACCAGCCACACGCTCCGCAAAAATCCAAGTCCTATAGTTAGATTAATCATAATTACTCTTCTGATACTTAATATTAAAATACGGACTACCTCGGTGGCACAATGGTACTATGTACGGACTGCCACCCTCGAGGTCTCGAGTTCGATTCCCGGGTCTGGTGAATAATGTATAGTTCTCTTTAGAATTTTACCCAGATAATTATCCCAGTGTGTTTGCACACCTCTGCCTACCCCTTCGGGGAAAAAGGCGTGATGCTATGTATGTATGTATGTATACTTAATATTATAATTATGTAATTAGACACTTAGTGAACAATTTCATACCAAAGCTGACATTAGTATTATTTGCCTTATCCCATAATTATGTAGTTTTTAAATCAATATCTAAGTTTTATAATAATATTTTAAACTAGGTTATTAATTTATGGATATTGATGGTTTACGGATAATTTTATTTTTGATTGACTAGAAACTAGATCAAAAGGCTAGTATTTAGAATTCTGCCCTCCTTCCGAAGGCTTAGGACGTAAGAGCAGTTATTTTAATACAAAAGTATTTAGAATTCTCTCAATTTTATATTATACCTAGATATCTTTGTTTGAATACTGAATACATACAGTGATGTGTAATATGAGCCCATGGTAATCGATACTAAAGGCCCCCCCACCCACAAACAGCCCGCAAAGTCCGCATGCAGGCTTAGATTGTTCAGACGATCGATAACTAGAAAAAAAAGCCCCTCTTTTTGTGGGAGGGGGTCCTTAGCAAGCGATTGCAATAGTGCTGCTACTATATCTGAGCGTAACCACAGATTGGAATTAATTATTCAATCTACATGTATTTTACATTGGACGGACATAGTCCCTGTTATTCATTGTACTTTATGCTTGTAAAAAAAAATTAATAGTACGAGTTACGTGGGATCGAATGGAGAAAAAAGTAAATGGACCATTTTTGTAGAGACAATTTTATAACGTACAATTTTCGTCTGAGCTGCTATTTACAGATCTGGATATTTCATTAACAGCAAATTTGACCAGGCAACTACCAACTTAACCATAGGTACTTAAGATAGTTTTAAACTCAGTTACTTAATGAGCAAGTAACTTAATCTATATATTTGTTCAATGTTTGCCTTAGTAGAAATCTGTACAATCAAAAGTACAATTTAATTATTTTCTTATAAAGACGCAAATAAGTATAAAGACAATGCACATTTTCGGCAATAAAGTAATTTTTATGATTGCTCTACGCTATCCTTGTTTCATTGTTTAAACCTTTTACTGCATCCGAACTGATCAGAGTTGGTCGACATTTAGGTATAAGCATCCATTCCAGTGCCAACTACCCTTTGTTCAATCTAAAATCCACTAAAAAGATCCATCTTGAATTTTTGTGGACTCAAACTTTAGGATCCACCAGCCAGGAGTATGGCATGAGTGTCGCTGCTTACAACTTTTGGCGATATCATGTTTAAGTTTAAGAGGTCGATCTATAATGTCGACATGGTCATGCTCGTGCTGGACGTGACACTGGGACCGCAGCAGCAGCTGATAGTGACAGATAAGGTTGAAGTTGTAAAGTTTTCTGCTCAAAAAGGCTACCAAAAATAAAGAAAAAGGTCAGCAAATTGGAGTACCTATGTGATCTATACTTCTATACTAATATTATAAATGGGAAAGATTTGACTGTTCGAAGCGAATAGGCTCCGTAACTATTAAACCGATTTTGAAAATCCTTTCACTGATATGTAGCTACATTATCCCTGAGTAACATAGGCTACTTTTTTATTCCGGTAATGTTTTAATTTAATTTTTAACCGGGAATGAGAGAAAACTATATCACGCGGGCGGAGCCGCGGCGATCAACTAGTAGGTAAAGTAATAAGTTTGGTCAGGTCATGACTAAGTTAGTAGTTTCTCAATAAAAATATTCATATAAATAATTATACAAGATTTTTATTTCACACATATTTTCACAGTGGCTTTAATTTAGATTTAGAATAGAAAATAATTAAAATATTTACATATATAAGAAATAACAATGGTACCAGATTAACAATTGATTCATTATTAAATAAGATATATATATATATATATATATATAATATATTTATAATATATATAAATATAGATAGATATATATATATATAAATAAGAGAAAACATACATTGGACAATGTTACAATCTAAGAAGGACCAGCGCGATTGTATTCTGTAGCAGTTATTTACACTCGCCTACTACAGTATTCAGTGATATTTAATGGATCTTTATAGATAGAGGATAGAGTGGTAAAAAGAAGTACTTTAATTTCAAATACGTCATATTACTTTAAAATAGAAACTCCGTGAAGTATTTTGTGGACTGAAAACGTAGTTGGTGCAATTAACGGCACCGGTCCCACTTTTATATTAGACGCGGTATTTTAAAGCAATATTTAACATGACATCCTTGTTCTATAGGTATTCATTTTACTAAGATTCGAATTAACAACAATGGAGTAACCATTTCCTAATACTCATCCGAAGAGAGTTTGCCAATGATCAAGCTTCGCACTTCTTGTCAATAGTGCACAAAGCAGGAAGAATTTATCAGTAAACATTCTGTGGCCAAGTGCCAAATAACTTAGAAAAGGTGAATTAAATTCTCAGCCGCTGTAATTCATATATCACTCGCTTAATTAACCACTTCATTTCAATTTTACAAAATGAATCCCAATAACTATACTTGGAACTATGGAACTATGGTACTATGGAACTAAGTCTTGGGTTGGATTCCAGCAAATGTCCCCTTTCCAAGTGGAACGTTTTACAAACTGGCCAAAACACCACTAGCTCAATACCTCTAATATTGCGATTTTGTGTTAATATCGCGACTTACAGCTCTTCAATTTTCAGTTTCAATTCTTGTAAATGGCACAGGACTCGTAATAATATTAAAGGTATACGATACGAGGAGCAATAGGGTATAGTTCCTTCACTATTATCACAATATATATCCCGTTTAGATATCAGTTAAGAGATTCTTTCTTATGGCTTTCTGGACTGCTGCAAGAGTCAATATTCTAAATATAACACTAAAAAAGAAAGAGATATTTATATTGGCTTGGAGGTTTTACCAGTGGCCTACTCAATATTTATATTAAGTAATATCTACTATGATTGAGACCATACGTGTATCTTATTATCAAAAATGTTGTTTTGACTTGACAGAAATAGAGAGTTTAATAAGCGAATGATATGATGTATTTATGAATTCTGGATAATATTACAATTACAATTGTCCATAAGTGGAGTAATGCATAAATGTTTGTGAAAAAAGTGGAATAATATAGGTAGGTACAGTTGGAGAACGATAAGCGGAGCTTTGCATTTGTGTGAGTGCAGTGTACGTGACGTATATGTGACCTTTCACACACACATGTGTTCGTGGTCACTCACATAAATGTAAAGCTCTGAACAATGACGTCACTATTATGAAGCGTCAAATCCGTAACTATTAGCGATTCAATCAATTGATGATAAAAATAAATTAAATAAAGATAATAAGATTGTTTACAATATACGTACATACTTTGGGATTGTCTATGTAGTAAATACATTGAAATTAGTTTATTTTTTTATGTTTCAATAATGACGGTACCTTTATTTTTTAACTCCCCGTGAACGCGGCCGCTCCTATATCTATTGCTGCGGGCGTCTCTGGTACACACCAATCATTACGGTACCTAATATTAGTTCACTTTTCTAACAAAATCTGGTATAAGCTATCTCCGGAATAAGAACCAGCCCAGTCGGTGTAAACGTTCGGATGGGGTTAAGTGACAAGATACGTGGACGATTTTTATGCAATAGTTTAGATGCAATATTATAATTTTCTACTGCGATATGCATTACTTAACGGGACGGCGATTAAATATAATATAATATGTAATTTGTGATTTAGATATGTCACTATTTCATTGAAAAATAATTCATATAATAAATATAATTCATTTTTTAATTAATTTACAAGAGCATAATAATATGAGAAAAAATATGTGAGTTTTGATATTTTTATTATTAAAAAATTCATCTATGTTACATAACGGGTACATAATGGGTCGCCGGTTATATTTCAAAACATATCCATATCGAAAATTTAAACTGCCGTAAGGTACAAATTTTTGATATTGATATTATTAATATTACTCAGTCTATGTATAATTTTACAATATATAATAAATTTATAACAATTCGTAACAATGTCTAGATGCCTCAGTGCATTATTACATTACATTGCTTTCTATAAAAAATCGTATAATTCAGACCTAAATCGATATTTGTTCAACAAACATGTTTAGTTGGGTCTCATAAGGCATGAAGTATAGGTAAAAAGGCGTATGCTGAGCTTTGCAGTTGTGTGAGTGCAGTGTACGTGAACGTATAATGTGACCTGTTTTACACACACATGTGTTGTACACACAGCCTTTTTACTCTACTTTTCGTGATCACTCACACAAATGCAAAGCTCAGCTTACGCCTTTTTACCTATACCTATTTTTAACCCACTTGTGAATTGTAACCGTGACTTCAGTGTCCAATATATCGTAAAACAAAATGCGTAGGTACCTGTAATTCGGGGATCCTCAATTGGAGGTAACTTTGAAAGGCTTCAGTGGAAGAAGGATGATGGATAGTTCCCTCAATCTGATGACATAGAAATTATTAATACTTTCTATTTAACAGGAAACAGAGGACAATCCGAGTTGAGGAAAGTACAAGAATTTCTGGGACCATGAGGTGATGTAAGTCTACCAGCACCTAATCATATATTAATTTGAAATCTGGCAACACAGTGCTAATTGGTGCTAATCATTGCACAAAATGCTGTAAATAAACTATATAGGTATACTATGTATTTAGAGATGCTATTCTAATTTGGAACCAATCAGAGCTCGTTCTGTGCTCAATAGCCTGAGACAATTGGCAATAGATTTTAACGTACTTTTCGATATTTAAAAACTGTAAGGGTTTTATAGTATTTCTATTTGACAAAAACTCCATTTGACTAAGAATGTTTTAAGGTGTGCACATGAATATTATTTAAATATGCGACCCTAGATAAGGTACTGCTTTTTGGTGCGCGTCAATTAAATAATATAAATATAAAATAAACCAAATATGTACTTCCTTTTTATTATACACAGCATTTTGTCAGTCGTCACGTCAGTATGTCAACTAATTGCAGATTCGAATGCCAAACGAACTTCGTGATAGAACAAATCTTTATGTCACTATGACGTCATAGTGACGTCACTAATGGCCGCCAATCCCATTGTCATCTTGCGCGGCTTATACTGGTATGATAGTTCGTAGCCGTATCTCTACCACGCATTTCTTTTCAAAATCAAGAAACAATTGTCTAAGTTTGTTATACTGCTGATTTTAATGGAACCAACTGAATATTCGAATGACATTTCTAATATGTAGTGTAGTATCGTTGGTATAAAATAATTTACATGGAATATAAAAAAAATATCAACATAAGTTATAGAGAAAATCTTCACACAGCCATAACTTCTTATATTAAATAAATAAATAATAAAAATCTAAATAATGATGGAACATATTTTTGGTTACAAAGATTTATATATTATGGAAATAAATACTAGAGTAATTAGATTTTATTTTCCAAATACCTGTTTTACTGTTCAGTAGGTACTTAGTCACAGTAGAGGAACAATTGTGTGTGTACGTATGTACGTGTACTTAATCTATCAGCCCACTGCATCAAGGGACTCACACTCTATCATCTACAGGCTACGATCGTTGAGGCGGCCATTTTTGTTCGATTTGAAACCTTATCGACTAACGTCCGCAGCCAACTTCATCGTTATTGACGGTCTGAACGATGTTAGCCTGCAGACGGAGCAGTACTTACTGTACTGTACTGTACGTGTATAGGACCCTTTATATCTGTAACAATGACACCTTTTAATAACACTAGAAAGGTTTTTTTAATAATATTTCTGGCATGGCTTCGGAGGCCAAAAAGGCTGTATCATTTATTTAAATGACTTAACGACTTAATGACTTGACGAAATTATATTCTTTTTTTGTATTCTGCTTGCTCTTGCAACAACTTGACAATGGTCAGTAAGTAGAGTTATTAACGTAGAAGATGTTTACAGTGACTCGAGATTACAATTGTTTTCGGTTATAAGCGTGGGAATATCAAAATATTTAATACAGACCAGGTGGTTAGGCTGGTTTTAGTGTCACACGGACCGTCAGTACGGACCGCTCCGCATAGACCGATCTGTATTAAGCTTTAGGAGCGTTTTAGAGTAATGTGGACGGGTCCGTTCGGACGGCCGTCCGCGCGGATAACTCCGCAGCCGTCCGCATGTCGCGTCCGCGCCGCGGAGCTATCCCCGCGGATCACTGCTCGCGCGCCTCTGTCTGTATTGAGCGTTTTAGTATCGTGCGGAGCGCACGCGTCGACGCAGTACAGTCATGGCGAGTCGTGAATATCACAACGTTGACACAAGTGGAGTGATCGAGGAAGTGGGTTTGAGGAAATGCTTATGGGATACCTCTGTTCCACACTACAAAAACAAAGACGCGAGAAATAAAGCTTGGGAGGACGTCGCTGACGTTGCAACGCTGCAACAGACCAGTTTATTTGTTGTCTTTGACAGTAGTTCGTCAAAACTTCTGATACGAAAGTAGTTGAAGAACTTTGTTTCGTCAGCCCTCAAATTGCCGTATAATGTGACGAATTCTCCCGCAACGGCTCTCTGCTCTATTAAAGGGTGAACATGTAGTCTCCTTCTTCGCATCAATTTTTGTTTTCTTGTGTAATATAGGGCTATAACTAATAATACCCGCCACATTGGATGCATTACGCGCGTCTGTACACCGCGGTGGTCAGGACGATACTAAAACGACATACGCGGACGATCAGTGTGGATGCGTGTGACACTAAAACCAGCCTTATTGTTTTAATATTCGGCCATTAGGACATGCGTAGATGACCATACTGCCAACCAAACTAGTGGTATTAATAAACGACAATGTCAATGTAGATTAATTATACCTATAGACAAGATATTGTTTTTTTTTTAATTTCCTTAACACAAGCAAACTTTGAAATTCTGAATTTGATAACCTATTGACAAAGCCATGTGCTTATTTATATTTATGGAGACTATAAAGTAGACTGGATAGAGAAACATGAATCCAATTCATAATAGTTTGAATATAGATGGCACTAATATAAATTTTCTCATTTTTTCCGTCTACCCTCCATAAAAAATACAAGGTACATTGTCTATCACTATAAACATTTTTGTTTGTTTTTTCCATACAAAGCATATTTATAAACATCTAAAATTATAAGGGAAGGTTATACTAGCAGTTTGCATCAGGATCATGTCTCACCACACTGTTAATTTCACGTTTCATTATCTATGGTTCACTGTATACGATAATTAACGTGAACATGGTTTAGAGACCTTTATTACCTTACCTTTCAAACGGGTTGCACCATGATCACATGCTGACTGATTGATATGTTAGGCAATATAAAGGTACATATACAATCTACGTCATGATCGCGTTCATTCCCTTATACAGTGAAGTAAAGATTGCCAAGTATAAATTAGCACGTCGCAAAAATGTATGTAAGGAGTTATTGTTCTGAAATCACGTTTTTGACATTTTTCAATGTAATGTAGCCCCTTAATTGGAATCCTAACTTATACCTGGCAAGCTGTATATCTTACTAGACCATAGACAATCCACATGGCAGCGGCGATTCCCATTGCATCTATTCTAATATTGAACACATCTTTCTCTTGTGTAATATGGCGACGGTTGTTCACTGAGTCTTTTCTCTATCGATAGATCGTACGACACAGGCGACGGGTAACAGTAGTATATACACTGCAGTCACTTGGCTAAAGGTCCATGTACACTGTTAGCACTCACGGCTCGGCTTACAGTAAGGTGCAGGACGGACGGGACAGTCTTCATTCGGACTCCTCTTCGTTGCCATCGTCGAAGCCGGACAAGTCGGCAGAGTCTAGGTAACGTTGTGTCACCTGTAAAATGACATATTTGACAATCAGATGTGCCCTTGACAGCTAGAAAAATGTTATGGTAATAATCTTTCGATTGTATCGATCTGTTTACTTAATCGTGACTAAATAAAACAATAAACCATTCCATAACCAGCGACCAGAATCTGATCATTGACAGTTTCCGTATAATTTAATATCTTTTAGAATCTGGTACGTCCCTTTTTTATAAGGCCACCCCGATGTCGATAGGCGGGGGCGTCCCGGGTACCCCCTCCTAAGTATAACCCCATTGACTCTAAACTAAAATAAACTACAATTACTAAAGTAAAGCCAACGAAACGAGATAATTTTCGTCAACCAACGGACCGTTACTAAGTTACATTGCGATAGCGAGCGATTATTATCTCTGTCCTTATCACTCGTACCCAATACTGACGCAAGTTGGTCGACGAGAGCTGCCGTTGCGTGTTTCATGGTACAGGTAAACATTTAGTACCGTAGTTGTCAACTATTCATCAACATTGATAGAATAGATAGTTCTGTCATACATACATCGGATTCAGACTCTTCCAAAAGCAATTAGAATAGGGAATTAAACAAGTAAAAATGCATTATACACACTTTTTGATTCTGACACGAGACCAATGTACATTCGTCCACATTTAGTCTTATGAAAATGTGTAAATGAGTAAATTATTGAAAAAGAGTGACCGAGAGTTTTATTGCCAGGTTCTTTCTCTCGGTTCTACTTATTGCTTTGCGAATCTGGCATTACATGTAAATATAGAAGCAATGACATTTTTTATTTTAAGTACTTACTGACGTTTGTAAGAGCCATTTAGTGACCTATACAAATAAATAAATCATTTCATTTCATTGCTTTAAAACCCCCAAAACATGGTTTACATTTTTTCTCTCGTCTCGGTGGCTTTACTTTACAATAACTACACCATGAATAATATTAGTTATTTAACATTATCTTTCCAACTTACCGCGTACTCGATGATAGCTAGATGACAGAACACGTACTGGTCGGGCATCTGTATGGAGTGAGCACGTTGCGCACGTATACGCTCCACGGTGCCGCGTACGTCTAACACTCCCTCCGCTTCCAGGCGGTTCACGCAAATATCCAGCGTTAAAAACGTACCTAGGATATTACAAAAAATAATAAGTTGGTACATATATACATATGTATCATGCCTATATTAGCTAAAGGAAGTAAACAATAAACAAGCAAGGCGCCCTTCACTATCGCAGTGAAGGCATAAGACGACTTCTTACTATTCTGTGATATCACATGTCTGCACTACTGGGTTACTAGCTTTATTATTTGACAGATATTCTCGTACAAAACATTTTTTGAAAGATATATGTACCTTTTTATATAATAAGGAAAATTTTCAGTGTATCTTGTGTAGTTTTTCTGTAAATGAGGCTCAAACTTATGAAATTTTAGAAAAAGTAAATTTTTGAATTGTGACTGAGAGAAAACCATACTAAATAAAAATAAAAAAAATACATTTTATAACAGAAAATGGAGTCAAGATTCAGAAAATATAAAGTTTTTTATCTACGTAATTTTTAAAATACTTAAAATCAATTTCAAAGTTGCAAATTTTACAATGGAATTACACTGGAACTTTTTTTAAATGTCGTAATGTTGCAAAATATTTTAATATTTTGTTTATTTATTTTATGAAATTTATTGAAATATTCTCACTCGCCTAAAATTTTGCGACATTAAAATATTTTATAGAATTTTTTACCCACACATTTTCTATGGGAATTTCAGAAACTTTAGGTTCGGGGGTCAAGTGGTTCCTGACCACTTGACCCCCGATCGAAATTATTTCGGCTATGGTCTTTATTCTGTACCAAAATTCTATGTGCCAAATCATAACTTTCTAGCGCTTGTAGTTCTCGAGTTGAAAAGTGCGGACAGACGGACAGGACCGGACTATAAGACTTCTCTTACATAGTATACTTGTCAGTATAGTAAGAAGTCTAAAATGGTGGTAGATATGCTTTTGACACTGTCACGTATAACTCTTCTAAATTTAAAAGTAATGCTACTCGATAGCTCGACGTCACTTTTGACTAACATTCATCTTAGTCGGGTTTCTAGGCGTCATTCGAATGTCAAATGCATGTCAACCGCCAATTTTTTTTATTACGAAAGATGAGATGTATGAATGGTTAGAGTAAGTTACTAAGGCGCTACGTCCTCGGTAAGTCGAGGCGTAGTTTTTATGTATGGTGTTTGATCATAAATACACCTTGTATTTCACTTCATCATCCGTACAATTTTAATAAATCTTACAATGGTATCAAAATTGTCACGGATGTGTGTGTTTACACTTACATGCGTGACAAATTCCGCATTCGTCCACACACGAAACAAATGGCATTTGATGTCAAATCGACAATAAAATCTAGCCTCACCTGTCCTTCCAATGCCGGCGGAACAGTGAACTACAATAGGCGGTCCTCTACTGTGTCCCGCCCACGCACCGTCTAATCTGAAAATGTTATTGAAAAGTAAAAGTAAGAATCTAATTTATTCAAATAAAAATGTTTTAAATCCCCAGAAACTTTGTTAACATTGTTTATCTCGTTTCGCTAACTTTACTGTAGGTAAGTACTCACTTGTTGAGAGCGAGAGATTGTGCTCTTCGTACGAGATGTAGGAATCTGAGTACTGGCTGTGCGGAGCCGCCTCCCGGGACGCCGTAGTCCGGCCACCGGGTGTACTGGCCGTGCCATATTTGTCGGGATTGGTCGCGCTGTAACAACATACATATTGTATTCATTATTTTATTATATATCTATCTATACTAATATACTAATCTCTATATATAAAAATGAATCCCTATTTCCCTTGGTCACGCCATCACGCGTGAACGGCTGGACCGATTTCGCTTATTCTTTTTTTGTTGTGTTCGTAATTATCAGGAGAAGGGTCTTATGGAAGAAAAAAAAAGTTATGCGGAACATTAGAAAAATGAATGCGGTACGAAGTTCGCCGGGACAGCTTGTAATATTATAAAGAGGGAATATTTGATTGCTTGTTTAAATTAAATAGGCTAACCACGGAACCAATTTTGTCCTACATTATCCCAGAGTACTTTTTCTTTCGGTAATGTATCTAGTTAGTGCTATAATAAAACGGTAGAAACAGTGTATCCATATATTTAATATAACTAACAAGACTAATAAAACACATAACAGTTGTTTTCATTCTTGTCTGTCTGTACATATTAATCTTCGAAATTTCTAAACGTTCCGTATTTCTTGTTACTTTTTAACCCCCGACGGAAACCTGAACGGGGTGTGAAGTTTGTGTGGGTGTGTGTGTGTGGGTGTGTGTGTGTGTGTGTGTGTGTTTGTAAGTCTGTCTGTGACATCGTAGCTCCCAAACGGATGACCCGATTTTGATTCTGTTTCTTTTGTTTGAAAGATGGGTTAGGGGAGAGTGTTCTTAGCTATGTTTTATAAAAATCGGTGAAGCCATTTCAAAGATATGAGGGGTGAAAGTGGTGATGAAAAATTGAATGTGTTCAAATATACCCGTGTTGGGTATCAAATGAAAGGTCATAACTTATAAATCACTTTTTTTGTGAGTGGGGGTATTTTTAAATTTTTAATTTAATTTTATCTTGTTTAAATGTGACACATTCACACAACTTCTTGACATAATAATATGTCTAAAAGGCCCCAGAGTCTTACCGACGGCGACGGACTGTTAGCCCTTAATTCCCAACGATAACTCACCCTTAAATCAGTCAGTAACAAATGTGTAATAGTATAATCATCTTCATGCTCCAACATCTCAGTAGTGACAGCGTAGTCGCCGTGTACGACACGTGTCCCTTGTGTCACGGGCCAGTACTGACCGCACTTGACACGACCACGCTCTATGGCGCGCGTCGTCATCACGATAACTAAGGTCCCTTGCTCCCATACCATGCGCCAGAAATCACCGAAGGTTTTCGGTAGAGGTCCTGTAAGTAAACATTAACACGTAACGTCTTTAGTAAATTAAAGGGCGGCGCAAAGTGATGGAACGGCACGGCATGCCACGGTGCGGCAGGAAAGGATTTTATTGAGATCAAGGTATTTTTATCGTCTAGAATTCAAATTACAGCGGTACGTACTACGAGGCGCGCTATGCCATGCCATGCCACGACGCCCCTCTGAGCCGCGATGGCTTAACTTGTAGCGCGAGAACTAGATAAATTATTCACAAAAATATGTTCTAACATCGGTAGGTTTTCAAAATATGGTTACATACATAAAACTACTCATAATTATGTATATTTTGCTGTCTCCATGGTGATTTTTTTTAAATTTGCTATCAATCCAAATTTTGTCAGGAGATCCCTTTAGAGCGATAAGACCGCCATTATGTTCTCTGAATGTAGTTGAAAAGTTGCAAGAAATAGAAACACTTTTCACTAACTATTACTAGGCACACACAATGTTGCTATTCTGAGAATCTATTTCAAGAAAAAGCTTTATTATTCACGTTACCTACGAAGTGAGAGCATTTACGTCATAAACGTAAATTGGATACAATACCAAGTAAGGGTCGGGAGCGACGCCAACTCTCCAAATTGCGACGATAAATGCTTCGTGCAAGAAACTATAATAAATAGTATCAGTACACCAATTTAGTAAACATAAGAAATTGTACCTGGCAACATTACTATGTATTTTTTTTTAGTTTAAATTTAGAATATTACAAAATTATTGGCCCATTGTCATAATGTATCTGTAAGTTCGTTAATTATATGTATCTTATTGCTAAACAGCAGAATACACGTATGCAATGACGTCACATCTTTGCCTATCCCTGATGGAGCAGACAGAGGTGTACCGCATACCCACATTCAGTTCTATCGGCTATTATACCTGTGTGGTTATTGTTGTCACAATCAATAAATTCACCCAAACATACCCGCCTGTATGCAAATTCCCAATGGCGCTAACCATGGTCTATCAAGGGCATCATCCGAAGGCACCAAAATTAGATAAGGTCTCTAAAATAGGTTGAGGTCCCTGTGCAATTATTCTAACTTTTACTACACTAAAAAAACTTACCCTGTGTGCAAATGTACGCATTTTTTTGTTTGTATCCATCAACATAATTTGCATTAATATAATCTGTAGTGGGGTCGTCGGCATCTGTCTGCGATAGGAGTACTCGGGAGTGGTCATAGCACAGGACGTCTGTGTAACGATTCTTGGCTAGATTACTAGGCAATCTAAAAAAAACAATAAAATACATTAGAAAACTACATTTCAAATATCGAACGACTTGGAACATTAAATGAGGTATATAGGCCAGTACTCACTTGGCATGATGGAAGGTACCGTGCGGTGGACGGGCCCGGATTTCTTCATACTCCGCCACGAGACCACGCCTGCCCAGAGACCGTACCCTGGCGAGTAACGTCGCGGTAGTCTCACCTCCGCCTGAACCTCCTCCGCCGCACTCCTCGTCAGACAACCCAGGCGACACTTCCCCCGAAGATATGCCCCGAGCTATAATCAGTAAAAAATAAACCTGAACACCGGCGATCGCAAACAGTAGTAGCCTTTTGCTGTTCATGTATGAGGCCAAAGCCTATTGACATAAATTTAAAAAATAAGAATCTTTATGCAAATTATTTTTCTAAACGCTTTGAATAATGTTTAAATTACATATTGATTACGCGTTACAATGCGCCGACTGACGTGATACGTTAGCAATGCTCGTTTCACACTTGTGAACATTGTTGTTTCAAAAGTTGAACATAACAATCATGCCTGTTGTTAAAACGATATACTATTACGCAAGAATTGCTAGAAGTACAACGGTGTTAGGAGTTGAGTGATCAGATATGAGTAACTAGTAAGTTTAAATTTGTTCTCATATAGATTTTATTTTGATAAATTACCTATTCTCTGCTATACTAATTTTGTCGGCTAATATTTAATATTCAATATTTAATTGCATAATGTTTTCGAGGAAAGGAATTTAATTTTCTCAAGTACTACTGCTTGTTTTAATACATCAGCCTCGAGCGTAAACGTGTTTTTTAGGAGCCACAGTAAATACGTTGATATTATTATTATACTTCTTACCCAAATATTTAAAAAAAACTTGGCCTACGTACCTTCTGTTTTTATTAAAGACATTTACTAGTATTAAAACTAAAAATTAGAAAAGACTTCTTACTTCTTGCCGTGTGTAAGTCAAGGTAAAACAATTTAAATCCAACATAATGTAAATATAACGTTAGAAGTGACCACATGTCAGTTGTTTCACGGTAAACTAAGATTTATCTTATCTGGTCAAAGATGGCAGATAAACATTGGTTTGTATTTTTAGCGGTCGGTATCGATATCTTTTCAGTATGTATATCGATAGCTTTTGTAATGTTTTCTACATCCCTAATAGGTAAACTTTGATCTGCGTGTGTCAAATTGGGTTATCGAGTGATTAATCCCGACTATTTCGAATCAGAAGCACGAAAGTTAAAAGTATATACGAGTAGAGTATGTACCCCAGCACGCGTCTATTAAATAAGTGCACGTAAGTAAAGTAACGTCAAAACTTTGATTGCAATCAGAACTTGACATGACTTAACTCGGTTGCTGAATATACACAAATCCCTCACATATATTAATATTTTGCGTTAAAACAGCATTTTTTGTGAAACCCACATCAATTACATACCACCATACCGAGAACCATTGCGGCTTTTTTTTTTTTTTTTTTTTAGTTCCGCGACGAAGGCCGCGGCCGCTCTAACGTCCGACGCCGGGCGTCTCTGGTTACAAGCAGAACGTATTTCCAGTGGCGCCCGGATCCATTGCGGCTAACGCAACAGTAGAGCAGGCCCATTACATAGTTAGGTTATATTCAGGCACAAGTACAGGATTACCTGATAATACGAGTAAAGCACCTACCTAACTTTCTTTTTGAAGACCTCATTGCAGTTGAATATTATACTACTTGATTTGATGTGTTTACCTAATTTGTTAAACATAAAAATAAAAATCTGTCAAAAAGACAGCTGTTTTTTTTTCGGTGGTACTAAAACCATAAATTTTGGATGTTTTGTAGAAATAAGTTTTAAATACTCACTGCTTATATCTATGTCATCTTCATCTCCTGAATTTATATGTCTGCTTTTCATATCACCATTGTAACCATGTGTATACCTGAAAAACAGAAATAAATAATTAAAAATACACCATAAAATAGTGTCCGACCGAATGTTCGGTTTCGGTCGAGTTTCGGCAAAAACGAGTTTCGGTTATGTTTCGGTTTCGGCAGCAAACCTGCCGAAACTAGACCGAAACCGAAACTGCATTCGGGAGTTTCCGCGATGTGCTCGGGTGTGTTCGGAAGGTAAATGACATCCAAGCGACGATGACATTTGGCCGCGTCCACGTGCGTAATCATGTCGTAACCTGTTTGTTTGCAGTGCATTTTGTTTGTTGTGAGTTTTCGTGTGCTATGTTTTGAATTAGGTAAGTTTTATCATGTGATATAATATAAGAGTACCTCGAAAAGTAATTTAATATAACAAAGGAGTACCTAGATTATAGTAGAATCAAGTTTACCATAAAAATCTAAACATTTTGAGGTTAATTTAACTCTTTCGCTAATGCTATATGTAAACAAACATTAGTTAGGTACATGGTATTTACTATACTGCATTAGTGGTGATAATATTAAGGATTTAGAGTTTCGCGTTCAATTTAATAATTATTATTTATTTATTTATGTACAACTTAAGTAGGTACCAATATAATAATTGTTTTTTTTTTACAAATTAACACTTATAATTAAACGAGTACATACCTACCTGGTTATCCGTGTAAAATTAACACTGATACTTATTTTATTTCTGTTTTTCAATTTAAAACCTTATCCATAATAGTTCACGAACATAAATAAATAATTTAAAATACATTGAGTACCTAATGATTAAACCTTATTAGGTTTAATCATCGGTCTATTGAGAACCTTTCTTTTTATATGGATTTTATAGATTATAATACATTTTCTTTATTTTTCTCTGAAAACATGATCCTTATAAGAAAGTTTCGGTTTCGGTTTCGGTTTCGGCCGAAACTGAGATCGTTGCCGAAATTTGGTTTCGGTTTCGGTCGTAAAAACCAGTTTCGGTCGGACACTACCATAAAAACAATAAATCTACTTTTCTCCGATAGGGTAGGCAGAAACATATTTTCCCAAATTACATAATTGTATGGTTATGTATTGATCCCAAGTAATTGGGCTATGTAAAGACTGAGATGTAACATAGCTTCACATCTATAAGCCGCGCAAGATGACAATGGGATTGGCGGCCATGTTGGTGACGTCATACTGACGTAGATTAACCTACAATACTGTATTGTTCTCCGTGGCTTGTGGTCTAGTAGTAACCAACAATGTTAACACATTGTATAGGTTAAGCAACATCTAGTCAGGCCGGTCTTAGGGCGCTTTCAGTTTAGACATTTCGTGTCGGACTGCTGTTGCACGTTTACCGTGCCGCTGGTTATAGCCCGCTGCCGTGCTGCGGCCGTACGGTAGCAGTCCGATACCAAACGCCTAAATTGAAAGCGTATCTGACTGCCGTGCGTTTGTATGCTAGTATGTTTTAAATGTATTTGTCACCAGTTAAACCATGGACTCTGACGAAAAAACATTACTGTTAGTAATGGTAAGTAAGATGTTCAAACTTTGTAAAATAATTGCATCGCTCTCGCACAAATATAAGACATTAAAACGTCGACAAATGTTTCACCTCTAAACGAGGCATTCTCAAGACTGTTTCAGAGAGAACAGCAAAATATGAAGCCAGAACATGTTTGCTTTTAAGTATGAATGTGTAAATATCGCTAGCGCGATGTAGGATGTGTCGAAAACTGTTATATGTTAACTGTTAATTACTGTTAGTGCTCTTGTTGAAAAAAATCTAACAGATACTAAAACGACGCCCCCGTAAAAGAGCATCACCAATTTTCGTTAACATGTAATTTTGGGTTGTGAAGGTCAGATGGCAGTCGCTTCACGGAAAATATCGAAGTTCAGCCGAATCGCAGTTAGACTGGAAAGCCGACCCCAACTGAGTTGGGAAAAGCCTCGGTGAATGATGATGTAATTTTGGTGATTTCCATAATCTTTACCCTAGGCTAAAACAAGATCCAAGCAATTTTTTTAATTTCTTAAGAATGTCTAGAGAATGTTTCTACGAATTACTTGAATTAGTTGACAGCAAAATTCAGCGGCAAGAAACTATTTTCAGACATACTATATCAGCTGAAGAAAGACTAGATAACATTGAGGTAAGTAAATTAGCAGGACGTATTTCAATTTCATTTAAAAATTCTTCCACGTTTATATCATCCATTTTAAGCAAATAATAAAACATGAAAAGTTATTGAAATTAGCTCTGACGTCTAGTCACCGCACCATTCAACAGCGAAATGAACACGTGAAGCTTACGATGTTGCCGTCCTGTCGTCGCGCGTTCGCGGTGCAGACGCCGCACTGTTACCGCACCGTGCACTTTGTATTAAAACAAACGACCGTGCGTGCGCCATACGAGAAACGCACCGCTTCGGCACTGCTGCGGTCCGACACGAAACGTCTAAATTGAAAGCGCCCTTAGGATGGGTGACCATTTCTTAAGACACTAGACCCCTCCGTGACTCGGAGAGCAAGTTAAGCCGTCGGTCCCGGTTGTCATACGAACATCTATGGCAGTCGTTAGGGGTAGTTGGAGCCCTAAATCAAAAATCCGGTCTGACTACAGAACTTCGATATCGCCCATGGTTTATGGAGGTCAGATGGCAGTCGCTTTACGGAAAATATCGAAGTTCAGCCGAATCGCAGTTAGACTGGAATGGTGAATGATGAATGATGATTGTATTGTTATCCGTTAAGCGACTGATTACGTCACGGAGCGGTTATTGTGACAAGGTTCTATCCCACTCATATAGTGCGCGGCTTATACTTACTTTCTACGATAGGTAGGTAACCTATTTCATGAAACACAACTTATCACCAAATTGTGTTTCATGAAGAATCTATTGGGTATTAACTATTTTAGTGGCAAAACGTGATTCTCTGGCGTTATATTTTAATATGAAATAATTATGTTAAGTTAAACATAAGCCACATGCGTTCGCCTTTCGCTGAGCGATCATGAGTTTGATAAATTGTTCAAATCCAGCGGCTATAAAAAGAACATAAAATTTTCTTTTTATTTCAGATAGACAATGTCTTTTACAGACAATATTTTATAGGACATAAAATAAATTAGATTCCCGTTCAATTTAATTTATAAAAGCCTTTAGCAAGTTCTGCAGAACCGATACTACGAGTATATATAGGAACCTTTCGGTATCGAGACCTTCATTAATTTAAATAAAACGCCGGCCACTCCGCTGCTTTTACAAGCTTTTAGTACAATACAGTAAATATATATTTTTTTGGAAGCTTTTAGTATAAATACAACCATACAGAATAATGTCTTTTTCCCCGAAGAGGTAGACAGAGTCGTTTATTTCGTACCTACGCTCACACAATAGAAAATCAACAAACATATGTACCATGCGTCTATTTCTTTCTGCTATAACCATACTGTAAAGTATCAGTGATGCATCATTACCGGCACAGTTCAGTATCAGTACAAAATATTCTTTCATACATTTTCTATGAACGCGTCACGGCATGTTAGTGTGCAGAGACGATTTATGCATCACTGAGGAAAATCCACGACCGAAGCTACATAATTACAATATCTGTAGGTCAAGCACATAATAATATTAAAAATGCGCCTGATGCAGAAGGAAGTGTTACTCGACATGGCACGCATCGTGAGGAAGTTCCTGTCTTTGGAGCCCTAACCACCGATAGCTTGGTCCTTGTACATACTCGATGCCGGTGGGTCACTATTTTTATATGTAATGTAGATGTATTTAAAAATGTAACAAATATGTTTTGATAACTGAATAAAGGAAACTAGTTATCCCGGCGAACTTTATATCGCCTCAACGATATTTAAAAAAAAAAACGGACGGACCGACAGACAGACGGACAAATTGTCGTATTAAATATATAGATAACAATACTGTAAGGAAATAGAAATTCGATATCGCTAATAAGTTGTGGAGTTGATAGCTTCACGGAAAAAATCGACCGCTTTGCAGTTATACTGGAAAGCCAAACCCAACAGGGCTGAGTAAAACCTCAGTGGATGATGTCTGTAAGACAATAGAACAAACTACCAACCTAAGTGGACTAGGGTCACAGGTGTATAGAGGGTCGCCGCTGATGTGCATGGCTGTGTTGTTATCGAGTCTCACTGCTCGGTCACTGGTCATGTCACATGCGCCTGCGTGTTCAATTATACCTGCATTAAAATATCAATTCATTATCATGAAATTATATTACAACTAACATAACTTTTACTGCGTTCCCAATTCGTACTCTGTTCTACAAAAATGTAAACATTTTGTAGAACGGCTGAACCTACTTTTATCGTGACCTTCGAAGCATTGTGACGTTTAGATGATACCTATACGACGGAGTTGCTAAACTCATTTTATCAATTACAAATCAATGAATAAACTCAGCTCAAATACTTATACATTATGTCTTTCTTCCGTGATTCTCAGATATTTTTTTACATACGGTGGTATTGCCAGCACATTGGTTATAGGTACTTAGGTGTTTGATGGGAAAATGCAAACATACACTTTGTGCCCCAAAAATGCAATAAACTCACTCCTTATTAGGTACGTGGGACAAACTAAATGATTATCTGAGTCTCATCCGCCTATATTATTAAGTCAGCTGGTATACCCATAGTTTTCAGTGCACCATACACTTGTTTAGCAAAATAGATAGTTAGTACTCACCATTTTGAGGTTTTATCAGTGGTATATGATTACTGATCACATATTCATCAATATCCTCGTCCAATTTAGCGTTCTGAAGATTATTGATATAACAGTTCTTGCAGTGCTCTAACCTGTAAATAAAATTATTATGTAAATATAAAAGTATTTGAAATCGATGACAAAGCCTTCAATGCTTTACTGGCTCCATTTCAACTTCAAAAATCAATACCAGACTATCCCTGGGGCTATTGGGATTCTAAAACAAAAATAGCAGATAATATAAAAATAAATAAATACCTACTGAGATAAATATTTTTGGACAGTCTCACACAAACGTCCTCTAGCCCAAACTAAGCTAATATAAGCTTGATATATTATTGGTTTATTTGTTTGGGATACTTATACAGGCATAAACAGTGTATCTCAAGACCATGCTACATGAAGGGAAAGTATCTTAAATATTGAAGTTAAACAATTTTACTGAAAGGCGACTTCATTTTGATTTTAAATACAATTTTATCTGTACTCATATTTTTGAAAAATCAGTCTGATCTAAAATACCCGTTAAACGTCCGGCTAAATACCCGTTAATTAAAATTTAAGTGCAGGCAACAGCTCAGCTCGTATTATAATAACGTATCTAATTTGGAAGCATATAAGTAATTGCACGCCTGCGTATGGAATATACGTGTGGATGCATAATTTCATATACTCATTCTAAATATCCGAGAACACATTCACACAGAGTTGTTTATTCGCGCTAAGCTCATTATGATGCTGCTACTAGTTTTCCATTTATACAATAAAAAGTACAATTTTTGTGTCGAATATTCAGTTAAAGCAGGCCTCCGTCACTCGCTCATAGCCGGGCGCTATATACCTACCGCTCGGCGTACCTTCGAGAGTACAAACTGGCAGAGGGCTGCCGTCCGAACGCCCGCCTGAGCGCTCGCATCGCACGTTTTCCGCGCTTACGCTTCGAAATGCAGAAACCACGTAATTATTGTGCGGATTATAGTAGGTATGCAAATGGTATACACTATTTTAATAATAACCAAATGCATTTTTTACTTGGGTTTCTTTTACTTACATTTCCTTTTGTTTTTTTTGCACCTGGATTACGTTATGTCTGGCTAACAAAAAAACGGCCTCGCCCATGAAGGGTTCCGTAGCAGCAAGTAACATAATATTTAAATTTTTACGATTTATGGCGTATTAAAAAAAAACTCTCTGTCTGTCTGTCTGTCTGTCTGTCTGCCTGCCTGTCTGTCTGTCTGTCTGTCTGTCTGTCTGTCTGTCTGTCTGTCTGTCTGTCTGTCTGTCTGTCTGTCTGTCTGTCTGTCTGTCTGTCTGTCTGTCTGTCTGTCTGTCTGTCTGTCTGTCACCAGGCTGTATTTCATGAACCGTGATAATTAGTATACCTTGAACCGTGACTACTATGTCACGGAATAATGTATTTATGTTGCCGCTATAACAACAAATACTAAAAACCAGAATAAAATAAATATTTTAGGGTACAACCCATACAACAAACGTGATTTTTTGCCGTTTTTATTTATTGATCAATAAAAATATATAAATCATTATATAAAACTAAAACATTGGATTGACTAATAAAAAAATGGTTGATTCGTAACATTCGTTTTAATACAAATATCATCATATGTACAACCCTAGCGCATTCTTACGATGGCGTCACTAGCACGGCGGGCAACACAGTCTCGACTCTATAAACGCGTATTTAAGGTACAATTCTTCTCGTTCTGTGTAGCAGGTATTATTATTTGTAGGTTAATATAGAGTAGGTATTTTCGTTTTTGTATGGGAGTGATGTATCTGTTATGTAGTAACTATTTATTAATCTGTGGTAAAAGTCAGAATAACCTACGTAGTACCACAGAATGTATAGATATAGATATGTTAGGACCATGTTAGGACAATTCACACAACGCCATCTAGTCTCAAACTAAGCAGAGCTTGTGCTATGAGTACTAGATAAACGGTTATAAATACTTATATACATTTTTTTTGTAAATACATACATAGGAAAAACCCAGACTTTGGTACAAACGTATGTGTCATCAACAAAGTTTGTACCGACCGGGAATCGAACCCAAGACTCCGGCGTCGAAAGCGGACACACTATCGACCACGCCACCGAAGCAGTCAATATGGAATAGTACTATTACCTATTATGTGCCTATATTATGGAAATGCTTGTGCCAATAAAATAAAGTCGAAGGATGTATTGACTTTTGAATATATGCAATTTTGACAGTGGATACTTAGATCAAAAAAACCTAGATTACCGATCAGTGCTTTAAAAACGGCACCACTTCATCTCGGTCTACTATCGAAAATTACACACTTGGGCGCTTCAGCCGCTTCCGTACTAAGTTCCTATTCCGCTTGCTGGCTCTCCAGGGATGCGACAACGGCGCTGTACATTGATGCGTCTATATTAATTATTACGAATTGTTTCTATGTCAACTATCAACTATCAATGTACAATATTGTTTATTTTATAGATGATATTTGTAATAATTACCTATATAGTATTTGGGTGCCAAGATTCCGCGTTGTTTTTGTACCGAATCCAATGTCTATAGTATTTTTGATCTAAGAGCGGTACAACTGTTTCAGGAGTCAGGACGCTTGTCTGTGCTGACCTGCGGGATACCCTGTGCCGCGGCAGTTCACGACATCAACATCATAACATAGTATAAAACAAAGTCGCTTCCGCTGTCTGTCCGTCCCTATGTATGATTAGGTTTTGACCAATGGATACAGTGGTTCTCGAGGAAGGTTGTATATAATTTCCTAAGCGAGCCACGGGCATCCGTTAGTTATGTAAATAAATGGCGCGAAGTGAATACATATACGATACCGATATCATCGTTTAGGAAGTACACTAGTTAACTTGGATAACTTAGAAAACATTAACACGTAGGTATCTCGCGGTTTCCATGCGAGAACTTCGTTGATTGTATGATTAAGATCTTGAACTGAGTTAAAGATAAAATAGACATTTTCATAGGTTTTTAATACCTGATAAAAGACATATGTATTACATAATTTACTTCACTTTTAATCAATTTGTTCACTCTAATACAGTTATTTAGTTAACACCTATATTATGGTTCTCTTTAGTTTATGCTGAGTCATTTACAAGGTGTGGTGTGACCTAAATGTTCATACCTGTCGGAAGTAATTTCACTACGGCGACTTAATAAAAGTCAGCTAAATAAGGTGGTGTTAGTTGGTTGAGGCCAAATTTTATGTCTTATTCAAACATAAACTTAACCTTACTTAGGAGTTAAATGTCCTTTGAAATCGTAAGAACATCCGCTTTTGGAGTAAGTATATCGGTGTCAGAAACACTGTTTAGCCCGCAAGTTGGCTTGTAAAACAATGATTTTATATACAATGGATTTCGGATCATCGCTCAAAAGTGTCCGAACTAAAAGAGCAACAAAACGCTAAAAGAGAAACAATCGCGCGCCAGTCTTGATTTTGACAACTGAACGACAACACGTTGCACAATGCCGTACTGTATTGTAAAAACGTGTAAAAACTACGGAAAAAAAGCAAATTGAAGACGGTGTATCATATTTTCAGTAAATAAGCTTTTGTTTTATCATTTGCAATTTATTATTTCACTTAAAATACAGTATTTCGTCGATAATAAATTAAAAGACAAAAGTAAATATTGCAATCCAGTCCAATACCGAAGTATCTATCTGTCTCTTTCGAATTCATCCCAAGCTCAGTAAAAAGAAAGAGACCATTTCATTTTCACTGAATAATGTACTAACAAAATGACCATTCAGATTTATTCGGATTACCGATAGCGATGAAACTATTTGGAACAAAGATTATAGTGGAGACGCCTTGGCTCTTTATGATTTTTTTTTCGTTATATGAACCAACATCTATTTCAGTTTTCCTCGGGATCCAGTACACTGTGCACAATGAAAAATATTATTGCCCTAGCACGGCGAGAAGAATATTTTGATCCAAAAAATAACAATCTTGTTTATCCGGCTCATTTTATGGACATAACAAAAAGAGGTCCGATCTTTATGAAACTTGTACAAGAATCCCTTGATTGAATACAATTTTTTCTTTTGATTGGGATGGAGGAGATAAGCCCAAAAATGTTTTTAATTTTCACATGGTATCATTGTTTTGTCATAAATATAATTACATAATAACACATGTCATTTTATTTCGTGTATGTACTGTTATTTTTTTTTTATTTGGATTCTCGGTAATGTATTCCCACGAGAATCGGGGCCGAGATAACTATATCTCGCGGGCGGAGTCACGGTGATCAGCTAGTAGCCAATAATTTCGTATCCCAAAAATTAACCATAAGATAAAAATAAATTAATGACGCGCAGTTTTAGCAACTAATTCAGTCACTTGAAACACGGCTATCTTGTAGTAGACGTAGCGACATAGCGTTATGAAAATAGTAATGAAAGCGGAAGAACTTTGACACCCACAAGAAGTTTGGCATTTATAATATTATAATTAGTTAAATTCATTAATTCCCTTTTTGTTATTCATACACTATAGTTACTTATTATGAAACTGACTCGAAAAAAAAAATCTTTGTCAGTCGTTAATTAGTTTTTCAGCTTATTTCGTCTAAAATAAACAAGTAATTACAATTTATAAGATTATGGAATTTATTATAGTCTTACATTAATTATTACGCGTACGTAGATACATATCATGGAATCCTTAAAAGACTAACAAAATAAACCTACTCCATTGTTTCTATGTTCACGTAATTTTAAGTATAAGCTGCATAAGGTGAATTAGTCAGGCGGACAGATAGAAGCTACGTAATGCGATAAATTAGTGCAAACAAAAGTGAACACTATTCCGTTGAGTCAAGGTTTAAATTTTAATATGAAATTAGTTTATATCTATGTATGCCTATGTATAATGTATAGGTCGACTCGGGACATTATTTTCTTGCGATTTGTTCTAGATCCTATGTCCATTGTATTATAATGTCTTTGTTGTAAAATGTAGAAGTGATAATGAAGTAAGTAAACAAGTCTTTAACATTAAGTAACAGGTACCTATTATAGTGTCGATACCAAACAATTTTACATAGTACTCGCATCAACAAGATTGGCTAAATGAGTTATTAAACTCGCTCAAGCAATTCTTGCAAGATCAATAATAGTAGAGGGCTTTAAATTAGAAGATCTAGGTTAATTCCTAGAGTGGCAGAATTTTCTACAATTTGGTAGGTTGGGGTTGACACAAATCTACTTGAGTCAAATCGAGGACATCGCGACTAAATTAGCAGAGTTGCTATGTTTAGAGCTGGTAGACCACTCACGTGTTGACTCCGATGCCCCAGGGCACCCTAGGTACATCCCGGAATAGACGTAACGGTGGCCATTTCAAAAGAATCTCACTTGTTGAAAGAAAGTGAGAATACTAAAATATTTGACACTCCCGAGAGTAAAGGTAATTTCATAGTCATCTTTTTGAAGTGTCCGTAGTCAGGAGGCTAAGGCGTTGGATTTGCATTTTCACGACTTGTGCTAGATTCTTTACTACCAAAATACTGAAGTGAACTCACTCCTTAAACAAGCAGTTGGTTTACCTACATGGAGTGTAATGGGAGCGCTGGCAACTCGTATTTGCTATAGGTTAATTATCATTTTGAGGACGTACCCGGTAGTCCGGTAAAGGACGTTGGGACGGAAAAAAACCCAGACAAGTGAGAATCGGACTCTCACACAAAGGGTGCCGTACCATTTTCTACCATTTTCTCTAAAACGGTAAAAAAAAGCACGTTTGTTGTATCGAACCCCCTCAAATATTAATTTTATATTTTTTTTTAGTATTTATGTGAAAAGTTCAACGGTCTATCACGGTTCATGAGATGCAGCACAGTGACAGACGGACGGACAGCGGAGTCTTAGTAATAGGGTACCGTTTTACCATTTAGGTACGGAACCCTAAAAAGATAAGTACTAGATATTTGTTTTTAAATCCTAAGACAAAAGTTCTCACAAAAGACTTACCAAACCGAGTGATCAGGTTCGAACTGTCCTCCCAACTGCTTCGGCAGACTGGCTCGAGGGATATGCAGGCCAAGTTGTGGCGCACTAACTGTATGCACTCGTTCACGAAGTTTTTCCCGCACGAATAATCGTAGAATGCGGAAAGGTGCTTTGAACCAAAGCGGTGCAGTAACTATTAACACTTTTTTTAATTTAGCTGGGTAACCACCCTGTAACAATAAGAAAAGAAGTTTGTGAGGATATTTGATTAAGGATTGATGGTACTCGTAAAATTAGTATTTCTACTATGATTAACGATATAACTACATGGCATCCAACGTCTAGTCTACAAGACTATGAAGTCAATAAACGATCAAAATAATTGAGTCTTCTACTCTATCTGCTACGTAGAAAACAAGTACTTTTTTTTTAAATACTTACCTGCGTAAGCTTTTAGATAAAAAATACCTATCTTCTAATTTCTATCTAATCTACTTCTCATAAGTCATTCATAAGTATTCACAACACAAGATGTGGTTTGTTTTTTAAATAATACTTTTTTTTAAACGTGGCTCCATCGTTATTATCGATGATTTCCCCAATATCAAGGTAATGCTTGTTAGCCCCACACACAGAAGAACTAGTTATTCCGAACTGCTCGAGGTGCAGGACAATATAAGAAACGTTGTTCGATATAAGTGAGGGTCTGGGAACCCGATTTATGCGGAGCGAGCGCCAGAGGTAACGTAAAAAGAAACCGACTCGTACAAAAATATGTAAATAATACTTAGTATTCCTTAAAGAAACCATGTCATTACAAATTTTCAAATAGCGAAGGCATACATTTTTCACAAGATTCATTGTTGTTTGTTCAAGACATGGATACTACATTTTTCATTCCAAAGAAAAAAAATTGCACTCGTAAAATGTCGAATTACACAGAAAGTTAACTTTCGACGAATAAAAACCATTTAATTTTCCTCTCAAAAGAAATTTCTCGTACGTCGTATTCAGGAAATCGTAACAGGTTTTTCTCTCTATCTGTCGTTTTATGACGATTTTTTTTTAATATTCGATCTACCAATAAGACAAGTGGCTTTTTATTTTTATGATAAGTACATAATATATGTTATGACTGCTTCGGTGGCGTGGTCGGTAGTGCATCGGCTTTCGACGCCGGAGTCTCGGGTTCGATTCCCGGTCGGGACAAACTTTGTGTGATGACATATGCGTTTGTATCGAAGTCTGGATGTTTCCTATGTATAATATGTATGTATTTACAAAAAAAAATGTATATAAGTATTTATATCAGTTTATCTAGTACTCATATCACAAGCTCTGCTTAGTTTGAGACTAGATGGCGTTGTGTGCATTGTCCTAATATATTAAAAAAATATATATATATATATAAAATGTTATTTTATAACCCCCGATATCAATCCTATATAAATATTAATCTCGAATATATTTCGTAGAGTTTATGTAATACTAGCGGACGCCATTGCCCGCGTGACAAATTATATACTAAAACCTTCATCGAGAATTACTCTATCCATTGGTGAAAACCGCATCAAAATCCGTTTTAAAGATCTAAACATACACACGGACGGAAGCAACCTTGTTGTATAATACGTACTTAGTCAATAGTGATCTGATTGTGATAAGTATCGCATCGTTTTATTATAGTGTTACAAACAATCCTACTAATTAATACGAGTATATTGTACATAGTCAGTTTTGTGATTTTAGTGTAATTTACATTTGTAAATGTTTCCGGCACTATATATAATCGTAATTTTACTAATATTAGGGATTGTTCTGTACTGAGCATTAGGTAGGTATAAATTTGTCAAGACGTTTATAACTCCATCAGGCGGAAACTCTTAGACAGATATAAATAAAAATTTACATAGGTAGGTAGCTATAGACATACTTTCTGGATTAGCACACTTTTATCCCGGTGTGATGGAGAATTGGGAACGAAAAATCTATTCCACACGGAACTAGGAATTACTACGAACACGTCGTTACTAATATGAAATTATAACTTTAAAAATACCTAAGAATTCTTTATAAATAAATATCGTTCCAACCTATATCTTCTAGTACAACATGTCACGTCACATTTATCTTACAAATAAGGAATACCTACTACGAATTTTTCTTGATACTAACTAATTACCACGATAACGTACGGTAACATTTTACAGAGAAAGGGATGTTCAATTGAAGATGAATAACCAAAACAACAGAACAGAGCGACAGCTTCATACATACGCCGAAATCGGTCGCACTACTACAAGCACGCGGGGCATGCATGTGTATATGGATACTGGCATCGCAAGACTGCCCCAAGAGGATGGCAATGTTGACATAATAATAATATCGATTCACTTATTTAAACCTATGATATCAAAGAAAATGTCGCTACTTAACACATTTTTTGTAATTTTCTGCTAAGTACTCGTATATCATTGGCTTAATAGGTCGATCGACATTATAATATGCCATGCTCATCGTGCTGGAAACGTTTACAGCCTACAATTCGCTGCGCCCTCCGCTCCGCGTTGAAAGTCCGGTCCGGTAGTGTGATACTGATGATAAGGCTCTTTCTTATATACACGCAAACGCACGCGCACAGCCAGGTGACAACTGCGACGCACGCTGTTTATGTGCAATTCTGCACGTTGTTAGAGCTATTTTCGCTCTGTTCCAGCTATTTACTCACGTCATGTAACTAAAGCTTGTAAGAACACATTGTAATGATGAACTCGACACATGATTAATGTGGAACTACGTAAGGCAGATTAATTTTCTACGTTTATTAATTAAGTAGAGAAAAGTAAAATATTGTTGTGAAAATAGAATTAGCCAACCTCCTACTTACTTGGTTAGTACCTAAATGTGATGTTATTTTGATAACAAGTCTAATATTTAGTTCGAGACGCCCAGGACTTTAATTGGCTGTGCCATATCGACTGGCACGTAAGATTTTGTTGCCTTCCTCCTTTCATCAACATTTCATCGCAAGGCAACAGGTATCAAATTTAGTGTTCAAAATAATAATATAGCTGCTTATTTTATTAAATAAATTCGGTCATTTTGGATTTAACACAATTTTTAGAGTGCCCGGTGACGGCAATAGGCTTGCCCCTTATTACGTGGGACCTTGGGAATTTGTCCTATCAAGTTGGTAGAAGTTTGAAAGTAAATTTTTGTGTCCTTGCACGTGATAGAACTTATAAAAAGATGGATGAAAATCAGAAATGTGAAGTCTGTAACTTTTTGTAACGAATTGAACTCAATGTATGACGTTCGTATTCACTTACCTTTCAACCGACTTCCAAAAAAGGAGGGCTAACAATTCGACTGCGTTTTTTTTAAATGTTAGTTACCTCATATCTTTGGACTGGGTGTAACCGATTTTGTTTTTTTTTATTGAAAGCTCTGACTTCCCAAGTGGTCCCTTTTCGGTAATTTGAAGTCGGTTGCTGTGTCAATTTTTGGCGTGTATTTTATCATACATACATTATCACGCCTGTTTTCGAGAAGGATTTAGACAGGTATTTTGGACGCCCACCTTTCGCCAATAAAGATTTGATTTTATTTTTACCTAGTTAAAATACGCATCAGGACTTTAATTGACTGTGCCACAGCATTTCATCGCAAGGCAACATGTTTCAATTTTTTTTCAGAATTATGCTATAGCTGCTACTTTTTAATAAATTAATTTGGCCATTTTGGACATAACCTATTATATGTGTGCCCGGTGACGGCAATAGGCTTGCCCCTTATTACGTGGGACCAAAAATATTGGCAAATTGTGGGTGTGTAATGCACCTCTGCCTACCCCTTCGGGGTATAGGCGTGATATGTGTCTGTCTTAGGTACAGTAAACTTTTATGTTTGCTAGAGCAAAAATAAAAGTTCGGTGATCATTCATCCATCAGTCACAAACACACTGTTAGAAATAGTTAATAATGAACATCAAATAAGCTTTTAAGCATAACATATATATAGTCTATGGTAGTGGTACAAGACAAGTCTATATTAACTAATGCAATTATCTATGTTTACGTGCACATTTTATATCGAATTAAAGTTGTTGGTCGTTGTTCCTCTGAAATACCACATTTTATTACACACACATGAGTTTGACTAGGCATCCTAAGATGTTATTCTTTACATAAGATCTTTATATATAGTAGTTCAGTTAATTAAGAACGAAATCAGTATATTATGTAAGTTATAAAATAATGTATGTATTACCAAATCCCCGTTTTATATTTGATAGTTTTATTTTGTCATCGAATTGGCAACATCGACGCCCACTCGCGTTCTTAAATCTATGCCAGTAATATTATAGACACCGTTTTTAAATAGCGAGAGCCCAAGTTCGGTTTAAGAAGATTTATGTACAACTTTTTTTTTTTTTTATAATTGGTTCGCCAAATTGACGCCGCCCGCCTGGTGGTAAGTCGTGACGACGTCTAGCGATTGTGGGCCACTCTCACAGCACACAATACTATAGAGAGTGGCCCGCAACTTGACGACCTACTGATGTGCCTCTTCACGCTCCGCTTAAAGAACCCAGGGTTATATGTGGGAGGAAACACGTGCACAGGCAGGGCGTTCCAGGCCACTATCGTTCGGCAGAGAAACGGACGTTTAAAACGTTCGGTTCTCGCGAACATGCTATCCACTGTGTGGGAGTGGCATCTCTGCCCGGCACGCGTTGTTCGGGATCGGATCGGAAAGGGTTCATATTAGCAATTAAGTGCATATTAGCATTATTAGTGTTACTTGTAATAATACCTATATATATTCTATGCTACTAGTACGATGTCTTACGCAGTGCTTCGCGCCGCTCCACGCCATAGGTTTCCCCCTTTCCCAACCGACCACCTGAATTGTCCACCTGGTTGGTCAGTTAGGAATAAATGTTCCTAACCACCCACCTTGTGCATCTGGTTGGTCAGTTAGTAACAAAATGTACTGCATAAAAGGCACAAACCTCAAATGTACCTGGAATACATAACAACATAAGAGCCTTCAAGATTAGAGAGACTGACCATATTATAAAGTCATAAAAAATTTTACAGCCACAGGTGGACGGTTAGTACATTTTGTTACTAACTGACCAACCAGATGCACAAGGTGGGTGGTTAGGAACATTTATTCCTAACTGACCAACCAGGTGGACAACTCAGGTGGTCGGTTGGGAAAGGGGGATAGGTTTTGGCCTATAACTTTTGACCTCTTAGGGCTAGGTCAAATTTTCGATTTTTTGGCTTGCCTCCAGATCGAGGGCTATCCATAGAGGAATCAACCATCATTGGAGCATAAGCAGTTCTCGAGAGCTAAGGGGGGGAACAAAAATTACATTCCCCATTTCTATATATAGCTAAATATGATTAGCAATGAACGAATTTTTTTTCCCGTTCACTGGCTATTAATAGGTCCCTAAATATTGTGTATGTGTGATGATATTTCTCGAGAGTTTAAAAACCAATTCGATGGAAAAATCAATAAACATAGACACATAGTGAAGGTGTTTATGTAGGTTAAACATAGGTTATATTATATAACGCAGATGTAACCAAACTCGTGCCAAACGGTCGGGTCGTTAGAATAAAAAGCGAAACGGGTTCAATCTAATCCTTTTAGCTAAAATGACTTACTAATCTAATCTTTTATAATAATCATCTTTCAAAAATAGTACATAATTAAAACACTGTTTCTCCATGAATTTAGATAAATTAATTGTCTTTCAACCAAATTAATTACATTTCAAACAAATTTCCTGTTAATGAATCCAGATTGAACAATGACAAAAGTAGATAAGTCTAACTCAAATGGAGTTAGCCTTATAGATATTTAAATATCCAAGGGCGGGACAGTTTATCGTTGAAGGCAAATGAAGGTCTGATGTTAGGCCACAATACGGAACCCTTTGTGTACTGTAGATACCTGTGTGAGTACTCTATGTAGGTATTCATTAGGTACAGCCTGTTTACACCTTTAAAGAAAATCAATAACGTACAGGCCTTTTCAATCATATTTCAGTAAATATGTAGTAACCTGAGGAGTTCTCCTTTATAAAAAATGGTTTTGTTGAGAGCAGTATATTTTTTAGAAATATAAAGGTCTGTATTTTCTAGAAACATTGGTTTATTTCATCTTATTAAAATCACATAGTGTAAACTGGTAAAAAAATGTACCTACACAAATGTATGAAACTTATCTCTTTGATCCGACAAATTAAAAAAACTTCAAACTATTTCTCATTTAAAACACGGACACGTAGGTATCTATTTGACATCTGAAATACACATGTGAAAGGCCTGTATTTCAGATGTACCTCAATTGGGGAATAGATTCTGCATACCAAAGATCCGCCTGGCGCCAGTGGAAATTATTTTAGCGCTTACCAGAGGCGCTCGGCAATGGACGTAGGTGCGGCCGCTGGCTAGGGCCGCAGATAAAAAAAAGCATACCACAGATAGTAATAAGTAATAATAGGTGATAACTCCAACTCCATGCAGCAAACTCAGTCAATTCAGTTGATAGTAGAGTAGGTACAACGTCACAATAATTAGTTGTAACAACGGTCAAAGCATAACATCCAATTTGCGGGTTCAGGGTTCAGGCACGTTCTGCCAACACTTTCGTGTTTATGGTTGAACTGATGAGAGAACAGCCCACGCAACAACAATCCAGCCTCCAATAAATATTACGATGTGCGCCGAGAAAAATAAAACTAAAGTGCTACTTTTTTGTGAGATAATCGATAACAATGTTCACTTCGATAAATTTCGATAAATTCGATAAAAAAAAGTGAGGGAAACTATTCTACGAGTATGACAGAGTTTTCGTTTCTTCGACACTGCAGACCTGTTATTTTTAACTTTCTTTGGCAATTTGAGTCGTTTGGGGTTGAGACAGGGGTCAAGTAATCCGAGCGCTCGCCGCCTTCATAGATACAATCATTGCTACTTCTCAGGACCAGAAGGCTGGCTATTTTGTAGCCCAAAGAATATGTATCGCCAACGTGGCCACAGCCAGCATTCTGGTAACCTTCCCAGAAGGCAAAAGGAGATTTTTTTAAACGAAATTTTGTGTAATGTAAATATTTTTGTACGCTTTAGATTAGATATAAAAGTCTTTAACGAAAATATAAATCAGAAGAGATTGGATTGGACGTGAGAAGTTTCCGAGTTTATTAATGTACTCCAGAACAATGCCCGTTAAGATTCAAACGAAACGTGGTCTTTTGACATTACGTAAGTCCACGAATACTATGAAACTCTGATTTCCGTCATAAATGGATGGCTGAAGCATCAGTACAGTTACTTCAGGTCCCGGTTACAAACAAGGTTCGTTTTGTTGCTCCTTTAAAAAGAGAATAGGTACGAGTATATACTAGCAAACATCTGAGATACTCCCACAGTTTAGGTAAAAGTTTTGTTGCGTGTACCTATTAGATGAATGGATGTGCAGGTTGGGGATCGTATTCATAATACACTCATGTTGGGGAACTGCAAGACCAAATGTCTTCCCTTACTTCGTTTCCCATAGTCTTGTATGAACTTTCATTATAAAGCATACAAAATACAGGTGGTAGGCACACAGTAATACATACTGTTTCAAAATTTAAAAGAAAATCATTCTAATTCAATACAATAGGTAGATTTTCAATATTCGGAGAAACGGAAAACTAAAAACATCTCAAAGGGTTGAATCTCGATTTAACATTATAAGTATTATATGGTAACATTTTTAAAGCAATGGTAAGTAAAATATTTAAAAAAAAAATGTTTTAAACTTATTTTAAATTTTTTAATAGCACTATTTTTCGCAGGATTAAAAAGACAACAAAACGTCGACAATTGTTTCGCCTCTAAACGAAGCATTATCAAGACTGTCTCAGAGAGAACAGCAGCTTTGGCTGTTCTCTCTGAGACAGTCTAAAAAAAAATTAAAATAAGTTTAAAACATTTTTTTTTTAATATTTTACTTACCATTGCTTTGTCATGGATTTTCGCCAAGTAACGCCTGGTTCCATCCAATATTTAGGTAACATTTTTGTTTTATAGCATGCTTTATTCTCTGTAGAGTAAATAAAATTTGAATAGATAAGTATATAGATTTCATAACATCGTCATACTAGAGTTGCTATGGTTACGTGCGCATGAGTGAATTGGATAGGTTTCCGTCTTACGGTAAGAGGAAGCGGATCCGAAAGAGGAATCTTTCCACTTTCATTTTTGAGGAAGCGGTAATGTTTAAGGATCTTCGAAATATGGGGAATTTCCGCATTATGAGGAAGCGGTAGAGGAATTCTCATCAACCCTACATCATACCATAGTATAAAACGAAGTCGCCCGTTCCGTATATGCTTAGATCTTTAAAACTACGCAATGGATTTTGATGCGGTTTTCACCAATGGGTCCTTAGAGATCCTCGAGGAAGGTTTATATATATAATTTGTCAAGCGGGCGAAACCGCGGGCGTCCACTAGTAACATAGTATAAAACAAAGTCGGCCGTTCAGTAGGTATGTATGCTTAGATCTTTAAAACTACGCAATAGATTTTGATGCAGTTTTCACCAATGGATAGAGTGGTTCTCGAGGAAGGTTCTTGTGTGTATAATTTGTCAAGCGGGCGAAGCCGCGGGAGTCCGCTAGTTAATAAAATTAGATACCAAACCACTACCGTGTACAGTGTCTACGAGTATTTGTGAGACCCTTTGAAGTATCAAAATATTTGAACAGTAATATTAGGGTGTGCAATGCACATTTATGTTCATGGGCGCTAAGAGAACTAAGGGTGAGAGGTCATTGCTCTCGAGCTTAGGACCCCTTCGTCTCATGAAATCTTACCTGGCCTATCAAAACCCCCAGTTTTGTGATTATCGTATAATTTATTGAAATGTTGAGCTGCGTAGAGGTTCAAGAGACTAGAATAGAACATTTTGGTTTCGTTCGTAAAATTTTTGTATAGTTAGCAGCTTATAATAATATTCTATCTAACTGAAATAGTAATCTCTTTTTCATGACTTCTACTCAAACGTGGCGTTTTGTTTCCACATAAGTGCGCCTAGGTTAGCTCTTTTTAGGGTTCTGTAGTAAAAGTCTCGGAACCCTTAAAGTTTCGTCATGTCCGTTCGTCAATCCTTGGCTTTCCTCCCAAACGATTAGTGCTAGAAACATGAAAATTTGTATGGATATGTATATTTACTATGCCGACAAAGTGCTAATATAAAATTTTGAAAAATATTTTTTTTTTATCATTTGCGAATATTTAGCTTTAAAGAGCATATTTTTGCGAAAACAAGGCGGCGGCCCCCTCTCTAAAAACTAAACGGCTGGCGTGAAGAACCTGAAAAAAATCATGATGGTAGTTCATGAAACATTGTAAACGAATTTAAATTAAATTTACTACACAAACAGAGAAGAACTTAGGAAATAATCATTTTTTATCCGGTTAATAGTATCCTGTCGCGAGCGGGAATTACAAAACTATTAATCAACGTCCCCCAAAGTACAATGTCCTTTTTTCCTTACCATGTCTGCAGTCTAGACGAGTCCCTGTGACGTCAATAGGGAGGTACAACTCGGTAGCCTTGTAGGGTTAAAGTTTATAGACGAACATATTTCATTAAATACTAAAATACCGTCTAGCCAGGTCTAGTCTAGCCACCAACAAAGAAGCACTTACTTTCCCTAACTCCTTAATTGTTCTATTTGTATCTTATCTTCATAACAACTAAGACAGGTCACACAAAGACTACATAACATACTAGACTAGAGAGACATGACAGTACGATGGGTCTACTAACAAGCAATCCGTGCCCTATTTTCATATACAAAATGCCGAGGCCCAAATGTCGATATATAAAGTTTACGATATTTACATAACCTTTACACAATATTGGTTGAAGTACAACACAAAAGCATTAAGCTTTACACAAACCTGATGTAAGTTATTCTATTTATAAAATACTCGTAAGTTTGTATTTCCCGGGGATAGTAGTCTACATATATATGTACTGGTAATATTTTGTAGTGGTAATAATTTGTATTGGAAATATTTATTGAATAACATGATAAAATATAGCATTACGTTAATGTACATACATACATCATAATCACACCTATCTACCCGAAGGGTTATGCAGAGACATAAACTCACTTTTGGCCAGTAACTTTAAAATGCCCCTAGTAATACATCCTACTAATATTATAAACGCGAAAGTTTGTGAGTATGTATGTAGGGATGGATGGATGTTTGTTACTCTTTCACGTAAAAACTACTGAATGGATTTTAATGAAACTTTACAATAATACAGCTTATACATCAGAATAACACATAGGCTACAATTTATAAAGATATTGTGTGAATTGTAGAAAATATGACGCGGCGCGACGGGAACGGAAAAAAATCCAAATTACCACGCGGACGAAGTCGCGGGCGACCACTAGTATTATATAAATGGATTTAATGTGCCGTAGCGTATTTTTTTTTATTCTCAAAAAAAGATATACTTATAAGACAGGCGGGACTGCTGCTATCTATATAAACAAACACCTAAAAGGTGTTATTTAATAACCTACATTAAATATATGTTTTTGAGTTTCAGTTAGAGCATAAAATATAGTAGTTTGAGTCTCCTGGAGCGACCTAATTGAATTAAGTGAACCCGATTGCATACATTCCGCTCACACTGGTTACCTAGAATGGGGTATCTGTCCGCTCAATACGATGGACCAACAGCTTCGATCAAACATGTCTTTGTACTTATACATATAGATCGAAGACCAACAGCATTAAAATCTTCAGTAGACGACTTATTCTTCGTACATGATAGGATGATTAGAACATGATTTAGAGCTGTTTTTACTTCATAGTAGAGTAAGTAATACACAGTTCATAGTGTCGAAGCCTTTCTAAAGTATGAAAGCCTCAAAGGATGCTTCCCATTTCGACGAAGAAAGCGTCTGTATACAAACTGGTAGATGAGAAGCGTCTTAAGATGTCTTCTCATCACAGATAGGCGTCACGTCAAACTTAATGTCCTATCTGAACATAGCCGAGAAACTTGTTGTAGAGCAGTTTAGACTACGTGGACTCATAATAATCACAAATTATTCTACTGTCGCAGGAAGCCAATGGATGCACGAAGATCAAGACCCAATGTTGTGGCGTTTGTTGGCGGAGACCTATGCTCAGTAGTGGGCGTCAATTGGCTGAAGTGATGATGATAATTCTACTAAGACCGTTTATAGAAGTTCTTTTTTTAAAAACGTGGTTCCATCTATGTTCCACGATGATTTCGCTAATGTCAAGGTAATGCTTGATATTTCCCGCATAGAAGAACTAATTACTGAACTAGTTTACGGTACTGGACAAAGAAACGTTGTTCGGTATTGTAATTGAGCGTCTGGTAATCCGATTTTAGTGGAGCGCCAGAGGTAAGGTGGACCACGGGCAAACAGCGCTTAAAAAGTCACCAACGCGCTCAACAAAAATCGAACTCCCAGTTTATAGTTAGTTATATAGCAGATTTGGCACACACAAGTAACTGATAACTTGGACACAGAAAATATATATTTTAATTTTCTTGCCTAGAACAGAGTCCTTAAGAAAGACATAATTTAAATTTGAGAATGCCAGCAAATAAAACTGAATATATGAATAAGAGCTTTCTATGTATAGCCCTATGTATGGTCTTTCTTAATATTTTAAGAATAGTTTAAGCAAACTCATTGCTTTAAAATACTAAAATATATGGATTTGGTAAGGATTCATCTAAAAATTCAGTGTTTAAATATCGTTGTAACACGATACACTGGTACCGTTAGTTCGGTAGAACTGCGGTAGGTGGATCCAACGCTAACCTTAATAGCGCGATGTAGAAATTATGAATATGATATGAAGCAAAAATTCGATGTTCTCGGTAGTGGTCATCGTAGCTCAGCTGGTCAGAGTACTCCCCCTGTTGACATCAGTTTTTGTGATCTATTTATAATTTCTTTCTTAATATTTTAAGAATAGTTTATTGCTTAAACTATTCTTAAAATATTAAGACTCATTGCTTTAAAATACAAAAATATTATTGTATTATCTTAGTGCCAATTTCATTAAAATATATTCCCGCGCGATTTCTAACACTCAAATATCTTAACTACATCTTTGACGTTTATAAATATATTACGTAGGATAAAGCAATTAATTAATGACAATATCTTATAACTTTATTTAGTCTTCTAGTGAGAACAGTGCGGTTTTTCGCGTTAATTTCAGAGAGGTCATAAACTTTAGAGAGAGGTTTACACTGAATAATCGGAACAAAGACTTTTCATGAATATAAAACGCGATATTGTAAATTCCATTAAAATTTTAGATCCTTTAGAATGCATGATTAATTGGGTACTAGAGTGTCACTTTAATTAATGTTTCTAGATTTTCTTTTATCTTAGTACCTATTAAATGTTATAATATATAGGGGCATAATGGTTTTACAAAGATCTTAAGAGTCCCAACTTCACCTGTAAGTGGTACACCTGCCGATCAACGAATGAAGCTCAGGCCCTTCAAAGAAATAGACGTGATATATAGCACTATATAGAGAACTATTGGTCGCCCGCGACTTCGTCCGCGTGGTTATTTGGATTTTTTCCCGTTCCCGTAGTATCGCGCACTCGGTTTGTCATCGTCGCTTCCTACTTACTTGACACTTATCGTCATATTTTAAACAATTCACACAATATCTTTATAAATTGTAGCCTATGTGTTATTCTGATGTATAAGCTATATATTGTAAAGTTTCATTAAAATCCATTCAGTAGTTTTTACGTGAAAGAGTAACAAACATCCATCCATCCATACATACATACTCACAAACTTTCGCGTTTATAATACATGGGGCACACTAAAAGTTTTGCACTTCTAGCTAATCGGAACTATTTGAATTTCGAATGTTATATTTTTTTAAACGTTGCAACCTTGTTAGTAATAAAAAAGAACAATTGGCGGGAAATCATTTGTCAATTGTTTTTTTATCACACATCAAAGTTCTACGTATGCAAAGAAAATGGAATTAAGTCGAAAAGATTTTAGAGCGATGATTTTTTGTGATTTTAAAAGTTCTCTCTCTCCGCAAGACTGTGCAGCTCGTCTTCAAAATGCTTTTGGGAGAGAAGCACCTTGTTTGAGCACCGTGAGGCGATGGTTTGCTGAATTTGAGAGAGGTCGAGTTTCTTTACATGATGAATTTCGCGAAGGGCGGCCTTCAACTGCCGTCAACGAAAATAATGTGGCTACTGTTAAGCCGTTAATTAAAGAAAACCCGCGGATTACCTATGAGACAATTCGAGGACTATTGAGGATTGGTATGATAAATCCAGAAAAATTTACACGAGGAATTGAAAGTTCGGAAACTTTGTTGTCGTCTGATCCCTCATGAACTGACAGCGGAGCAGAAGCGGGGGGCTCGCGTGGAATGGTGCTCACAGATGCTACTGAGGTACGACCACGGACATTCTAATGCTGTTTATGTCATTGTCACAGGAGACGAAACGTGGATTTATTGTTTTGTACCCGAAAAAAAACAGCAATCTTGTGAATGGGTGTTTGAAAATGAGAACAAGCCAACAAAAGTGAGGCAGGCGAGAAACATTGGTAAAAAAATGATCGCGTTTTTTTTCTCAGTTACGGGTCCCATCTGTACAATTCCACTTGAAGATCAAAAGAGTGTTAATGCCGAGTGGTATTCTACCATTTGTTTACCCAGGGTGTTAGAAAAAGTTCGCAAAAGACGACCCAAAAGCCGCGTTCTCCTACATCATGACAACGCTTCTTCACACACGGCCAACAAAACAAAGTAATTTTTAGCTTCCGAAAAAGTACAATTCGTCACCCATCCTGCGCATAGCCCCGACCCCTGTGATTTCTGTATTTTCCCCAAAATCAAAGATTTGATGAGAGGTTTCACTTTTACCAACTCCGAAGAGGCAGGGATAGCGTTCAATCAGCACGTAGAAAACATGCCTTCAGATCTCCTCCTGTTTTAAAAAATGGTTCGATCGCATGAAAAAATGTTTAAAATGTAAAGGAGAATATTTTGAAAAGCAATAAACATAATATTTTGGTTTTAACATGTTGTTTTTTTAAGTTACGCAAAACTTATAGTGTGACCTACGTATTAGTAGGTCGATATATAGCACTTTTATATATATGATGCCTATGTACTAATGGCCACACCATAGTTCTATAGACACCTAGTCACCTACCTTTTCTAGACTACCTTTAGAATGAACACAGGTTCGTGGAATGAAAGTGGATAAATATTGAATGACGGACGGAAAAGTTTCTTATTTGAAATTACCATCATTTCCAAGTAGATACTTTCCTTATATTAAAAATACATAAACTGTTCACCGATTCGCGGAAAAGTCCCTAGCGACATCGCTGATTGGATAGGTTCCCAGAATGCTAGCGGCATTACCACGTTGAAAAGCAATGATCTCTCAGCCAAAAATGTATCAGCGTTTTGGTCCTGAGAATCATCAGGCACCTTGCGATATCTCTAAAATTAATATCTAAGTACCTACATCATTGTAAGAGTATTATCAAAACATAAAAGACCAAGTCAAACCGACGTATTGTTCAACAAGGTATATTGTTATGCAACTAATTGGCTTTTAGCTATTAAACATTATGAAATTTGCGACGTGCCTTTACAAGACTGAGTTGAGTGCCCTATACGAAACATTATGTCAACAGTTTCACAAGAATTGATAGAACTATATTAATCACGACCAATTACATGTTTTACTGGATTTTTCACTATTTTCACTCATCTATACTAATATTATTAGTAAGATTAGTAAAGTAGTTAAAGTATGTAATCTTTGAAACCAATATGAACCGGTACATAATACTTTCACTAAATAATATGTTGCAACTCCTGTCCCTTAATGCTCAGTAGTAACTGATAATTTAAACGAGACAGTCAAAATTTTCTACGTCAAATAAAAGACGTAATTCAATACATATTTTGTTTCTGCTATCAACTATCAATAGAGTATTAGGTACAAATCTCAGAAATCACAACGTAGGTATGTAAGTACTATTCCTTATTCTGTGGTACTATTCCCTATTCAGTGACGTAGGTACGAGACTACTTATAAAGTGACTGTCACTTAGATATATCAAATTTTTAGTTCCGTCCAGCGAATCCAATGCAACAAAGACATCATCTCACAACAATATTTGTCGTCAGAATTGGCTTCGAGCCAGTCCTAAATAACACTGATCATATTCACAATACTTTGCTGTCGTAGTCTGTCATCCACGTTTGAATCATTCCGTTTACGTATTATTCATGAAAATGATATGATTTAAGCCAACCCATTTTAAGACATTTATTTCTATTGTCGTTGTTTTCATAATAATTTAGAATACACACAACAACATTAGTGCATCTTTTTCCCTGAAGAAGGTAAAAAGAAACGGACCTAGAGTATAGACGTAGTCAAACTTTAGTTTTACTATGGTATAGAGGAGTTTTACTTTCACTTTGTTGGTCCCACATGGACCCACGTTACGGGGTCTATTGCCGATAACCGCGCGTGAAATTTTACATTTGCTTGTACCTTGTTGGGCAGGTAATCTACTCAGGTGACGTTGGCGTTGGCTTTGATTTCGAGAATTATTGATGATGATCCCTATGCATCCTCCTATTTATTGACCGAGCGAGCGAAGCGTCTCAGTTTCAACTCGAGGACTGGCCGATTTGGCGTTGTTTGTCTGTATGTATGTATGTGTGTCAGTTTCGGTCTACAGGCCGCATTTTTCAGCCGATTTTCATGAAATTTGGCACAAGTGTTCTTGTTGCAAGGCGCAACTTTTGTCGAAGGGATTTTTCGATTGGGGGGAAAATGGGGAAGTACAAAAATTGTTGCTATTTCTTTCCATCTCTTTTTTTTCTATTTCTTCTTTCTTTGGTGCGCATGGAAAGTCAGCCACCAGACCACGTCCCAAAAGGATGTTAGGGACCCGAAAATAACGCGAGGTCTAACTGTTCGCAGAACTTCTAGTAATACTCCTTGCTGAAAAGTTTGTACTGAACATTATACTTGTAAAGATACATCGGCGAATTGTGTTTTCGAGGAATTGTGCTTCGGCGAATCGTGTCTTCGGTTAAATGTTCCCGATGAATTGTTTTCGAAGAATTTTCCGCTAATCCTATTTTCAGTGTAAAAGTGTTTTATTTGCGATATCTATGGAAGTGTAATGGGGTTTTGGGTCAATAATTTGTCCCTTGAAACATGTTTCTCGAAATAGTTGTTACTTATGTATGTATTTATTTCTTCGCTAACAATATTGCGAGTGTGATTTTTTTTTTGCAAGAGATAAAAAGGTTAAAGAATTATTTATTCCCTTAATCTCGACATACAGTCTGTTGAAAAAGTCAGTCAATAAAAATCAATCTTTTAATGTTGGCACGGTTAATTCCGAAGAATCTAGTTGTTTAATTCTGAATCGGTCTTTAATTAAGCTGTTCTCTGTAAAATGCTATACGTTTATAAGATTCTGCATTTATTTATATTATACGTAAATATATTTTTTTACACTAGTGCAATCTTTCAAAAACCCTGATGCTCTTCCTCTCTGTTTAGGGCACTTTAGGGAAAGTCCTTTAAGGGGACATCGTACGGGTCTGTCGGTAAGAGTCCGTCATGGCCATTTCGCCAATAGATAGGTAGTGCATTGTCCATGAGCATGTGTGAAAATAAAAAGCATCTTCTCAATTACTTGTCCTTGCCACTTTAAAATGGAACAGTAAAATTATTTTGTGTGTCAAATAATTACACCCAGGTATAATACCTTATACCTGGGTACCCCCTAATAGACGCATGTCTCAAAAAGCCGTTTCATAATCGACGTTTCTTGTGTATTATCGGGTATTGAGTTTTATTATTTATGTCTGTCATTGCTAACACTGTATTTCTCGGGTGTGTTCACCGGGAATAGGATTACACCCCACCGATTCCCATGTAAAGCCGACTACCCACATAACAGTAAAAAAAAACAGTTGAAAATTTTCAAGATTTTAACACCCACTAAACAATAACAAGTTGGTACTTTATTGACACGTTTTATAAATATCTCTCAAGGTGATTATGCTCGGCCAGCCGTTAAGTTATTATTATGTCGTTATGGTTGGTGGATAAAGTAGTTACGAGTACCTACCTATTGATGCATAAGCACTATCTGACATCAACTACCTAAACTTGCCGACTACTGTCTAGTACCTACAACAGTCGGATTCTACTACTTCTTCTGCTAAGCCAACTATAACCATGACTATCATTGCAGACTTGCAGACATGCTAAAGACAGACACCGTGGATTTCCATTTGCTATTCCGATGGTGGCATAGGTACCTACTTCTTTCGCTTACTCAACGTAATCAAAGTAATAAGTGTCTTCATTTATACGTGCTCGACGGTTACGAGTATATTATACTTTAAAACGGGAATTAAAACGAAATACGATTGCCTGACGTTTCGATCAGGTTACAACGGCCGTGAGTCAGAGGCAGTCAGCCTGTGACCACGGCCGTTGTAAATATAGATCATGAAACGCGAGTGTTAAAGTTAAAAGGTACCTAGATAGGACGGACTAGGACCCTACTTTGTCCTTTTCGTAGATTATCGGAATCAAACAAAAATACAGATTTACTGTAGTGTGAGTGTCCGACCGAATTTTCGGTTTCGGTTTCGGTCGAGTTTCGGCAAAACAACTAGTTTCGGTTTCGGCAGCAAACCTGCCGAAACTACGACCGAAACCGAAACTGCATTCGGGAGTTTCCGCGCTGTGCTCGGGTGTGTTCGGCGCGGTAAATGACATCCAAGCGAACGATGACATTTGGCCGCGTCCACGTGCGTAATCATGTCGTTTCACCACCTGTTTGTTTGCAGTGCATTTTTTTTGTTGTGAGTTTTCGTGTGATATGTTTTGAATTCGGTAAGTTTTATCATGTGATATAATATAAGAGTACCTCGAAAAGTAATTTAGTATAACAAAGGAGTACCTAGATTATAGTAGAATCAAGTTTACCATAAAAATCTAAACATTTTGCGGTTAATTTAACTCTTTCGCTAATGCTATATGTAAACAAACATTAGTTAGGTACATGGTATTTACTATAGTGCATTAGTGGTGATAATATTAAGAATTTAGAGTTTCGCGTTCAATTTAATAATTATTAATTAGGTACCAATATAATAATTGTTTTTTTTTACAAATTAACACTTATAATTAAACGAGTAGATACCTACCTAGTTATCTGTATAAAATTATTTCTATTTTTCAATTTAAAACCTTATCCATAATAGTTCACAAACATAAATAAATAATTTAAAATACATTGAGTACCTACTGATTAAACCTAATAGAGAACCTTTCTTTTTATACGTAGGTCACACTATAAGTTTTGCGTAACTTAAAAAACAAACATGTTAAAACCAAAATATTACTATTACTACTTATAAAGTGACTGTCACTTAGATATATCAAATTTTTAGTTCCGTCCAGCGAATCCAATGCAACAAAGACATCATCTCACAACAATATTTGTCGTCAGAATTGGCTTCGAGCCAGTACTAAATAACACTGATCATATTCACAATACTTTCTAAGCTGTCGTAGTCTGTCATCCACGTTTGAATCATTCCGTTTACGTATTATTCATGAAAATGATATGATTTAAGCCAACCCATTTTAAGACATTAATTTCTATTGTCGTTGTTTTCATAATAATTTAGAATACACACAACAACATTAGTGCATCTTTTTCCCTGAAGAAGGTAAAAAGAAACGGACCTAGAGTATAGACGTAGTCAAACTTTAGTTTTACTATGGTATAGAGGAGTTTTACTTTCACTTTGTTGGTCCCACATGGACCCACGTTACGGGGTCTATTGCCGATAACCACGCGTGAAATTTTACATTTGCTTGTACCTTGTTGGGCAGGTAATCTACTCAGGTGACGTTGGCGTTGGCTTTGATTTCGAGAATTATTGATGATGATCCCTATGCATCCTCCTATTTATTGACCGTGCGAGCGAAGCGTCTCAGTTTCAATTCGAGGACTGGCCGATTCGGCGTTGTTTGTCTGTATGTATGTATGTGTGTCAGTTTCGGTCTACAGGTCGCATTTTTCAGCCGATTTTCATGAAATTTGGCACAAGTGTTCTTGTTGCAAGGCGCAACTTTTGTCGAAGGGATTTTTCGATTGGGGGGGAAATGGGGAAGTACAAAATAAAATAAAAATAAAATAAAATAACGTTTATTATCTTTGAAATTTTCAGAAAATTATTTAGATTCGTCAGAAGTTGGTGTGACTCTACCGAGGGTTCCAAAATGCAACGAGACTGAGAAGAGCCCTCAAGAAACTCAGCTCGGCTTTTTTCAAAATATTTCATCTTAAATCTAATACAGAGTTATTTAGAAAGGAGCAATTCGTTACGTTGTTACAACCAGGCCGCCTTGTCATCTAAGAAATCATTAATACTATAATAAGCTTTATGGCACAATTTACTTTTTATTAGTTTTTTAAATTTATTGACAGATAAATTTGCTATTTCGGTTGGCAATGTATTGTACATTCGAATAAAGTTCCCCGCAAAAGAATTACTCACTTTATGAAGCCTAAATTTAGGAACAGCCAGTTTATCCTTATTTCTTAAGTTTAGATTATGATTATCACTATTTTTCACAAATTTACTTTTGTTCTTGTGGGTATACAATAAAATTTCATAAATATACTGTGAATACACTGTAAGGATGTTAATATGCTTAAACTTATCTCTTAATGACTCCCGAGACCCCATTCCATAGATAGTCCGGATAGCCCTCTTCTGCAACACAAAGATGCATTCAATATCGGCAGCGTTACCCCACAGTAGTATGCCATATGTCATGATACTGTGGAAGTAGCTGAAGTAGACAAGACGCGCCGTTTTAATGTCTGTAAGTTGTCGGATCTTTTTGACAGCATAGGCTGCTGAACTAAGCCTGGCCGAAATTTTCCCGATATGAGGCCCCCATTGCAATTTGGAGTCTAACGTTATGCCCAGAAAGACAGTGTCATCGACCAATTCTATTATATCATCCCTAACCTTAACACTGGTTTTAACAAGTCTTACATTAGGTAAGGTGAATCTTACACATTTAGTTTTATTTTCATTTAATAATAAATTATTAGCACAAAACCAGTGGACTATCCTAGAGAGGGTAATGTTTACATCGTCAAGTTCGCGCTGTCCACGTTTAACTTTAAATATTAAAGAAGTGTCATCAGCAAACAAAACTACCTCGTGGTCGTCTCTTATGAGGTGAGGGAGATCATTAATATATACTAGAAAAAGAAAAGGTCCCAAAATTGAACCCTGCGGTACCCCCATTGCTACAGGAGAACCAGGTGACTGTTTACCATTGATCACTACTTTCTGGACCCTATCACTTAAGTAAGAATTGACGAAATTCAAGGCCGTCCCCCGGATTCCGTATTGATCAAGTTTCTTAATTAAAGTCTGGTGCTGAACGCAATCGAAGGCCTTAGATAAGTCGCAGAATACACCATAAGCATCATATGACTCATCCCAGGCCCTGTATATACACTCTAATAATTTAATTCCGGCATCAGTGGTGGACCGACCACGAGTGAAACCGAATTGTTTTGTATGTAATAGTTTATTAACGTTAAAGTGATTTTGCATTTGATTAAGCATAATTTTTTCAAAAATTTTACTAAATGTAGGTAGTACAGAAATGGGACGGAAATTGGACGGATCTGAAGTACTACCCGATTTAAACAGGGGAATTAATTTACTAGATTTCATTAAATCAGGGAACACACCACTATCAACACAATTATTAAATATTAATACTAGTTCAGGAGCAACCATTTCAATAAAAGAATTTACTAAATACACAGAGATGCCCCAGAGGTCAGCTGTTTTCTTGATATTTAAAGATTTAAAAGTTTTTAAGATAGTGTTTATGTTAACTTTACTGAATTTAAATATAACGTTACAACAAGGAACGTTTGCTTTTAACCAAGATTCTGCAATGGGGGTTGAAGAGCCTAGGGTTTTTGTCAAATCTACAGGAATTCGGGAGAAAAAATTTTCAAATTCGTTAGCGACCTCGAAGTCTGATGTAGTTATTTTACCATTTATATTAAGTTTAAAATGATTATCATTTAATTTTTGTTGACCTCTTTCCGCGTTTATAATTTTCCAAGTAGATTTAACTTTGTCTGCACTATTGAGAATTTTATCACTTATATATTTTGATTTAGCTGCTAAACAATCTGCTTTAAACTTTTTTGAATAAGTTTTAACATAATCTAGAAATTCAACTGATCTATTAAGCTGTCTTTCTGAGTATAGTTCATAAAGTTTTTGTCTACTTTTGTGTATACCCTCAGTGGCCCATTCACTGAAAGTAGGACTATCACTAATCATGACCTCCTTAGACTTGAATATGGAGTTGAACTCGTTGTAAAAAGAATCAAAAAATAATTTATACATTACATTTGGATCTAAGCCAGTGTCTAAGAATGGAATTTTATTGCAAAGTCCAACCCTCATTCGTTCCAAGCGGTCACCAGTTATTGGTCTACATAATATTTTACGTTTTATAACTTTTTCTTTAGTGATTTTAAAAGATGCTATTTGCCCACAATGGTCTGAATCTAGCTTTTTTATAATACTTTTACTTTCTGGCAACATATCGCTGTATATATTATCCAGGCAAGTGGCTATTGTATTACAATATCTAGTAGGCTCCAAAAATAAGTTTGTAAGATTGTGTGATTTAAATAAATTTAAAATATTATAACTCATAGGCGTATTAACAAGTAAATCGACATTAAAATCACCACATACTATTAGGTACTTATTAGTTTTTCCAAGTTTACATAGAACTTTGTCAATAAGTTCCTCAAATTCGCAAAAGGGTGAGGTTCCAGGTTTATACACGCATACTACTATGAATTGCTCCATTTCCACGCACGACAGTTCGACTTTACACTCTAGAGAAAGAGACACAATATCTTTCCGTTCTTTAAATTTAAGTTGTTTATTTAATAAAATCAAAGATCCCCCCCGTACTGTGGTCACCCTGCAGAATGCACTACCAACCCGGTGATTACTGAAATTGAACATGAGCTCATACGACTTACGCATATGTTCTGTAATACAAAAAATATCAATAATACAAATACAAAAATTGTTGCTATTTCTTTCCGTCTCTTTTTTTTCTATTTCTTCTTTCTTTGGTGCGCATGGAAAGTCAGCCACCAGACCACGTCCCAAAAGGATGTTAGGGACCCGAAAATAACGCGAGGTCTAACTGTTCGCAGAACTACTAGTAATACTCCTTGCTGAAAAGTTTGTACTGAACATTATACTTGTAAAGATACATCGGCGAATTGTGTTTTCGAGGAATTGTGCTTCGGCGAATCGTGTCTTCGGTTAAATGTTCCCGATGAATTGTTTTCGAAGAATTTTCCGCTAATCCTATTTTCAGTGTAAAAGTGTTTTATTTGCGATATCTATGGAAGTGTAATGGGGTTTTGGGTCAATAATTTGTCCCTTGAAACATGTTTCTCGAAATAGTTGTTACTTATGTATGTATTTATTTCTTCGCTAACAATATTGCGAGTGTGTTTTTTTTTTGCAAGAGATAAAAAGGTTAAAGAATTATTCCCTTAATCTCGACAGACAGTCTGTTGAAAAAGTCAGTCAATAAAAATCAATCTTTTAATGTTGGCACGGTTAATTCCGAAGAATCTAGTTGTTTAATTCTGAATCGGTCTTTAATTAAGCTGTTCTCTGTAAAATGCTATACGTTTATAAGATTCTGCATTTATTTATATTATACGTAAATATATTTTTTTACACTAGTGTAATCTTTCAAAAAGCCTGATGCTCTTCCTCTCTGTTTAGGGCACTTTAGGGAAAGTCCTTTAAGGGGAAACAATCTGTGTCTCCAAACATAAAGTAGATATTTAAGGGGACATCGTACGGTTCTGTCGGTAAGAGTCCGTCATGGCCATTTCGCCAATAGATAGGTAGTGCATTGTCCATGAGCATGTGTGAAAATAAAAAGCTTCTTCTCAATTACTTGTCCTTGCCACTTTAAAATGGAACAGTAAAATTATTTTGTGTGTCAAATAATTACACCCAGCCGTTTCATAATCGACGTTTCTTGTGTATTATCGGGTATTGAGTTTTATTATTTATGTCTGTCATTGCTAACACTGTATTTCTCGGGTGTGTTCACCGGGAATAGGATTACACCCCACCGATTCCCATGTAAAGCCGACTACCCACATAACAGTAAAAAAAAACAGTTGAAAATTTTCAAGATTTTAACACCCACTAAACAATAACAAGTTGGTACTTTATTGACACGTTTTATAAATATCTCTCAAGGTGATTATGCTCGGCCAGCCGTTAAGTTATTATTATGTCGTTATGGTTGGTGGATAAAGTAGTTACGAGTACCTACCTATTGATGCATAAGCACTATCTGACATCAACTACCTAAACTTGCCGACTACTGTCTAGTACCTACAACAGTCGGATTCTACTACTTCTTCTGCTAAGCCAACTATAACCATGACTATCATTGCAGACTTGCAGACATGCTAAAGACAGACACCGTGGATTTCCATTTGCTATTCCGATGGTGGCATAGGTACCTACTTCTTTCGCTTACTCAACGTAATCAAAGTAATAAGTGTCTTCATTTATACGTGCTCGACGGTTACGAGTATATTATACTTTAAAACGGGAATTAAAACGAAATACGATTGCCTGACGTTTCGATCAGGTTACAACGGCCGTGAGTCAGAGGCAGTCAGCCTGTGACCACGGCCGTTGTAAATATAGATCATGAAACGCGAGTGTTAAAGTTAAAAGGTACCTAGATAGGACGGACTAGGACCCTACTTTGTCCTTTTCGTAGATTATCGGAATCAAACAAAAATACAGATTTACTGTAGTGTGAGTGTCCGACCGAATTTTCGGTTTCGGTTTCGGTCGAGTTTCGGCAAAAAAACTAGTTTCGGTTTCGGCAGCAAACCTGCCGAAACTACGACCGAAACCGAAACTGCATTCGGGAGTTTCCGCGCTGTGCTCGGGTGTGTTCGGCGCGGTAAATGACATCCAAGCGAACGATGACATTTGGCCGCGTCCACGTGCGTAATCATGTCGTTTCACCACCTGTTTGTTTGCAGTGCATTTTTTTTGTTGTGAGTTTTCGTGTGATATGTTTTGAATTCGGTAAGTTTTATCATGTGATATAATATAAGAGTACCTCGAAAAGTAATTTAGTATAACAAAGGAGTACCTAGATTATAGTAGAATCAAGTTTACCATAAAAATCTAAACATTTTGCGGTTAATTTAACTCTTTCGCTAATGCTATATGTAAACAAACATTAGTTAGGTACATGGTATTTACTATAGTGCATTAGTGGTGATAATATTAAGAATTTAGAGTTTCGCGTTCAATTTAATAATTATTAATTAGGTACCAATATAATAATTGTTTTTTTTTTACAAATTAACACTTATAATTAAACGAGTAGATACCTACCTAGTTATCTGTATAAAATTATTTCTATTTTTCAATTTAAAACCTTATCCATAATAGTTCACAAACATAAATAAATAATTTAAAATACATTGAGTACCTACTGATTAAACCTAATAGAGAACCTTTCTTTTTATACGTAGGTCACACTATAAGTTTTGCGTAACTTAAAAAACAAACATGTTAAAACCAAAATATTACTATTACTACTTATAAAGTGACTGTCACTTAGATATATCAAATTTTTAGTTCCGTCCAGCGAATCCAATGCAACAAAGACATCATCTCACAACAATATTTGTCGTCAGAATTGGCTTCGAGCCAGTCCTAAATAACACTGATCATATTCACAATACTTTCTAAGCTGTCGTAGTCTGTCATCCACGTTTGAATCATTCCGTTTACGTATTATTCATGAAAATGATATGATTTAAGCCAACCCATTTTAAGACATTCATTTCTATTGTCGTTGTTTTCATAATAATTTAGAATACACACAACAACATTAGTGCATCTTTTTCCCTGAAGAAGGTAAAAAGAAACGGACCTAGAGTATAGACGTAGTCAAACTTTAGTTTTACTATGGTATAGAGGAGTTTTACTTTCACTTTGTTGGTCCCACATGGACCCACGTTACGGGGTCTATTGCCGATAACCACGCGTGAAATTTTACATTTGCTTGTACCTTGTTGGGCAGGTAATCTACTCAGGTGACGTTGGCGTTGGCTTTGATTTCGAGAATTATTGATGATGATCCCTATGCATCCTCCTATTTATTGACCGTGCGAGCGAAGCGTCTCAGTTTCAACTCGAGGACTGGCCGATTTGGCGTTGTTTGTCTGTATGTATGTATGTGTGTCAGTTTCGGTCTACAGGTCGCATTTTTCAGCCGATTTTCATGAAATTTGGCACAAGTGTTCTTGTTGCAAGGCGCAACTTTTGTCGAAGGGATTTTTCGATTGGGGGGGAAATGGGGAAGTACAAAAATTGTTGCTATTTCTTTCCGTCTCTTTTTTTTCTATTTCTTCTTTCTTTGGTGCGCATGGAAAGTCAGCCACCAGACCACGTCCCAAAAGGATGTTAGGGACCCGAAAATAACGCGAGGTCTAACTGTTCGCAGAACTACTAGTAATACTCCTTGCTGAAAAGTTTGTACTGAACATTATACTTGTAAAGATACATCGGCGAATTGTGTTTTCGAGGAATTGTGCTTCGGCGAATCGTGTCTTCGGTTAAATGTTCCCGATGAATTGTTTTCGAAGAATTTTCCGCTAATCCTATTTTCAGTGTAAAAGTGTTTTATTTGCGATATCTATGGAAGTGTAATGGGGTTTTGGGTCAATAATTTGTCCCTTGAAACATGTTTCTCGAAATAGTTGTTACTTATGTATGTATTTATTTCTTCGCTAACAATATTGCGAGTGTGTTTTTTTTTTGCAAGAGATAAAAAGGTTAAAGAATTATTCCCTTAATCTCGACAGACAGTCTGTTGAAAAAGTCAGTCAATAAAAATCAATCTTTTAATGTTGGCACGGTTAATTCCGAAGAATCTAGTTGTTTAATTCTGAATCGGTCTTTAATTAAGCTGTTCTCTGTAAAATGCTATACGTTTATAAGATTCTGCATTTATTTATATTATACGTAAATATATTTTTTTACACTAGTGTAATCTTTCAAAAAGCCTGATGCTCTTCCTCTCTGTTTAGGGCACTTTAGGGAAAGTCCTTTAAGGGGAAACAATCTGTGTCTCCAAACATAAAGTAGATATTTAAGGGGACATCGTACGGTTCTGTCGGTAAGAGTCCGTCATGGCCATTTCGCCAATAGATAGGTAGTGCATTGTCCATGAGCATGTGTGAAAATAAAAAGCTTCTTCTCAATTACTTGTCCTTGCCACTTTAAAATGGAACAGTAAAATTATTTTGTGTGTCAAATAATTACACCCAGCCGTTTCATAATCGACGTTTCTTGTGTATTATCGGGTATTGAGTTTTATTATTTATGTCTGTCATTGCTAACACTGTATTTCTCGGGTGAGTTCACCGGGAATAGGATTACACCCCACCGATTCCCATGTAAAGCCGACTACCCACATAACAGTAAAAAAAAACAGTTGAAAATTTTCAAGATTTTAACACCCACTAAACAATAACAAGTTGGTACTTTATTGACACGTTTTATAAATATCTCTCAAGGTGATTATGCTCGGCCAGCCGTTAAGTTATTATTATGTCGTTATGGTTGGTGGATAAAGTAGTTACGAGTACCTACCTATTGATGCATAAGCACTATCTGACATCAACTACCTAAACTTGCCGACTACTGTCTAGTACCTACAACAGTCGGATTCTACTACTTCTTCTGCTAAGCCAACTATAACCATGACTATCATTGCAGACTTGCAGACATGCTAAAGACAGACACCGTGGATTTCCATTTGCTATTCCGATGGTGGCATAGGTACCTACTTCTTTCGCTTACTCAACGTAATCAAAGTAATAAGTGTCTTCATTTATACGTGCTCGACGGTTACGAGTATATTATACTTTAAAACGGGAATTAAAACGAAATACGATTGCCTGACGTTTCGATCAGGTTACAACGGCCGTGAGTCAGAGGCAGTCAGCCTGTGACCACGGCCGTTGTAAATATAGATCATGAAACGCGAGTGTTAAAGTTAAAAGGTACCTAGATAGGACGGACTAGGACCCTACTTTGTCCTTTTCGTAGATTATCGGAATCAAACAAAAATACAGATTTACTGTAGTGTGAGTGTCCGACCGAATTTTCGGTTTCGGTTTCGGTCGAGTTTCGGCAAAAAAACTAGTTTCGGTTTCGGCAGCAAACCTGCCGAAACTACGACCGAAACCGAAACTGCATTCGGGAGTTTCCGCGCTGTGCTCGGGTGTGTTCGGCGCGGTAAATGACATCCAAGCGAACGATGACATTTGGCCGCGTCCACGTGCGTAATCATGTCGTTTCACCACCTGTTTGTTTGCAGTGCATTTTTTTTGTTGTGAGTTTTCGTGTGATATGTTTTGAATTCGGTAAGTTTTATCATGTGATATAATATAAGAGTACCTCGAAAAGTAATTTAGTATAACAAAGGAGTACCTAGATTATAGTAGAATCAAGTTTACCATAAAAATCTAAACATTTTGCGGTTAATTTAACTCTTTCGCTAATGCTATATGTAAACAAACATTAGTTAGGTACATGGTATTTACTATAGTGCATTAGTGGTGATAATATTAAGAATTTAGAGTTTCGCGTTCAATTTAATAATTATTAATTAGGTACCAATATAATAATTGTTTTTTTTTTTACAAATTAACACTTATAATTAAACGAGTAGATACCTACCTAGTTATCTGTATAAAATTATTTCTATTTTTCAATTTAAAACCTTATCCATAATAGTTCACAAACATAAATAAATAATTTAAAATACATTGAGTACCTACTGATTAAACCTAATAGAGAACCTTTCTTTTTATACGTAGGTCACACTATAAGTTTTGCGTAACTTAAAAAACAAACATGTTAAAACCAAAATATTGTGTTTATTGCTTTTCAAAATACTCTCCTTTACATTTTAAAATTTTTTTCATGCGGTCGAACCATTTTTTAAAACAGGAGGACCACAGATCTGAAGGCATGTTTTCTACGTGCTGATTGAACGCTATCACTGCCTCTTCGGAGTTGGTAAAAGTGAAACCTCTCATCAAATCTTTGATTTTGGGGAAAATACAGAAATCACAGGGTGCTAGGTCGGGGCTATGCGCAGGATGGGTGACGAGTTGTACTTTTTCGGAAGCTAAAAATTACTTTGTTTTGTTGGCCGTGTGTGAAGAAGCGTTGTCATGATGTAGGAGAACGCGGCTTTTGGGTCGTCTTTCGCGAACTTTTTCTAACACCCTGGGTAAACAAATGGTAGAATACCACTCGGCATTAACACTCTTTTGATCTTCAAGTGGAATTGTACAGATGGGACCCGTAGCTGACAAAAAAACGCGATCATTTTTTTACCAACGTTTCTCGCCTGCCTCACTTTTGTTGGCTTGTTCTCATTTTCCAACACCCATTCACAATAAATCCACGTTTCGTCTCCTGTGACAATGACATAAACAGCACTAGAATGTCCGTGGTCGTACTTCAGTAGCATGTGTGAGCACCATTCCACGCGAGCCGGCTTCTGCTCCGCTGTCAGTTCATGAGGGATCCAACGACAACAAAGTTTCCGAACTTTCAATTCTTCGTGTAAAATTTTCTGGATTTGACTCATACCAATCCCCAATAGTCCTCGAATTGTCTCATAGGTAATTCGCGGGTTTTCTTCAATTAACCGCTTAAGAGTAGCCACATTATTTTCGATGACGTCAGTTGAAGGCCGCCCCTCACGAAATTCGTCATGTAAAGACCTCTCTCAAATTCAGCAAACCATCGCCTCATGGTGCTCAAACAAGGTGCTTCTCTCCCAAAAGCATTTTGAACACGAGCGGCACAGTCTTGCGGAGAGAGAGAACTTTTAAAATCATAAAAAATCATCGCTCTAAAATCTTTTCGACTTAATTTCATTTTCGTTGCATACGTGAACTTTGATGTATGATAAAAAACCATTGACAAATGATTTCCCGCCAATTGTTTTTTTTTATTACTAAGAAGGTAGCAACGTTTAAAAAAATTATTCGAAATTCAAATAGTTCCGATTAGCTAGAAGTGCAAAACTTTTAGTGTGCCCCATGTATAGATTTTATAGATTACAATACATTTTCTTTATTTTTCTCTGAAAACATGATCCTTATAAGAAAGTTTCGGTTTCGATTTCGGCCGAAACTGAGACCATTGCCGAAATTCGGTTTCGGTTTCGGTCGTAAAAACCAGTATCGGTCGGACACTAACTGTGTGAGTACTAGTCTACCTAAACGTAGCTAGGTATGTCGTGCTCCTATACCACACACACAGTGCCCGTCACAGTTTGGCCTTGGCCCGTAAAATGCCATCGGTGTATTTTATCTTGACATTTTCGTACAAAAATTCTGCGAAAATAGTGGTGTTGCTGATAAAACTAGTGGTTCTGTGAACAGTAAACATCGCGTTTTCACATTTTCCCCCCATTTCTTCCCCATTTTCCCCCAAACGAAAAATTCCGACTAAAGTTGCGCCTTGCAACAAAGAACACTTGTGCCAAGTTTCATGAAAATCGGCTGAAAAATGCGGCCTGTTAGACCGGAACTGACACACATACTAACAACTCCAAATCGGTTAGTCCTCGGGTTAAAACTGAGACGCTTCGCTCGCTCGGTCAATAACTGCGGTTAGGTATTTTTGACGCAAAATCGCCTTTTAAAACATAAGCTGGTCCTATGAATATCTACCTACTAAGGTAGTAGTAATAGCCATGAAGTTCCTAGAAACGTAAAAGACTGGCGAAATGTAGTCGCATAAATCATACCTGTCTACTTCTAGAAAAGATCGCTAATTATCGACAAAAGTGTTTGTACCTATGTACTTAATAGTTTAAACTTTCGGAAGTATTATTATATCAAAACGAATGCGACCCTGTTTAATGAGATTTTCAACTTATGACAATCGAATTCAAAGTAATACCTAACTATTCATCGAAATATCTGAAGGGTAGGTAAGTATTGATCGAAAGTGTACTTAGTGAATTTTGTGACAACTGAACCAATCTTTTTTAAATAATTTTACAATATGAATCACAAAAACTATATCTTGGGCTGGACTCGAACCAGCGACTGATCCCTTTCCAGGAGGAACGTTCTACCAACTGACCGCGACACAACTAGCCCAAGACATCTTTGTAATCATATTGTGTTAATATCGCGACTTACGGCATCGCCAGAGCGCCATCTACCAGTAGTTGAGGGAACTAAATACTATATTTTTGTGATTCATATTGTAAAATTATTTGAAAATAATTTAGCATACTTCATTGCTTATAAACTATACCAATCTTTTTGTTCTACTACTGGTTTAAAAAGACAAAATCAAAATATCTTTATTCATGTAGGTCACAAAGTAACACTTATGAACGTCAAAAAAAGAAAATGCTTCTACATTTACATTTACCGCCAGATTCGCAAGGCAATAGGTAGAGCCTGTGAGGAAAGAAACTGGCAAGAAAAACTCTCGGCCACTCTTTTTATTCGCCAGTAAATACAATGATTCTGTTACAACAATAAAAAGAGGGCAAGGGCAGTACGTGACCATGTGTGGACCAAGTGAACTTAAAAATTATGAATCTCTGTTATTCACAAAAAAGTTAAATACTAGTTAAAGGTGCCACATAATCTCAAAGTACCCATACCTTACAATATCATAATAATAATAATTTAACAATAATAAGTGAGTTTCAGCAATAAAACAACATTTCAAACAGAAGTAGCCCCTATGTAGCTCGAGTGATGAGCAAGCAACTCATTGCCATTTCTCTGTCTCGTTTAGATAATCTTTAATAGTATAATATGCCTTTTTTAGGAGGTGTGTCTTAACAGCCACTTTGAATTTATTCAAAGGAAGGTTCATAATGTTTATTAGAGGAATTTTGTTATAAAAACGCACACCAAATCCTGCAAAGGAGTCATGAACCTTCTGTAAACGATAATACGTCCCAACCTTATGCTTATTTCTAGTATTTATTGCATGTATGTCACTGTTCACACTGTATAAATGTATATTCTGTTTAACGAACATAATATTCGCATATATATATTGTGATGCAACTGTTAACTGCCTATTTCTTTAAATATTTCTCTAAGAGAAACTCGTGCATTCAGTTTATAAATCGCACGTATAGCTCGCTTTTGGAGTATAAAAATGATCTCTATATCAGCTGCCTTGCCCCACAGTAAAATTCCATACAACATGACGCTGTGAAAATAGCTAAAATAAACCAGCCTGACAGTTTCTACATCCGTGAGCTGTCTGACTTTACTAATAGCAAAAGCCGCAGAGCTAAGTTTCCCTGCAAGACAACAATATCACGATTGACAAATATCTGTGACGATATAATCACATTAATCACAAAAGTTTAAGTCTAGTCTGCGTTCATTGGTTGTAGTGTATTTGTACATTTTACATAATAATTACGCCTTGAACTTAGAAATCCTCTCCGGATTTGGAGGAGATGGATTTATTTTTATTAAATGGTAGCCGGGAATCATAACAACTAAAGGATCAAGATTAATGGTTCTTTAAGCGAAGCGTGAAGAGGCACATTACTAGGTGTCAAGTTGAGGGCCACTATAGTATTTCTGTGTACTATGAGACTATGAAGTCGCCCACAATAGCCAGACGTCGCCACAGCTTACCATCAGGCGGGCGACGTCAATTTGTCGACATAAATATTTAAAAAAAACTCGCCATAACTAAAGCATTTTTTTCAGGGTTATGAAGCTTAGGTGAATCAAAAAATAAGTTATTATATGTTTTGTAATGTATTTACAATGATGTTAACATGGTGTATATTATTACATCAATTAAGACTAATAACAGCAATAGTTAATTATACCAGAACTTATGGTATTATGTAGAAATAACATATACGTTTAGCAATCAATCATTCAAATACAAACTCATCCGAAAAGATTTCCAATATCACACACACCACTCTCGACGCTTTAGCACCTGGCAATAACCTGCGCTTAGATCACTTTCATTGAAGCTCAAACACGTATTCTTACACCTGATTTGTATGAAAGTCACATTAACTTGCCTGCAATATACTACCACTCGTTATGCTACTAGATACATAGGTACGTAAAATTGCGTGTATAGTTTCTAGTCAATTTGCATACAATAGCCGCAAGTCTAGGCACACCTATTGGGGACACCGAAAAATGATAAAGGGTTATATTGATGCCACGTGAGAGTCGGCGAAGCATATCGGTGTTACGGCAATGATGCAGCCCGACGGAGACGCTCGCGCCTCATTGAGCTTGTCCTCAATACATAAATAATCCCTTATCACATAATAAAGTGCGTGAAAATAGGACATAGGAGACACGATTTATAATGCTGATACACAATAACGAGGGGCCTATAAATAATTACAGAATTATTATATTATTAACTATCAATACTCTTCTTAGTAAGTACGTGCATCGCTATAATATTTATTATTATTTATTCTAATTGTTTATAGATTTCCATCAACTATTGTAAGTTTGAATCACAGAGCAAATCTATTCACATTATACTTTATCTGCGACAGTTTTAATGTTTATGCGATAGTTGGCGATATCCCAGTTGTGATGTAGGTCAGGAATGGTGTCCCCGTTGTGCTTTGCCCACCGTAGACCCGACAATTTTCGCTTGAACGAACCACAAAGAGAATAAACCGATGAACTTCACGACTAAAACGTTCGGCTCAACTAATTTGACACGACTGATGTAACATCGACAGTTCATAAACGATGGAGTTAGGTAAAGTTGGTCAGTTTTATTAAATTAACTAGTGGATGCCGGCGGCTTCGCCCGCTAGACAAATTTTATACTAAACCCTTCCTCGAGAAACACTTTATCCATTGGTGAAAACCGCATCACAATCCGTTGCGTAGTTTTAAAGATCGAAGCATACATAGGGAACGGAAGCGAATTTGTTTAATACTATGTTATGATAACAGATTATCTGTATAATTTGTGACGTTTCCTCCGAAATCTTCCTATTTCCTACTTAATAAATTTATTCATTTTCTTGGTATGAATACCACCGGAATAAATGAACCTGGAACACGTGACTAGTGAACCAATTTACTCTAGATTTATATGAGTCATTCACAAAATACAGACCGAAATAAAGTCTTTCGCAACTTAACCCAAGAAGGAATAGGTGCAACCTCAACACTTCCCCAACTTATTACAGCCCCTACTCGCTCTTGTCAAACTGATGAAACACTTCAAAGTCGAGAGGAGAGCTGAGTTCATTTGGAAAAAGTTTCAATGATTCTGTAACGAAAGTGCGTGAGTCGGTTTTTGTGATTTACGACTGAGCAGAATTTAAGTTTTCTGTTTAAACGAAAAGCTAGTAATTATGTGTTTGCCGTAGATTTAATAAGTATGTCCGATCAAAACACATTTTTACGATAGACTAGGAACCAGTGAACGACAAAAAATCCGTTCACTACTAGGGACACGTGTCGAGTACGGCAGACGTAGCAAAAAATTGGATTACGAAGGGGCATATGCAGCTGTAAAACCGACATTGTCAATATGCCAGGTGTCGTTTTTAGACACGGGAATATACATCCGATATCAGCTGTTCCTCTCTATCTATTCAAAGCTATATGTGATATTGCGTACGATCAAAATACGTGTGCCATTGTTAGGCCGATACGGGAAACGCTCCAGTCTAACTTCCGCAAACATTTGAAATTGATCTTCATATTTGTATACAAACAACTATTGAAACACCAGTCAGTATGCGAGTTGAAGTCGATCAAATAACGTGTATTTGAAGCGATAGTAGAAGCTTACTTCACCTGCCTATAAATTACAAAATTCATGTTGATCTTCGAATAACGCGTGATTTATTTTCTGTTTGGCACAGAGCCAGCCATTTTTGATGTCCAAAAATACAGAATCTTTTCTATAAAATGCTGTAATTGTGAAAAAATATTTGCGTTTTTTAGTGTAAAAATACACATAGCTCGGAAATTTATTTTTAAACGTATCATTCCAAAAAAGTCAGTCATACTTTGAGAAGCTGATGGTCGAATACTGAAACGTCACACAAACAGATACTCAGTGACGTTTTTGTATGAAGTTTACGTACTGCTCGAGCATCTAAACAGCACTTAAATATTTGAGCTTCTGTTTATTTCCCCAATTGTTTTTATCTGTTCTTTTAGTTTAAACAATGTCTCCTTACTTTACCTACATCTTATTTCTAACAACTTATGTATGATAAGATCCTACATATCTTTTATATTTATATGCATGCTATTTTATTCTATACTAGTGGTCGCCCGCGACTTCGTCCGCGTGATTATTGTTCCCGTCGCCGTATCTTTATAAATTGTAGCCTATGTGTTATTCTGATGTATAAGTTATATTATTGTAAAGTATCATCAAAATCCGTTCAGTAGTTTTTACGTGAAAGAGTAACAAACATCCATATTTACAAACTTTCGCATTTATAATATTAGTAGGACGTATTCTATACGGCTTAAGGCATTAGCATAAATATGTACTGTGAGGATGATTTCATCATCTCGCTATATGAGCACAGATAAACGTTGATCTCATTAAGTAAACTGTTTGTTTGAACGATGAAAAGCATACGCCGACCGCGAACGAAATGCACTCTATAAATGGTGTGATTATATTGTTTTAAGGGATAATTCCGATTTTATTATGTGCCAACGGAGTGTTGAATGCAAATTCTGTAGCATCTGATTTACGATTTACGTAATAAGTTTTTATTGGCTAACGTTTTTGGGCGAAAAGAGTCTAATTATTACCATTCCTGTGACTCAGCAGTCAGCGAATGTCAAGCGTGCGAAACGTAGACGTCTAATATGCCTCTTGACTACCCCTCTGGGATGAAACTAGCGTGGTTCTGTGTGAATGTAAGTGACATAAATGAAGGTTACCTTATTTTATATGAAGCGACCTCTAAAAGTCTTCACAAATAAACGAAATAGCATTAATGTAACGTGAGCAGTTTTTAGCTTGTCCTTCAGTTCTACATATTGTATGACTATGACACACAGTGTACGAAGTTCACTGATGTTATAAATATATTACGTAGTAAAATGGAGCGACCTTGAGTTAAACTGCCGTAATCTTTAGGATTATAGAGGAAAATCTACGCCAAATTTCTGCGCCGTTAAAATGTTATAATATTTTTTATACAACACCTGAACTTGAACGACTGCAGTTTCGCATGAACTTATTACCTACAGTTTTCATACGAAACATATTATAGGTACCTATAATATCTTTTGAGTTCTCTATTTTAATTAGGTAAACGATACTCGGATTTATTTTATAAGCAACTAGTGGTCCCGGCGAACTTCGTACCGCCTGAAATTTCGCTTATGAACCTTCCCTGAACCTCCACGAATATTTTAAGACCCAAATTAGCCAAATCGGTCCAGCCGTTCACGCGTGATGTCGTGACCAAGGGAAATAGGGATTCATTTTTATATATAGAGATAAAGAACTTATGCTAACTTATTCTCAAATAATTTTACAATATCACAAAAACTGTAGTCTTGGGTGGACTAGTAAGACGCCGTCTGTCGCGATATTAACACAATAAGATCACAAAATCAGATGTGTTGGGCTAGTGGTGTTTTGGTCAGTTGGTCTACCAACTGAGGAACGTTCTAACGTTCCTCTTGGAAAGTGATCAGTCGCTTGTTCGAGTCCAGACTAGAGATTTTGTGATTCATATTGTAAAATTATTTGATACTTGTCTTATTTATACACCATGACCGTGTTTTAATTAATTGGTTAATTCTAATTGTTAAGCATCTATAATATGTAGGTATGAAGGAAAATATTTTGTAGAATAACGGTCATATTACTGTTGACGTTCATAAGATAAATTGTAACTGATTATAAGGGAGTAGGAAAAATATTTTCCTCTACAATATTTCTTTCTCATATAAATCAAAATCACAGCTCGTAGTGTATATAATAAGTCAGTTTCCGCACTTTTTGTGAGTAGTTTATAAACTGGCTACATTTCATAGAACGTCAAAATTAAATTATTTATTAAATTTCTTCACTTCATTTTAACTATTAAATTTCTCATGCTCCAGTGTTTAAATCTTTTTCAATCACGTAAAAGTAAACAATACATATACATTTTTAAGTAGGTGTATACTACCTACTTAATTGTAGAAGTAAGGTATTTATGTGTAAATAATCCCAGTTTCTTAATAGAAAAAAAAGTAGACTAATTACTAGTAAGTACACCGGTTCAGTGCCTATTTGCTGATAATATAAATGTTTGTTTTTATACTTACATTGATATAGGTACCTAGTAAAACTGATCGCGTGCCGTATACTCGTACTATTAACTATTGCGTTGGTGTACTGCGCAGTACCTTCTAACTTACCGGACCGACCAATGCATCATTTGAAACAATATATAGGTACAATATATAGGTATACCTATATGTACTCATCATTACTAGGTATACAAACTACGTAAGTGAATAAATAATAGGTGTCTACATTTCTGCGCAATTCGTAAAAGGTTTGTTTTACGTCACGCTAAGGTTGCATCCACATAAGTTCATCGCTGTCTCGTGTCTATAATCGTCCTAATAAAGACAAGGTTACATCTCTTTTTCCTCATAATAAGATTATGAATTCACTTAAGAAACAATAAATAATTAGTGACTCAAAAAGATATCTAATTTTCCATTTCCTTAGTGGAAAATGGAAAATTATTAATTATTTCTATTTATTATCCCGTCATTGGTTAAGCTGACGTGTGCTATTTTGACCGGAGTTCATATCTGTTTATGAAATTCGACCGAGTTGTCAATAATTGATTTAGATTCGTTCATGACATTTACCTATATCTCTTGTAGTGTAGTGAAATTTACTTCTGTTTCTTTTTTGGTGGTCTACAAGCTTCTTCATTTCCTAGTAGGACCTTATCCAGATCAGACCCTTCAGTTGGTCCCTGTCCTTCATACGTCTTCCTCACCTTCCTATATCAAGTTATCGTTAACAATGGTTACGCCGTTACCTATTCATTCGTCTACGTCGCAGCTGGTTTGCTTTATTGACTATACCGCTCCTCCAACTATATGATCGAAATATTAGTTTCTCTAATTATCCCTAACGTTGACTGTTCTGTTGATATTCAATATGTACGAAAAGTATTTTTCAAAACATTAGTAAATTGATTGCAAAATCTCGCTATTATTAAGATAAATACTTAAATAAAATTACCGACCTCATTATATCGTATTTCAAAATTCAAGAACTCATTTTCTCACGGCGGATTCCACCATAATTGAATTAAATTTTAGTGACTAGCCATGTGACCGTGTGACCAATACGTGATGCAAAAAAAAACAACTAAAACCCACGTATACCCGCAATTGATCACCGCAGAACGTATTTGTTCTAGGAAGTGTATTATTCCATTTATAAAACTTATTTATCGATGTAGGCCAGTATTCAACACTTAAATCTAAACCTTAACATGGACTTCACCTCGCCCGCGCCCACTGCGCTGTGAGCTAGCGTCAAGGTGGACATCTCGCACTTGCACCGTCTCCTTGTGCTCAAAGTCCCAGGTATTACCAGACAGACTTTCGACAGCTCAGGCAGAGTGACATAAGATCCAGCACAGATTCTTAGAGAATCTGTGATGGATCTTATAAGGAGGCCTTAACATTAACGGATCACTGGTCAAATCATAGTTTTATAAACGTGTCTTGAGGTCGCAATATACACTTCATGTCACTTTTCCCACGCAGCGAGTTGACCTTGGCATTGCCAATCTGAATCAATAAGTATCACATTTCATTGTATATAGCTATACTCACTTAGGCTTCGATCGAGTTACCACAAATGGGATTGGACGATAGAGACGGAATTTAGGCATTTAGTTAGTAAAGCTACTTTCTACAAACGTTCATGCACCAATTTTACTGTAAGCTCTCTCTGTACAAGCCCAATACTTTCAGCTTTCATTATAAACGGTATATTTCATAGATACGCTCATGATATTTTTTTTAATCTGACCAATTTGTAGAATTTCCATAAAATCCGTCCAATTTTCCATAAAATGTCCGAAATATTTTAGACATAGACGAAAATCATAGACTACCTTTTAATGCTCTAAGCGACCACCTAATGGGCTGTGAATTTGCTATGGTCACTTGCGGCGTCTGTGGAATGCCGATCCTGTAATAAATACCTTCTTAAGGACCTCGGAACTATAAAGCTTTGCTACAACAGGACATGAATGATGTGTGTAAACTATGTGTATTATGTGGGATTAGTACTTATTGGCGAATAGTGGGCGTATAATATGTCTCAGCCTATTACTTCAGGAAAATAGGCGTAAGTATATGTACAACATTGACCTACTTGTTTTTCTAGTCGTAATGTGATCATGAGAAAACGTGTTTAGAAATACATCGTAATTATATCCTATACCTATTAATAGGATAAGAAAATATAATCTATTAATAGAATGTATAGATATGGTATAGTCTCATAATGAAGTCTACGCCTTGCCGCCTAGCGAGCGGAAGTGGAGTGCTACCGGTAGTGACGTCAGCGCTTCGTGAGCGACCTTCAGCGGATATTAATCATCCCGAACCCGATGCCCAATTTGATGTACTTCGACGAGCACATCGCTAATTGAAAACTAGTTTCACTAGCTCCTTAATTGGCTATTAGTTCATAAGTGGAAATTTAATGAAAAATTATATTAGTAGTTAAGTACTTAGTGGAAATTGAACATTGAAAAACAATGTCAAAAGGAGTGTTATTTTGCGCCTCGTTTTGTACTCCAACCTACAGAAATGTACAGGAATTTGGAAACTTCATTTTAAAAAGGTATCAATATTACTGATCTAAAGATATCGCATATCTTCATATAGGTAGGTACGTGTGATTGTCACCCACCGGTTTTGTGTGTATACTCCAAATGCTCCAATAGATTCATTTAAAATTAATTGCACTCATTGATAGCGCTGCGGGGGCGGCACAAAGTTCGCCGGGTCAGCTAGTATAATATTAAGAAGCTTCTAAAGTAAATAATAAAAAGAAATAACATGCCTATGTTAATACTGATACCCCAAAAGGCTTCTGCGCAAATTAAAAGCGTGATAAACACGCGACACCCGCATCAAATTGAGATGATTATACAAGTTGTGGAAACTACGCATAAACTAGTTGTATACATGCGAACATAGCTCTGTTCTGAGGCAATGAGTCAGCGCGCACATGACTTCAAGGTGAAGATCGAATGATATCGACTATAAACAACAACAGCTATTCCTTTTCCTCTCAAATAATAATCACTCATTGATTCGGTGGCGTGGTCGGTAAGGCTTTCGACTCCGAAGTCACGGGTTCGATTCCCGGGTCAAATCTAAAATTTGTATGATTCACAAATGTTTGGTTTCGGAGTTGGGGTGTTTTCTATGTATATTATGTTTGTATTTAGAAATATACAGTATGTTTATCAGTTGTCTAGATCCCATAGCACAAGCTTACAGTTATAGTTTGGGCTAGATGACGTTGTATGAGAATGTCCAAAAATATTTATATATTTATAATATGATAGCAAGTTTGGAGGTCTTGAGCTAGGGGATTCTTGACCTCTCCTAGCCCAAGAGAATGTTCCTCCTGGCAAAAGAACAGTCACTGGTTCGAAACTATCGTTTCTGCGATTCATATTGTAAAATTATTTGAGGAAAACATCCATTCCTTTTTCACAATATCGCGTCTAAATGAAGCGCGCTTCATTTAGACGCTTCATTCATTTAGATATTGTGGCAGTGAAGTGACGAAATGTGGGTGACATTTCGCCACTGCTGATCCCACGTACTAAGAGGCGAACCTATTGCCGTTGTACTTTAAGTTTTCTTGTCAGAGTCTTGTCTGTCAGTAGGTGCACCGCGTGCAGTTGAGGATGACTTTGGCCCTGGAAATGTTTTATGAACCCCTTAACACCTTTCGTAACTCAGCATAATCTTTTGAACGCCAGTTTGAATCTTAATCCTTATGTAATAAGATTATACGACTCCGTTTTACTATGCCATGGAGAACATTCATGACAGACGATAAGACCTCAAGTCAATCAAAAGTAGGAACAATCAAATCGGAACTTTTTAAAGTAGATTTCGAATTTTCGCGGTGACGCTCAGACGATTTGTCACTTTTTCGTCACCCATTCATAGAATTACCACAGTCTAGATTGCATAATAACGTCAGCGCCAAAACAAAGTGGAAGTGACCTTGGAATCAAAAGCCATTTGGTAACTCAATTTATATCTACCACATACAAATCCATATAATAATAGGTAAACGAACGTGTTAGGAATGAGAACTTGGCACGACGACATATCAATGACGTCAGCCTTTCTTAAAACACATCTATCTGTTAGCGGATACACAAATCAACAACATAGTAGGGCTCTTCTAGAATCCCAAACCATTCTATCTGCCACTATATCTTCATAATGTAATCACTATTTCCCCGAAGGGGCACTATTAGACAGAGGTATATAATCTTAATAGCAGGCGAGCCTAATGCTAGTAACCGGGAACTTTAATGTTTGCCCGAGCCACATCTATTGATCAGCAGGTGTACCACTTCCCGTTTAGTTTGGTGGTCTCTTGGATCTAAGTGAGACCCATTAAGACAAGATATATATAAAATATAGAGACTAACAGTGAATAAATAATGTGACCACTGCTACAGATAATTGTATTACGACTCTATGAATAATCTTAAGACTATATCCACCTAGTTTTTGAAATAATATTTTCTATTTTTAACACCATTAGTTGCAGATAAAGACAAGGTTTAGTCGTGCATATCAATCGTATAATATTGTTGAGTAACTGCGGTTTATAATCCGTGAAAGATCTGTGACAAAAAGATTATGAAAGGAAGTTCATGACCCGAGTAAAAACTGTGGTTCCGTAATACGCGAATTGAATAAAATTGGTTAACAACAATAGTATTATACAATAGACTGATGCATAATTTAGTCACAACTTTCATTGATCTAAGTTCAATTTCAGACTTCTACAATCAAAATTGGGAATCTGTATAAAGCGCCGTCCTCCAAAAATAAAAAGATAAACTTTCAGTAATTATGTCAAATAATATTTTAGTCCGGTCAATTTAGACATTCGAAGGTGCATAAAGTCCCAGCAAGCTGAAAATCAGTAAAATTGTTCAGAACATAATTATAAATAAAATTTAAAAGTTCCCCATCATTCCCGTGTGTGGAAAAAATTTTATTCGAGGTCAAAGGTCCACAAAATTACTTTTTCGTAATTTTCAGAAAAACGGTAAGTTTTATCATAAATTACTCTAGACAAAAATTGTAGATCTTTAAATTATCTATAAAAATGTATCAATACTTTTTTCCTACGAGCCACCGTTTCTGAGATATCTATATATACAAATGGAAAATGTAATTTTTGTCCCCCCCTTAGCTCTCGAGAACTGCGTATGCTACAATGATGGTTGACCCCTCTATGGCTAGCCCTCGATCTGGAGGCAAGCTAAAAAGTAGAAAATTTGACCTAGCCCTAAGGGGTCCAAAGTTATAGGCCAAAACCTATCAATTATTATATTTATTCTAATTATGTAACTTGAGAACGGCTTATGCTACAATGAAGGTTGACCCCTCTATGGATAGCCCTCGATCTGGAGGCAAGCCAAAAATTAGAAAATTTGACCTAGCCCTAAGGGGTCCAAAGTTATTTGGTACAAATAGATTTCATAAAAAAAACTGTACATGGTAGTACAATGTACTACAATGGAATTATCTTCGATCAAATCTGTGCACTCAATCAACCAGTTTTTATAATCCTCCTTTGTATAATTTGCCGAGTGCCCAAAAAAAGATAATTTCCCAACAATAAAATTGAGTGGTGTTTTTTAACCATCCACTCGTCTTATCAAAACAATTTGTCTCTAATTTATATCAAACAGATTAAATGTAGGCCTCAGCCTATTGTACAACAGATTAAAAAACGATTTCAATATCGTAACAACGATAAACAAATTATAGTAGCCTGACTGTTTAGTAACCTAATGAATGATACGATACATCCGAGGAAAACATTTGATGATGACAATCCTATTTAAAACAAAACAAGTTAAAAATATGGCAAAAACTTGACATATATTTTAGTGTTCGAAATATTTTTCATAAAATCTAAATAAAAAAAAAAAAAAGTTCAACATCACTTTAGAGGTCTTTGACCATGCTGAGTTGGTTGCAGCTGGTCTTGAGTCTCTATTACCGTTCTCGATTTGACCTCGTTTTGACCTTGACCTTGAGATTAGAGGTCAAAGGTCAAGTTCATTTTAGAGGTCTATGACCATGCTGAGTCGATTGGCGTTTACACTGAGTCTAGTTCTTACCGTTCTCGAGTTGAAAGTAGTTCACGGACGGACGGACATTACTGTTATATAAGAGATTTTCGTTTCGAAAACTCTAAAACGGAAAAAACTGGTAAGTTCATAAAGAGTTTGAGCAGGATGCAAAATAAAAAAAAATCGATGATAGTTTGAAACCTTAAGAACCTCTTTAAACGTCGCCATCACGAGCCCAGAAACCGTGTTGCTTCTGAGGAATGTTACAAATACCAATACGATTATGACAGTACGTAATGCGGCGGTCGGCGGGTCGGCGTCTCGCACCGGCTCCACCTTGCTCTTCAAGACTGGTTGGCGAGCCCACGACGGCCTCTGCGATGCTAAAGAAAATACTCTTACGCCGCAATATACGTATTTGTACAATTACGTATACTATAATGTATAAGTACAGTATAGTATACCCTGTATAAATCATTCTTATATTATTTGATTACAATCGAAATTGAAATGTCTATAGCGCAAATGTTTGTCAATGCCATCTAGATCATAATTTTGAAAACTCAGTTTAAGGTTAGATAAATATTCTATTCTTAGGTTGGCGAAAATTGGTATGATGTAAAAATATCATGCAATATGTTCGTCCCGACGTGGGTGGCTATTTTAAAACTACGCAACGAACTTGGATGTGGTTTTCACCAGTTGATAGAGTGGTTCTCGAGGAAGGTTTTAGTATTTATATAATTTGTCAAGCGGGCGATGTCGCTGGCGTCCGTTAGTGTTAAATAGATTTCTCTAAGATTTATCTTTCGTCATCAATTTATCATTCATTTAGCAAGAGTACACAGAAGAGGAAAACAACCAAATGATACCAGGAAATAAGAAACAATCGGCTATCTATTGCATGTATATAATCGCAGTACTGAAGGTTCTTTAAGTGGGAAGGAAATTATCGTAAACTACCGTGTTTACGTTTAATTGACTTCCAAAAAGGCTGTAAGATTTATACCAAAGAGGTAGCAAGTATCTTTCCAAAACATTTGATGTGTTTCGGAGAGAATTTAAGGAGCGTTGAAACAGTTTGCATATATCAAAGTCTTTAAACTTTAAAAACCATTGCAACTAAAAGTAGTTACAATATGTTAGTACTGAGTTTAAACAGAAAAACTAGTTAAAGTTAACAACAATATAAATAGCAAAAACGAAATATCTTGTGCTCTATTTGAATCAGTGCGAGCGTACGCTCCCTTTCACATCCAGAGTAAGATTTTATCTGTATCATCTTAACTTCTTAATTTACTGCTGCTGATGTGGCTTAGATCAAATTATTTGACTTGATCCGATTAAATTACGTCAAATGTTCAAGAGACATCAACTTCCAACTCGATCAAATCGATGACGCCAACTCATCGATTCGATTAATAATACCACGAACGTCGCAATAATATTTTGACGACCAATTTTGTGCGCAAATTCCATTCGAAATATCAAGGGTCAAGAGGCTGGATTAATTTGAATAAGTTGTAACGTAATCTGTGGTATTTTTTTTTAATTTAGATTTTATAGTTAGTGAACGGGCTCGTGGCTAAGTGGTTATTGTATAAACCGGCTAGGTTAACACATTGCAAAGGTTAAACAACACCTAGTCAGGCGGTCTTCGGATGGGTAACCTATTCTTAAGATATCGAGACCGCTCCGTCATCCGTCCCTCGGCGAGCACGTTAAGCCGTCGGTCTCGGTTGCCATAAAAACATCCAGGCAGTATCGCTCAGATGGCAGCTTCACGGAAAATATCGAAGTTCAACCGCAACGTAGTTAGACTGGAGAGCAGACCCCTGGAAAGGCTTGGAAGATGATGAGGAAGTGAATACATAACTGACAATAGTAGCGGTTAGGCTATTAATTGTTATAAACAAATTAATTTGTTAACTGATAAAAAGTTGGTTTTTATATTGGAAAATGATTTCAAAGGATAAAACGGGCAAAATAGAACACTTTTACTTTGTGATTTTTTCGAAAAAATGCGTTTTAAAGCGCAAAAATGGTCACATTCAACATTTTTTTTCACATCGTAAAATCTATTTATACACATGTCGTTTTTTTAGCGTTCCACAATCCGGAGGCAGTGACAAATCAGATGCCGAAGCATAAAGTTCTTAGATAATTTTTCAATGAGTACCAATTAAAAAAAAAAAAAAAAACTTTTTTTTTTTTTAGTTTGGAGTTCTTTATTGATTGCCCTTTTGAATCCTGTCAAATTGCACGCGCTTTATACGAGTTGACGCGACTCTACATGCGTAAAATAGTGTATCTTAACTCGGAAAAACGCTACGCTGTCAAAAATGTATATTATCTCATTTTGAAAAATAGCCAGTTGAAGCTTAAGATCTGATAAGTATTCTGCCGCAGGTTTTTTTTGAATTCGATCAAAACACGGCGAGATAAAAAATTTTGAATGTGGTCGCATTTTTGCGCCTTAAAATGCTTGTAACTTCTTTAAAACTCACGCATTATTTCGAAAAAATCGCAAAGTAAAGAGTGTTCTATTTTGCCCGTTTTACCCTTAGAAATCATTTTCCAATATACTCGTAAAAACCAACTTTTCATCAGTTAACAAATTAATTTGTTTATAACAATGAATAGCCCAACCGCACAAATTTTGTTTTCTTACCAATCGACGACTTTTGGTCCAAGGTTTACAAAAAGTACAAATTTGTATTGGGGAAATCAAATTTTCACTGATTGGTCAGTCATTATCATTTCTAAGCACTTTTTCGGGGGTAAAAAAAAAAAAAAATCTTTTTTTTTTGTTTGGAGTTCTTTATTGATTGCCCTTTTGAATCCTGTCAAATTGCACGCGCTTTATACGAGTTGACGCGACTACATGCGTAAAATAGTGTATCTTAACTCAGAAAAACGCTACGCTGTCAAAAATGTATATTATCTGCATGGGTGCAAAGGGGCCCTTCTTACATCTATCGGGCCCCAGCGACCTCACCTGCTAGTGGCGCACCTGCTGATTAACGGACGAGGTTCGTATATTACGGTACCCATGTGGTGGCTTTGGCCCCTACGTGGATACCAGGTGGTACAACAGTGTTGGTCCGGGGGGGTACCACCGTGCAGCTGTGCTAAAGCCCCCCAAGTAACCCAGCCCAGGCTGGGTTGCGTTAGGGGTTCAGCAGCTGCACTGCCGGGCCCGGGGCGGTGTATGGTGCGGCAAGCAGGGGTCCAGTGGGGGCGAAGCGGAGTCTAGTGTGGGTGGTGTGGGTCGATTCGCCGGCCAGGGAGACCCTTAGCAACGGCGTTGCCGCGGCCGCCCGCAACATAGTCATGGGGCCCGCCTGGGACCAACCACCCCAGTAGGCTGCCCCACATGTTGCGCATAATCCTGTTGTGGGGTCGCCGCTCCGGGTGGTAACCGGTGTGGGGTAGCGGCAGCCTTGCATCAGGGGGGTTTGGGAGCCCTTCCGTCCGGCGGGTCGGCTCCGACCTAAGCACACGGTTCTAGACGAAGCTAGCCTCTGCACTTTGTCACTTACTGCCGCACCAAATATCGCCCTGTTTCACGCTTCCCCATATTTCACAATGACAGTGCAACAAGAGAATAGACGGTACACAGCGGCCCCTAGAAACCCCACAAAGTTGACTTCGTTTGAGGTGGAGTTCGCGAATATCCGCGGACTCCATGCAAACCTCGATACCGTCCACCATCACCTGGAGTCGGCACGGCCTTCTGTGATGTTCCTAACGGAGACACAGATACGCCGCCCTGACGACACGTCGTACCTCTGTTACCCGGGCTATATCATTGAGGAACAATTCCGCGATAAAGCCGGGGTGTGCGTGTTCGTTAGGGCGGATGTTTGCTGCCGCCGGTTGCGCTGTCTGGAGAACCCCTCCTACTCCGTCCTTTGGCTGCACGTGGATCATGGCTCCATGAGCCAGATCTACGTGTGCGTCTACCGCTCCCACACAGGGGACACTGGGACAACAAGGCTTTTCGAATACCTCAGCGAGATGGCTGACGATGCGCAGGTGCGGTTCCCGAACGCTGACCTGGTTTTCCTGGGGGACTTTAACGGTCATCACGTTGAGTGGCTGGGGTCCCTTAGGACCGATCATGCGGGACGAACCGCCCATGCATTCGCTCTCTCCCACGGGCTGACCCAGATGGTACGGGGGATCACCCGGATACCTGACAGGTCAGACCACACGCCCGCCTAGCTGGATCTACTGCTGACGAGTCGCCCAGCCGAGTACAGTGTGTCGGTACGCGCCCCACTGGGCACATCCGACCACTGTGTGGTGCACGCCAGCTTCCAAGTGCCACCGCCTGCTCGTGCTGAACAAATGACTCGACGACTATGGCACTACTCGTCGGCAGACTGGGACGGTCTCCGCGATTACTTTGCGTCCGTCCCGTGGAGCCAGCGCTACTTTGTAGGGAAGACGCCTACGGATAGCGCTGCTGCCATTGCTGGCGAGATCAGTCTAGGGATAGAATATTATATCCCTTTCACTGATGTCGCCAGCATCCGCAAAGCTCGCCCCTGGTTCGGGCGTGAATGTGCCGAGGCTGTCCAGAAAAAACAGTCGGCATATCGCGCCTGGGTCAGGGCTCGGGCGGCACGTGACCCGAACGTGAACCGCCTCAAAGCAGCGTACAATCGGGCCACTAGGTTCAGCAAGAGGGCCTTCAAGAGAGCGGATGCCCAGCGCGTCGCGCGGCTTGGTCAGGAGCTCACATCCCATCCCACGGGCAGCCGTGGATACTGGCAACTGGCCAAAGCCGTACAGTCAAATTTTTGTCAACCCTCGCTGCCACCACTGAGTTTTCCTGATGGATCACTGGCTCACAAAGCCCAAGAGAAGGCGGACATGCTCGCAGACCTCTTTGCGGCTAATTCCCGGGTCGATGACCGTGGCCTGCAGCCCCCCGCCATGGCCAACTGTGGCCACACTATGCCTGATATTGTTATCAGGCAATGTGATGTACGGGCAGGGCTGCGGTCACTCGACACGCGGAAAGCCAGTGGCCCTGACGGCATTCCGGCGGTGGTGCTACGAAAATGTGCTGCTGAGTTGTCTCCAGTATTAACGCGTCTGTACCGCCTGTCATACTCTACAGGCCTCGTGCCGGAGGCCTGGAAGGAGGCGAACGTACAACCGATCCCCAAGAAAGGGGACCGATCCGATCCAGGCAACTATCGACCCATAGCTGTCACCTCAGTCATTTGCAAGGTGCTCGAGTTTCTTATTAATAAGCAGCTCATGCGATACCTGGAGGATCACTCGCTAATCAATGATCGGCAATATGGCTTCAGGCCAAAACGATCAACGGGTGACCTCCTGGCATTCGTCACGCATGTATGGGGTGAGGCTATGGAAAAGTTCGGCGAGTCCTTGGCTATTAGCCTGGACATCGCCAAAGCTTTCGATAGGGTCTGGCATGCTTCGCTCCTTTTCAAGCTTCCGGCATATGGTCTACCTCCTCAACTGTGCAGCTGGATTGCCAGTTTTTTAAAGGAGCGCCGAGTGCGGGTCCTCTGCGATGGCCAGGCTTCTCGCTTTTTGCAAGTGAATGCCGGGGTACCGCAGGGGTCCGTACTGTCACCGACTCTCTTTCTTCTGCATATCAATGATATGCTTTCCCTCGGGAACATTCATTGCTATGCAGATGACAGTACATTGCACGTGAGTTACTCGGTTCGTCCGACGGCGGGGCGATCTGTGATAGAGGAGGAGAGACGACATCTCGTGGGTGATCTCGACCGAAACCTCGACAGTATCTCCCAATGGGGTGCCGAGAACTTGGTCGAGTTCAATGCCCACAAAACACAGGCGTGTGCATTTACAGCGAAAAAATCCCCTTTCCTTCCCCTACCCACTCTTCAGAATGCAATATTACCAATGAAGGACAATCTAGACATCCTTGGCATAGACGTTCGTCGAGAGCTCAATAACACAAAATACATTGAGAGATGTATTGGGCTAGCTTCGCGGAAACTAGGAATACTGAACAAGGTAAAGCGATTCTTTACACCGCACCAGAGGTGTCTGCTGTACAAAACGCAGATTAGACCCTGCGTTGAATACTGCTCTCACCTCTGGGACGGCTCCGCGAAGTATTTGCTGGACGCACTCGACGCTATGCAGCGACGCGCTGTTCGCATTATAGACTGTCCGGAGGTAACGGGAAGCCTTGAGCCGCTAGCCCAGCGCCGAACAATTGCTTCCTTGGCCGCGTTCTACCGTATTTACCACGGTGAGTGTTCTGAAGAGCTCTTCAACCTGATCCCACCCTCTCCCTTCCGATCCCGAACAACGCGTGCCGGGCAGAGATGTCACCCTCATACCGTGGAAACCGTCTTCGCGAGAACCGAGCGTTTTAAACGATCGTTTCTCTGCCGAACGATGGTGGCTTTGAACGCCCTGCCTGCGCACGTGTTTCCTCCAACATATAACCCTGGGCTCTTTAAGCGAAGCGTGAAGAGGCACATTACAGGGTCGTTAAGTTGAGGGCCACTCTCTATAGTATTCCTGTGTACTGTGAGAGTCGCCCTCAATTGCCAGACGTCGCCTCAGCTTACCATCAGGCGAGTGGCGTCAATTTGTCGACCTAAATATAAAAGAAAAAAAAAAAAAACTCATTTTGAAAAATAGCCAGCTGAAGCTTAAGATCTGATAAGTATTCTGCCGCAGGATTTTTTTTGAATTCGATCAAAACACGGCGAGATAAAAAATTTTGAATGTGGTCGCATTTTTGCGCTTTAAAATGCTTGTAACTTCTTTAAAACTCACGCATTATTTCGAAAAAATCGCAAAGTAAAGAGTGTCCTATTTTGCCCGTTTTACCCTTAGAAATCATTTTCCAATATACTCGTAAAAACCAACTTTTTATCAGTTAACAAATTAATTTGTTTATAACAATGAATCGACACAATCGACGACTTTTGGTCCAAGGTTTACAAAAAGTACAAATTTGTATTGGGGAAATCAAATTTTCACTGATTGGTCAGTCATTATCATTTCTAAGCACTTTTTCGGGGGTTTGCCGCTTGCCTACTTCGCCACCCCATTGCGGGTGCAGCAAATATTATAGGTTAAGACACCGACTGAGGCGCCAAACAGATTGTGGTCAAGTTTGAATCTCAATGATTTATTTATTCTCTTGGGAAACGGCGCAGCGGTAGCGGGAGTGAATGTCAGCTGGTTCATTCATTACATACCTCTGATGACTTAAATCTTGGATAGGTAGCTCCAACCTACCTTACACACACTTTATCAGTCACTGACACCGTTGTAAACAATAAGATTATACTATCAAGACATTGTGTTTAGAAATCAATAGATATTTCAATTACGCGTGTAAAATGAAGGGCTACTAGAATCAAGCATGGAACAAAGTGACATAGCTATGTTTATAATAGGAATATAATTTCATTTCTGGGAAGAAAATATCCTGTGTATTAAAACTGATGTAATATTGTATTCGTACGAATTTATTGTGAAAGAATTTGTGATTTTTGTTAACATATAATATAGTAAAAACAATAGGTCTCTGACTAATTACAAAATAATGGTTTAACGATAATGACCTTCCTTAAATACAACGCGAGTTCAAACCCGACCTAAGACACATATTAATATAAAAAAGATTATATTCCCAATTGTCATTAAAATCCTGTCAATTGTTTTACATAAATAACAACAAAACAAACTGTCAGAAACAAAACAATAAGATAAAATAGGTCAATGATACACATTATCAGCGTACCTTAGATAAGTGATGCGGGGACCAATAATCGACTCAGCTGTTTGCTATCGATCCGTAGTTACCTCGGTGTTGTCGTGTCGAGTAAATGTTCTCACCATACGAATGCACCACTATCACCGCAGTTATCAAACACTGACACAGAACACAGAAGGCACAACAACCAATAATTATCACTGATATTAAACGCCACCTGTTTGCGAAACAGTCATAAACTATCTAAATCCCACTTCAAAGAATAAAGATAACGCAGAAAACTTCAAAAAAAAAATATTAAAATGTTTTTTTTAAATCATATAGCGAAAATAAAGCACGAGATTTTCCAATACCGGCGGAAAATAGATAGAGAATTTGTTTTAACAAGACGAGTAGCGTCGTCGGAGGTTCGAGCTCGACTGACGTCAAAATCCCACTTGAACGGGTAACGCGACGCGGCGTAGGGGCGGGCGGCTACGGGGACTACGCATCCGCCCACCGAGCTACGGGAAAATAAAGCTACGATTTCAATCTACACGATGATACTGCTGAAATGAGAAATACTGCCTTTAAAACTGGATAATTTGAACTGGCTGTACAAGCATGTCCAAAGTTGTAAATATTAGGATTTGTTGACAAAAACTTTTTGTAAATAATACTTACTTTTTACATACTTTTTTGTGCTACAAAGAAACTTGGGCAACTATATTTTGAGTGTACCAAAAAACGATTAACAGCCTGTCACTTCCACGCCTTTTGGGGTGACCCTAGTAATTGTTTTATCAACTTTAGGTACTTTTAGATATCTATGTCTAAACCTCGAGGGTACGGTACTCACTTCGCGATAGGAGTACTACGTTCAGGAACCAAAGCTATTATATGGAAATTTTTAAGAGTCGTTTTGCATCACTTATTGTATGGCAGTAGGAGTGGTAGAGATTATTGAATGAGAGCCCTGATCTTGAGAGTTTGACCATGAAGCTTGCAATTGGGATACAGGAGGTAGCCTTTAATATCTAATACCTACCGTTCCAAATGGAAAGTAAAGTACTATCCCGGAAATACCTAAAGCAAAAACCGATAGGACGTCTAGCAGGTTAAGCTAAGCGTAGAATATAATATACTTTATTGTACACCAATACAAAAATACAAAAAGAAACAAAAACTTAACATTTGGTATGTACAAATGGCGGCCCTATCACCAACAGTGATCTCTTACAGGCAGCTCAAAGACAATTTTGTTCGCCTTTATAAAATGTGGGTATATATATACCACATATAAATTTATAAATATTTAAAGACGCCAAATACCTATTGGCTGTACAGTCACAGAATAAGCCACTACCACGTTAACCGCGTATTGGAAAAGCTCGTCGAATTCATCACTTTTATGGCTCTCATAAAACGATGTGACGTAAATCTACCTACTATATAATGTAATGAATACACAGCATTGTAATTGTAAGACAAGGGGTACTTTTTTAAATTCCTTAATATTAATATAAACACACCAAAACCTGTTGTAAACTGTCTATATCTTTAGCCTGTTCACTAATTCGCGTTGTTATATTTAAGGCAAGATTATAGACTAAAAATATTTACGTTACAAAATATCGTTTAAAAAATCCTCCGCGTCATTGCCGACTGGGAAGGTTCCCAGAATGCTGGCTGTGTTGCCACGTTGGATGGCGACACTTATTCTTTGGGCCAGAAAATAGCCAGCCTTCTGGTCCTGAGAAGCATCGATTAGGCGTTTAGCAATGTCTCTATAAAGGCGGCGAGCACTCGGACCCATGACCCCAGTGTCTCAACCCCAAACGGCTCAAATATGTAATCACCTGCTAGGTTAGCATATTTACGCCGTTTAAGGCCTTCAGCCGATGCAGCAGCAGCGCCGGCACATCCGGATGTGCTTTGAAGGTGTGAAGGTGCTAAGGTGTCAACGCATGTAGCGTCCCACACCAAAGGCCTTCCCATCTTCCACGGTAGCAACGACATACCGTCTGGTAGTAGTTATCTATTTCTGGGTACTGGTAGGTGTAAAGCTTTTTTTTTTAATTTATTGATCATGTTAAGACAAAGCGACTACGTTTACACAGAAATAACGACAGCTACGATGACTAATAGCTACTTTAGAAAACTGGCGGAAAATTTTAAATTTTTGCTGAATCATGATCCTGCAAGGCACAGGCATATTAAAGGCTTGAATAGAGAAGAGAAACACGTGTCCTGGTAAAGAATTCTAAACTGGAATGCGACACATAAAGAGTGAGTAGTACCCGCTTGTGTAGGAATGGAATTGCTATTTGCTTCCACAATATATGAGGTTTGCAACTGTAGCATTATGGATTTGGTATAGCCAATGGGTATAGGAAGTATTAACTCGATATTAAATTGTTTAAGCTGTGATAAGGCAAAAATCTAGGCCTCGCCAAAACTATGATAGTCCTTAATGTGTTTACATTTATTTTATAACGGTCAATGTCTGTGTTTATTTCTTCTTCTCTTGTTTAAACTTCAGCCTTCTAAATTACATTCGTTGTAGAGAGTGATAATAGTGCCAAAATTCAGACACGAAAAAAGAAAAGTATAAAAGCAGCTACCGAATTACTGGGATTTTTGCGCCCAGGAATAGTGCTTACAGATAGTGTACTTACTCGAGGACTGCTGAGATTATATTTAGATGTCCTGGCCGCTGGAATTTTGGTTTGAATTATCTGTGGTTAATGATTTTTCTATAGGTAGTCCGGTGACGACAATAAGCTTGCCCCCTATTACAAGTGACCAATGGAATGTATAATGCACCTCCGCCGATCTTTTCGGGGATATATGCGTGTTGTACTCGTATGTCTATTGTCGTACGAGTATTTGGTAGCCGTATGTAATTTTATATAAGTGTAGTGGTTGTTGGGAGGTATTATTGGGACGAATTTAAATACCTATACTTATGTTGTACCTACGAGTTGTTTACTTGTTGAAGTGCGTGTGCACATCTAGCTATTGGTGGAATATTATGGTAGGTACTCGAAAGTTCTGAGCGCGCCTTCTTGTAGTATCTAGACGTATGACGTCAGAGATAAGGTATGCGCCACACTACTCCCCCGGTGAGACCGTAACTACAGGCGATAGTAATCTGGAAATCGCACTGTGCGTCCACTTCTTGTTTTCCTTGTGAGGTCATCTGCGGGCTGGTAGTTCTGGACCTGTAGCTGGTCGTGTGTCTCGTCAGGGAGTTCTCTGGCCAAGAAAGCTGGCTTTAAACGGTCTATAGTGACCTTTTGTGTCTTGCCTTCCACGTCAATATCGTATGTCTTCTCGTCGCGCCGAACTACTCTGTATGGTCCAGAGTATGGGGCCTCGAATGGTTTTTTTAATGGACCTTGGCGTAAGAAGACATGAGTAGCTACAGGTCCAGAACTACCAATAGCTAGATGTGCACACACACTTAAACAAGTAAACAACTCGTAGGTACAACATAAGTATAGGTATTTAAACTCGTCCCAATAATACCTCCCAACAACCACTACACTGGTGACCCCCGACGTTCAAAGATATTAAATAGCTTGCTGAAGTTCCCGACGTCACCCTCGACTTTACTGGTGACACTCGATATCAAGCAACCGGAGGACTGTTCCCGGTTGAACCACAGTTACAAGCCGCATCATCATCTCAGCGCCGTTCCTGGTTGAACTACAGTAACAAACCGCGTAATCATCATCATCGCGCGTTGTTCCCGGCCGCAGAATGACGGATCCATCCGGACAGCCTGGTACAGCCGCAGCTACGATTACGGATGTGGTGTTGGGAGAAGTTTACCGAGTAGGAGTCAAGATCCCGAAGTTCAACCCCAATGACCCAGAGCTATGGTTCGCGCAAATGGAGGGACAATTTGTGCTGTCCCGCATAATCGCCGATGACACGAAGTTCTACTACGTCCTGGCTCAACTCGAACCGCAGCATTCATCGGAAGTACGCGATTTGATCGTTTCTCCACCGGCTTCAAACAAATACGATACGTTGAAGAACGAGCTCATACGAAGACTGTCAGCCTCGCAAGAAAAGAAGATACAACAGCTTCTCATGCACGAAGAGATGGGTGACAGGAAGCCTAGTCAATTCCTCCGGCACTTACAACTACTTGCTGGTTCTAATGTTCCTTCAGATTTCATCAAATCCATTTGGACTAGTAGGCTGCCTACACACCTGCAGACCTGCATAGCAGCCCAGCAGTGTAAAATGACTCTGGAGGACCTATCCGAGTTAGCGGATCGCGTGAACGACGTCGTTCCAGTAACCGCGCAAGTAGGTGCGCCAGTCCCTAGGCAAGTAGCAGCTAAAACGTCGACGACCGCCGAAAGTACTGACGTAGCCATGCTCACTCGTACCGTATCGGACCTCAGCCGCGGATTGGAGGCAATGAGCATGGACCTGCATAGACTTTCCCGCTCACGTTCCAGAAACGACAGAAGCATTCCGAGACATAACCGCTAGAGGTCGCGCTACGTACTAGTGGTGATAACTCACATTGCTACTACCATAATCGGTTCCGGAATAAAGCACGCAAATGCTCACAGCCCTGCTCATTTAAGAAGTCGAAAAACTTCCCAGGCAGCCGTTAGTGGCGGTAAACGACTGCCTTTCTATTTCAAGCCGCCTGTTCATAACGGATCGCAAGACGAAGATTCAATACCTCATTGACACGGGTTCGGACCTGTGCGTCTTCCCACGATCCGCTGTTCGGGAGCCACGTATGAAAACCCGGTATGAGTTGTTCGCTGCCAATGGAACAATCATTGCCACCTACGGTGACTTGCCACTGACATTAGATTTAGGCCTTCGCCGCGCGTTCACATGGCGTTTTATTGTGGCTGACGTCACAAAGCCAATCATCGGCGTCGACTTTTTAGGCTACTACAGTTTATTAGTCGACTGCCGCAACCAACGCCTGATTGATGGAATTACAACACTAACAGTTGCCGCTCCACATCAACGTCCAACTGAGGGTATTTCATCCGTCCACACTGTCACTGATAACACCGTGTACCATCGTTTGTTGAGACAGTACCCGGACGTCACGCGCCCTGCTGGTAAACCCAAGGTCGTGAAGCACTCAACGGTGCACCATATACGCACCACTCCTGGCCCACCAGTAGCCAGCCGCCCACGTCGCTTGGATCCAGAACGCCTAAAGATTGCGAAATCTGAGTTTGAGGACATCTTGCAAAACGGTACCGCACGTAAATCCAACAGTCCATGGTCTTCACCACTCCATTTGGTACGCAAGAAGAACGATGGATGGCGACCATGTGGAGACTACAGACTACTGAACTCACGCACAATTCCAGATCAGAAGGTTGCGTGTTCATATCACGTCGGGGTCACCAGTGTAGTGGTTGTTGGGAGGTATTATTGGGACGAGTTTAAATACCTATACTTATGTTGTACCTACGAGTTGTTTACTTGTTGAAGTGCGTGTGCACATCTAGCTATTGGTGGAATATTATGGTAGGTACTCGAAAGTTCTGAGCGCGCCTTCTTGTAGTATCTAGACGTATGACGTCAGAGATAAGGT